>JAKKIB010000181.1:5025000-6225000 GCA_023089585.1 Melophagus ovinus | reverse complement strand
AATACTACTACCACAACAACAGTAATAACAGAAGCAAAAAGTTATAATGGTATTGGTAGTAGCTTGCCAGCTCAGACAACCACAACAGGAATAACTATTGAAGAAGCAGTTTTGAGTTGTATAAATGAAAAAGCACAACAATAGCAAAAACTTTATAAAAAGCAATACAACAATCCTCCTCAACAATACCATTACCGTACACCGTAATTTTTAAGTCATACGTAAACGTCATAGTAAGTTCGAGGGGTATCTTAGTGCCAAAATGGAAAAATCTTTAGAATCTAATGCTAATGCAAATGATGTCTTCACTATGCAAAGCATTAATCAACATAATGAAAAAGATAATCGTATCAATTTAGAAGAAAAGTTTAGTGATGCGATAGCATCAGTATATAAAAAAGACATGGCACAATAGGTTAATAAATTTGTGAAAACTTAAGAGGCTTCCTCTAAAATTGAAATTGTACTCATCTGTCGGTCAGTTGTATAATAAACTGTCCTGTACTTCAGGGTTTGTCATTGATTTTTTACGTGATTCAAAGAATTTTTTTTTGGATACCGAACCATTCTCAATGAGTACAATAATATTTTAAATAAACTGTGTTGTACTTTTATGTAACAAATTTAATATACTTTACACCTAACAGTCTGTAATGTAAAATAAATTTACACAATGTATAGAATAGAAAATGATTAGATGGATGTACGCATAAATGTGTTTAGCATTGTACCTGAATTGTTATTACATATAATTAATGGAAGAGATCTAAATAAATAAAAAAAATGAATTACGTTTTCTTGTAGTCGAAAGAAATGTCAATATTATGTTGATATTTCTTAATGGCACTTGGCCCTTAAAATTTATTATATATATATTGCTTTACTTTACAGTAGCGATATAAATACATCAGTAGCCTATGATTTAATGCACACGTGGGTTAGTGATGATGATGAGAAGGATTAATAACAGGACAAAGCAATGCACACAAATTAAAAATATCATTATTAGTATAAAACGTTCAATGTAAAATTTACATTGAAGAGAAAAAGAGAATCTGAAACTTTTTTGTACTGTTTATTATTTACAAAGAATTTAAAATTTTATGATATTGAAAATAATATATTTAAAAAATTTTATTTTTACTTTCATAAGTGCTTTTTGAAATTCTTACATATAAATAAAAATAAAATGTATTATTGAAATAAAAAATTAATGCTCATTATACATGGCATAATATTTATTTTATTATTACTTACTATAAATAATAATTAATTAATTTCTTGTAAATCATTTAATTAATTACCAGCTGATTAAAATTTACGATATAAATTATGCAAATTTATGTATTAAATTTTAATTTATGTTTAAGAATATTAAATAATAGTTTTTTTGACTATATGGTTTACTTTTACAAATCGAATATAACTCAATAAATATTAATAAAATTTTCTTGGGCAATTTTGTTTATTACAGAATTAAATGGAAACGAAAAGCAAGTAAATTTAGTAGGCGAGTTCAGTTTAGAAGCTTCTAATGCATTAAAATGTTTAAACTGAACTATTTTCCAATGGTACGCGTATGGTTATTACAGGCCATATCAGCACAAAAGAAAAGTTAAAAATTTCGAATAACTCAAAGTAAGTTTTCACGTTAGCGAAATGATAGTCCTTTGATTAAATTTATATGTAAATATTAGAGTTTTTAATATAACTTTCGTAATGTAACCACGAGTAATATATAGCCTTTTCAGTAAGTATGTTCAACTGATATGACGTCTGATGGATCATTAGTCTGACATCTTTAAAAGTTGTTTGTCCTCTTCATTGAAACAACTAATTAAACATTTATCCATCTATTTAGTATCAGTTATTTTACAAGAGTATTATAACACAAATGAATATTAAAACTAAAAAAACATAAATATGATTGTAAGAGAGAAAGAAACCAAAGAAAACAAACAACCAAAAAAAAAACTACTGAGCAAATATAAACAAAATTGACAATTTTATTCATTCATAAAATCAAAATCGTTTGATTTCTCTTTCTCTCTCTCAATCGATACTTGAATTAATTGTTTATATTTCTTTAACAAAACTTTTCAAATTTACTTAAAGCACACACAAAATCAGAGATATTGGAGAGTTAAAAAATTGTTCTTTTATAAAACATAAACAGAAATATTTATTGTGGTATAAGCAAAAACATAAAATCAAATCAAACTCACTTTTATTGTAACATTTGTGTTAGACTACATTTATAGCGCAATGTATTAAAAACGATTCAGTGTTAATGAAGACATCGACGTAGTTAAGACGTGTAGCAACAATAAAAGATACAAAAATTTATTTAAAAATACTAATAAACTTTTGTCAAATATCAATCGAAATAGATTAAAATTAAACGGTACAGTTAAAAAACAATAACTAAATATACAAAAATTAATATCAAATAATTTATTTATTAAATTACATTTGAAAGGTAAGACTTTAAAGAAGGCTTTTTATGTATAAAATTATTGATTGGAAAATATTTGGGGTGCGAATTGAAAATGTTTATTACATTTTATATATAACTCAATATTATACATTTTGATTAATAAATGTTTTATAAAGCTTAATAAAATTATTTTCTTATTTTGGTAATTTTTTTTATTTTTCTAAAATATAAAGAAGTACTTTTTGTGTGTGCTTTCTACAATTAAAAAAAAAACTTTTCCCTACAAGTATAATTCAAAAAGGTACATTATATTAATTAAATTAATTAATTTACTTTGTGTAAATTGATTGACAATTTTCTTATTTTACACAGTTCATTTTTTGAGTGATTTTCTACTCTTTCTCCTTAGAAATTTTATACATTTTAGAAAAACGTATTACTAATAATAGAAACAGAATAATTTCCTTGAAATGTTACACCTAATTGTTTATTATTATTTCCAAATGAAGCAATTGTTCTTAGCGTTAAGATGAAATTTAAAAAAAATAGGGGCAAAAAAATATAAATCAAAATATCCATAAAGTGTTTGTGGTCTTTGTAAAGAAATGCTATATTTCAAAATAAACATAAAAAGTAAAAAGGAACTAACAATATTAAATATAATTGAAATGGCTCTTTCCATATGGCGATGATCATTAGCATTATTTTAAAAAAGTTCTCTAAATTATAGTTTTACATTTTTGCTTAAATTAATTGAAATACTTATCTCCCTTATTGTATGTTATGTTAAAAAAATTGCCTACAGACTGATTCGACTATTGCAGAATTTCTATATAACTCAAATTATGTAAATTTTGTAGAATTTTTGAAAATTTCAATTACAATTAATATTTTTAGATGATTCAGTAAAATTTGATTTAGTTGCTTATAATCATCTTATAATTTCAGAGGATGATTAGAAATTGGTTATCAGCAAAGGTGGAAATGACATAGAAAGTATATGAGAGTACGAAAGTAAAGTCAATTATTCGTTTATTACATAAAAAAAAGTATTTTTACATTCTTACCATTCTAGAGTGATATTTTTAGTTATTAATGATATTTTTTAACAGGCAACGATGTCACATAAACACACATAAGCAAATATATGCTTGCATTGATTAAGCATTTATCTATATAAGTGTGACTTATAAATTGTACGTCAACAAACTTATAATTTATAAGTTGGTTAACGAAATTTATTTTTATTAAGTGTACTACATTTTTGTTGTTTAAGTTGTCATCTTTCTATGACTATCGTATTGTTACCATTCTATGGAGTATAACGACTGCCATATTATTTCTTTTGCGGATTGTGTAAATATAATTATTATTGTTATTATTATTATTGTTGGCATTTAACTAAAGCACAGATATGTGATGTAAATTTGCCAATACAAATATCAAATGCCATTTAGCAATAATGTTGTATTTGAATAAGGCATTCAAATATCTTTAAAAAATATCCTTCTGTCCGTTAATATCAGATAACTATATACTTGCAGTCCTATATAAAGAGACAGACTATATTTGCTTGTGTTACAATTTTTTTTTAAATTCATTTTTTGTAATAGTCAGACTTATTCTTCTTTTTTTTTCTCATATTTATTTATACTTAAATGCTATATTTATTTATGTATAATTAAAACAATTGAATGTTACATTTCATTTTTCTAATATATTAAAATTTAATACTATGTAACACACATTGTTGTCAAATATTAAAAAAAATTATTATTGCTGTTTGTAAGAACTGTATAAATTAATCTAGAAATATATTAATATTATATATATATGTATATTTTATATCGATATATATGGACACAAAATATCCATATATGGTGTACATATAGGGCAAAGCGCCAAATGTTAGGAAAATTTTGAGCGTTCAAATCTTAAGCTTATAATTGCATTCACTTTACGGACAGAAAATTTAGAAAGTAAATCAAAAAAGGGAAAACTTGTTAACACGATTATTATCAGCCATAAAAAAATAATAGATTTCAATTTTTATATAACTAATGCATGCCAGGCATGCCTTGACTTTGTTGGGAAAAATGCTGTTTGTCGTTTTTTTCACTCAAAATAACTTCATTAAAATCTTCACTTAAGGATGCGGATGTGAATAGTAATAGCGTAAATAGTAAATTTTTTGTTAAACCAAAAATAAGATGAAGAAAAACAAGTAAATTTAAATGGAAACAAATTTTTGATACCAATGCATCATGTTTATTTATTCATTTCAATTTCATTAAATTAATAAGCCAAACTTCTAACATTTTTTATGCCTTCATCTTATTTCTTGCTCTTTTTTTTAGATTTGTTGATTTTTTTGAATAATAAACCCTGAAATTTCTATTTAATAATAAAAAGTTGAGTAATACATTCCCCAAAAGCAAAATATAAGAAATTTATATAAAAATTATAAAGTTATTTGAAAATCTTGTTATAAAGATCTCATCAGTATAATTTTAATTTATTGTTTTTTGCATGTTTTGTGAGATAATTTGTATAATTTTATTTTTATTAGTTTGTTAAATCTAAATATTTCATTTTATTACTATTGAACTTAATTGAAAACCAGAAATTTTAAATTTTTCATGTTATGCGTAACAATCGTCATTTTGCTATAATTAATAATAATTGGAAAAGAGCAAGACAGGTATATAAGATTTGTTTCTTTAACATTTAATTTGTTATTATATCTGTAAAGTAGAAATGCTTTCGTATTTTGCAAAAGAAAATACGAAATTATTAAGCAAAAAATTTGCTTTTCCAAAGTTTTTTTAATTTGCCTTTAAGTTTTTTAAGGTTTCTTTATTTTGCATTTTTCTTCTTTACATCTATAAATAAAACTTGTTCTTTTCAATTTCATAAATTTGGTTTAACATGGAATATGAAATACTTTTCATGTTCCAAAAATTGTATAGTTTTTTTTTTTAATAAAAAATATTCCTATCGAAAATATCGATGTATATTTAAAAAAAGTGAGACAAACAAGGAAAACTGAAATACAAGAAAAAGGAAAACTAAAAGCAAGCAAATTTTCTTATACGTCTAAAAACGACTCTTGTAACATGTTTGTCGTAGATTGTGCGTAAGTCAAATTGCAAGTTGTATTATCATGGTTCATGATAGCTCAGGTTATAAAAACCAGTTTCCTCAAATTATTTACGCATATAAGCAAATGCTGTTGTAAACATAAAGCTGTTGCTGCTGCTGCTGCTGCTTCTGATGGTGGTAATGATATTACCATGAAATACTTATGTGAACATGAAATATTTTTCTTTCTTATTTACTAGATATAACATTTAGAGTTGGACGCAGAAACAGGAATTTTTCCAAATTTTAGTTTCATCATTGCGGATCCTATATGGCTTAGTCATTTACAAGCTGTGGGAGCAACTATTGTTAACTTTTTGACTTTTATGATATTATAATAAATCTAAATTGCAGACTTATCAAAAAAAAAACAAGACACTGCCGAAATATATATCAAAGGTTAGATATAATTTAATTACACAGACGATGTGTGATATGGACAAATGAATAAAATAAGGGAAACTTGGACATCTTAAAAATCGATCAGTTATGTAGGTAGGGAATACGTACGCATTTAATATTATTTCATAATGTTCGCTTTCACTATGACATAAAATGTTGATTTTGGTTAAAACCAAATTAAGCCATTAGCATAATAATGTAATTAAAATTGAAAAGATGCGAAGAAAGTGGTAAAAAAAAATTGCTAATCTTCATTTACAGCTAAACTTTATAACTAGTTATTGTTTCTGCTGCTGTATTGTTTAGTGATTATATATACATACATTTATTTTTCAAAAATCAGAGCTTAGCTAAATATTCCTTTATATTCGTTTTAAATTTGTTAAGTCAGATATTTAGTGAAGTCATTTCATTGGGCAGCTTATGAGTCAACCAATTGCGGTTTTTAATTTTTTTGTACCATAACGATTATATAACATAAATATTATATATTTATTTACATATACATACATATACACGTACGTATTGTTACACACATATGTATTGTTATGCTAAATTTTTACATCAAATTGATTTAGTATCCAATTAATTATAATTTGCTATAAACTATGGAACTGGAAAGATTTCCATTAATATTGTTAATATACATTGATAATTGGTAAATTGGTAAAATTGTTATATAAAATGAAGAGGATTACCAAAAGCATTTTAATTACAGTGAATATCCTTTATACAATATTTAATGCTGTCATTTTGCTTAATATAAAAATGGTTAAAGTAAATTTTTTTATAGTAGAGAAAATTGGACTAAAAATACAAATAAATTAATGATAATCCAAAAATTATGTGAAAATATGCGTACTTATTAGCAAAAGGAACAAAATTTTTAAGTACAAATAATAAATTCAATAGATATTTTTTAGTTGAATGCCAACCTTAGAGAATGTTTTTATATTCATATAACGAAATTGAACTAAATCGCTTTTTAATTATTAATTAATGATCATTTCTCATAGCAATTGCTCGCTTTAAATAATTTTTACTTATGTTACAGGTATGTGAATGTTCTTTTTACCTACTTATGTATTAAACCATATCAAATCAATCAAATTTAAATGTTCTTGAAGGACTTTTTCCTCACAGCTTTACACAACATTTTACACAAAGTGTTGCTTGAGAAAACGTTTTGTCTGACAGATCGTCTGTTGCAAATACCGTATAGGTTGTGTAGTGTGCACTTAATTTAAAAATTCAGAACTTATTACGCAGCATGTTGGTGTAAGCTAACATATAAAAAATTATATCATATACTTTTATAGGCATAATATAATTGCATTTCCTTTCACTTCTCTCTTTGTTAACACCTTTTGCGAAGCAATTTTAAATTTGATTTTAATTTTGACTTTTTCTTATTGTCATTATATTTTTTGCGTTACAAGTGTTAATGAGTTAGGCTTTGTCATATTTGATTAAAAATGGCCTCGGACTTGTTTTGTATATTAACCGCCAATTTTTGTATATCTTTTATTTAAAAAGGTAAACAAAAATCTCTTTGAATAAAATTTTGGATGCCTTTTATTTAAAAAGATTATGTGTATGTACACATTTGCATTGCAAAGCATAGTTATGCATTTTTGGAGTTATGTGAATATTTTCAAGAATTATTTTTTGCTTAGTAAATTCTCGCAAGTTGAGTAGGGCGTGAAAAATTTAAAGTATGATACATCTTATTATTGTGCGATTACATAACATATATAAATATATATAAATGAACATTTATGTAAATGGTATATGACGGTGTGCATTGTGTTATAATATTTTTATTACAAATTTTGTTAAACTGCACCGCATTTGTTATTTCATTTTATAACTTACTTCAATGGAATCTCAGTGTCTGTATTGTGTAAATAGATGTAAAATTAATGTAACATTTAATATATGCCATTACTACAAAATACCCTAAAATGTGGTTAGTTTACTTTGTTAATCCTCTGTTTACAAATTAATTTTTTTTACATTAATTTTCAGTAATATCCAAAGGTAAAGCAATATTAAAGTATGCCCAATTATACATACACATTTATGCTTAATACTTATTTTTATGTTAAAAAATTTAAACTTTATTGATACCTATAAAAAATTGCATTATACTTAAATCGATAAAGAAAATGTCGAGCGTATAAAACCAAAATATTGTACAGCAAGTCATTTTTACTATTATTTTTGAATTATTATATCATAAATTATTTGTAGGCGAATACTTTAAGTAATTAAATAATTTTTTTCTTTATTTTTTTACATATAAAATAACCATTGTAAAGGTTAATAAACATTTGATCTGAATTATAATTTTTTTTAATTTGTAAGTTTCTATCTCACTGTGCCCCTTTTTCTTCATCTGCTTATCCATCTACCACTATAAAGTAATTGTTACTGAGTTTGTTATGAAGTTTATTGAATTATTTATTATTTTTTGTCCCTGTAATTGTTATTGTTTTTAACTAATGTTTTACTGGCTTTTATTGTAAGTTTAAACGACAAACAAAACAATATTATTTTTATGTTTTATTTGCTTAATTATCGGAAAGCAAGCTACAGATTTTCACGTGTATATTTCAACTAACATATGTTCAACACTTTATATTCATGTATTTACTTTTATTCATCATAAATCTATTAATTTATATGGCTTTTTATTATTATTCCATACTCGTACAACTGTAACATATTACCTTATCATTTACATATTTATTTATATAACAACATCATCCTACAATTTTATGGTAAAAAACAGTATTATATAATAATGAAATTGTTGTCTAATATTCAGATTCATATGTTTACAAAATATTCCATATAAACGATACAAAAGACTTAAGACACAAACTTGAAAAAAATGTAAGTTGTTTATACGCAAAATGTTATTTTGTCATAATCCAACTCAATAATATCCATGCATGAACAAAGTTGCATTAAATCGGTTTAACAAACAATTAAATGGTATTAAATGCGTTGTGCTTTTTTCAACGCAATGTTTTTCAAAGCAATGTATAAAGTGAAAGAAACAAGTCTTTTTATTATTTATATTTTTTAAATAAAAGTGTGTTCGCTAAGGTATGACAACAAAAAAATGATAATGATAAATGCATGGAAATTGAAATGAAAACAAGACAAAAATAAAAAAATGAAAAAACAAAATGAACAAGCACTAAAAAAATATATGCGTAGTTTTCAGGTAAAACTAGACTTTTCTCTTAAGGCTTAATGCATATAGGCACAGATATACACACACACGCAATATATATATATATATATATATGTATCGTTAACAATTATGTATTACGTTATAAGAATAAAAGGTACGTTCTTTTTGTTCTCTTTTCATATACTTTTTTATTTTTCTATTAAATTTATTTTTCTATTGATTTTTTAATTATATTTGAATTCTGTTTATACAGAACGCATATATTTTAAAAGTGTAATGCATCTGTAAAATGTTAACAGCTCTTCGGCTATAAAATTGTACCAACAAGCCTCCCTTTTTTTTAAATGAGCAAAATATTACGAATAATAATGGATGGGATATTACACAATCAAGATATTTATTACCTATTGTTTCGATTTACATTCAAATACTGAAAAAGAATGCATTTATCTAATCGTTTGCACTTATGATATAATGATGAATTTTATGCACTAAATGTGCAATTGCCTTTGTTTTTTAAATCAATTCTATGTTTAATGTAAAATACATGATAAGCACGAAATTAATACATACACATATTAATACATGAAAATGTTATAAACATACAATGAAAATGTGTAAGCAAATAAAGCACGAAGTTGACGAAGATGAATTTGTATGCAACATAAACGATCATTAATTATATTTTTTTTTTATTGATGGAAAAATATACTTGTCTATGCATATTATGCTTCTCAATTTATATTTTCTCAATTAACTAAAATATATTTTATTTGTTAATTTATTTAGAAAGAATGCTAGAAATTCGCTAAAAGGCAACAAATTTATAAAGTTAAGTTATGTTATTTGTGCGTTTTCATCTATTTATTTTAAAAGCTTATTTTTGAAGGATTTTACACTTAAGCGTAGATAACTATGTATATAAATATGTATCTAATTGACCACAACTGTCCATAATTACAGTATTGTTATTATTGCCATTATATTCAACATTCTGCATTCTGCGTTTGGCGCTACAAACGCAAAGGCGTTTATATGTATGCATTTTTTTGCTTGTTTAGTGTTTTACCATAATTAAAATTATTTAATAGAGATAACAACAATATCGATAATTCAAAATTAACATAGGTCTTTACTTGTATTATTAAAAAAGAAATAAATAAATTTAATCTAAACTAAACAAAACAATCTTCACAATGTAAAAATTTATAAATAAATTGGTTTTATGTTAGTGACAAAATAACATAACAAGAACATCGACATCGATATGTTGCAAATAATATTGACGGTAAATAATATTAATAAACTGTCTAAATAATTATTTAGTTATTACTATAATATAAGCAGCTTTATAATTAGGAATTATAAGAGACCAAAAAAAAAACACACCAAACGCAAAACACAAAAAGCAACTAAAATACAAAATCCAAAATCTAAAACAAAGCAAAACAGAAAAAAGCAGAAAAAAATTAAAGTATTTATCAAACCGCAATTGAAAACTTGAAATAATAAATAATATATTTCAAATGCATGAGTTTTGTACAAAGATAACGCAAGAAGAAGAATAACACTAAGATGAAAATTTTTTAACTTGTCTAATAGCAGAAAAATTGGTCTTGTTGCCAATTTTGACTTTATTTGCAAATTAAATTTCAGAGAAATACAAAACAAGGAATCTTTAACAAAAAGGTGGCTTAAAATCAACAATTAGATTAGGATAAAAGCTAAAGAAAATGATTATAATAGATGGTGGTAGACTATGGTAGACTAAAATGGAAAAATTGAAAAAAGAGAAATATACTATCAAAGTGTTTAGAGCGTTAGAAGAGTGCTTTTTTTTTGGGTCAAAACATGCTTACTTATCTAATTTCATTAAGTATTAAAACAGTGTGTATGGTATTAAATATATCAAACTTGAAATACGGCTTGATCTCATTTTTCTATTTAATACTGTCTTGATATTGTCATTGTCATTAGTGTTCCACACTTTAACCTTTACGTATACCTATCATATGAATTTTATATTAATTTTTGAAGAGTTTTAATGTTATAAGCTACATGTACAAAAATTAAAAGAAACAAAAAAAAAACAAAAAATTAGCTTGAAATGTTATGAAACCGCAGATTTATTGTGAAATAAATGTTGTGCCAGAAGGTGCTTTATTATAATTTAATGGGGAACCTTTTCAAATTCAACGTGATTTTGTATAATATTTGACAAGCCATAAACCAATCGATAAACACCAATATGAAAAGCAATAACCAAACTTTACGGCTTTTACAGTAATGTTTTGGTGCAATTGGTAAAAAAACACTTGTAAAAAATAATAAACCAAAAAAAAAAAAGAAAAACAAAACTATAGTCTTTTCCATGGTAAGAGTTTTCTATGTATTTTTCTAAGTATTTTATGGTATAAGATCTTATATAAAATTTATATGATGGCATTATGCATCATGAATTTATTATTATTATTATTATTAACTCCGTTATGTCTAATACTATCTAATACTATCATTTGGGTATGAATCTTCTTAACAACTTGTACAGCAAGTTGTCAGCGGCTCTAAAGCAAACACATTAAACTTAACCTTCAAACTTGAATCAAAAACTTGAATTTGAATTTGTTTCTGGTTATGATTTGCTAAGACCTTATAAACAGTTAAAATTTTATAGATGATTTAAAATTTAATTAAAAAGCAAAATTAGAGGCTATATCTTCATTTGGATGCAGTTACTCTGGTAGTGTTTTAGTTTTTAATATTTCCCCAGTTAAAGCTTTGGATCACAAACAGTTACGTACACTTGCCATTTACATGAAAATTTTTTGAGTTTCAGGGAATATAAAAATTATTATATAAATTTATACGTTTTTATGTTTTATTTTTGCTTAAATCAGCAGAAAATATTAACATTTTATTTAAAAATTATGTCTTCGAAAATGTATACAATCTCATCAGTATGTATAAATAAGGTTTATGTTTATTTAGATATAATTATGACCTTCAACTAAATTCTGTTACTAATACTTTTACTTTGTATGCATCAAAATTTTTTACGAAATAAATCGTTTGATAATATGTTGCGTTAAAATATAAAATGAAACATAAAAATCATTAACGAATGATTTATCTAATAATATATTTAATGTAATGTATGTGCATGAATTTTTTATATTAATGGCTATTTGACGATTATGTAATGCGAAATAGGTGCGGCTTAAGTTATTACAAATACGTGATAATTTTCTACACATAAATATATACAAATATATATATATATATATATATATATATATATATATATATATATATGGATTTCATATTGATTTCAGTATTTGTACATGCATTTGTACTTTTACGGGTGTTTGTGCATAAATAAATATCACACTGACATTAAGATGCTATCGATAATTAGAATTTACTCTATAACGTTTACTTAATAAGCAGCTTCAAATATTTTTCAATATTATTATTTATAGCATTTCGGAAACGAAAGGATTTATTTTTAATAAAAACGCCATATTAAATTATAATAATATCAAATCAGCCATTCCAAGAAGAACATATTTGAGATATAAAATTTTATACTGTACAATGAAACTTCTATGTAAATTCAAAGTAACTTTCCTCATGTTTTCAATTTCAACATATGTGTAAACAAATAAGTTTTTTAAATGGATTTGCTATATGCACATAAATAAGTGAACGAAGTAATAAAATGCTTTAAAAGAATTTAAAAAAAGTGCTAATTTATTTCAGATTAAAAACCGTGTTCCAACTTTTTTCAAATAATCATGAATCAACAATAATGAATAACAATCAATATCGCTTTGCTTTTTTCTCTAAACTAGTTTTTCTTTAAAGATTTTTATTTACATTTCTTAAATATTACACATTTGTTTAGCAGCATACTGTGACATCATTTAAGTAAAATATAAATAGGAAATTGAATAAAAAATCGTAAATAACTCCTCAGTAAATTTCATTTAATTCTCCTCTTTGAAAATAATTTTAAACTGTAAATTGTTACTCTAATGCACATTTTTAATCAATATAAATTCGGTGCACTGATTTATTTGTTTTTATCAAACTAATGTAGACGTCTTTTTTTAAATGCAAGAATTCCTTTAAAAACAAGTCCGAACAAAATTAGTAAGAAGGTTCTTAAATTATAATACCAAAATAATATACGACTGTATTCGTACTTGTTTAAATGACTAAATGTGTTTGCTTAAAAATGCGATTGTAGATTTTGATAAATTTTGTACTAGAGCAAAGATGTACTTTCATGCTTTTGCACAAATATACACAGAAAGGTTAATTTAATACCGATCAAAGGTACTTGTACTTAAAAGTCTGAGGTTTTTTTTTATTGGGGTATTATAATGTTTTAATAAAGTTAATGTACCCGCGAAATCTGATTGATGAGAATAACACAAGGCAGCACACTCACAAATTATGAAACACATAAAAAAACTCAAGCCAGATATTTAGGTGAGGTTCAGAAAATTACCAAAATCTTAAAGTGTATCTAATTTACTGCATTAATAATATTTTTGGTTTAGTGTTTTGGATTATTACAGTTTATTTGTAAAAACACAAGCAAAGCAGAGTACAAAAAAGTTTAAAAAATATATCGTGGTCAATTGGAGTCATTCAAGTGTATAAAATGTTAATTCTTCGCCATAATTTGAAGTTAAATGTGACAAAATGTAAAATTTTCAGTAATTTAATTACTTTTAAAATGTACAGTTCTACATATATATTATAATAATTATAATAATTCATGTATTTTTTTTGCCAAATAGAAGAATCATTATGCCAGGTATCGTTTTACTGAGGTCGATAAATTAATTTGAAATGATATTAAAAATAAAATAAGGACGAAAAAATATCAATATTTTATGATATTTCTTTCTTCTCAGACTTGTACAGTGTAACCTTAACATTGTAATTTGCATAACGTTTAATAAAAAATATTTATATGAGTATTTTTGTATCTTTTAACATGCGTGTATATTTGTGTGTGTTTTTTTTTAATTACGTTTGCTTTGTTTGTTGAATTTGACTGGTAAGACTTTATTGTATTGCATTTAACTTTAGTTTAGTTTCATGTGATTTGTAAAATGTAATATAATGGACAAAAAAATTGGTACAAAATCTAAAAATTAGCACGAATATGAAAAAGTTTTTATTTATTGTTGATCGTTCTTTCTTAAAAATGTTTTAAAATGTTTTAAGGAGTGTAATTGTAATTTTAGGTTTGTGACTCTTTCTATTATTAAATATTTATACTACTCTAGCACGTACATATATATATCCATATATATATATACCCCCAATGAAAGTGAATAAGGAAGGGAAAGTGTATTATAACTAGAGCTCGCGGACACACATACCATTTGCGTGATCTATGAAGAGACAAAAAAACCAAAGAGTATTTGTGAGATTATATATTTCACTGTAAGTTTTAATCAACTCTTAAAAGTTTTGACCGCAGACTAAATCAACTTTTACAATGCTTATGTTTTTACATTTTTATGGAAATATGGTGTTAATGGAATACACTGAGTGTATTGTTATACAATATTTGCATTAATCACAATGCATATATAAAGAGAAGGAGACAAGTTCTTTAGTAATTAGGGTTTTATACGACTATAAAACTTATTAAAGTGTAAAACTACACAATTTATTTGAGTCAAGAAAGTACTTAAGTAAATAATTATTTTTTAGAAGAAGAAAATTATCCTATCATTTTATTAAAAGATAGAATTGTAATCTCATGAGTTAAGTTCTAAAAAATTATTGGTTACATAATTTTTTAATAAAAAAATTGTGCAAATTTTGCAGTAGTAAAATATTAGCATTACAATATTTGTAAGGTATTTACCAGGCATGACGAATCTGTAAATGGATACAAGTTGTGCACTTTGTATAATACTCATAAAACAAGAACAAAAAATTCATTCATTTCAATTTGTACTCAATTTGTACTCAAAAAAAAATTGATATGTATTAAAGAATGGAATATTACATTGTACATTCTTATAAAATGCAGAAAAATATTTGCTTATAAATTTTTGATTTTATTAATTTCACCCTTTTTTTTTTTTAGATGACTCCATTTATATCGAAAAGCAAGAACTTAATTTGCTGGCTAATAACATTAAATTTGCTGTCATTAAGTAAGGCTGGTTCAAGTGGTTATACATATAACAAACATTCAGGAGTTTCTTTACCTTCAGGAGCTGCCAATAATCAACATTTGTCATTTATATCAACTGTAAGGCCATTGCCACCCCTGCCAGCTTTGCCAGCTTTGCCGACACCTCGTTCACAATCAAAAGTGCTCACACAAAGTTTATTACAAACTCATCCTACTTCATCATCCTATTCATCTGCCAAATATAGTGGCTCAGCAGCATATGGTAGTACTTCATATGGTAGTACTTCCGCTAGAGGATCATCATACAAAACACCAACATCTTACAGCGGCTCATCTTTCTATAGTGGCTTAAAACCCTATGGTGGTTCATCATCTTTTGGTGGATCAACGTCATACGATGGATCCACATTGTATGGCGGTTCATCATCTTATAATAGTCCATCAGCGTACGGTGATTCACCATTGTCATATGGCGATAAAACTTCAACATATGGCCGTTCATCATATTCATTAATTCGGTCTACAATTAAACCGAAAACGTCAAATGTAGCATCCCCCTATTCAACATTTGGTCGTTATTCAACTACTACAACAATAACTCCTACTAAAGGTTATGATAAGTATGGATCGAAGTGTAAGAATTTTTCTTCATTTAGTACAATACCAACAGCATCATCAGCCTATGGGCAAACTTCAGGAACGTATGCTTCTTACGGTTCTAATAGAGTTGGGTTATATTCGTTGGCAACTCTAGCATCAACTGTTCCACAAAGTTTTGGTCATAATAGATCGCCAACAGTAACAACTGTTTCAGTAACTCCGTCGACTTTACAGGCAACTTATAATTCATTTTCGTCTACCCCGCAAGCGACTTTGGCAATGGAACAACCAAGAGTTTTATTTGGAACTTCAATACCCGAAAAACAGCTGGTTACATTAAATGCATCTGGGCCAGATGTGCAACATCTCTTGCCAATATCTCAAGACCAAACATTAGTACAATCTTTAAAATCTACTACTTCCGCACCTGTTGTATCGGCGCCAACATTACTGCAACCAGTACGACCACTTACTTCTGAAGCTGTGCCTGAGCCTACCGTGTCCAATATATTTTACTCTCAGTTGCATTCGCAACCGGAATTACAATCACAATCACAAGCGTTTCCTCACGTAGCAACATTGGCATCTCCTCCACCACTCCGTATACCGTTTGGTAAGACAGCCCTTATAAATCTTCCAGAAGATAGTAACAATGCTAATGATGACATATATGAGCTGAATGGACGTCAATTGAAACAATATGCTGTTGTGGAAATAATCGATAATGATATTGAGCCTAATGCAGCACCACGACCTATTTATAATACCCCATTTTTTGATGGTTTTCGTGCTCGCTTAGGTGCATCAAATACTGGACCCTACGGTGCCTCAAGAGTCTCAATATCGAACGCCTTACAACAGCAACGCAGTTCAACCAGAATTAATAATCCTACTGATGCCATAGCTTTGGGTTCTGGAGGTCTTGGTTTTATACGTTCGTCTAACGGCAACGTTTATTTAGGTTCAGGCTCTTTGGGTTATATAAGCAGTCAACAGCATTGGCAAAGTTTAACTGAGGCTCGCACTCGTTCTGGTGCCCCACGACCTGATGCTTTACATTTTGGTCATGGGCCATTAGGTGGTAATCCTACTACACTTAGAGTTAGGTAAATAAAAAAAATAAACACAATCCTTGCCATTGTTTTGTTGTTTTACTTTTTACTTTTTCGTTGTTATTCTACTTTTTCTTCTACATTTCTTCGTCGCTCTGTCTCTCATTCTTTCTCCATGTTGCTTCTCTTTGTGTTTCCTTGTGTGTTACTTATAAATTATTTATAAGTGGAAAAATAAAATACAAAAAATCTACAGATTGCGCAATACTTGCATATATGTAATACTGAATCCTATTATAAAGGCATACAATTAATAATAGACTATTATGAAATATATTTATTAGTCTACAACTTGTTGATGTATCCTTTTCCTAATAAAAATAAATGAATTAATAAATAATTAAGTAACTGTCAATACTCAAATGAATAGAAGCGGAATTAACAAAATTTTTATATATTTGATCAGTTTAAACTTTTTGGGAACTTATTTTATCTTCAGTTGCATATATTTGTTTGTAGATTACAATGATTCTATTTTAGGGCATAAAACGTATTGCCCTTTAACTTTAGTCAAAGTTTAATTTATTCACCTATATCTACGATTTACTGTTTTCCTGTGAATTCTAGATAAACATAACTAAATCATATACATATATATACATATATATATATATATATATATATATATATATATATATATATATATATATATATATATATATATATATATATATGTATATAACTTAAGCACGTATTAACAAAATGTGCTTAAAGTTATTAGAGTTTGTGTTTATAATAAATTTACTTAAATGTAGTTTACCGCCATCTAGTGTAAAATAAGGAAAATTAATTTGGTGTAGAAATAGAATATTTTACACACGGAAAATAAAAATTGACGTAGTTTCAAATCGCTAGACGGCGCTTGCAAAAATTCATTAAAAAAAATAAAAATAGTTTTGTTAAATAAAACTATTTTAAAATACAAAATAAAAAAAATTCGAATACACGATTCAAAAGATTCAATACAAAGAATTTAATTAGAATCAAGTATTTTGTCTTGTATTACTTAGAGACATGAAAAAATTCCTTAAAATAAATCGATTGATTCTTCAGTTGTTTGGTATCATTTAAATTTCTGTTAATTATAGATGAAAGAAAGATCACCAACAATTTCACAATTACAATTACGAATTAAATAATTACGTTGGGGATGTATATTTGTGTGTGTGTGTGTTTGCGCATGGCGTATTATGCATAAATGCATTTTCTGAAAGAAATCGTCCTCTCATATAATCTTAAGAATTGGTGGCCAGCTGTTTCATTGTCTTTTCAACCTTCTTCTCGTGCATTTGAACAGCTACTCTAGTTTTTGTAAGTTTATTATTTCTGTTATTATAATTATTATTGTTAGTACTCTTGATATTGCTATTGTTGTTGTTGTTGTTGTTTCTGCTACTTCATGTATACATTTTTTAGGTTGATTTTTCTTGTTGTTGTTGTTGTTCTTGTTGTTATATTATACATTTAAGTTTTTAAAATATATTTACAACAAACGAAACATTACAAAAACTAAACTGACATATCAGAATTGTTCTATTTAAAACAAAATACAACAAACATTAAAAATAACAACAAACAATAATAATAATACATGCATACACACGCACACACAGCCACAATATATATAAAGCCATATGCTTTTCCTATAATTATTATTGTCTGGCAGGCTATTTATTCTCTTCACTATAATCCACTTTAAGAGAAACAAAAAAAACTATTTTCATATACATTTTCCATACATTGAAAATGTATATTAGCTTGTGTGCGTGTATGTTTGTGTTTTTCCTTGTACTATACGTTAACCCCTTTATATTCCCAGCCTATGAATTTTGTGTATATTATTATATTCAATTGTTATTTTTCGGTTTATTTAGTTTATTTGTTATTTTGTGTTTTGTATTTGTTTTATACTATTTTTTCTGTCCCTCAACCCGTTTTTACCATCCCATCTTATGCTCTATCCTTTTCTCTTGTTATTTTGAAGTAATTTTCGCCATTATTATTAATATTATGATTATTAGATATTATTTATATAAAGAAGTATTTATAAAGAGACCAAAAAATCCAAGTAAAATGCACAAAAAAAAGTAAGGGTTAGAAATACTTTTTCTAAGTTTTTTTTTTGATTTCACGTAAATTTTATGCTTCAATTATTTAAGTATATAATGATTGGTATTGTTTAAGTACTTATGGTGTGAGCGTTTGTACGTTTGTGAAAATTCTGAACGTTGAACGCTAAACGTTGAACGCTGAGTGTTAAATGGTGTCACATACGTGCTTGTATAAAGTAGTTTAACGAGTTCGTCGAACAGTACTCCTTCTCTACTTTCTTACATTTATTATTCTTCATATCCTTATTAAGGAATCTAACGCATTTGTCGACTTGGTAAAAATATATTTCTTTGATTGAACATGAATTTCGGAATATCTATTAAACAAACGGGAAGCTAAACGGAGTAGATGGCTCACACAGGTGTATCACGCATAGTCGTACTTTATAATTTAAACGAAACAACATATTACACACCAAAAAAAAAAAACAAAAAGAAAATCAATAAAAAGAGTGAAAACGTTTTAGAGTAAATGGAATTAAAAATGATAATTATGCCAAATTCTTTGTGATTATTTGGATATCCTTAATTTTATAAATTTCTTAAATGTAGAATCAGTTAAGGCGACTTTTAAATAAATATATTTTATATATTTTATATAAAATATTATTTCATTAGTAATATAAGTTCTCAAAGGGCGGGCATTAGAATGAGGGGAAAAAAATTTACTGTGACAGTTAATTTTTTTTCTTTTAAATATTGTGAAAGACCGGCGGAAAAGTGGGAAAAAATTACTCCATGTGCTAGGTTAATATTACTTTTCGCTTGTTTATTTTATTCAGACGTAATAGAACTTTAATAGAAGAAGTACCTTGAAAGATGCATTAAAGAAAGGAAAAAGAAAGAAAATTTCTTAAATTATCTTTTGGTTTAGGAATCAAAAAAGAGAAAAATTTTAATAAAATGCAAAACAGAATTCGTTGCTCTAAACGGTTAAAAAAAATTAATGAAGACGAAGTATCAAAGCGAAAAAGTAATTGAAAAATTTTTTCCTGTTCCTATTGGAAGCTTGTGTTAGTGTTGCATTGTGTGATTGCTTTTTCCCTATTTACTTGCAATTATATTGCTCTAAACCTTCAACAAAGAAAAGCCAAATAAATTAAAATAAAAGAGGGAAACAAAGCAACTATCATTAACTGTTTCAAAGCGGTTAATTCTAGGAGAGAAGATTATTGATGGGAAAATATCTCTTTAGTCCCTAAAGAGCCTAAAAATAGAAGCAAGACAGTCAAATATTTTTCGTTTTGTTTACTATATTTATTTCATTTTTATTTTATTTGTACAATTACAAAACTCTATACGTATATAGCGCCACAAACAATAGGAAAAACTATAGAAAGATTGACAAGAACAGCCAATATTAAACAAACGCCACCATCTCTTCTTTAATCATTCAGATTCATACTATCTATTTAATGCATCTACATTTTATGTGTTTGTACATTTCTATATATATACATATATATATATATATATATATATATATATATATATATATGATTGCATGTATGTTCGTGTAATATATGTACATATTTATATATGACCAACTAAAATGCAAAAATGTTTTTAGATCATCAATTGTCAATTGTTGTTGGTCGTTGATGTTGTTTTTACATATAAAAAAGTTTATAGATGCATGATTGCAAGTGGGTTTAATGGCAGAAAGAGGTTGGTAGAGATACGTAAGTGAAAGAAAGAGAGAGGCAGATAGGAGCAAAAGGACTAGATGAAAGATGAAAGGTATCATCTCATAAAACAAATGGTATTGGATGGGAATCAAATAAAAAAAAACATCAAAAATATTTTGCACACCCAGCAGGAACATATAACGTAAAACTGTTGTACAGATAGGAGAAAATTTTAACAACAATTACAACAACTATAGTAACAATGATAATGATAATAATAATAATAATTGTAAGAGAACTAACATTAAAATTCCCTCCTACCAGAGACAAAAAGAAATATCAAAAATAAAAAAATAACAAACAAATAGAAGAGAAGAAAAAACATTACTATAAGAAGCATATTAAAAAGATATATGTCGTCCACATTATACTATAAATATGTATGTACGAAGACATGTTGTAGGAATACTCTCAATTTTTCATTCATATAGAAATATGCGAAAAACGTTTATAATTTTTTATGTCTATTGAATATCTCTATGAATGTTCCATGAGCCTTATACGCTTATATGTGTATGCATGTATTCGTGTATATGCTTGAGGTTTTACATATTATTTACAATATTTTATTATTTAATAATGAAAAAGGCAAAAACAACAGGAACAACATGTCAACTCTTGAATGAAGAGAATGAATAAGTAAGAGCTATCAACCATCGAGAAGTAGAATGATAGATAGAGAGAAGACTTTTTAAATTTAATTGAGAGGGGTGGAGAAATAGAGAGAATTAGAATGATGTAAATAAATGTGATTGCAAAATGATGTGTGTGTATTTTCATTTATTATTATGTTTGTTTGTTTTTTTCTGGTCTTTATTATTATTATTGGTATTATTGTTATACTCTCGCACTCACACCATTGTGCATATAGATTTAAGCAAATATGTGCAGTTTAAGAAGAATGTGAAATGATATAATGTTTATGGCAGTGGATTCGTAATGAAATCGTACAATCGTTTCATTTCGTTCTGTTCTGTTCTATTCTGTTCTTTTTCTATTCTATTCTCTTTGTTCTGTATTTGGTTGTGGTGTGTGTGCATATATATATGTATGTATGTGTGCTTTTTGGTGCAACCCACCTGCAATGGCCGTATATAATGTAGTAGTTGTTCATAGTGGTTGTATGTGATGTTTGTTTGGCTGTTCTCTGTTTTGTGCTTTTGTGTGGCAAAGACACATTAAACGAATGAAATGGCTGCATATTGTTTTTGTTGATTTTTCGGTATTTAAAATTATTGTAGGTATGTGTGTCTGCTTGAATGCTATCCAACTCGATTCGTTGATTCGTTTCAATTCATTTGTACTGTTGTACAAATTTTGTTGTTTTGCATTTGTTTTGTTTGTGCCTTTTTCAACTTCTTTTTTTTATTTGTACAATTGTATTATTTACTACGAAACTTTATACGTCTCTCTCTTTCTCTATTTGAATATGTATGGCTTCATTTATCTACGTATTTAATAAGTATGAAAAGAAATTTATAAATGAAACGAATTGGAAATGAAATTGGAATTGGCATAATGAAATTGAATTGGAAAATAAATTGTCTGTCATATAACAACAATACAACTATGTATAATAAATGATATATACATATATATATATATATGTTTTTGTGTGTAAGCATCTTCACTCTAATATGTATAGAGAAGTCAAAAACAAAATTATGATTAGGAAAACAAAGGTATATACAAATAACAACACAGCTACACTAAAAATTCGTCGTAAAAACAATTAGGGTAGTCAATAGTAAATATAAAAGTTAAATAAAATTTTCAATTCAGGAAATTTTAAACAAATCTATATTTTAGTACTATTTATTGAACTGATTTTTGTATAGATTAATGGAATTTAATACTACAAATCTCTTTTTTTAAGAGCACACACCTTTCTTTGGGTAAAAGCAAATGAACATAATTAATTAAAGAATATTTTGTTTATATGTAATTAAAAAACACAATATTGGCAACCCTGTACATTTGTACCCAAAGCATAATTGATGAATTGCCTCTACCTCTTTCTTCTAACTCTATCACTATCTCTGTTGATGTTTACTAATTTATATGAACTGTAAGGTAACTTATGATAAAAAATACGAGGGACATTAAGTGAAATGAACAGAGATAGAGATAGACAGAGAGTGAGAGCAAGTGTAAGGATGTAAGAGAAAATGATTGTGATGCTCTTTTCCTATAATTCCATGTATTAGCGCGAGTTATTCATGTTTCAAACTCAATTCGTTTCAATTGTAAGTGTTATTGGTGTTGCTGCTGCTGTCGCTGCTTGTGGCAGAGAGAATAAATATATAGATCTCCCATTTCTCACTTCAATACATATCATTTCTAAATGTGCGATTGTATTAAAAAAAACAAATTAAAAAAGTTAAAAAGCAAAAAAATAAGAAGTATAAGTAAATGCAAACAACGAATATAAAATGTTGATGTTTATTTGAAGTTTCGCCTTTGGTCTTTCTAGCAAAATGTAAATGTATGAACAAATCCATTTTTCGTATGAGGAGAGCAAATAAAAGTAAAACAAGGGAAAGACTATAACAAAAATAAAAAATAATATTGCAAAATAAATGCTGAAATGAAAGAGATAAATAAAATTATACAAAATAATACTAGCGCAAAGCAAACCAAACAAAAAAAAAAGCCGGAGGGAGTTATCTACTTATGATTTTTGCTTTTTTATTGTGATGCTATTGCAAACATAAAACAAACTTTCTGTATACATTTGTCCAATTGTCAATGTGTGTTTAACTCTCGTATAGCAAGCATCGGTTCTCAATAAAATTCTTCTTCCCTAGGCAAACAAAATAAACAGTTGCGATTTGTTGTAATAGATTAGATTAAATTGACGATCTAGAAAACATTTATATACATGTAAATGGACTTTCTTTTGTAAAGGGAATATTATTCTATGTAATATAAATAATAATAGTGTCAACAATTAATTGTTACAAGTATTTTAAATATGTATATAGAGGAAATAGGAGAACAAGTAGTATAATACAAATATTGTACTACTTGTATAAATAGCAGAATATTATATGCGAATATTTTTTGCATATTATATAGAAATATGTACGCAAAGCATTTGGCAATATTTTGTCCTTTTGATAGTGTTATTTAAAATAAAATGTGACTAAAAATATGGATTATACTCATGTAATATATCTGCGTATAGAAATATAAAACGTTCATAATGTTTGTGCTCGTAAGTTTGCATGTGTTAGATGGTGGTAGTTTTGGGCATTAAAATTGTAATCGTTTCGTATTCGTTGTTTAATTTTATAATCACACATAGTCACATATTCTTAATCATCTGTGCCATACAATTATATGTTTCTTCACTTGCATATATTGCATATATAAATTTGTATATATCTCATTGTATTTGTGTTAAGTAAACATCCCTATTTTTAGTGAAATTTTTGTAACGTCCTACCGCATTAAAATGAAAATAATGCAATAGCAAAAAGTATTGAATATATCTGTACATCCATATATGCTAGCATATATATATATATATATATATATATATATATATATATATATGTTTGTATACGAAATTGTATGATAACTCAAATAATAATAAAAACAATAATAATAGTAGTAGTAGTAATCAAAGAAGAAGAAAAGAAAATGACAAATGTAAAGTAAAACAGGAAAATAAAAAAAAGTTGAGAGTACTCATTTAGAGGCAAAGAAGAAAAAGCAGAACAGGAAGCTGCAGCCACAGCACTGTTACTGTAACACATGCAGTTGCAGAGGTTGTAACGGCGCTGCTTAAGTTAAGAAACAAAACCAAAACTAAATAAATAATTCAGAGAATAAAAAGAAGAACGAAAACAAAAAATAAATACGACAGTAACAATAGGTTCAGAACAACAACAATAATAACAATAATAATTTTAGCATAAAGTAATGAATACAATTGTCAAAATAAAAAAAATCATTGCAGTAAACGAACAAGGGAGGGCAAGGACATGTAGAAATATAAAAACAAAAGTAGCGACGGCAGCAAGAACAAAAATATTAATCACAACAACAATAAATAAATACACAATTGTATAATTCTCCTGTTAAAATGAATATGAAAAAGGTCCATGCTAGAAAGAAGAGAAATAATATTAAATGGCATTGGTATTGGCGGAACCAATGTGTAGCTGTGCACACTCACATTCATACTAATAAACATCATACATATACATTTAAATGTCTCTTTTGAATATAATTCGTTTTATTTTTATTTTGGTTTGATTGTTGAGTACGATTTTATTGTTTCTTTGTCTCTTTGCTTACTGCTTTGCTTGTAGAAATATTGTTGGTATTGGATGTAGACTGAGATGGAGGCAGAAAGATTTTGCTTGTGTGTCCACGTGCATTTGTATTTATACTTATATACATCCATACACACACATACACACACACACATGGATTTATAATACTCTCAAACAATTCCAATGTTATTCGCAACAATTCGGTTTCATTACGAATTTGTCATTCGTAAGTGGAGGTACACATTTTATGTGGAAAATAAAATAATGGTTGAATGTACAATTACAATTGTACATTTGTAATTATAGTTTGCAATACAATATAAAATGCAATGCAAATAATAACAAAAACAAACAACAACAACAACAACAATAGTAGTAATAATGATTATACAATAAACGTTTTTATAATTAATGCATTCATATTTATGTATGTTCGTGTGGGTATGCGTTCTTGTAATAATAGTGCTTGAAAAAAAAGAAATACCAAAGATTATTAATAAATTTAACAAAAATTTTTAACAACAACAACTGCAATATTAATAATAATAATAACAATAACAACAACAACTATAACAATTAAACATGTAATAAAAGAAAAAAACATAGAAGAATAAGAGGCAGAACAACTCTAACCGTGAGTTATATCAAAAAATTATCATTTCTATATAAATGTAGAGATGTCTTCCTTTTTATATTATTATATATTTCCATTATTGCGCGCGCGTATAACAAAGTGTACATATGTATGCATGTGTACATATGTACGAGTGTGTGTGGTATACATTTTACATTATAAATAAATTGCATCTATAAATACTAGACCAAAATTTAAAAAAAATAAAAAAATTACAAGCAAGACTTAATCAACAATAACAACTAAAAATATAAAATATATTAAATGGCAGCTGCCCATAATCAACAACAACAATAACAATAACAACAATAAAAATAACAATAACAATAACGATAATAACTACAATAACGATAATAAATAAAATCATAAGAGTAGCAATAAGAAAGAATGAAAATGAAAATAGAATCAAGAAGAAAACTATTCTCCATTATTTTCTGTAATTATTATTTTTTGTTTTAATACTGCATTTTGTACAATTGCTATTCCGCACAAATATGCATATATATGAATGTATGTGTATATATATATAAATAAATGTATGCTTGTGTGATTGTTTCAGTATATATATATATGTCTTCAGTACATATATGTCTGTGCGTGTGTGTGACAAACGACAACCCAAAAAACAACAACGACATATTAACTATTATTCCTTTTCTTTCGTTTCGTTTCATTTCATTTCATTTCTGTTTTTTTTTATTTTGTTCTTTATGCGAAATACTAATAATTGTTTGCGTGTATTTTTTGTCGGCTGCTGCTACACAAACATTTCAATCATTAACAGTTTTAACGTTTATCTTCCGACAACACGATTATATTTGGGAAACTATTTATTGTATACATTTCAAGCTATTTATGTGTGAACTCGACTCATTGAATTGAATTGAATTGAATTGAAATTGTATTGAATTGTATGGAATTAATTCCATTTAATACTTAATTTTGTCTCTTAATTTGCCGACGGTATAAAGTTTTCGTAAATTTATTAAAGAATTAGTAAATTCAAGAAAAATGATTGAATTTTAAACAATTAATGAGTAAGAAGAGGTAACAGTATTTTTTTTTATAATAAAAATTACAAAATGTGCGAAAGAAGCGACAAATAAAAAATAATTATGTTGATAGCATTTAGTTGCAAAAGTCAAATAAACATGATAAAAAAGTTAAAATTTAAAATACTTACAATATAAGCAATAAAAGAATACATAGGAAAGAATCACTTTTTTATATTATTTAAAGTAATTGAAGTAATAATAAAATCTTTATAAAATTTGGTTGTTTTTCCATAACAGTGAAATACGATTTATGCGATTGAATAAAAAAAGGGAATATTATTTGGAGAAAGTATGGTCCTTTGTCATATTTAACATTAAAAAATTAAAGTGGCTTCCATAAATAATTATTTTTCTACAAGTACTTAATTTAATGATGTCTTTCCTTTTTATTTATGTTCTTATTAAATACAATTTGGAATAATAAACTGTAAAATTTTAATTAATAAAATTGATCAATAAAAAATTTGAGAAACTTAATTTCCATTTCTTTAAATACCACTCCACTTAAAAAATATATTATACTTATAGATTACATTACAATGCAGTCCACAAGTAATTGTAAAAAAAGCCTGGCAAGCCATGAATAAGTAATTAAAAACTTATGCACAATCAGCGATCTTTATCTAAGTTTTTGTTGTTAATAATGACTGAAGATTTAATTCCGCAAACTTATAAAGCAATCAATTAATATTGAATTTAAAATTTGGATATGATTTCTAGATATTGAAATTTACTACACTGCTAAATTAATTCCAGTTTTACTTTAAGTTTAATTCGACTAAAGTCAATTATCAGTAGAATTTTAAAATTGGAATGGACACTTTTATGTACAATTTAAATTAAAAGTATTAAAATAAATTACTATTATTATATTTTGTACAACAGTATAAATTATTTCATTTAATTATCACAATTTCACTTAAAAGTTGGATTAAAAGAGGATGCAACACATACAAAATTTTATATAATTAAACACATTGCACATTAGCAGGAATAAATTAAAAAATTAAATATGGCATTGATAATAAAATATATTTGAAAAAATACCTAACCAAATATTACAAAAAAGTGTAAAGCAATGGTATTGCTTTTTTAAGTAAACACTTGAAAACTAAAAGAAAAAAGTTTGTTTGCCTGTGATAAAGCATAATGTTTACTAAAATAATGAAATCAAAATAAAAAAATTTTTTATTTATAGTGAATGGTAATAATAAAAGTATTTAAAAATTATTTTATAGTGGAAGTGCATTCGTCAATTATGCACTTGTCGAATAATAAATAATAAATAATGAACCGCTGTTAATGTTTTGTTTAGTGTTGTGGAAAAAGGAAAATGTAACAAGAAAAGTAAGAGAAAACAATAATAATGTTTAAAGAGCAATGAGCAACAATAATCATATAATATATAATAGTGCCCAAATCAGCAGCACTAACAACATCGCCAATAACAATAACAATAATAATAACAACAATAATTGTAACAATAAAAGTAATATTAATCTATTAAATTTAAAACACAGTCCTGTGTCATATAACGGCACCATGAATGCCAGTTCAATGCTGATGCAACATCATCAGCAACAGCAACAGCAACAACAACCGCAGCATCAACAGCAACACCAACAGCAACAACAAAATGTTGGACGTGATATTGCTAATGGTAGTCGTGGCGGTCCGCAAGGTCTAGATGATCGGCCTAATGGACGTGCTTCAATAAGTGTTGCGGTACGAGGTAATAGTTTATCGCCAGCTTCATCACCAAATCGTCATATGGTTAATGCTGTTAGTCCAGTTACATCATTAAATCATACAATGATACAACAAATGCAACAACAGCAGCATCAGCAACATCAGCAGCATCAGCAACAACAGCATCATCAGCAACAACAGCATCATCAGTTAAGTCCGCCACCGCATGTGGTAGGTGGTAGTGGCGTTGTATCAACTTCGAATGGTTTAACAGCAGCTTTACCGCCACGAATGCCGCACGGTTTACCACCACATTCTCTGGGATTACTTAATTCCTTACAAATGATGCATCATGCATCACCATTGGAATTAATGGCTGCCGCCCACCATCATGTTCCCCCACGTACATATAATAGCCCTCCGCCAATATCCACCTCAGATCCAAGTGCCAATGAGTGCAAATTAGTTGAATATCGTGGGCAAAAGGTGGCTGCTTTTATAATTAGTGGTGAAACAATGCTATGCCTGCCGCAAGCTTTCGAATTATTTCTTAAACATTTAGTCGGTGGCCTGCATACCGTCTACACGAAGTTGAAACGTTTAGACATTGTACCATTAGTTTGCAATGTGGAGCAGGTACGAATATTACGCGGTTTGGGTGCAATCCAACCCGGCGTAAATCGTTGTAAGCTATTGTCGTGCAAGGATTTCGATATCCTGTATCGTGACTGTACAACTGCCAGGTATATATTAGAATTATAATAAAAATAACAATAACCACATAAATATAACCAACAAAACCAGCACACCACATGAAAATAAAACTTTTATTAAACGTATACATGCATTAAACATCTAAAGTCATAAATACATTTCGTTTTGTAGTAAAGGATAGAGGATAGAGGATGAAAGAAAGAGTCCAACAAGAGGGACATGAATTAAAAAATTTTTCACATAACAATTTTAATTGATTACAACAATATAACATAAAGTTTAATAGATATTTGCGTTAATTTATATTTGCCATTTAATGTGTAGTGCAGTTTAATGTCCTTTTAAATGTGTATGAAAAAAAAAATATATTAAGGTCTATAGGTATGTGTGTATGAGTTTTTATCAAAATAATAGAGTTATGTGTAACTATAAATGCACATATACACACACATACATTCATGTACATCCATAAGTTATAGGTAAGCTTATTTTACATTTCTGGGTCTGTTTAGAGGGTGAAACATTTTTTTTCTCTTTTCGTCAAAATAATTCGAACAAAATAAAGTACAAAAAGAATACAAAAGAGCAAGAACCAAATATAAATATATGAGGTTAAACAATAAAACAATTAATTTATAATATGGCGTATAGTGGCATGGAGAAATATAAATATACCGTAGTATATTTTCACATTTTAGCTTTACCCATTCTCTTATTATTTATCAAAGGTTTAATTTTAGTTACTCGTAGCATCATAAACGGTTGCCACCACACATGGTTAAATATTCTGTGGTTAACTTTTGTGTTAAAATGGCCTTGTACAGAAAGTATACACAAGTGCGTGTGGTTTTTGTGTACATAAGTCAATTTAATGAGTCATTTTATAAATTGGTTCGGCTAGTTTTTTCCTTTCTTCTTTTTTCATACCTTGATTTACCATAATTTAATTAATTATGCATTCGAAGAGAAAAGAAAAGAAAATATCTATTAAGATGCATACAAATGTTCGTGTGGTAACTGACAATATTTAGAGTTTAGATTTAAACATTAAACATTAAAGTTTACTTTTTTATCTTAATTTTAAATACATCATAAAATGAATTAAATTACAAATGAAATTATTTATTATCATGTTTATTATCAAATAAATTATTATTAATATTATTTGGATATGTTATTAAAATGATAATTTATTTTGAAAGTACATTAAATAGGAATTGCTTGAGACTACTTATTAATGCATTGAAGCAATGCTGATAATGTCGGGGCATACAATTTTGATATCAGAATGCATTATTACACTGCATACAATTATTATAATTTTTTACATTTTACTCTCAAGCCTTATGATCGACGTGAGAATTTCATAAGTTATACGGATCAAATTACATTTAGATGCATTTAATTTTGATAAATTTGCTAAAAGAAAATTTTTTTTTGTAATAAAGGGTCATTTAAAAATCGTATGTTTTTTCGACCAACATTAAATTTGTATCAAATTTATTTCCCAAAAGTTTTAAAAATTTCAACTACAGGAGATTTTATTATTTTTTAATATTTTTTTTTGTAGATGATTATTATTATGTTTTGTGTAAATTATTGCAAAGGGTCTTAAACTTTAAAATTGAACATTTCAAATTGTACCGTTTTATCTTATACTTCTCTCACATTTCTTATTGCGTAGTGTATCCGTTTGATGTCATCATATCACATATATAGAGACGGAATGCGGAACAAAAAAAAAGCAATATCAATCAAATAAAAGTTTAACATACTTCTTTTGAAATGTCTACCAATCTTTTCTATAACTTCTCCCTTTGTCATTCTGCCATGGAACAGTTTAATATGAGGTCAGAGGAAAATGCATTGCATACATTGCAATGTTGCAATATAATGCAATTTTTTCATTGTATGGCTTCTGACACAAATAAGTTCAATTATTTATTAAAAGAAATTAGTTTTTAAAAGAATTTACGAAAGCGAAAAGTGTAACGAATGAAGAAGCGAATTGACTGCATTTTTTAGCATAGTTTTTTAAACTGTTCTCTTTTTAAATTTATATATTTTTATTTTATTTTATTTACTTTATTGCATGTTGCTTATGTACGTCTAAATGAACAATCATATACTTCAATTTTAAAATCTGTTTAATATATTTTATATGTTGCAGTTGAAAAACGGAAAACGGAAATGAGGAAAAAATTATTTTTGTTATTCTCTTGAATATTATTTGGAATAATTGTTCATTTCTTAACGCACCATACAAAAAAAAAGTAATAATAACAATATGAACACAAGAGAAAGAAAGCAATAGAAATATAAAATAAAAATGAAAAACAAAATACAAATCGAACAATCGAATGCATTTTTGATTGAACACGCAATTTCTCTGCATATAACAACTTTCATAAAGTAATTTAATTTCTTTTATTACATACACACACACACATACACATACACATATATATATATATATATATATATATATATATATATATATATGTGTAGGTTTTATAATGCTTTTAATGTTCTTTCTTAAAATTAAAGCAATCCTCTATGTCTCTTATTTTAAAATGAAATAATAGAATTCGGCTTGTTAAATAATAAGCAAAAAATATGTAAAACAAGTAAAAAATTTATAAACGTTTAACTGTGACCTTTCGCTACATTTAAAATTTCATTTGATTCATTAAGTCTGAATGGAATGTGCCTAAACATTTTGCATATGTTACATACAATTTTTAAATATTTTCTGTATTTCTTATTTCATTACAGATGTTTATCCATTAAGCCACCGGAAAGGTAAATACAAATTTTATATCTATATTTGCTTAATAATTGAACACAACAACAACTAAACTGTCTCAAAAAAATAAAAATATAAATAAAAATGATAAACTAAGTCGATTACATCTAAAATGTTTAAGAGTTTCTAGAGCGAAAAAATAATTGAAGTCCGTACATAATAGTGTAACAAATGAAAGCCAGAATACGCCCAAAATTAAAAATAAAATTAAGACAATAACAATGATAATAATAACAATAATAACAACAATAATAATAATATAATTGCGACGTTAAAAATGTACTTTATCTACCTACCTAGCCCAAATAAATGAAAATGAAAAATTAGTGGAAACTTTAGGACAACACAAAAAGGATATACTGGCGTTAAAAGTACAGAAAATGTACAATAAATTTATAACACAAAACAAAAAATCAAAAAAAAAATGTGGCAAATACCTTGACATGGGCTAACTTATTGTAAGCAGCAAATGCAACATTTTAGGTTTAGGTATGCGTTTCATTTATTGAGAGCAAGTGTAAGCATGCACCAGCACTTTTTTCCATTTGAAATGTTTTTGAGGTTTTTTGTGTTTCTTAGATCTTTACCATAAGATTGTTGGAAAAGGTTGACCTCATTTAATATAAAGCAGGAGGGAGATTTCATCCTTAATATAATTAGAGCATGAAAATTGAAAATGTTAAAAAAAAATTCATTCGCTTCCGCTTTTAACTTTTAAAAATTATTATTCCTTTAATTTTTGCTTCGTCACCTTCTGTATTTTTTTGCGTTTAAATATGTTTTTGTGTTTAAATATGAAATTCTCTGTTTTCACTTCTAATGTTGCAAATAATTTTATTGTTTAACGTTTTGTAAACTTGTCTTTCGATGTTGCTTATGGAAAACCGTTATCTCTTTGAACAAAGTTTCATTTTTAAATTTTAATAATAATGCATATCTCAAATAGCACTTGACTTCGCCGTTACTTCATATGAATGATCATTTTATTGTTCGATTTATTTTTTTATCTTCCTTTATGAAAGAGGCAATTCCATAATATTAAAGAATGATTGAAGTGTTTATTAAACAATAAAAGTAATGTATTACAAAAAAAAGTGTAACGTTATAATTAATGAGATTAATTGAATTGTTACAATAATAAGTAAAGATTCATTTTTTATACAGAACGTATTTCATGTTTGATGAAGTGTTTGAATATTTCATTTACTTATATTTTTTTTTATATTATGGTGGATTGTTTTTACTTTATGTGAAAGTGAGTGGAATGTTGCTAACTAAATAATTTGTTTAATGTTAAAATGGAAGAAATGAAAAAAAATCATTAAATTTAGCATGCCAGTTATTCATTAAGTCTGTACAAACAAAATGGAAAAATTTGGGTTAATGCATACGAGTAAAACAATTGATTTAAATAATTTTTTTAGTATAACGCAATAGTTGCAGAGGGAAAGCTTTTACCGGTATAATGATAATGAAAGAATCTGTGGTTTGAGGAAATACAATTCTGCTATAACTTGTCAAAAGTCAAATTTAGTACAACAATCATCAAGCATTAAGCTTGATGATTTCAATTTTAGCAGAAAGTAATCTCACCTTTTACATAATTTACATCTATGCTACACCAATAATTAAGTCATTTACACATTGAGATTTTTACTCATAACACTGGTTAAGTATTTTCTTAACGTCATTTGATTTCATCGTTTTCTATCACAATAACATTCACCACCATATTGTTATTATGTTACTCAAGAAAAATGCGTATTAAGGTAATTGGGTTACGGCCAATTAGCGGCTAATAAAGTTTTGATGATAAAATTTTACACATTACTCCCTAATAACTCCTTCCAGTATCACAATCCCCAATATTATAATTATTATTATCATGCATTGGATTTATACTTCATTGTGGGCTATAAATAATTATTAGTTATAATTATGTGGAATGGAATGGAATTAAATTTGTAGGTGAAGAAATTTTATTTAAACACGATTGGAATTTTAATGCGTTTGCTTCTTTTGATCTTACATCATTTAGCGTATGCAATTGTTACTTTAATAATAATTAACAAATCTCTTAATATTTATTTATTGTAGTTGCTGCTGCATAAAGCTAACTGTGCTCTCAATAAGTCAACGTTTTTTACAAATGGTTTTTCTTTTTTACTTTATTAAAATATAATGCCCGCCTTTCCTACCCTTTTGGTTATTATTTTTTGCTTTTTGTTTTTGTGATACATATTTTCTCTCTCTTTTTTCATATTAGATTTCACATTATAATTACAGTACCTTGGGGTAAACAATTATTTTTACATATACTCATACAGTATATGTATATGTATATACAAGCATACGCAATTCAATACACTTACTAACGTTGGAATTCATATTCTATGACAATAATAGCAACAACAGAAAAAGCTACTGGTTTTCATTTTTTGTTGAATTTTTTATTTAGCACTAATACCACAAACGTATACTCATATACATGCATATATATATATAAATAAATATGTTTTTGGCGCATATAAATTTTCTTAGTAATTATGTTTTTTTCTAAATTTTTATTTTTCATTTAAATAATATACGAGAATTATTGTTTTTGTTTTTCTGCTTTTCGCAGTTACTTGTACTTTTGTTTCTGTTGCTGTTGTTCGTGGTGTGCGTGTTTTTTTGTTTTTCAATAATTTTATCTAATAAGTGTGTTGCTTTGTTGTTGTTTTTGTTATTTATGTTATATGTGCGGATCAATAAACAAGTTTACACAAAAAAAAAATAAATGAGCACAACAATAAAATCGACAAAAAATAGCAAAAAAAAATCATATGTAAAAATAAATTTTTGTCATAAATAATAAAATCGTTTATTGGGATTAATTTGATTTTACTTCTCTTCTGTTTTTGTGCTTCGCATTCTCTAGATTTATTTTTTTTTATATTAGCTTTTTTGTCGCCGCTAAAAGGAATATTTATAATGCGCTTGTTGTTGCTATCGTTGTTGCGTTTAAAAAAATTTTAAATAGCATATCTAACATAAGCTTTTATTGTTATAAATATTTCTATTAGTACGCCAGTTGCGTTTACTTGTTATTCTTGTTCAAGTAACGATGCCTAATGGGGCGACGGACAATTATACGGACACCCCTATAGATAAACAGTAGCTGTAGTGGAAATTTTACAAAAACAATAAAAAATAAAATAAAAAATATCTGAAAAAGTGTAAAAAAAATGGAAAGAATACAAGTAATTATTTTATGCTCTAATCCTTCCTGGCTTTCTATTGGCCAATATTTTAAGTGAACTTTGGAAAAGAGATTTCAAATAGTTCAATAAGAGTATTTTTTATATAGATTGCTAAAATGTAATATATTTTAATAATAGTAAAGAAGTTTTAGTCGTTTAGTTACCAAACAAATTATATCTCATTTCATAGTCCCGTCCATCTGATGATTAATTAATTTAATGTTAAGCTATCCATGCAGTTAAAAAAAAATGAAATATATAAATAGAAACAGTGTGACTGACAAGCATGGTCAAATGATTTATGCTGTCATTTGGAGTTGAGGGGTGACGCCACCAAAAATTAAGAGAAAACATTAAAAAAAAAATGATTTCTATATTTTTTAATATTTTGGTAAAGTATTGAGAAAATGAGTAAACATCCAATCCAATCTTTGTAATTGGCTTGAATCGTGAAACATGAATTACGTATGTGTAACAATTGTGCAAAAATATTGGAGGCTATTTTATATAAAACCGTCCTGTTAGTTATATAACTATTCCATGGTTACTTATGTCTTATTTAAACGTTTATATGCCCCTCATGAATCTTGCTTTACACAATATTTTTCATGTTCCCTTTTTTATGCATTGTATATATAATTTAATTTAAAAAAAAAAACAAACAGTAGTCATTCATGTTATATGTTTATCCATTTTGTTTGTATTACGCTACTTTTTTAATTTCTATTTTTCATTTCATGATATTTTTATTGTACTCTGTTTGCTTTTTTAATTTTAATTTAAATTTATTTATTTTTAGTATTCGTTTTGTTTTATTGAATAATTTCAGTATTATGTATATATCTAATTTTGATATTATCTGTATAATGTTAATGACTGCTTGTGTATATGTGTTATGTATTTCCACTTTCCGTTTTTTTCTATTTCCACTTTGTGATGTGTTGATGCACATGATAACCGGGTATTTACTCTCTGACTCTTTTTGAATAGCATTAAATAAACAAATACTTGTGTTCCCTAAAAGATAACGTATTATTTAACAACAAAAAAAAAGAAAAAAAGAAAACCAACAAGAGGAACAAAAAAAAGCAATAAACAACAAAATAGTACAATAAAAATTGTAACAAAACAACATTCAATCGCGTGTATGTTGTTAGAAATTAATACAACATTAAAAGTAACAAAGGTTTTTGTACAACTGTTAAAATAATGAAAATATAAGAAGAAGAAGAAAAAAAGCCAGAAATAACAACAATTATACTTATTTGAGATGTTTTATTCAGTGTCATATTAATAATTATGAACAATATTTACAATTGCAATAAAATCATTCCAACATATTTATGTTTTTGGGTTAAGATGTGAAAATAATTTTGGTAATTTCTACTTCGTTTTTTTTTCTCTTTTTTACCGTCTACATAGTTGAAAAATAATTTCATATGCTTTAATCAAGTTTATAGTTTTTCATGTTGCGGCTTTTAATTTGCTGTATTTTTTAAAACCGGTTTACGAGAAGTAATTGTAAAATTACCTAGATCATACTTATTTTTTTCAATAGTAAACTTTATCAAAAATATGAAAGATTTTACACAAAAATATATGACGACAGATCTTAGATAGAAATGAACAGACTGATAGGCAAGAATAATTTTGATTCGATTAACATTGGAAAATGACTTATATAAAATTCTTTTGGTGGTCATTGTACTGTGTTTGTAATGCGTTAAAAAACCCTACACAGTAAATTAAGAATCTGCTAAATAAAGTGTAGAAAAATTTGAAGCGTAAATCATATACATATTGTTTTAAAATCTGAATAACACTAAGCAAACAAGCAAACAAACAAAAGAAATAAATGAATAATAAATTAATGTTTAATTTTTTATTATTTATAATAAACATTATTCTAATGGACTGACTGACAGTTTAGATTAATATTATAAACAAGTTCTCAGAGACAAACGTATAGATAAACAATAGAAGTAACGAAATCAAATAGCGTGTTTATTGCACATTGAGACTACTGGTCTACATTATGCGCCTTCAAGAATACATATTTAAACAATGTTAATAGTTAAATAAATAATTGAAGAAATAATCTTTCATCTTTTAAATAAATAATAAATATGAAATCTCATAAAAAGTATAAAATGAATATATAAATTAAATAATTGTTAAACATGCCTTCGAAAAGAAAATATTCTCTGATATTTTCTTTTCCTTATCATACGTGTATTTAGTTTGTTATTAAACGCAAATATTTATTACAATCTTTTTGTATTCCACATTAAATATTTTTGATTTATATTATATTCCCGCATTTTTTGTTTCGGAATTGTACATACAGTGAACGGATTCTGCCCATAATTTTTCTATGTTTTATTTTTATGTTATGTTGATTTTTCACATTTCATGTTTCTGTGTTCTATGTATTCTATGTATGTAGGTAGGTATTAACCTTCGGCTTTTCTTAATAAGTTTTTTTTTTAAAATAATTCATTAAAGAAGGTGATTGAATTTCTGCGTTGAGGTTTTGGAAGGCAATACTTGCGGCGTTACATTTTCTCTCTCTTCCTCTCGATTCAATTGATTATTAATTTTAATCCCAAACAGTAACTCTATGCAATTCCGCAGTTCCAGACCAGGTAGACCACCAAAACGTGGACCCGTTGGCCTTTCTCTGCCACCAACGCATTTAACCCAGCATCCCCAACTGAAAAAGCATCGTCTGGATAATGGAGACTATGCGTACGAAAACGGACATATAACAGGTAAGTTTGATTATTTGTATTTTAAACATAGCAATACAAAATTGCTTATGACATTAATCATAAATAAATGCTTTAAATTAAGCGACTACGTATGAAAATTTGTGTAATTAATTAACATAAGCTTAGAAAAATTTTCAGTTGGCATGTTTGTTAAATCTTTAATGCGCTAATGAAATAAGATTGATCCCTTCATTCAATTGTTCTGGCATTCCAAATTCAAATTATTTTAATATTCTCGGGTATTTGATTGAAAAGGCAAAGCAATCGGCAAAATATTTAAGTGTTATTTAATTAATTAATGCATCAAGTAGGGTGTTAAAAGATCTAACTTTTTACCAAAATATTCAATTATTTCCTTTCAGTTCGTTTTGTATTGCATATTAAATCGAGACCAGTTTGAAGATGTAACTGAAAAACTGGCTCTAAAATCTTATCCAACAATACTTTATTTATTGGATAATATTGCTATTGTTATTATTATTGTTGTTGTTGTTTGTTTTTTATTATTATTATTGTTCTTCGTATTGTAGTTATCTTTTTATATGTAATCATAATTCTAGGTTAAGATTTGTTTCTGATATGTGATTTAAAAGAATTTTTCAATGTTCTTTTGTTTCGAGCTTAAAGCAATATGAGAATAAAAAAAAGAATGATGAAAAACAGAAGAATAAAATAAGTAGAATGCATTTTATAGTGAATGAGAATTCAGAAAGAATCAAGAGCAGTTGTGTAAAATTATTTCAAAAAGCCTACAAAGAAACATTGTACACAATAACAATAATAACAACAATGATAATAAAAATAAATCGGCAGCCATAATAATAGTGATAAAAAGAAAAAAAATTAAATAAAACCCAGCAGAAGATTGCTGTTACTTTTAAAGACCACACTTTTAAAGACCGTTGTTTAGTATCATGGAACAGTTCAAAAATTTTCGAAATATGTTTTATGCTTAAAATATTTCAATAGATTAAATCATACGGTAACAGTTAAATGATACACGGGCGGAGAGATTTTAATACATAATTTCTGATCGATTGTATGAAGAAAGGGAAAAATATATTGAGAGTGAGCCATATTTTTTTTATGATTTTTTATAGCTCGCATTTGTTTCAAGTCTTTCTAGCTTCTATGTGTATCAATATCAATCGTATATCGCAAATACAAAATGCATAAAAAAATTGTACCTTTTTTTGTTGTGCCAATTGTGTACGCTCACTGCCGACTGTGTTATACCATACATATTATGATGATAATGGCCGCGGAATAATTTATATTATGTTGCTGTTGCTGTTGTTGCTTTTCAAAATAACGATTGATAATTCAATGGCAACCAACTTATAATATTCATGCATAAAAATTTAAAGCAATTGCCTTGTTTTAGTGTGTGTAATGTGTAATGTGTAATGTGTAATGTGTAAAAAATTGTATACACCCTACACCCTTTGGAGAAAAGCTTTTGTACAAACTACATTGAATATTGATTCATTCGTACCGTTTACTGTACTTTATACGATATATCAAGAAAATTTTAAATGATTGTGTGTGAAAAATAAGGATCATTTAATTTCATTTTTTGAATTTTTTGAATTTTTTGTATTTACTGTATTTTTTAACAACTATGAAACTATTTAATATCTGCTTTTAGAATATGGCGCTTTACATATTTTTGTATGTATAGGGTTAGATACACAATATGATCAATAATAATAACAACGGTACTAACATAGAAAACAAATAAATATGAAACAAAACCTTATAAAGTATAAGAAAGAAATCTTTACGCATTACATTTTCATGTTCTTTGTTTTTAACATTATTGTCATTATTGTTATGGCTACAAAAAATTATTTTGTACAACTTATTACTGTACTGTATTTAAAAAATTATATCCTTTTTACGAACTTTCAAATTTTACTGAAGTAATTTTATTATTATTCTCTTCTAGATTCTAGATCAGATTCAAAGTTTTTGATATTTGTGAAAAATGCCAAATCATGAATGTATGTTTCATATTAAAAAAAAAAAACAAACAGTGTCATTTAAAATATGCAAATAAAGTCGATTATTAATTATTAACTTTTGAAATAGTAAAAATTCAAAATTTAGTAGTGTATGTGACACAATTAAATTTAAAGATTGTTTTTCACAAATCATTTGTAAATTAGCTTAGATGTGAGCTAAGTTTCTGCGTATAAAAAAAATTATTGCTTAATAATGTGTAAAACAGTTAAAAAGTATCACTTGTGTATGGAAAATGCAAAAAATAAGTGTAAAAATAAGTGAATGGAATATTTTAAAAATTAGTTTTTTTTTGGCTTTGACAGAAAATGCTTGTCCGTTTGACGCAAATAGTCTTATTGGAAGCTCTTAACTTAAAGTATTAAGAAAAAAAAAATGGAAATTCACTTATAAAAAATTGAAATAATTTAGTTATTTATTTGTTGTTTCTTTATCTCGTCTTTTACAAATCAATCTTACTATCTTAATAGACGTAATTTGTTTGAATATTTACCTTGAGATGATATGGTATGGTAGGCATGCTTTAAATGCATTCAGTTGTATTCAAAGGAAATTTTTGCCTAGTCATGTGGTATTGTATTTTAGTTATTATTATTATTATTATTATTATTATTGTTTCGATTAATCGATTCGAATACAGATCATGAGTAAACAATCATGCTCTCTGCTTATTTACTTCATATGAATTTCACTCAAAGTTGCTTTGTTTCTTTTCTTTTTTATTAGTGCTACTTTGTTGGAGTTCATTTCAAAGCTTTTTCAACTTCTTCATCTGCATTTTTTACTTAAATGAGATTAGTATTTTTTTACGTATACAACCGGTAGACATAGTAAAATAAGTGAATAAATGCCATAAAGGCGGCTCTTTTTATGTAAAACTTTGCCTCTTGTATTCTTTGTTCATCAAATGTAAATGAATTTATACTGAATTGAAAACAAAACTTAGAGGCGTTAATATTTTTCATTTATTGTTATAAAACAAAATAAAATAAAAATCTTCATTTTTTCTTTAGTTTTCTCTAAAAATCCATTCTGGATAATGGTAGTGAAGGAGACAAACTGAAAAAAGCAAGGAAGAAATGCCGATTCTTCATATCTACAAAAAATCTAAAGAAATTAAAGAAATCTAACTTGACGTTTTAGTTCAATAACAATGTGATTTTATAGGACAATTGAATTAACAATCATTCTATTTAATTTAAAGTGACATTTGTTATCTTAAGAATAAAACAATCAACATTAAAAATAATTATCACTTATTAATAAATTTGGTTGATTCGAATATAAATGGGTTTTCAAATAATAGTCCAATTTATTGTGCAAGAATATTAACCAAAAAAATATTACTTGCACTAAGTGGTTATTTATATAAGAAAATTGTTTAAGTAACAGTGAAGACTTCTATTGGACATAAACATTTAACTTAAGATTCTGAATAAATTTCGTAATTTTTTTAAAACAAGTAGTAGAAGATGCGCCCACTTTATTTGCTTTATTTTCTTAGTACTCGAAATATTTTTACTATTGAATATTTCAGCATTTTGTTTAATGCATATTCGACATTTTTGTATATTGCTTTAGAGTGATGATAGTAATTGGCTTTTGTGATAAGGTAACTCTTTATACGAAATATATCGTGGCATATGTTTTCTCTATTAATAACTGCACATGTAAATTATGAAATGTATATAAAAAAGGCATTGGCGTTTTAATCAAGTAAAATGGATAGTTGGAAAAAGAGAGAAAATTTTACATAAAATTATAAAAAAAAATTAAAATAAAGTAGTTATAATAAATATATAAAAATAAATATAAAATGGGCATTTAATAATTACAAGAAAAAAGAAATAGTTTTGTGTGTTCAGCACACGTGTAACTAGAACACAACACAAAACGCAAAAATAAAAACAAGCCACTTAAATGGTCAACATATTATTTACATAAAGAATAATTATAACTAAAAAAAAGAAAACAAAACATTTTATATAAAATACATAATAATAGAGTCATGATATTTTGTACGTTTCCCTTTATGATACTAATGCTATTTGTTAGTTACATAATTTGTCCAAAAAAAAAATTGAATAAATATATTGTAGTCAGAGAATATTGCATATACAGATAAATCATTTTAAAAGCATACAAAATATTGCTTTTATAACTGGGAGTACAAGGTATACTTATTTTATACGAATGTACATAGCACTTTAAAGGGTTTGAAATGCACTTAATTTTTATGCCTTTCAATTCAAATATATTTTCTAAGCTTGTCTGTCTTACTGTTTACTATCTATTTTGGACTTCTTTTTTCTTGTTTTTAAAGAGATTTTAAGTGGATTTAGAATAGATTTTCTTGTAGATTACTTTTGCGTTTAATATTTTTTTTTCTTTTTGTAAATCTTATTACTTAGATTTGAATAGATTGGAAAAGTCACCATTACTGGCAAACGGTTACAATCCCCCGCCTATTAATCACATGGCCTTTATGCAAATCAATCATCATCCTGGTACAACTCTAATGTCCCCTGGTATGGCACCGCATGGTTTACACGCACGTCCGGATTCTCAAATGTTAAAAGCTGCAACTCAAAGCGGCATGTCAGCCGCTAATATGGATGCGTTAGCAAGATCGGGTATATGGGAAAATTGTAGGGCTGCTTATGAAGATATTGTCAAACATTTAGAAAGGTTTGTTATTTATTTGTACCATTTTGCTGTATGTTTTTTTTTCAAATTTTCTATGGCAAATGAACAATTTAATTTTAATTTGTTTGTATGTGTTATTTTATTGTTTTTGTTTTTTTAGATTACGTGAAGAACGTACAGATGAGCGCCAGCAAATGGGTGGCAATGAGATTTTACGTGGTGAACAAAAGCCTCGTGATTTAAGTTCGAGAAATTGTAAGTATGAAAATATGTATGAAAAATTCACCTAATTAACAGAATTATAAGAATAAGTGTTTATACTAATTCTCTCATAAGCATGTTTTAGTTTTTTTTCATAATTTTAAAACGTATTCAATTGAAATAATTAAGAGCTCAAATGTAGATTATTTATTAGTAAATCGTTTAAATGAAAGTCTAAAGTTAAAATTGAAAAATTCTTTTGAAAAATCATCTAAAAATGCCACGGTACAATCATATTTATAATAATCATTTGTTCTCTCTATTGAAACTAAATATTATTGTTAAAATCAAACATACAAAATAAATAAACATACAACATAAAATATACTTCTTTTGAGTTAAAATAATGACTTCTTTAGGTTCGCCTAATCGTCAAAGTCCTGTATTAAATTTATCAAAGTCTGGTGGCAACACGGATCAAGGTAGCAATTGTGATGAACGTAGTGATCATAGTGATATGCATTCACCGTCTCATACAATACGTGATGATAGTGTTGAACGCACAAATCATCGTGGTATGAGTGGTGGTGGTGGTAGTACTGGTAGTGCTGGTGGTGGTGGAAGTGGTGGTGGGAGTAGTGGTGTTGAAATTATGGGAAGTGGTGGTAATTGTGGTAATACTATAATCGGTGTTGAAGATGATGATGATGAAAATCTTAGTGATGACAACGCTTCAGACGTGGATAATCGTTTATGCAAAGACGATGAAGGTAATTGTGATGATACGAATGACTATATATGTTATTTATTAAATCGTTATATTGTTGAATATTAAAATTATATCGTAGTAATTTTTAATTCAATGCTTTAAAATTTCGAGTTTATATTTTCATTACTTTTACTCATTCAATTAAGATTTAAGTGATAATGAACGTGATAATCTGTCATCGTCATCGACGCAACGTCTTAGTATGTCACATCCAATGTCTCATCACCATCACCATCATCATCATCATGGTACCGCTATTAGTGGTGGTAGTGTTGAAAGGGTGAGTAATTCCGGTTTAACTAATCACCGCGATACAGCGTTATCAAGTTTGGCCCATGGTTCCCCGTCTCATAATGTCGCAGTGGCTGCTTTACAACATCATCGTGCTTTAAACTATTCAACATTAGCGGCGGCAGCGGCTGCCGCTAATGGTGCTGTTGTAGGTCCCCCTGCTTCTGTTAGTGGTAATGGTGGTCCTTTAACACCAAATGAAGCTTTGTTAACGACAAGTGATCCAACATCGGCTGCAGCTGCATTAGCAGCTGGTGGTTTAACTTTAGGTCCCTTAGCAATGGATCCCGGCGTACCTTCCTCTACGGAAACATTGCTAAGAAACATACAAAGTTTACTTAAAGTAGCTGCGGACAATGCAAGGCAACAAGAACGTCAAACAAATTATGAAAAAGGTTTGTACTAAGTGTTGTACTCTTTGTTCTAAGAAGTTATAATTTCCATTAGATGCACCGATAACTTAATAATTATTTTGAGTTTAAGCAAGACCCGGTTAAAATTCATTATTATAGAATTGCAATTTTATTCATTATTGTTAGTTAATCGATAAAGGTAGCAACTTTTCGTTCTAAAAAATTTTTTTGTATTTTTATTTGTTTTTCTTTTGGCAGCTGAACTGAAAATGGATGTTTTACGCGAACGCGAACTAAAAGATTCATTGGAAAGGCAATTAGTTGATGAACGGAAATTACGAGGTATGTAAGTCCAAAATGAATAATATGAAGTTTATTGAAATAAAATGTTAATTTTAATACATGATGATAAAAGTAAAGTGAACTAAAATGGACAAAATAGTTTTATATGTAGAAAATGTTTGCAGGTTTATTACCTTTTAAATGGTTATTTCATTATGTATAAGCAACGTTCGTTTTTCTTAATATCAAAATCTTGCAAATATATATACAAATATAATATGTATACGAAAATATATGTATGTATGCTTTTCAGGGATTATAGTTACCATCATCCAAGTGCCACTAATTTGTATTGACTCAAATAATGACCCAAAATGATATCTGATATCTTACAATAGAAAACAAAAAGTAAAAGGCAATAAATAAGTATACTCAAAGTCCCTTACGTACAGGGAATAGAGCGAAAGAAATGGAATTAATTTTTATTTTTATTTAATTTATTTCTTTAAATTGTCTGGTTTTTGCTTGATTAACTTTCAAAAAAAAAACAATAGTTAGGAAACTACAGTCACATTTTATTAAATAAGATTTGATTTGTAAAATAATATTATTAAAAATATGCATCACAATAAGCAAAAAAAATATAAAGGCGTTCAATAAATTCATAAAATTTTATACAACAAATAAGTCTATTCAAAGTAGTTTTCATATTAATATGCCTTTTTCGACTATTTTTATTTGGGGTGCGTTTCTTTTTTAAACTGTAAAAATTGATTGGCAGATTAATCGAAAAATATAGATAATCCTAATGCAAAAGCAATTGCTGAAACAAATGACTACTTACTTAATTCAGTGACGAATAAGTATGGATATATAAAAATATGCATGGTTATACATAGTTATATATATAAACAATTACATAGATATTTATCTGCTCATCATCAGCAATCGCAACAACAACAATAACAATCATAAGTTTTTTTTTGCACAAAATTTAACAATTGTGTTTTGTACAAACTTATAACATGATATTACAGTGGCTGAAATAAAAGCATGCAATACCTTCCGGGTAACACCCGACAAAAAGTCTTTTTAAATTGGGAGTGTCATAGTGTTAATTATATTGAATATTCCTGCAACATGACATATCTCCATTTTCATCTAAATATTTGTTTATCTTTTCCCGTTCTTAATTTAATTGATATTTCAATTAGATGATGATTAAATGTGTCATTTAAAAAATACCTAAATAAAGTTAATGTAAAAGCTCTCAAATTAAACAGGGTTCTCTTAATAAATTTGAAATGACACTGTTTATACTAAAAAGAAAATGCGTCCTTATGTAAAGTTTTTGTTGAATATCTTTTAGTCCTTTATCAAAAACGATATCGGCGTGAACGAAAAATACGGATACGTTACCAACAGCAATTAGAAGGAGTTAGTGGTGGTAGCATCAGTGGTGATAAAAATAAATTATCTGTTGTCGGTTCTATTAGTTGCACTTCTGGAAATTCAAATGGTAATGGAAATGGCAACAGCAATTGCAATCAAATAAATAACAACCATAATAGTAATAGTATTAATAATAATAACAATAACAATGGCCCGCCCTCAAATAATGATTCCCATCCATTGATAAACGATGAAGCTCGATCGTCTGGTTCAGAGTCAATTCATAGTAAACATAGTGGCAGTATATCTGATTTAACAAGAAAATCTGATAAAGGTAAGTACCACATTTTTATTATTAGTTACAAGAAAAACAACAATTTAAGAGATCACCTTATTTGCATTGAAATCTTACTTTTTTGGATTCAATATATGGTGTTATAGAAATGTTGCCGGTTTTACATATATCTATATATGTATATATATATATATATATATATATATATATATATATATATATATATATATATATATATATACATATATATACATATCTAGAAATATATTATATAGTGAAAAAAATACGCCCTAATGCGTGTATCCATCTTACTTTTTTTAAATCCTTCCTTTTTAACCGCATATAGCGTCCTCTGTTTCTTCTTCTTCTTCTGCTTTTCCTTTGCCCCCATAGATACTGATGATTGTCAAGAAGCGTGTGATAAAAGTGATAAACTAATAGTAACAACAATAACAACAACAGCAACAAAAACAACAATGGCATCTAATAGCAGTAACAATACTGATTTATTAATGTCCCCCTCTTCCAATCAACCTAAAATTCACGATGTGGATAATAATAATTTCTATAATAATAGTAATAACAATAACCAAAAGAATAATAATAACAATAATGGTGGTAATAATGGTCACAAAAATAATAATAATAATAATAATAATAACAACAACAACAACAGTAACAATAACAATCGAGGTATTCATATAAGGGACCATTCACAGAGTCCTGAATTTAAATGTGAGCCCACATCTGATCATGAATGTAGTTCGACTGTTGAACACGAACAGCAAGAAAAACATAAAAATTTACATGCAAATCATAACCTAACACAGTGTCATTTGACATCAATGCAAAGTTTACAGCAGCAACAACAGCAACATTCTCATGATTGCCAAAATCGCAATAGAGGTGATGAGGGTATTGCCAGAGATAGAGATGAAGCTCGTACTTCACTTGGGCAAGACAATATGCGTCCGCCATCTCTAACTAATACCACAGCAACAATATCCAATGAAAATAGTTTAGCTGTTGCTGCTGCGGCGGCAGCAGCAGCTGCGGCAGCTGCTGCTTCAAACGGTAAAGGTCAATGGAATTATCCTGGTATTGATTTAATGGCAACTGGAGCATTTTGGCAAAATTATTCAGGTACAAATTTATAAAAAGTTAAATAGTATATTTGCTCATTTGACACATTATTTGGTTGCTGTTTTTACCTTTAAGGTTAAACGTATTGTAGAATTCAAAGCAAATTATATTTAATTTCTCTTTTGATTTTTTTTTTGTTTCGTATTTTATTTAATTATTCACATAGAATCTCTGGCTCAAGAAATTGAATTGGAACGTAAGACACGATCCACAAATTCTGAAACAGACGTCAAAAGTCCTTTAGTAGAACGGCAAACCACATTTTACAAAAATTCTGTATTATTTGGTAGCGCTAATTAAAAACGAGAAATGTAGAAAAAATTTATTTAACGGATAGAAATTCATTTTATTAAATTATATGAAATGCATCAGTAAATTGAATATTTAAGTATAACATAAAAAAATATAAAAAATCGTTAGGACTTTTAGAAATTGATCTCAAAAAATAAAAAAGCGTCAAAGAGTCAAAAAAAGCAGAATAACAAAAAAAATAAAAAAAATAATAATAAATAATAAAAAAAAAAATTAAACATTAAGCTACAAAAAAAGTATAAAGTTATCAGTAAATGTAATATAATCAGTAAATGAAACAGTAGTAGAAATAGTAAAGCATATATCAAATGACAAGAGTATAAAAAGAAATGTGTGAGGAATAACCAAAGTCTACTACTAGCAAACTAGCAAACGATAAATTTCAAACTAACGTCAAAATGTTTTTAATGCTATGCCTGATAAGTGATTTACTTGTAACAATCCTTTAAGGATCTTAATTTTTTTAGTTCTTTGTAAAATATAACTTTTCAATGCTCTTAAAATTGTGGGAACTGTACATATATGTAAAGCTTATTGACTACTTTCTTACTACTTTATTAAGGTATTGTTCTAAGAAAAGATGTGGGTAGTTAAGAAAATTGGTAATACAAGAAAAACAAAATCTATTAAACAAAATCTATTAAAAAGTTCTTTAATATGAATGAATAGTAAATAAGGGTAGGTAGCGTTAAAAAATTTGAAGAATTAAATATTTGAAGATTAATAAAATGTCAGAGGATTGTTTGAAGAAAATTAGGCTAAACTTTTTCCTGTATGCAATGTTTTGTAAATAATTATTTCTTTTTCACAATTCCAATAAGTTATGTATTTTTGTGTGGTGGATTTGCCACTTTATATACATTTTATACATAATTTATATTTATAAAATATCTACAGAAATATTGCATTAGGGAATACATTACAAATGAGTAATATTTCATAACAGTTAGTTATATACAAACAGGAAAGAAGACAAAAACGTTAACTAAAATTATGTAAAAGCAAACAATCTATGACTTTTCATAATCCATGGCATTCTAAAGAAATTCGGAGAAGAAGATGTCTTCTATATAAAAAAGGGTTCTTGCAAAACTTTTCATGAAGAATTCTTTTGTAAATAAATGAGGTCAACAATGTAATAAAGTAACGGCAAATTGTCTCAGCCATAATTTAATTTCGTCCATTTTTTAATGAATTGATTTAATGCAAAAACTGATGGAAGGCAAAAATTTCTTCAAATACTTTGAAAATGACTAATTGCGTTTGTATGTATATATGAATAAATGAATTGATAAATACATATATCATTATAAATTTATTTAAGTAATATTAACAGATATCTAAGTCATTTTGAGTGTAGCCAAAATGGTTCAAACTCAAATAATGTTGTAGGGTAGACGTTACAAAAAATCAGTACCAATAAAATATATGTAACGTACGTTCTAATAATATATAAATATATAAAGATACATATATACAAAAAATGGTATAGGCAAAAATAAAGTCTATGCTCAGCAAATTTATATTTCAATTACATTTACTTACATAATACATTGTATTCGCCTTTATAAGTTTATCATGTATATTAATATGAAAACTTAAAAATTAAAAAATTACAATAAATGAATTAAAATCTATAAAAAAAAAACGTTTTTATATTTGTTTTAATTTCAATTTGTTTTATAAACACATTATTGATTACAATCATTAACAATTGAAACAAAGTTTGGCTAACGTGTGTTTTTTTATTAGTTTATGGCACAAGAAAAAGCGAGAGAGTTGATAAAATAAATGTGTAAAAAAATAAAATACAAGGCACAAAGTTATCTATAACGTTAAAAAGTGGCAGCATAAAAACTCTTAAACATACAAACACACGCATTTCAACTCAATTTCATTTAATTTTTCCGTTTTCAAAAAATGCACTGTTCAGCATCTGCAAAGTATTAGAGTAACACATTAGTAAATGTGTATGGGTGTGTGTGAGAGAGAGAGAGAGAGAGAGAGAGAGAGAGAGAGAGAAAGAGGATATATTGTACGCAGTAAACAGTATCATTAGATTATAAATCCTTGAATTCTTAAAGCATTAAGCATATATGCTTACATTCACACATTCATATATTTCGTTATATTAATAATTATTGAAAATAAAAGTAAAAAATGACAAACTTGATTAAGAAACTAAACATAACAAATAATTAATTAATAAAAGAAATTATTAATGAATAAATCAAAATACAAATAAAACTTTTATTAACATTATTAAAAGTAATTAGTGTACGTACAAACAACAACAAAATGTTATATTTAATTTATTGAAAGCTTATAATAAAAAATTGTTAAGGTAAAGTGATCTTCTATTCCATATTACATATATAACGTGGTGTTGGCTAGCGATAGTTTTACATTTCGTATATGACATAACTAAAATGCAGATAATTAAATTTTTAGTTATAAACTGTTGGGATTTTTTTAGATTTATGCATAAATCACTTAATACATACCGCCGTATTAGGTAAAGCATTGACTATGTTGCATAATTGGAAACTTATTGTTTGATAGTCATACATGAGCTAAATTATCTAAATTATTAGAAATTTTGCACATGGCTTACAATAGAAAAAATGTCCTTTAAAATTTGAAATTTTAATATATCTATTAATGAAAAGTGTCTGATCATGCTTGCAATTAATGCAATAATATGTAATTTTAATGCTGAACACAATTATGAAAAATTATTTAATATAAGTGGTTTTTTTTTTCTATTTTTTTTAGTGAACCAGTTTGTAATTTATAAACTTACCTATGTAATTTGAAAAAAAAGCTAAAAACGCCCTAATTTACATAAAAATAAATAATACGTAATTGGGAGATTATTAAATGTATTAGACATAATGACGTTTCTAATACTTTTAATATTAAGAGTATATTAAGAGTTTATTTTGTCCAAATTATTTAATAATTTTAGTAATTAACAGAAGAAAACTTGCACTAACTAATAATAAACTAATGCAACTTTAATTTTTTCATTTCGTACTAAAAGTAACTAAGAAATATAAAGAAGTGAAACAAACAAATTAAATGAAAACAAATAAATATCATGTGGCCGGTCCACGGTAAATTGTTAACATCATACATGATTATACCTGATATGATTAATAAGTTAATAATATGAAAATAATAATTTACATGCAAAATTTGCCTTGTTAAAGGCTGATAACTGAAAAAGAACACCAATATATATAGACAAGAAGAGAAGTTTAAATACATCAATTTAGAATTTAGTTAATATGCAGTGTTCGATTACTTCAAGTTTGCTTGTTTCCGAATAGTAAAATATCAATTGTTAATACTTCAGCGTTGGAAAAATGGCTTTTTTCACTAAGATTTGTACTCGTAGTACACAGCCGCTGGCCTTGGTTAAAAGTAAGAAAATTTCTTGCCACATCGAGTCAAACGACTTGGCAATCACAAGAGTAAAGCATTAATATTATACATTTTAAAAAAGCAAAAAGTAAATATAATGCTTTAACCAGTTAAGATAATGATGTCTTTTATACATCGTTTAATTTGATGATAATAATAATAGTGCTCTACAATTTACTAGTAAGAAAGGTATTTGTGATATAATAAATACTATTCAAACCTATAATCTAATGCCGTTTGTTATTATTTAATGGGCCAAATCGCAAAAGCAAGCATCAGTAATCAAGAAAAAAAAAACAAAGAAATACTCAGAATAGCGACCGAAAATTCCATACAAATTGAACCTGACGTCAATAATATTTTGTTGGTGAAACCAAACAAAAACAATTACAAAAAAGGTCAAACAAAAATTCAAATCACACGTTTTTTAAATGAAGTAAAATACCGATATTACAAAAAATAAAAAAGTAAAAAAATGCTAAAAGACTGAACTAAAATTAAAAGCTAAAACATGTCCACAATTCTGAACAAATACAAGTTATCGTCGTTTCAAAAGTATTTCTATAAATGTTTATGTAGCCGTCTGACGTGTGTCTGTGTTATTGGCGTTGTTTTTGTATATATATATATATATATATATATATATATGTATGTGTGTGTGTGTGTGTGTGTGTGTGTGTGTGTACAATGAAAACCAATAATAAAGTTAAATCTTTAATTGAGCGTAATTTTTTTATATGAGCATTGTCTTCTTCATCTTATCGATTTTTACTTTTGTGTAATTATATCCACCATCCATAAATTGGGGGTACATTCATTTTGTTATTATGTTTGTAATGTATCCAAAACGAAGCCTCGGACAACCTACGAAGTATGTACGTTCTTCATTAGCATCAAATACTGAATGATGCAAGCCTGTTTGTCCGTCCTTCTGCCCGTGCATTGTTAACATTCCCCGAGTTCATATTTGGTAGAAACGTAAAAGATTGTTGCAGACAGGTTGATTTTAATAATGGGCAAAATTGCTTAAAGTACACAAGCACAGTGCAACCTAAACTGAGAATACCTCAACTTTATTCAGAAAAATTTGTTGGTTATTTGCTCATTGATCGCAAAAAGCAAAATTTAAAAAGCTTAAATTTCATATAAATATTAAGGTCGTTGATCTACAGCGGCTATAGAAAAACGATACTAATCGGCCATGTCTACAGGAAATTATACAATACCAAATTTTCCAAGGAGGCTTTGAATCGTTATATTTTAGTGTTTGGGTGGTGGGTAACCAAGATTTAGCTACCAGCCAAATAAGATTTTTTTCTTTGTTTAAAAAAGTTCTGACCGCAGTCATCTTCAATTTCGGAGAGCACACCAAAATAAAGCAAAAAGAAAGAAAGAAGAAAAAAATGATGCGTTAAAACGTTTTGTGTACGTGATCGTTTAACTGTAAATTAAATATAATTTCATTAATAATCATAATCAAAAAAACACAAACAAAATATTTTAAAAAAAAAGGTTTATTTTTTTTACTTATTCTATCCTTTTTTTCCATTTCATTTAAAAATGATTTTTCAGAATTTGTATCCTAAGCTTGCTTCGTTTGATTGTAGGAGTTAAATCAATCACATAAATCACTTTAGATCGATTTGTTTCAATCTATAATAAATTTGAGTTTAGTTTAAGCATATTATTTCACAGAGTGGACTAACATTTTAAAGGCGTCATGCAAAAGAGTAAAGGGGAAGAAAACATCAAATATTTATATTTTCGTATTAAAAAGAAATTTTTTTTCCAATATTTAATTTATATGTTAATTTTTAATAACTATAATTTTCGCAACTCAATTTGGCATAGGATTTTGTCCTAAATCAAGGTTAAGTTAATGTTAGGATTACAATTTTTCTTGATTGTATTTTATTATTTGTATTGGATTATTTGGTAATGGTAAAGGAAACTTTTTAGTAGAACAAAATTGTATACATTCTTTTATATATTCTTGGAAATGTTAACTATATACATTTTGGAATTTTGGAACTGCTGGTATTTGTATCGTTAGTTATAGTACCTTTACCGAGAATACTATGAACTATGTGAATGTAAAATAGGTAAGTTAAAAGAAATTAAAGTATAAAAAATTGTACATTTTGGTATGTTTGTGGGTCCTAGGTACGATGTAGAAAAATCAGTTTATCTGCTGTTTTGAAAGAAAAGCATTGCCAGACATCGTTCATCAAAGAAAAGAAGGCCTCGGAGATCCTATAAAGTATATTCTTAATCAGTACTAAATTCTGGAGCAATATCTGTCTGTCCGTATGTCTATGTGTTGTTATCAATCTCCTAGTAACAAAAAACACATGGCGTTAAAATTTGGTAGGAATATGCGAAGTTCTGTAGGAACGTTGGTATTGAAAATGGTCTAAAGTTGTTCTTAAGGCAGGCATACAGTGCAACATAAAATGAGAACATCTCATTTTTTTAAGCAAAATTTGGTGATTTTTTTACACATTAGTTGTAAACCGTAAAAAGGGGAAAATAAAATTTTGTACAAGTGGTTAACTAATTAGTCCAAAAGTCTGCAAAAAAATCGTGTAAATCAGCCACACCTACGCGAAATTATATAATATCAAGTTAGAATTTTTTTACGTTTACGATACTATCTACTACTGAAAATCTGAAACAGACTCTGAATCGTAATATCATAGTATCCGGTTGATCGGTATAAAAAAATTTGTACCCACCCAAATATAATTTTCTTACTTGTTTACTTCTATTCATAGTAAAGGTCTGCATTTTTAGCTTCTTAGTAACGCCTTTAAACGTGTAATTTGTATCTGTGGTTGGACATTAGCAAAAGTCTAAACATTGTTTTGATACACTTCTCTTGAAAATGGTTACATATTACTAATTTTAATGCCCAATTCAAATTAATCGAAACCTGAATGCACATCGTAGGTATATATAAAAATTTGAATTTTTTAAAGAAACGCAAAATTTCATTGCTTTGCAGATGTTAAATAAGGTAATAAACAAAGAAGTGGGATAAGAGCAGTGGCCTAGAAATACCGAGCACGTTTAGTTTCAAACAATCCAATTGAAATAATGTTCAAATAAATTTAGAATTTTATGACATGGGCATGCAAACATTTTACTGTTTAATTTCATTACTATACGATAATCGGATAATCGGACATAGTCTGTTGCAAAAGTAATTGAGGAAAATTGAAATAAATAAAGGGAAAACAAAGAATACCAGTTATGGTAACAATGATTTGAAATTAATTTCTGTAACGATGCTTTCTAAAATGACACGCCCAAATATATGAAATATAATGTTTGATTGCAAACAACAATAAACAACAAACAAACAATTTCATATTAATCGTTGATTGCGTGAACGAACGGTGGTGCCATGGTACAAATTGCCAAATACAATGCAACTTGAATTGTATGATACAAAGTAATGATTCAAAAGAATGAAATGAAAGGGAAGCAAAGGGAATAATAACACTAAGCTAACAGTAAGCTTAGTTCATTATGAATAGTCAGTCAACTAGATAATGGTCTTTTAAAGCAATGCAATAGAGATAGTGGACAAAGTATTGTAAAGAAATTTTTAGTTATTTCTGGTGGTTATTAAAATAGTGTATTGTAATATTAATTGAAAGTTTCTCATTTTCATTTCTTTTATTTGTACAGTACCGGTTAGGCCAAATAAATTAACTAAACTATACATGTAAATGTACATTTCTTTATATGGCAATTCGTCTATAAATTGTATTAAATTTTTATGAGTATATGAAATCCTTTAAAGAAATATTGATATACGCAAAATGCATTATTGGGATATGTTACCATATTTTTTTTTATAAACCATATTTAAGTTAAGTAGAAGGCAAGTTTTGAATTTTGACTAAACTAATGATAATATGAAAAAAAATGTGGCCTTCACATTAAAAATAGATAACACCATGATTGCAACATAAATCCAACAATTTTAATTGAAATTTTTTGTTGTTTATATATCACTTGCAAAAATACAAAATAAAAAAAGGAAATAAATAAAATGCAATAATCGAAGTAAAATAAGTAAACCACCAGACAAGCATTAACACGATTTATGACTATTGTTAATGCTTTTTGTTATTCCTATAAATTTGTCGTATTTGTTGTAGAAGACCTTTTTGCTGATCTTTGGTATTGTGTGGGTGTGTGCATTACATAACCACAATAATTCACTTTTCCTATATTAAATTTTCTGTTGTATAATAAAAGTAGGCATTCTATTTCTCTTATAAGTAGAAATCGATTTAGTTGTTATTTGCAAGCTATTTCAAAACACTAATTTTTATAGTAAATTTTTTGAATCAAGCCCCCTCCATTATAAAATATACTTATTTTGCTTAAGCATTCAGTTATCTGTATTTATTTACTGAAGAAGATGTGGCTAGTCCTTCTGACGTTCTCTCAATTGGTTAAACATGGAAATTTAATGAAAATCGTTTCTGTGTTTTTTTTATTTTTTATTTGACATTAAAATAATTAAAATTACTCAAATACAAAAGTATCATGCACTTTTAGTTAATTTTACCAAAACGTTAATTTTCATAAAATTTAAGGTAATGTTACAAGATCTCGTCTTGTCTGAATATCAAATGCTTATTAGATATATATGAAAATTTAGATAATTGCAAATTTCCAAGTGTTTCCAATACGTTTAAATGTTTAGTGTACACTTATAAATGGCGACCTAAACTAACTTTTAATTAATAAAATGCTAAAAAAGAATAAAACTCAAACAAATGTTCATTCATATGTACACCGTTAAGGATTCCATATACTAAAAACACAATGAAATAATGAAAAATGAAATAAACAACAAAACCGCAAAAATAGCAAAATCCTTTTCTTTAAGAATTAAAAATAAAAAGCAAAGTAGGGAATTGTGTACTCTTCTCCTGCACCTTCACTGTTGTCCTTTTACTGTTCACTTCCTTCTTAAAAAGACAACAATGAAAACTTCAAGTAACATTCTTTCTTATTTCTGTTTTTTTTTTGTTGTACAAATAGAAAATAATAATAACAATAAACACAATAAGATATTTACGTAACGATGTGATACAAAAATAAATCTGCCACATGTGCTGCTTGTTACTTTGTTATTATTGTAGTTTTGCAATGTTACATGTGATGCCTAAATACTGCTCAACTGTTGTTAGAATGGTTACAATTGTTTTTGTAATTATGTTGTATGATTATTGATATTGTATTTAATAACAATAAAATCTTAAAATGCATTTTGTTCTTGTAATTTTTCGGTTTCTTTTTGTTTAAAATTGCTTTCGTATAATTCTTATTAATTGTTTTGGATTTTTTTTATATATGTTCAGCAGAATGCTACTATTTTATTTTGTGAAACATTACGTCCCTCTAGAATTTATATCGAAACGCTACTTTGAAAGTATTATGGTGATAGAGAGATGATTATTTCCAATTTCGGTTGGATAATACAGCGCCCTATTTGTATCCAAAAAGATATTTTTATTATTGGTTTTGTATAATTGAGACATAACGTGATATATCAAAATATTTAATGGACCTAGCCGATTTACTTTTATGTACTTTTATTATAAATATTTCGGAAAAGGTACGTAAAGTAACAAATTTTTTGTAATGTGCAAATAATGAGTAAAATGCCCTCATAATTGTAAAAATAATATAAAATCTTCTAAAACTAGTGTATGTAAAAATAAGAAAATACCCTTATGGTTCTGCCAGCCAGTTTCATTGAGTAAGACATTACGATTACTTTTTCTATTAGTATTAATTAAATGAGAAAAATTTAATGTGTCATAATTGTGCAAATATTTATAAAAAAATTGTGCGGCTCAAAAATTTTGCGTTTTAATTAGAAAACAAGTAAGAACTCTAAAGTCGGTCGGACTCGACTCTTAAATATCCCAAAACCACTTTGCTTAATACAATTAAAGTTAAATAAGAAAATTACAAGCGAACAAAATTGAAAAATTTCTCTTTGTTAATTTCTTTTAAAAGTCCTTTACATGAGAGGAGGTTCAAAAAGTGAAACGATCTGAGCAAAATTTGGCACATATATTTTTTTATGTTAAAATATAAAGTATTGCCAATTTTCTCTAAAATCTACTTAAAATTAAACTTTTTGTACATACAATGACATTTTTCGAAAAAAGGAAAACCTTCTGCGTATTTATATACTTTTTTTATTATTTCACTACTTTAGTGCACTGCATATAAACGCTAATGCCTTACTTATTCTTTCATTTAACATTATTATTTTTAGATGATATTATGCCATTGCAGGACAAAAGAGAACGTTAAAAATTGAAAAAATTACCAACCAAATGAAAAAATTTAACGACTACATGAAAATTTGATACTTTTTTGATTTTTTTTTTCTATAGAGAAAAAAAATCCGATATATAAAATTTAAAAAATTTTGCTAATTTTAGTACCTTATTACAAGGATTTATAAGAATGTGCAAGAATGTACAAGAATGTGTGTGCACATCTGTATTAATATAATGTCATTTTTGAGAAGCCGTAGCCATATGGTACTTACTCGTTTTTTCGTACTTTTACTCATTTCGATATATTTTTATTAATGGTGTTTTATTATTCTCTTTTAATTTTTCTCTTTTAAAATTTCAATAAAAATTATTTAAGAAAAAACCTAAATGAAATTAAGGAAAAGAATGCGAATGAAGTTGTGAGATTAATGGAGGCAAAGAATAAACCGTTATGATATATAAACATATTTACTTATAATTTATATATCGATGTAAAGAAACTAAATTCATGGAATAAAAAAGTATTCGTTTTCTTCTACGTTTTTATTTGTATTGTTGTTATTATTTCAATATATGCCTAAAAGTAAACAATTTAAAGTAAAGAATTATATATATATATACACATACACACACAACACACAAGCATATAACGAAATGTATTCGTTGTTTGTATGTGTATGTGTTTGTAAATATTTTGCATTATAAGCATTTCATTATAGATACAGTTGAAAGAGTGATTGAAAGAGATAAATTGCGATAGTGTGAGAGAGAGAGAGAGAGAGTGAGAGGTACGGTGAAAGATAGTAAAGCGTATAATATGACTGCGGGCCACACGTGATATGATCAGATCAATGTTTATAAGTTAAGTAAGTAAGCAAGTAAGTATCGACACTATATTATACTGCTGCATAGTGCAGCGTACAATGTGTTGCGGTTAAGCTATTATAAATAATACAAACTACTGCTAGAACTACTGTTGCTGCTATTGTTATTTCAATTGTTTGACGTATTTGCTACTGCTGCTGCTGTTGTAGTTGCTGCTGGCTTTTGTAAACTTCTGCTGTTGTTTTCAGTTTTTCTTTTTTTTTTTTGCTTTTTTTAATTTTTGATCAGATATATTTTGTGGGGACTATCTAAGAGTGTGAACAATTTACTGCATATGATTATAATATTTCACCGTTATGATTACATTAAATAATAATTTAACGGTTTAATGTGTGCCCACACAAAATTTTTATAAGTTTGCTTTACAACAATAAAGTCTAAGCAACTTATATATAGAATGTATTATATGTCAGGGTTCAAAAAAAAGATCACAATGAAAGCAGTTTAATTATTAAAGAAACGATGAACAGTTTCCAACTATTGTTCAAAGTCCAACTTATGAAATTTCCAATTACAAAATTTCGTAATTGTGCATTAAATTATATGACGAAGGGTAGTGCTAAGTGATAGATTCAATATCACAACTTGTGGAAGTGTTAAGTGTGAGTAAATGTTATTAATATTAAATTTGGGTTGGAGAAAAATTTGTAAAATCAATATTACATCAAGCTTTTCCTAGTACATGTAAACACGCTTACTTAGCCAAAACTATTCCGCCTAACTTCGTTTCCAATTAGCCATAAATTAGAAATAAGTGAACTCTTTTTAATGTATTTTTCATTGCTTAAATTTTGTCTGAATAACTACTGCATTATAGTTCCCATTTCCTTTAGTCCTCAATTTGGTACATCTTAATTTTAATGTATGGATAATAAGTATTACTTTGGAAAATCCTATTTAAGAGAAAGACATCGTATCAAAAAGAAGATAGGGAAATGGGTCTAATATTTTAGAACGAATAATTAAGGGAATTTTTTTGAGGAAAATGTTGGGAACTTTCGCTCGTTGTACTATTTGGAAAAGATATATGATCACTTGATAATAATGATGTCATCTAAAATCTTTTATAAAATATATAAAATATGGCATATTGAAAAAACTTTTTAGTCTTTTTTTTTTGTAACTGAAATATGCACTTCGGTTTTTTATGCAAAAAAAAAGATAATTGCTAAAGAGAAATATATCATTTTTATCATTCTTATGCACTACATAAAATAATTTATTTTTAATGATTTAAGTCATATGTTCAAAATTTTTCGCGATTGGACGCCGAAGTTTTCAAGAGATCATGTGTTGTACGTCGTTCTCATATGTGCTTTATATATTAAGATATAAAATTAAAGATTTTAACTGAAATAATACACAAAGAAATTATTTATTATTAATAGTCAAAATCACTACTGTTATGGCTTAATCTTTTTACTTATAAAAATTGACCACATACTTGCAGATTACTTTACGTATTCAACAACGTAATGATTTACTGCGTACTACAACATTTATACACAACACACATTCTACTTATTTTCTATCTCCCTGTGCGTCTTTTTTCTGTCTGATTTTTCTACATTCTTACACTTTTATATGCATTTTTTTTGTACTAATAATGTGAGTGTGTTTTTTGTGGACGTTTTGTTTTTATTTTATTTTTGGTAATTTGCTATATTGGATTACATTGAAATGTTAAAGAGGTCCTATACCTTTTTTGTGGCATAAGATGTATGTTTATGGGCTTGAAATAAATGACTAAAGTGCATCTTGCCCTCTAATGATATAATAATAATAGTAATAGTGTGCTTGTTGTTGTGTAATTGTAGTAAATAATGAACAAAATTAAAGGAAAAAGTTTCCTGATGACAGTTGACAAAGTCTGGTATTGATAGATAACCCTTTTTTTTTGTCCTATAAAATGAACTTTGTTTTCTCGATTTCTTCAAAGTTTCTGTTCGTGTGATTTTAATAAAAATTAATATATTTAAAAAACTCAAACTCAACTTTAAGTATAACAATTTCTTACACTTAAAGTGCACTCCCGTTCCAACCATTATAAAATCTTCCTATTTTTATGTAATTTCGTCATCTACAATTGATTCGTTCTGAGGTTTCAGTTAATCTAACGTTTAAAAAAGCGGGACATGTAAAGCTTTTTTGTACATTTATTCAGTATGGTAATATTATGGATTAAGTAATATTAAATTAGTTAAATAAACAACCCTTATAAGCTAATATAAATACGCTTACCATTGAGCATTGTGAGAAAACAGATAGAAAATAAACCGTCCAATAAGATAGATCACTTGGAATGACTTTTAAAAAAATTGAAATATGAAATGCACACATGCCTATCAACTATAAAGAATGTAATGTGTAATGTGTGCACTTTTTGTAAAATGATAAAAGTTATACAATGATCAGTAAGTAAGTACGTTAGAAATAATGTAATAGGAAGCTTTTTTCTTTCAAAATACACTTCAATAAAGAATATTTTTCCATAAACATTTGACGAATTGAACGATGAAGAAAAAATAGATAGAAAAGAAGATGAGGGGAGAGGTGGGGAAATATTATCACATCAATTTAGATGCCAAAATAAGACTGCACACGAGAGAGTTACAAGTTTCTTTCTATTATCTGATAACTTGAATGATTGTTAAATTATTATTATTTCTTACTGAGTTGAGTTTTTGTTAAGTCAATGAAAGAATGAATGAATGAATTAACTGAATGTAAAATCAAAAAAACCAAAAAAAAAGAAAACAAAAAAAGAAAACTGTTGAAAGCTATTAAACAATTTTTTTTTAATATTGTTTCGAATTTTTATTGTCATGTGGCTTGATGAGTTCGCAATTTCCAATTTCTTTTCTTTCTTTCACAATTTGAAAGAAATGCCGCACATTTCAACCATACCGCACAAAAATAATATGGGGAAAACATCTGACATACAATTAAAAAACATAGTGTAGAAATTTTTAGGTTATGGTATACAAAAAACTAGTAAATACCCTACAACAATAAGTAAATTTATAAAAGTTTAGTTTTAGACGTAAAACTCTGACAATTAAAAGTATCAAAGATACAAACGTATTTAAAAAGATTGTTGAAATTTGATGAAATCGTTTTTTCTATTTGAAAATTTTTGGTTTAAAATGTTTAACTTGACTCAAATGATTATATCGATCATTCCGCACCATATCTAAAAAAAGGTGCTGTGCCTTACAAAATCTCAGCTAATGAATTTTTCATGTGGTTACGGCCTTTGTTTTCTTCTTGTACGATTTGTTTATGAAACATTACAAAGTTAGTCATTTTTGGCATATAAAGTATTATTTTCAAATGTTCAAGTCCAGACTGTTTCTTACAAAATCTACATATATAAAAATTATTAAAAGTGTGTAAACGGCATTTTATGTTTATAATGATTCTACAACAAAAGGCATGAAATAAAAAGATTTTTATAAAGTTTATACACTTTTAATATAGTTTTTTGATTTAGTAAACTGATTGGCACATCAGTCAAAAATATATTTGGTGAGTTCTCTAATCTTAAGAGTAAAAAAACGGGAAACAAAAGCTTGTACTGATGTGATATGAGAAAGGCAGAGAGTAAGAGAGAAAAAGCTAATAAAAAAAAAAGCTGAATAACTGAAATGTAATGATGAATAGAAAATGTTTTTTAATCTTCTTCTTTACTATGGCCACTGTACAATGCTCTCTTCTAGTTTCTATTGTTTTTATATTCACCACCCAGATGTTGAGAGTGTATTCATTTTGTTATTATATTTGCAATGCAAAAAAGAAGTGTCGAGGGCACTACAAATCATAAGTATTCTTGACCAACACATAATTATGAATCGATTTATCTGTATTTGTCTGTCTGTACGTCTATGTGAAAGTATGCTTTAGGAACTCTTCTGGTGGCAAAATTTAGGATATCAGCTTTAAAATTCGTAGTAAAAGCTTTGGAAGTTCTTGCATTGGTATTGAGAATTAACAAAGTCCTTCCCAAGACACTTCCACAGTGCAAAAAAAAGAAATTGAGAACATCTCTATTTTTAAAGAGAAATTTATAGTTTTATGCTTAGAACTCAAAAACTGTAATGGTTAGGCAGTTGAAATTTTACATAAATATTAGGGACATTGTTCAATAATATTCGTCCAAATGTAAAATACGTTAATCACGCAGTAAATTAATTATAAACATGATGTTACACACTGTCTGTACCACAAAGTATTAAACAGTATCTGGTTGATGGGTATTCAAGATTTCGTTTCAACCAAATATATTTTTCTTATTTATTTTATATTGTTTTTTTTAAAAGTTATTTAAAAACTGTATGGAACGCAGGGAAAAGTTCGTGATGATGTAGCTGATATATTAAGTCATGATGATGACGCTGAGAACTGATGACAAGAATTGCTAGTCATGGCGCCGTTTTCGTTAATATTGTTACAATCCTTTTTGTTATATAAAGAAATCATTTAAATGGAGATTTCAGAATTTATTAGACTTTTTTTTAATATAAAAATGTATAAATAGGTAAAAGAAGGGAGAGAGAACATATATAAAATAAAATAATGATAATAATAATAATAATACCCAATAAACAATTGCAGAATAGTGACATAACAAAAAAATTTTTGTATTTTGCGTTTTCTTGTCTGAAAAATTATGACGATATACTAAACATTTAGATAAGAAAGCATAAACTATTGAATAAGTAAAAGTTTTAATTTTTCGACATATTTCTACATTAATATATTCAAAAAAGTAAATTATCAACAACAACAACAGTTAACTAGGAAATAGTAAAATGTATACGACAAGCGAACTCTATTTTTTTTGTGCATTTAACTTATACAAAATTTATTTATACATCTAATATAGATTGTTGAAAAAAATTCTTATTAACAAAGCTGTAAAACTATACAAAACGGTTTGCTTTATGAAATTTTTTAACAACCTATTGTTGTATGTATTATATATCATAATCGATTATTAAATAATTTGTATTATTGAAATATACTTGAAAATTATAATTAATTAACTTGTACATATAATTACGAAGGTGTAAATCAACGTTGGCTGCAGTAGACAAATTGTCTACTGAGCTAATGCACGATTATGAGAAAATTGTACGATTATTAAAAATTATAGCATTCTTTACAAGCAAGTTGAGATTAAATCTATTATTTTATAGTTGCAGTTTTCTCACTCTCTTTTTCCGAGTGAAACATTTATGTGTTACAAATTTAACGATGAATTGAAAAATTCATTTTCTACATTATTATTTGAGACAGAGTATTTTAGAATGTAACGAATAGATAAACAAAGCATTAACGAAGGGAATGATAAGAAAACGAATATAACTAACTAACGAATTTAACTAACGTAAAATATGAAATATCCCTTATTCAAAGGCTGCCTAATGCTTTGTGCCTATAAAAAAAAAAAAAAAAAAAAAACAAACCAACAACACAGTGCTTAATATTGTACGATTCAGTTTGCAGAGAATATTCTGATAGAATGCATAATGAACTTCAATAATATTTTTTTCTGATCTTTCGAAATGTACGATATTAAAAATTGTTTTAAGCTGAGGGGGAGGCACGAACAGCTTTGCTTCTTTAAAATTTCAAACAAAGCGTTGCAAGAGCTCTATCAATCTAAATATGTCGACTACTTCTGCAGAGTAAATAAATAATAAAAAATACAAAATAAAGTAAAATATCAAGTTTAATAACTAAAAACAAAAGGCCGAAGCTAGAAACTCTCATTAAGTATTAATAGCACGTCTTTAATCTTAGTTTTAATTTATACATCGGATAGAGTAGATCACATTAAAATTTCTAAGAAGAAAGTAAAAAACGAAAAATGAAAACATTGATAATAATTGTGACAATCATTTCTACAATTATATTGAACTATTGTCATGGGCAAAGTGTAACAACAACAGGTGCAACAACGCCCACAATAAAACGTTTAATTTGTTATTATAATGCTCAAAGTTCATTAAGGGCTGGTAAGATTCATATGTGTAGCAAATTACTTTGAAATGTAATAATAAAATTATGCACTTTCGTACATTTACATTTTTTCTACATTTAAATAGGTTATGCTCAATTTAATTTGCAAAGTCTAGATTTTGCTTCTCAATTCTGCACTCATTTAATGTATGGTTATGCTGGAATTAAACGTGAAAATTTTGAAATTTCTAGCATTAATGTCGATTTGGATATGTTTCATTACAAAGAAGTAATGGCTTTAAAAACTAAATATCCACATTTAAAAATATACTTAAGTGTGGGTGGTGATCACGATGATGATGACATCGATCCATTAAAATACGTACATTTGTTGGAAGCAGAAGAATCACTATGGGGGAACTTCATTCAGTCATCCATAAACTTATTGAAAATTAATGGTTTCGATGGTCTAGATTTAGCATTTCAATTGCCAACAAATAAACCACGCAAAGTTCATTCGATCTTGGGTCTATGGTGGAAAAAATTTAAAAAATTATTTACCGGAAATTTTGTAGTTGACCCACAAGCTGATCAACATAAAGAGCAGTACAGAGAATTTGTTGCAGACTTAGCTGGAGAGTATCGCAAAGCTAATTTAAATTTAAGCATGACTGTTTTACCAAATGTGAATTCTACTTGGTATTTCGACGTAGAAAATATCTCCAAGCACTTTGAATTTATAAATTTAATGGCATTTGATTTTCTTACGCCTGAACGAAATCCTGAAGAAGCAGATTACGCTGCGCCAATCTATTTCAAAGATGAAGATGATCGGCTACCTCATTATAACATTAATTATCAAATTGATCATTGGTTGAGCAATGGCTGCTCATCGCATAAATTAAATTTAGGTATCGCTACATATGGACGAGCATGGAAATTGTCAGCAAAATCTGGTGTATCTGGTATGCCAGTTGTAAGAGATACTTTAGGTCCTGCCGAACCTGGCTTACAATCAAATATATCAGGTTTATTAAGTTGGCCAGAAATCTGCTCACATTTAATAGAAAAGAAAAATGGAGTCTTTCGTGGACCAAACGCTCCATTACGTAAAGTAATCGACTTGGAACGTTATTATGGTAATTATGCTTATAGACCAGCCGATGAAAATGACGAACATGGCATGTGGATTAGTTTTGATGATCCAGATTTTGCTACAATCAAAACAATATATGCTAAGGGTAAAGGCCTAGGCGGTATAGCTATTTACGATTTAGCTTACGATGATTTTCGTGGCTTCTGCACGGGCAATAAATATCCCATATTACGTTCGGTTAAATTTGCCTTGTAATCATTATTAATTATGATTGGGAATGCAACGCAAACAATGAACATATAATGTTATTAAATTACATGTCAAATTTTTACACATATATATTTTTAACAGAATAATATTAACGAGCGCAATGGCTCATTGACCCTGACATACGTCATAAATGGAAATACTGCATGCTTTGTCTTAAATTATGTTGCATTTTCCGTCAAGTAATTGTATTTAACACTGATCAATAAGTGAGAATAACATTCTTTTCTTAATATTAAGAAAACATAACAGATTAAAATGAAAGTTTTGCTTTGTGTATAACTTTATGTTGTAATCTGTAAGTTCGTCAGACTAATTATATAATTCATTTTTATTGTTGTTATTCTCAAAGTTAAAAGTAAATATATTTTAAATAGCCATGAAATTAAAAAATAAAAAATTATTCATATTAAATATTTTCAAAGAAATAAACTATTACGGAAATGTGATTTTCTAAATGTTTCTAAAGTATATGTCAAAGTTTCTTAGTTCAGCTTAATTCATTATTGGATTCGTTTATCAATTACGAGATGTTTCAAATTTAAAACATAATGTATAGCTTGCTTTATTGCCGGTGACTCACGCATATATCAAATAAAATACAATGATTATTAAGAATTTAAGAACATTAAACAAAATTGTCAGTAACTTTTTAAAAATTAGATTACTGCGTAATATTAGCATTGATAAGTATAGGTAATTGCGTTCAAGTATTTCTCGAGTATATAATAATTTCTTAGTGTACACTATTTTAATGAAAGATTTCTTTTATATATTTAAGTAAAATTTTATTTATTTAACATAAATATTGTGAGTAAATTGTTTTACTTTTTTTACTTATTGGAATAAAGAAAATACAAAGCAATACTATACTATCAGACCACTAGGTGATACATTGAGTTTCATGTATAAGAGTATTATAAGGCCTTTACAAATAAAGCGTAAAAATTTTCGAATACATGAAGTGAGTAGAGTATGACATGATTCTACTTGGAATTGTATATTTAGTTTTATTCTATTCAACCTATTTATTCTCGTTTAGTTGATGTCATTTGCTACTTTTCTTTTTTTTTGTTTTTTTTCTATTTATGTTATATGAAGCTATAATAAATCTATGAGAGCGCATTTCAAAAATCAAGTCGTACTTAAATAATGCGATTATCTCTCTTTTTTATTCAGTTTTCATTCGTCTGGTTCATGTAACAGTTGTATAGTACAATATATTGTGTGTGATTTTTTATATACATATATGTGATTTGGTTTGTGTAATTAATTTCATTGTTTTCTTTGTTTATTTCATCATGAGATTAGTAATTCTATTATCATTATTATCACGCATTTATGCACAAACTAGTGAATCAAAATTATTTTGTTATTATAATTCTGGAAGTTTTTTACGTGAAGGTAATCATATAATAATACATTAGTGATAAGAATTTTAACATTTCGCATACCAAAATTGACCATTGATATGACTAAGGGCATATTAATTGTTTTCTAGAAATTTTAGAATATTGAAAGCGATGATGCTTTACCGTAAGCTGTACTACTGTAATATATTTGTTCAACAAATTGTACAAAATTGTTTTTATAAAAAATACTCTATTGTAATTGATTGTGTGATTAAAGAAACTTTATATACATTTCCCGCAAAATGTAACAACAGTTTCTCTTTTTAATTATGTTCCAAACAAAAATATTTGTATATTTTTTCAGGAAATTGTTTGGAAAGAAACATGTTTTCTCCTTTAATTTTTTCAATATTGAACATTTTTAAGAAGGAGAATTATGTTCGGCTAGAACCAAATCTTAGATACCCACCACCCAATTTGCACTATTTTTACAGTTGTTTGTAAACTATTGACTTTAATATTTGTACAAAATTTCAGTTTTCTATATTTTATCATTTGCGACGAATGTTCAAAAAACATTAAATTTTGTTTAAAATTTAATGTTCTCAGTTTACGTTTCACTGTGGGCGTATCTTTTATTCCGATTTGCCTACTTTCAGTATAAAATTGCCTGCAAAAATTTTCAATGTTACTGCCAAATTCGAGCTCGACATCTTTTTTTTGTAACCAAGAGAATGCTAACAAGGCAGACAAGTAGACATTTTTAGATCGATCCAGAATTTGGTGCTGATCAAGGATATATATATTTAGAAGGGTTTTCAGCACTCCATCTTGGGTGTTACAAACATAATTGATTATATAACTAAATTTTGAGTAATGGGTGTAAAAATATGAGTCTCTTAAATGGTTTATTTTATGAAAGCGAATGTAATAAATATTTGTTGTATTTTGTCTCTCCGAGTAGATTTGATTTTTATCTCTACCTATCTATCTACCTATCTGTAGTTTATCTTTCCTTGCTCTGTTTAAAAATTGAGTTGACATCTTGTATATTTACGTCATTTAATAAACATTCAAAGCAATTAACTTTGTTTTGATATAACATGATAAAGAAAAAAAATTAATGTATAAAAAATATAATACAAATTGACAAAAATTGACAATTTATATAGTAAATTGTATTTATATAGTAAAAAGTAAAACAAAGACGTTTTAAATCTTAAATGTGAAAAATATAACTTTTATGTGTAGTAATTTGTGTCTCAGTACTCTTTATTATCTTACTAAAATGTAAATTTTTTAAAGTACGATAAAATCGTACTTAAAAACATTTGAATTCAATGAATAGACGTTTAAACATTATAGATGTGTTTGCCTTTATGTAAAGTCGATCTAAAACTAAAATTTTAAAATGTACGCCCACTAATTATTAATATATATTTAATAATACTTTAGGTTTCGGTAAATTTCAAAATACAGACCTTGAAGTTGCTGTACAGTTTTGCACGCATGTAATTTATGGTTATTTGGGCCTTAAAGGCGACACTTATCAAGTGTACAGTTTACAACATGATTTAGATATAAATAAAAATCATTTTACTGAGGTTGTGGCATTAAAACGGAAATACCCTCATTTAAAAGTGTTATTAAGTGTGGGCGGTGATTATGATAATAATGGAAATTCAGATGATTACATAAATCTATTGGAAAATAAAGATATAAGTATAGTGCCATTTATAAATACTGCTCAAATGTTATTGCGACAATATGGCTTCGACGGATTGGATTTAGCATTTCAATTCCCCAAAAATAAGCCTCGTAAAGTCCATTCAGAAATTGGTCAGTTATGGAAGAAAATTAAGAAAATATTTACTGGGGATTTTATTGTCGATCCTAAAGCTGAGGAACACAGAGAAGAATTTACATATTTAGTAAGGGAATTGCGAAATGCCTTACGGCCAGATAATTTAATGTTAACTCTAACGGTTTTACCTAACGTCAATTCGTCATGGTATTTTGATGTAAAAGCTTTGAGTGATACCGTTGATTATGTAAATTTGGCAGCATTTGACTTTTTAACACCACAACGTAACCCCGAAGAAGCTGATTATACAGCTCCATTATATGAGCAACCGGGCCAAGATCGCCTGCCACACCTTAATGCTGATTTTCAAGTAACATACTGGTTGTCACGACAATTTCCTGCTAATAAATTAATTTTAGGTATGGCAACATATGGCCGCAGTTGGAAAATGACAACAGATTCTGGCACAACTGGTGTACCAGTTGTTCCAAATACCAATGGGCCAGCTGATGCTGGTAGGGAAAGTCAAATGCCTGGTTTATTGAGTTGGCCAGAAATATGTGATCGGTTGCCGAATGCCAAAAATGCTTATGAAAAAGGTGCTAATGCTCCATTGAAACGTATTGGAGACCCAACAAAACGTTATGGTACATACGCTTACAGGCCAGCGAATGCGGATGGTGATCATGGCATATGGATAAGTTACGATGACCCAGAGTCAGCTGCCAATAAAGCCGGTTATGTAAGGTCGAAAGGTCTAGCAGGTTTATCATTGTTCGATTTAAGTTATGACGATTTCCGTGGTACATGCACCGGTGATAGATTCCCAATGTTAAGAGCGGCTAAATATCGCTTGTAATTACAAAAAATAGTATGCAACGTAATAAAGAAATTGATTTTTAATACTCTCTAAATCTCTCATTATGTATGCTTTGTGTTATTATTTGATTAACAATTTAAGCCTCTCTAAACACAAAAATAATGTAAAAGTCTTATGAAAGAAAAAAAGCTTTTCATTTAAAGCAATTTCACGATTTTTTTGCTCTTTACATTTTAGTTGCACTTATTAGGAAGTGCGCTTTAGTCATCGAGTTAAAAGTCACCTCAAAATAACACAAAATGACAAAAACAAAATCATATGACTGATAATTAGTTTATATATTTTTTTAAGTTTAGCGTTTAGTTTATAAATAAATTTCAAGCAAATCAGTCCGTCGTTCGATTTAAAAAAAAAGTAAGAAAGAAAGTAAGATCGGTACAAATACCAAAAAATATAAGGAAATATGTTTACTTTTTTACATTATTTCCTTCTCGTAAGTGTACTTCATGTAAGTAATAGTGGTACACCACATATGGTTTGTTATTACGATGCTGCGGGATCGGAAAGAGAAGGTTCGTCTAAATTTACGACTAGTGATATGGAATACGCATTTCAGTTTTGTACTCATTTAATTTATGGTTATGTGGGCCTCGATCCTGAAACATTAAAAATCACTACAATAAATCCCCAACGTGATATACTCAAAAGGCATTTCGCTGAAATTACGGACTTGAAGGACCGATATCCCCATATTAAGTTTTTATTAAGTTTGGGTGGTGATCAGGATGTTGATAACAATGGTGATGGTAGTGGCGATAATTCTAATAAATACATGAAGTTATTAGAAGCAGATGCTGCTAAACAGCAAGTTTTCGTTCAATCAGCTCGTGATATCATTCGTAATTACAATTTCGATGGTTTAGATTTAGCATTTCAATGGCCAAAAAATAAGCCCCGTAAAACCCACAATGAAATAGGTAAAGCTTGGAAATCGGTAAAGAAATTATTCACCGAAGATTATATAGTCGATGCAAATGCTGATCTACATAAAGGGCAATTTGTTAAGTTGGTAACAGCTCTGAAAGCCGCTTTTCGTAATTACAATTATATGTTAACATTAACCGTCATGCCGAATGTTAATACAACTTGTAAGTGCAAAATTAAGGTAGACGGCCTAAAATAAGGTCGCCAAGCCAGCAAACAACTATTGCTAATCAATTGTGTATGACCCGCATAATTTTTTTTAGTAAATTTTATAATTTTCATTTTCTAGGGCATTACGATATTCCTGCTTTAATCAATAATTTGAATTTTATAACGGTGGCCGCATTTGATTTTACAACGCCTGAACGTAACCCCGAAGAAGCTGATTATACGGCACCACTATATGAGGTACCTTTGAAAGGAAATCGTTTACCATTTTATAACGTGGATCATCAAGTTGACTATTGGTTAACTCGTAATACTCCGTATAGTAAGATAATTGTTGGCGTAGCGAGTTATGGCCGTACATGGAAAATGACAAAAAGCTCGGGCAAAAATGGTACTCCAATAGTGAGTAATACAAATGGTCCCGGCCCTGGTGGGCCATTTACAAAAACACCTGGTTTACTTAGTTACACAGAAGTATGTGAACGTTCCGGTCAATTTACTTCAAATATTATCAATGGAGCTGGTCTTGGTGGATTACAACGTTTTTCAGATCGTTTACGTAAATACGGACCTTATGCATTTCGCCCAGCTAATAATAAAGATGAGCCTGGAATATGGATTAGTTATGAAAATACTGATTCAAGTGCCGGTAAAGCAGGTTACGTAAAAAGTCGTAATTTAGGTGGTGTTGCTTTATTCGATATCACTTTAGATGATTTCCGTGGCCAATGCATGGGAGAAAAGTTCCCCTTACTAAGGGGCATGAAATATCGTCTATTCTAACACGACTTTTACGTTATAATTCTTTTAGAATTTAAGTGTTTCATTCTAAAAACTGTCTAACCTATTGAAAGTCTATTAGTAATAGTTTCAATAAAAGTACGTAATAATATTATGCAGAACAAGAATGCAAGATGCTACACTATAATTTTACAATAAGTCGGAACTTATTATAATATGCAAACTTAATTATTTACATTGTGAAGTAAAAACTTTAAAAATTCTATTATTTCTCTTTAAAAAAACTTTTACAAATGTACTTTGAAAGTTTGAAAATTTTTAGACTCATTACACATAAGTTAGGGGTATACTAAGTTTGTCATTACGTTTGTAACACCTAAACGGAAGCGACTAAGGTCCTATAAAGGATAAGTATTCTTGATTAGCATAGAATTTTGAATCGATTTAGTGCTGTCTATCCGTCTGTATGTCTGTGTGAAAGTGTATCCTAGTGCAGTGAGTGTTTTACATGCATACCTGCCGAGAAGGCTCAATGTGATGATCAATGTGCATGGGCTCAATGTGCATGATACACACACGTACATAATGAGCGCTAGCGTTGGTAGTCATGTCGCTCAAGGTGCATGTTTCCAATTTAAAGCCCGCATTGCACCTTATATACATGGTTTAATCTTTGGTATTTAGATTCGAAGCCTTCCTATTATTCCTTGGCTTAGCTTAAATTACCCCGCTACCCATTTTATACAGAAAATGGGATACTGCGCGACAAGCACATATATGTTTGAATGAGCAACGCCCGCTATATGGGCACCACAGCCCACACGAAGCCAACCTCATATTGGGCATATTAACACTGGTAATACCAGGGTACCAAATTAAATCTTTGGATCCGATCTCGTCACTCACGATGCCCCCTGATGGCCGGCATCACCAACGACTATCTTATGAGCCACTCCCAGTTGAGCAGGTGCTTCTCGGGACTGGTTGCCCCCAGTGTATCCTAGTTGCAAAACTTAAGATATCAACTTCAAATTTGCGAGAAACATTGGAAGTTCATGTATGTAAGTAGTATTGAAAATGGGCCGATGTGGCCAAAAGACTACAGAGGTGTCCTCACTTTATGTTCACAGTGCAATGTAAACTGAAGATACCTCTGGTTTTTTTAAGCAAAAATTTATAGTTTTTCGCTTATAACTTGAAAACTAAAACATATAGAAAACTGAAATTTTCGTATAAATATTAAATCCGTTTTTTTAGAATCTATACAAAAAAAATTGTGCAAATTATAGAATTTCAAATCAAACAGTGTTTGGGTGGTGGGTATCCAAGATTTGGCCCCAGCCAAATATAATTTTCTCACTTGTTTTTGATTAACAAGTTTTCTCTAAATACATAACGGAGGCTCATAAAACTGGCATCATTTAAAGCTAACTGCATTTACAATTTATCTTATACAAAATGTTTTGATAGAAAAAACAATTCATACATAAGATTTCTATACTAAAAGCAGAAACAACAATTAACCTAATAATAATAATAGTAGCAATAACAACAACAACAGTCTAACCAGGTGAAAGACTAACTTATTTTTTAAAATCACTGGCCAAAAGCCATTTCTTTGTTGGTACTAAAATCACTATTATTTTTATTTTTGCTGCCAGTAGTGCTGGTAGTGCTTTTCTTCTTTTTAGTGTTATAATGCTTGAATGGTAATAAACCCATTAGTGTGTTGTGGTTCACTTTGGCTGTTTATAGTTTAATTTTGTTCAGTTCAGTTTAGTTTTTGTTAAATGTAATTTCTACAATGCCTGATGGTATGTCCGCAAAACTTGGATCGATGATACAACAAGCGAAATACAAAGATATAATAAAAGTAAGAACAACATTAATAAGCATTAACACATTTTCTGTGTATTCTTTTTTACCAGAATTTGGCATACAGAACACAAATAAACATTTGAGTACTTCAATTGATTTATATTCAAAACTCAAATGGAAATAATAATATTGTTTATAAGTTTGAGCCTAAGAAATAATTGAATGTCTAAACGTAAATAACAAAAAGCGCCAATTAGCGCCAAAATAAATCACTAACTAACTAAACTAATATGGTTTTTTCCGTATGTTACTTTAGAGCACTTCAGATCAGAGCATACCAGAGCATAACTAATTTGCTTTACAACTCCAATAAGAAAAGGTGAAGACAACTGTGAGCAAAGAAAACAAAATCAATACCGTAACTAATACAATGCTGAGGAGACATGAAATGGGACAAATGAAAAAATTCCGATTTTCAAACATTGATATACATTGTCCGCTATCATAAACAGTGTTGGAAAAGAAAACCAATCGAAACAAATTTATATAAAAGTTTGACTTTTAGAGTTAAACTTTTTTACAAATTTGTTTTGATTAACCTGTTTTAGTTATAAATAATCATATTACATGTAGTAATTTTATTACTGCTATTGGAGCTAAACTATGTAAAGGTACTTTTTTTTGTCATTATTTAACAAAATGCAGAAATTTTTATTATCTTGGAAGAAATGTAGTCACTCAGAAAGTAAAGATTTTTTCACAAGGGTTTCTACATTGTGTTACCTTAAAATTTTAGTTTCTTCAGGTTCCTTTTGTAAGCCTTATTAAAAAAGTGCATAGAATTATAATATTTCTTTAATTTTCAAAGTAACATTATTAAAGAAGCAGAAACAATTGTAACTTATTTTTATTTGCAAGTTGATAGAAGTAATCACAACTTAAACACGTTTATGAAATGTGCGTTGGAACGTAAGGTATTTAAATAATACAAAGCATTTCTGGATAAAGCATTATATACAGATTTATTGATATTAAAGTATATAAAAATGTATTGTGTTGTGTTGTTGTAACTTCGTTGCATCAACAATAAAATAAGATATTAACAATAAAAGAAAATTCTGAAGAGGCCTCTTCAATATTTTTAGTTGCAAGTTTACATAATAATGAATATCCTGCGCAAAAAGTGGTTGTCATATGCTGGTACACGATGGATTCATAGGAAATTTTATTACAGAATGAAGGAGTTGCATAAACGTTTTATGCAAATATCGTGGATACATTTTAATATCTCTTTTCTTAATTCTTATACCAAATTACTCTTAAATAAGCATATACAATTGAAATTTATTACACAAATAACAAGTATAATAAGTACAATATATTTAAGAGATAGATGGAAAGACAAGCATATAAAAATGAAAACTGAAATATACCTCTTACTCATAAAAAGTGTTGTTTACTTTTAACTAAAAAAAGAACTCATAATAATTTTAATGTTATTTACAATCGGTACACATCAGCAGACACACATGTAATAAAAATAATATAAAAAAAAAACGTTGTTTAGCATATTGGGTGGCCTGTAAGATCAAGGAAAGAGAGAAAAAATTTTAATTGGTTTGAGAATTTTTATTATATCTTAATACTAAAAATCGTGTAAATTGCAATTGTAATTGAAATATGTCTACATTCGCAGTAAAAGCAATCAACTTAAAGTAGAACTTATTGGGCATTATTCTTAAGGATTAAAAGTCCTGATACATATTGACCAATATTGTAGTGCACATGTTTTATGCATGCATCTATTTTATTTGTTTTGTATTTATAAATAAAAATGTACAAATATATATAATATCTCGTTAAAAATTGGGAGGAAGAGAGCAATAAATTTCTTTTATTTATCACATGTTTTTTTGTTGTTATTTATAAAAATCAAATAATAAGATGTTTCACACAGTACAAAATTGAACCTAATATATGCAGAAGAGAAATACGTTTTCCTCTGTAGATAAGCAACAATTGAAATGTTATGGTAATATTCTCTTTATAATTTTAGGCTTTAGAATTTTTGGTATATATAAAATATATATTGATCGAAATATTTCTTCGATTATTCATATTTATATCTATAAAAACGTATAATAAATAAGATGAGAACAATTGAAAAAAATCACTTTTGTTTAACTAAAAGCAGTCCATATTTTTAAAATTTTATCTAATAAAATAAAATAAAAACCCATTTGCTTTTTATTGACCAAGCCTCGCTTAACTTTGTAAAGAGATTTCAGTTTACATAACAGACGTATCGGAACTTTCAATATTTCCAATACAATAATTTTTACGTCCCCAGAGAAGATCATATGAAAATTCAGAGTGCAGTGTGTAAAAATTTTAATTACTGTTAGGACAATTACAAGTTTCGCCATCAGGATTTCACATAGCAATTAGATTGTAACCAAGTTGATTAGAAATTGTACATATTGCATAAAGTATACGCCTACTTTTCTTGTTTCTGAATTATTTTAAGATGGATATTTTTAACTCCAAAAGTTATACCTACTGCCTATGCAAATAATCCTAATGGCTCTCTTATGTAATGTACTTCCACGCATTTCCAGTCCCATTTTCGTATATTTTATGTAACCATTTCATTTCGTAATTTATTTAATCGTCAACACTTTAATTATCGTGATTGTAATTATATTTTTTCACTTTTTTATGTCATTTTTTTTTAATGTGAAAATCAAATAAGAAATCGCTCGTTTTCTTTAATATTAATTGTTTACATTTGTTTGTTGCGTCTTAATATTGCGCCGTGTTTATAAATTTTGCTGATCATTAAACAAAACAATTACTTAAACACCTTGTCTTGTATTAGATATTCATGTTTACAAGAATTATTGTAAATAATGTTTGTTTTATATAACCGCAAGAATATAACATAAATTTTGTAATCATAATAAATTTATTTATATTACACATATTATGATAAAATTTTTATTATTGTTAATAAATATTTCAGCATGAAAATGTATATTTGTGAACAAATGCAGTTCGGTATAGGATATGCTTAAGAAGATAGATAGAAAAATGTGCCAATCTCACCAAAATATATGCCTAAATAATATTTAATATAAAAATAATTTAGGGCGAACGATTTTAATAAATATCTATTACATATGAAAAAAATGTTGTTAACATCTTTCAATAATTTCAATAAACTCAATGTATTTTTGCAAATGACCATGTTTCCGACGGTCCGTTTCTGTCCGTTACCCGAGGTGTTTCACAGGTATCAATTCTCGGCCCACTCATTTTTTTCTTTGTACATTAACGACCTACCAGATATTTTGGAATCGTGTAGCGCTCACATGTACGCTGATGATGTGCAATTTTACCTTATCTGCAATCCTGACGAACTTGACGGGCTTAGCAGTAAAGTAAAAAATGACTTGGCACACATTTTACGGTGGGCTAATGCCAATGGTCTTTGCCTAAATTCTGCAAAAACTAAATGGCCTATCATACAGAAGCGGACGCGTCCATTAAGTGTCGTTGTTAAATTAAACGATGAAAAAATCGACGTTATTGATTCTGTAAAAAATTTACAAGTAATTTTCAACTGTAAATTAACCTGGTCTAACCATATTAATGCTTATGTGGGTAGAGTATACGGGATACTTAGGACGATACTTAGGACGCTTTGGTCATCTCAGCATTTCACACCTTTAAATATACGTATGCTTATAGCAAAGACTTATCTTATGCCTACATTACTGTATGATTGCAAAATTTTTTGTAATTGCGACTACCTTATCTAAATGCAGGCTGAACAAAGCGTTTAGCACAATACTGCGGTATGTATTTCATTTAAAAAGATTCGATTGTCTGTCTGCATATAACAATCGTCTTTATAGTGTTTCCTTGGATAATCTCCTTAAATAAAGTACTCTCATATTACTTCACAAAATTATCACTACATATGAACCAAATTATCTGTTCAATAGAATCCGTTTCACATGTTCTCCAAGGTTCAAACATATCATCCAATTTCTACATACTTCTCTCATGTCTAAGCGCCAATTCTTTATCAATGCTGAGCGATTCTGGAATTTTTTTTCTGAAGTAATACACAATTTAACCCACACCAAGCACTTCAAAAAAGGTCTTCTAAACTTTTTTCATCTTAAAATTTCTGAATTTACGTACGCCTTTTTCTCCATTTCTTTTCATATACGCGCTTATTAATATTATTATTATCGCTGTTATATTGTTGTTATTATCACTATTATTGTTACTATTACTATTATTGTTGTTATTATTATCGCATCTCTTAACCCACCTAAAAATCTGAAAGCTCAAGCTTATAAGGTGGAATACATTTATTTTTTAATAAATCAAAATAAATAAATAAATAATTTTCGACTGGGTGAATAATGAACTATCATATTTTTAAATATTGAATGCGATATGGCATGAAAATTTTTATCTTATTAACAACTATTCCCATTTTTTCAAAATTATTGGGGACATCTAAAGGATACCTGGAGTTCATGTGAACTCCAGGTATCCAGGTGATTCCAGGTGATTCTTACTCATCAAGCTTGAGCAGTTCTACTCTATACTCCGTAAACGGCATTTTGTGTAAGCATTTTTGTAATGTAATCTTTTGTGTAAGGACTTAGGTAAAAATTAGAAAAACGTTACAATAAACGTTCAATTTTATTTACAATAAACGGCATGTATAAATTATCTTAAATAGAAACAAAGCAACAGAAAATTATGAAATTATAACTTGATTATGCAACCCTTGCCAAAAAAAAAAATATATATATATATATATATATATATATATATATATATATATATATATATGTATGTACATCAAAATGTGAAATCACTTTAAGAGAACAGAGTGATTCTAAATGAATATAATATAAAAACAATATCAAGTAGCTAAATAAAATGTATTGAATAATTTCATCATTAAGCGATAAAGCACGTCAAATAGAGTGATACATCATCATGATTTGTAAATATTTTGCTTGACAGATAAATACATAGATGGATGCCTTTCTTTAATGATTTGGTTTGATTCAATTCCATTCAATTCAGTTTACTTTAGTTTGCCTTAGTTGTAAATATGAATAAATTTTTTCTCTTATATGTATGTATTTATACATGGAAAGAGATTTACAGATGTAGAGTTTTTATTTAAATCCTTTCTTTTAAAATGTTTTTCAAGATTTTTATTTTGATTTTTTTTTCTTTTCGTTTTTGTTTTACTTAGCCTTTTGCTTTCCATTTAAATGACAGCTGAGATTACAAAGGAATGATTTAGCATGAATTTTTACATGTAAAAAAAGGGGTTCAAAACACACTGAAATGAGACTATTTAAGAGAATGTTTTATATATGATACTGTTTAGATTAAAGTCGCCTAAGTAAAGGTCTCTACTGCATTTAGGCGCTGGAACATTTGTTAAGTTTACCCCAATTCTCTACATGTTTATTAGAGTTGCGTTTAATTTCTTAGAACACATTTCTTCAATTTTTTTTCGATATCACTTTAAAGGTATTGATGTAAATAGAAAGCTCTTCAGTTGAAAAGTAGAATTATTATGAATGTGAAATCTTAGTTAAAAGATCTATGTGTTTCAGAATGTCAGAAGGGTCAAGGTTTTATTGAAGTAATATTTATTTAAAAATTTTTTAAGTTTGTCTAAGATAAAAATGTTATTCTTTTTAAATTATTTTAATTTTCTGTAATAAAATATTGAAAACTAACTTTATCTTTTTATAATAATCCTTAAAAATGCTTTAGTCAAAAATGAAGAATTTTTCTAACTGTAGGTAAAATGTATGCGTTACACTTCGAAAATAAGTATTTGAAAAAGAATTAAGAATTGTCCTCTCATATTAAGTGATATATATTGAAAACGATAATTATTTAAGAAGTAGATTCAAAAAAAGTATGGCATTGTGTCTAACGGTTACAATGTGTGTAAAAAATCAATATATAAATTCAATGCGTTTAAATGAATATTTCATTTGAATTATGCTCGAATAGTGCAAGTGCACTCTCCTATTGAGTTACTCAATCATATGTGTGTGAAAATATTGAAAAACAAGAGAAAACAAAAATTTATTGTCTTTACAAAATTAAATAATCAACAAAATATTAGTTTGTTATTAATTTGTTTTGATATTATACGCGTGCGTACACGCACTAAACCTTCCAAACTTTAATACTTGAATGCATGCATGCACGCATGCATGCATTTTCAATTCATACATATAACTACTATTTAGACGTATATGTATGAAAAAGTTCTTGTTAAATTATTTACTAGAGATGATTATTGAGCTGGCTCGCTGGTTGACCGTTTGGTTGGATAACCTGGACATTGAACGGTTGATTAAGGGCTAGTTAGTTGTGTGTATTTGCTGTGCCCTCTCTTCCTCAAAATCTGTCTTAGCAAAATAAGTTTGACACGCATAATAACATAAAAAAAAAGACAAACGTACAAACAGACAACCTGCTGAGTGAACATTTATTTTAGGTTTTCCTTTCTTTTGATATGTAAACAGCAATAAAGCAACAACAGTAATAAAAAATTACGTATTGTATGTTATGTGCATTATACACATCATACGCATGGCATTAAAATCAACTAAAACAGTATGAATGGCAACAGCGGCAGCAGCAGCAACAGCAGCAGCAGCAGCAGCAATAACAATAACAAGTAAAACAGAAAGAACTATTAAACTAAAAAAAAAAAAAGGAAAAAGAAGAACGTTTGCATGCATGCAAACAGAAATCAGTGCTGACATAAACGTGATATATTACCACGTAAATAATTGTTGTTGTTGTTATTGTTGTAGTCGTTATTATTGATTTCAATGATTGTGTAACGATTTTTAAACATGAATTTTTTATTAACATTTTTTTTCTTCTTATATATTAGTTTCTTTTTTTGTATTGTTTTTTAAATGAGAAGATTATGAAGGGATAAAAGAAGTACAAAATGCAGGAGGTGAATACAATTTAGTAGCAAATAAAGATTGAAGTGAGTGTAAAAGGAAAAAAAAAACGGTACAAGGATTCTTAAAGTGGAAAGTTGATGTAATGTTTGGGGTTGGGGAAGGCAGGAGAGAGAATTTTAAGTTAACAACCCTTATTGATTGAGTTTATCTAGAAAATTATATCCAGAGAGAATTATATACACATACCACCCATGGTTTTTTTTACTATAAGCACTAAAGCACAGCAATTGAACAGTAAAAGTTTACATATTTACGTCCATTTACTATTAAATAATTTTATAGTTTTATTTATATAATTGATTTGGTTAAGTATATATCTTTCAGTTTCCACCACCATCAACAAATAAAGAAGCCATAAAACTTTACATTATAAAGTACAAAAGCGTTTCTTAAAGACGCTGCCTTGTCGTAATGACAACTCTAGATCAGCTGATTAAGTAAAAGGTTTCAATGGGAAATTAAATACTTTGGTTTTTAAAATAAAAAAATGGACCCAATTAAAGGTTAATTAAGAAGACAGCACTTTTTCAAAACGGTATCTGTTGTTAAGTCGTTAAAAAATTTATACGAATTTAGATTTCGCTTACGTTTGATTGCAGTGTTGCATTCAACATAACAATTCTAGTCTAAAACTTAATGAGATGATGCAGATTACAAAATAAACAGAGATAGAAAGAGAGTGATATAAGTATAAAAACTAACCTATCATCCCTGATTGCTCTATTGAACACTTATTATTTTATATAAATAAGATAATAACAATAATCAAAGAGAGTCAAAAATAAAAGCAAATAGCATCCATATCCTACGATCATACATGGCGGTGAACTATTTTGGGATTTGCTATTATTTTTTTTTTTATGAACAGACGGACACTAAGTAAAACACCATATAACTTGTACTTGTATGTTAAATTTATCTTTGATGAGATGAGATGAGATTAGATGCTGTAAATGTCTGCAGAAATAGAAATGCAGTATTAAAAGCTTAAGCGCCAGGTAAAAAGCGTTTTTTATGCAAGCTAACAAAAACAAATGCAGTTTAAACTTGATAGAATTATTTCGTGCTGGTGTCACAATAATAAATTTTACAAAAACAGCAAGTTAAATGGGGCCATATACGCAATTTTTTACTATGAAAGTAGCAAGCTCATGATATAATTTATGAATAATAAGAAAAGTGCATGAGGTATCTTTTCAAATTAAATTTTCCTATAGGAATGTACTTTTACGTTACTATCAAATTTGAAGTTGATATTGCAATTTTGCGACAAGTAGAACAGAAGGACTAACATAGAATCACAAAGACTGGACGAATGCGTCTGATTAAGCGTATACATTATGGAAGTTGCGAACGTCTTAAAAAATCAGTACATATCACAGAATTTTGGGTGATTAGCTATAAAAACAAACTAACATAAAATAAAAGTTAACATTTTGCTAGCAGTTTAGCTCCAATTTTAAAATTCAATAAGTTTGTATGTTTCAAAATACCTCCTGCTCAAACTCTAATTAAGCATATGTTCTTTAGTCTTTAGTCCTTATTGTCTTTATATTTGACTGATTTTAATGGCATTCCAAAGATTCCATAATGAAATAAATTCATGCTCAATACTAGCAATTCATTTTAACTTTGCTTAAATAATAATCGCTTTATACAAGCGATGCCAAATTATAATATAAAAAAATGTAAAAAAAAGTATATCATATAAAGATTTTTGCTAAAGAGACACATGTAAGCTACTGCCATTATTGTCGTATTATTTTTATTATTTTTTTCGTTTAAGATTTCAACAATAGCGAAAAAAAACAGTACGTGAAGAAGTTAACCAAAGCCCAAAAAAAAGTGCACTGTAATTCATTCGTAGGCCTTTAATAAAATAAAAATCAAACACACCACTGAAAATGTAGTTACAATGTATTTAAATAATTGATTTTCCTGAATAATTCCTAAAACCCTGATACATTTTGTTAGCTGACATAATTAAAAAAATTCTACTGATTTTAGGCAACAGTTTCTAAATAAATGCCTACTTTATAAAACAAAGTGAAGTCAAAATTAAAAGGTGTATTTTTGGAAGGAATAAATATAATAATTCTCCTTTTTTTTTAAATTATTGTAATAACTCTTCCAGCTAACGTTATTTATTCGTGTACAATATTTATCTATGCAAATGTTACGGCCTGGCAAACACAGCTTTTCGTAAGAAAACTTCTATGAAAATTGAAAATATACAAAACTTTAGACAGAGAACGAATCATGTTGCAATAGTTGTTCTTGTTGTAATTTAAATTGTCTATGGAATGGCCGTAACATGGTTACACTTATTAACCCTTTTTTCAATAAAAATTTCTACTTAATAAAAGTAGAAGCAACAAGAACACATTTCAGCTCCTTTAAACTATTTTTCCATGTCTTCTACTTTGTTAAATTGTACGTATCTGCCTGACTGTCTATCAGTCTATAAGGCCTGACTGTCTATCCGTCTATTAACCTATCCGTCTATCTATTTAATTTTATTTATTATTCGGGTTATTATTATTGTTATTATTGTTGTTCTATATATATTTTAAGCTGCATTAGCAACACATTAATATTGTAATGGTTTTTAATTGTTTCCATTTCCTCGTACATTAAAATTGTAACAAAAATCAGAATACAACATTTATACTTATACAAATAAAAAAGAAAAGTTTCTCTTCAAGTCTCTTTATAAAATTTTGTATAATTTAAAAAATATTTTGAGATTTCTTGTAATGAATTATTATCATTACGATTGTTGTTTTTGCTATTATTGTTATTTTAATTTATACGTATAACATTTATTATGAAAAGTTTAACCAACCATAAAAGAATTTGATTTTTAACTAAAGTATAAAACATAAAACTACGAAGCCAAAAGAAAAAAAAATGAATTGCCAAAAAAAAATAACCTATCCCTTCCAATTTAAGTGGATATGATTTCAAAATTTAAAAGTTTTACAAAATTCAACTCTAATTGCTCGAATAAATCATAAAAAAAATTTTTTTTCAATTTTTATCGATCCTGTGAAAAAGTACAGTTAGGCTTTAAAATCCTAAAAATAGTTGTCAAAAATATTGGCACAAAAAACTGTAATAGAAATTAATTTGAAAAATGAAAATTATATAAAAAAGTAATAATTTTAATGATCGCAAGTCCCTAATTGCATTCCATTTTAGAGAAAAAATAATTAGAATGCGTTGTGGGTCATCTTTTTTAATTGTGCTACAAAATGGTTTTTATAGATTAAAATGAAACTGCATAAAGAGAAATTATAAATATTACGTTTAAACAGGAAAAAATAACAAAAAGAAAATTAAGGAAAATTATTTATGTCCATGTAGTTAATTTATTAAAAATTCATAAACTGATTGTGTAATTGTGCGGCCTTTTTACCTTTTTACTTCTTTTTCATTTATTTATAAAATACATTAATTTGTTTTTATTTAATTACACAGGAATGTAGAAGAAGAGGGAGAACAGAAGGTATTTTCATTTTTTTCCATATTTTCTTTTTTTTGTTTGCTTGTTTATATATATATATATATATATATATATATATATATATATATATATATATATATATATATATACATATTTTTTTTAATTTTTTGAATGTAGTTACTCATTAAATGGACTCAGGTTAAATTTGTCCAGTCGTCAGTCAATTATTTGTTCATTCTGCCAAGCAGCCTTATTTTCATTTTATTACGTTTTTATTTTCAATAAATGATTAATATTTATTGTAGTCTTCGTGGCTCTCTTGCTTTTTTTTCATTAAATGTAATTACAAAAATTGTTTAACATTAAAAATTCATAATCATACGCAGGACACTTACATAAGCTTATTTTATATATTTTTTACTCGTTTAATTTTAAACATGTTAAATGTTATGTAATGTTTATTTACATGTATTGGGTTGTTCAATAAATTTTCGAAAACAAAGAGAATTTAATTTTGTTGCTATCTTGGCATGGTCTTATATGATTTATAAATTTATTGAGTAATTTTACAAGTATTTCTCTTTTACAGCACCATAAATAATAATCACACTCATTTATATATGAAGATAAATATTTAGATTTTTTTCGTTTTCTCCTTTTTACTTTTATTACTATTGCAATTACAATTACACATAAAAAAGTACACATGAACTTACATAAATATTTATACGTATATTTGTTTATACTTAATAAAAGAAACTTATCATAAATGTGTTTTATATTCATTTACTTTTGATATTGTAGTTCTTGCTTTTGTTGCTTTATATAAAAAAAAAATTAACGTAATGTAAGAAGAAAACATTGTAAAAGGATTTAATGTCATAAAAAAGTTTTATTATAAATGGACATAAAAATTAGTGTTGATCAAATAAATTAATATTCTTGTATTATGCTCTATAACCAAAAGTTGGCACTACATTCAGTCTAGTAAAATTTTTATAAAATTCAGAAGAAAAAAGATCAGTTATCTTATACGGATACATATATTTAGTGATTTGTCTAAAATTCATCATTGATGTCAAATTTAGAAGAAATATTACACATAAATGTAAAGGGCTTCATAATTGAAATAGTTTAACTTGACTAGACGGCACGGACTGTAACAAAATAATATTTGTCTAAACCAAAAACAATAAACTTTATTTATCAATTAAGTTCAAAATAAGTTTATACCGGTGGTCGGTATTTGAAATTGACTTCAATTAAACAAAAATTCTTTGCCACTTTAATATTATTTTAACTGTACAATAATAATAATTACATATATTAAAATGTAAAAAATCATTTTGCTCAATGTAAAAATTAATTAAATTTTATTAATATAATCAATAAAAATCTAAAAGCAAGTAAATTTAAATGACGAAATAATTCTTTGTCTGAAAGCATAAACTTCAGCTGCCTATTTACTTTTGTCAATTAGTTTAAGTTATTTAATAAAAATCGTTATACTAATTACAAATATTAAAATTACATTATTAAAAAAATAATAATTCAAATAAATACGAACAATTATGTAGGAAATAGAAAATCCATTAAAAGCTTAAATTTAAAGCGATTCGATAAAGCCAGACTGTTTAAAAGCACAAATTCCAATTTCCAAAATTGTGTAGCCTTTTGGGACAACAGACATAACGAAATGGATTAATGTATATTTAGTGATTTGTGAAAAATTATTTTAATATGTCTTCTATGGGATTTAACATATAAAATTATTTGCAAAGTAACTCCATGCCACTTAGAAGAATATAACTTAATGTAACATAATTTAATTTAACTTAATGTAATTCAGCTGAACTTAATGCAACATTTAACTGAAATTTAATATTGCTGTGCCAGCATTTTGCTTAAACAAATTAAAAATATTTTTCAAATAACTACACCACCAAGCAACAACATTTATTAATGATGGCAGCTAAAGGCAGTCGACAAGACTTACTAGTAATAAAAAAATATTACAAGTTTAAGAAGATCATAAAAATTTTCTTCGTTGATAATTTCTTTAAGCCTGTTTTCTCAGTTTGGTTTTAATATTCTTTAGCATACTAATTCATTGATTAACCAAGTAACAAACTAACTAACAAACTAAGTAAACTAACAATATCAAAAAGCGTATAGTTCTCAAAACCGCTTAATAGTAATTAGTTTTTAGTTACTTGCTTATTTTTATACACGTCATAGATCAGTTGAAATATAAAATTTAACTTCTATTAATATACTTCATAAAACAATCGAGGAGAGAACATTTATGTTTATTATAGTTTGAGTAGGCACAATTAATCACCACCAAGCTAATGCTTTCGTTTTAGCAACATCTTCATCTCCAAAAAAAATATTTTTTTAAAATCAAATTATTTATTGTTATTAAATTATTACTGAATTTATTGCCCTAATCATTATTCCTTAAATATAGAAAAAAATTGTAAATAAAATTTTAAATAATTATTAGAAAATACCTCTTGAAGAACTAAATAATTCTTAACCCTGCAAAACTATTCCATTAAAAATGCTTTCTGCTGTAAAAAAAGGTAAAATCAAACAAAAATCATCATTGTTTTATGAATGATGCAAAATACAAAAGGTTGACTAAGAAACATATGACACTTATAATAATGTGGAGATAATCTAACCGTACGCTTGCATTTATGTCGTCGTGTTCGATATTATAAGAATAATGTAAGAAAGAAAATGGCGTAAGAGGGGAGAAAAAAAAATATTGAATGTGATGACAACTACACTTCTTAAATGGATAACATTGTGGTGAACTAAAATAGTTACAATAACGTAAATATAATAATAGAAAAAAAAAGGAAGAAAAAAAGAAAGCGAAATGAAAAGAAAAAGATATATAAACAACATAGAAATTAAAAATTTAAAAGATATAAAAGAGTAAGTTACACAATTAAATGTATGAGGTCTTTGTGCAAAAATTATATTCGAATACAGGACTCTACAAGAACAAGTTTTTTGCAATTTCATGGCATATGGCATATGATTTGAAAAAGTGTAGAATACTTCAAGTCGTTCATATTGTTATTGTTACATATTTTCAATTAGTCTCGTATGTAGAAATTAATCTAGCAAGCAGTAGTACTTAATAATTGTAATAGTAATGTTGAATAATTGCACCCTACATTATCATTAATAAAGTTTGATATATACCCGCTTTTTATAACACTCATTAAAAAAGAAGCAAATTAATAGAAATAAGCTGAATAAAATTAATTTGGAATTTTTATTACAACACGAGATGCGAAAAAACTCTTTACAGAGGGTATTTTCCTTTGAAAGTTAATTCTTTATCTTTTAGCAAGATTTGATAGTTACTAGATTACGAATTCGTATGGTTCTAAATTTTTATATTTAATAATACGAATGTCAAACATATGCCAAGACCAAAACTAAATGTTTTTATTTGTTTTCTATTCATATATATATTTTTTTTTGTTATATGTGAAAAAATATTTGGTAGGATATGTTGTCGACAATAACGAAAGCAACAAGTAAGATAACAAGGCTAATAACAACAACAATAACATAACAATAACAATGGCAAACTATATTAACAACAAATAATTTATTTAATCCGGTATTATGTACGCTTATTAGGTTTGCTTGGTAAGTACACTACAATAATCTACTTAGACGATGATAATAATAATGATGATAATGATAACTAGTGTTAATATTAGTAGTACGATGTGATATATATCTGCACGGAGAACAGTATAAATAAAAAATTTTCACTATGATTTATCTACCTCCTACATGTCCCCTCTATCAAAAAAAATATATATATATATGTAATACATTTTTAACATTCAATGCATAACTCAACGGAAAAAACTTCTTATATCATTTAGATGAATTTAATTCTTTGAATTCTGTAGAGGATAAAAACAATCTGCCCCTATTTTTTAAATATTTTTAAAGTAATTTAAAGGTTTCCCTTTTTAAGTGCTCATGTCGGCTTTGATTTTTTTTAATTTTTGGGGATTTTTGGGGATTTTTTTTTTTGTATTCAAAAGGGAATTACACTACGTACCTACGCGTAGCGCTCTTTATATACTTCTTTGATTTTTGTGTTATAATTTTGCTTTTTACCTCCCTTCCTCACTACTTAATCATAAAATAAAACATTGGCTTTGTGTGACGTACATCGATGCACTGATAAAATCAATGCAAAAGGAAAATGACAAAACTCAAATAAAAAATTTCATTTCCTTTTTTACTACGACTCAATGTTAATTGCGGCAAGTGAGGCGGCTACAAGAAAAAAAATTTTGAAGAAAAAATATGAAAGACATATTACTCGTGGTTTTAATAAGTTAAAGCTTTTTATGTGGCTCATCAAAGCCACATTACATACGGTCTTGATAAACTATAATTTTCGTATAACTAATTTAATCATTCAGAAAAAATGAATGAATATTAAAAGTTGCTTTTTTCTTATGTTTATCAATGCAAATCACTCAATTAGAAATTTTAAAGTAATTCAATTTTAAATTGGTTGTATTTAAAATCTAATTAAATAAAACGTTCAGACGTGTTATAAATCGCATTTACGAACCAAAATTTTTTGACAAAATTTTTTATTAAAACTAGAGTAATATTATATTTAATAATTACCGAAAAAAGGGTGCTCATGAAAAATGTACGAGTCCATGTAATTTTACTCAAAATATTATCATTGCCAAATTTTAAATAAAAATTGAAAGTAAAAATAAGCAAGGAATTTTGAAAAGAATGAAATTAAAAATCATTAATAACTGCACTTGACAAGTCAATTTTCGATAACAAATATATACTTTGTTATAAATTACAATACTATTGGATTGAGAGAAGAAAGTGAGGACGTTATTAGTACTAGTATTGTTGCATATTGACCGGCCAAGGTCCAATATAAAAAAGGCCATATAAATAATTGCAATTGTAGTTGCAATATAAATTGTTAATTGCACACTTTGCACACTGTTAGTGTCCATGCTACTGTTTATTATGATCCATAACTCTATTGTACTACATTTATTATATTTTCTTTTCACTCATGCCTATTTTATTTGTTTATATATACGAGAAAACACATTTTGAAATTGTTTTGCGTTTGTTTGTGGTCAAAAATATGAAAGAAATATATGACAACGTACGCATAATGCAACACAAGACAATACAAACAACATCATAACATCATAATATCACAACAATAGCAACCTTAGTAACATTCAGCATTATCAGTAGTTATGGAAGTAGAAAGATAAGAGCACACATACATACACACATTGCGCAAATAAAAATATATAAGTTTATTGAAATTCATGTAAACTAATGTAGATAGCAAAAATGAGTGAAAGATGAAAGATAAAAAAAAGAGAGAAAAAGAAGAGACAAAAGGAGGCTGTAGTGATTTATAATCGTTGCTTTCTGTTGTACTGTGTGTGTGTAGTTTGGTTAAGTTTGGGTAAATTGAATTTTTGCATAAAAGCTTTTCAAAAATTAAGCTGAATAGAATTGAATTGTACTGGCATGAAACATACGTTTAATTTGTTATATGCTATCTCGTTCTACCAGTCTGTCTCTCTCCTTCCTTCTGCCTGCTTCCAAATGTCTACTTTCTTTTCCAACAAAAAAAAACCAATAATTGAAATGTAATGCAGAGATTGATAAAATGGGCAGAGAAAGAGAGAGAGAGAGAGAGAGAGAGAGAGAGAGAGAGAGAGAGAGAGAGAAGCAGAGTGAATGTTAATAACATTACATTTGACATTAGATATGGCACTTGTTAACGCCTTCGTTTTACTCCTTTTTTTGTAACATATGATACAATTATTGTATATTTCAATATAAATCTAGACATTGGAATGTCTAGATGTATAGAGAATGTGACATATACATTTCACAATACACACAAATTTCATTTTTGTGTGATGTGGCAGATAGAAAGTGTGAACAAATAATTCCATCAGCATTCATACACATATATGCTGATGAACAAGCAATAGCCAGAATGCACTGCAATGATAATTATTGTTGTTGTTATTGTTCATTTTATTATTGTTGTTATTATGCTAAAGGAGTGAGAAGAATGAAAAGTTAAGTCAATTGTTTTGTGTTTATGTGCTGAAAATGCAACTTGCTCATGTTGTAATGGTTACATTTTATCTCCACATTTATATCTATCCAGCAATTGGATCAGCATACTTTACACAACTCATATATGTTTATATATATGAAGTTATTGTTATATACTGTTGCATACGTAAACATCTCTTTATTGTTACGTGTTGTAAAAATTTATGAATAATTTTTTTTTTGTAGCATAAAATTTCAAAACAATAGGACTGACTTGACAATTTGTTTTGTTTCTTCTTTTTGTATTTTGCATTTAGATTATTGCAATTCCATGCCTTTTACACACATTCCATAACTTTTTACAAATTGGGCTAACTAATGCATGTACTGATAAATGCCGCATATATGATTTCTTTATATATCAGGCCGCTTTTTCTGGTGTATTATACCAAATTGCCAAATTGAAAATTGAAAATAATGATCTGAATTGATGTTAGCTTATCTGCATGTTAGTCTGCTCGTCTAATACAAGTCTTCATATTTACCTTTTATTGTTGAATGAACTGCAGCATATAACATTATTTTTAAAAAACATTTCAGAAATTTGGAATCTTTTAATTTGTTCCTAAGTAAACTGATTGTATACTACACCTGTTGAAACACAAGGTAAAATGTTTGTAACAACAAAAAGAAGTTGAGATGGACATTTACTTTTCCTACTTTATATTCAATTTTTACTAACGGAATATATAAAAATCGTCTTAGACTTATTGTAAGATTTTTAAATACATTAACTACGGCTTTACTTTTGTACACTTTAACTAAACTTTTCTTTACTTCATTAATAAACTAATGAAGTAATTGTTTCATTTCGTATTTGTATTGTAATTGTCAGCAGTAAATTACTCAATTAAATTCTACTCGTTATGGTAGTGATGGAGTAAGTTTAACTACTCCAGTTAATAATAATAATTCAGCGAAGACATACTTTTTTTTTTATAATTTTTTAGGTTCTGTTGAAATAATTCACACATATGAATACAAAAAAGGAATAACATTGTAATAGCAATAGAAAATATTGTTCCATAGCACGCACAGCTCTTGTAACAAAATTTTACTCATTTCATTCATTTATTACATTTAGTTATATTCTCTGAAAAATTGTCTGTCAGTACTCTTTTTATTTATGTGTAATTTTACTTTAATTTAATTATTTCATTATATTAAAATAATTAACAATAATTTATAATACTTCTCAGATGATACGATGTCATTTTCGAAAGATATGCTTAACTAAATTTCACTCAAAAAAAATTTCAGAAACATAGATCTTATTGATTTGTTTTAAAGATTTCATTCCAATAATTTTTTATGAAATTTTAGGTACTGAAAAAAATGGTGATTTATAGTAATTGATACACTTTTGATGTAGGTAAAAAATTTTTTGTACTAAACCTAAATCCTCCCCCAATTAACAACAAAAGATGAACATCCTATTTAATTTTAAATTATTGCACAATAAATTAGTAATAAAAACACTATAAACAAAATTCTGATGAATAATAATTTTTTTTGAACTCTTCGTCACATTTAGTATTTCATATTCAGAAATGCTTTTATCTGGATGCATCTATTCAACATGGATGGCATCATGTACCTATGAATTCAGCATTCAATTTTGTGGCCACATTTTACTTTGATACTTTGTTTGAAAAATGATGCTTAAGAAAATAATTATTAAAGAAAATCACTAAAAATGGACGGGGCAAACACAAGAAATCGCTTATGGGAGATTATGATTCAATTATTTTTTTTTTGATTTTGCATTTTTTGTGCAAACTTAATTTAAATTTTTATATAAATTCAACAATTTATAGTAATTGAGTAAAAAAGTGATTTTTAGCTTTTCTATTTTGTTAAAAAAGTGTACTAAATGTAAATCTTTTAATCACTTCAGAAATTAATATGCTATAATTTTACAAAACATAAACAGACAGAGATATTTATAAAAATGACAAGAATCAATTGAGAAAGAAACAAGTTGTTCTGCATTTGTGGCATTGATCCATAATCGTATTTTTTTTCTATTTTATTCAACAAACAACTAAATCGTGTATGATACAAAAGTGTAAAATTTTATTAAATGAAAGAAAAAAAGCAAAATACATGCACCATATAAATTTATGTTGGCTAAAATACCGCGCATAATATTTTATTATTAACATGCAAAACTGGCTAGAAATTTGCATATAAATATAAAATGATACTTTTTTTCTTATTAAACAAATTTAATATGCACATACCTACGTAAACACGAATATAAAGTAAAATTACGTTTTCTTTTTCGAAATAAATAATTGTCACCGAGATAAATCTGAATCAATGGTCGTAATATTGAAAGATAGTTTTAAATATTTACTTTGATTTATTCATATTTATTAGTGTTATATAAAATATACACATGTGATTGACATTAGGGCAACAATTTTTGTTATTGCAAAATTCAGAAAAATTAGAGAAAACAATTTTCGAAAAGGATTAAAAAACTTTAAAAAGATAGTTCAGTTAATTAAAATTTTCCATTTACATTTAATAATATAAAATGCTAAAATACAAAACATTATAAAAAAAAAGTAAAAATTATTTGAGGTGTGGCTGTCAAAAAAAATGGCCGATTTTAAGCAGATGCAAAAGTCTTTATAAAAAGCTTTTAAATTTCATCATTACTTTGCCATTTGAAAAATTTGTATTAAAAGATAAATATTAGACAGACGGACAATTGATCATAAGCTTATTTACGGATAATGTATGGCATCATAAACTTGATGCATTTAGCATGCAGAACGATATGAAATAACATCATCTTTTAAAAAGGAGTTGAACAAAATAAGACCCTGGATCAATTGTGTCACATTATGAAATAGAATTTTTACTGGACTTCATATTTCATATAATCAAACTTTAATGTTTTTTACTTCGTGTTTTTTACTTTGTTTATTTTTTTATTAGAATTCTTTAGTTTATTACTTTTATATTTATTTTATAATATTTCCTTTATATCAATTGTAAAAACTTGTATGGAAGGAAAAATATGAGTAATTAACTTGCATACACATTTTTATATGATTTATTTGCAATAAATTCATACGACCGACCAAATACATATATACATTAAATTGCATGCATGACGTAATGGAATTAATTTTTATACAAAAAAAAAAAGAAATTTGCACATTTCGTATAATAAATGAAAAATATAAACTTCTATACATACGCATATGTATGAGGATATAAATGTGAATGTATGTATAAATTATGAAACCAAATTGTTGACATGTATTCCATTACAGAAGCAGACACATAAATAAATATGTTACGTATGTTATATCGTTGAAAAAGAAGAGAAAGAACAATTCTGTTCTTCTATAACGTAATTAAGACAAGCAAAATGGACATTTCATTTACTTTAAAAAAAATACAAAAAGGGCAAGTTACGCGTAAAGTTATTGAAAAAAAAAAGAAACCAATTATAAAACTCTTTTTTGAGAACCATTTAATTAGTAATTTTAAATGGCCTTCTCGTATGTACAATTTAGGCCATTTGGAATTTAATTTAAAAAAAAATGATTCTTAACGATTGCATTCGCTATTTTTAATTTATCGCAGAAATTCCGAAATCAAAATTTTACATCTTAATTGCAATGCTGATAACACTGGTTGATTGCATACTTTTTATAAACATCGGAGAATCTTATTTTTATTTAAACATCATTTTTGTCTTTTATTTAACAAAAAAAAAAAAAAGCAAACAGTGCTAAAAAAGCTTTCACTTTTCATTTTGAAAGTTTATTCAATGCCACTTAATACTTAGAGTCAATTGAACTGTATATGTTTGAGCCAAGTTATTTTTTTCCTTTTTTCGTTTTTTTTTTTTTTTGGAAATTAAAAACATTTCAAGAAGGAACATTGCAGACAATTATCATACTTTTACGTTAGTAACGTTAATGGCCTGAAGCCATACATAAGCGTCTCCAAGAGGACTAAAAATGTATTTATTATTTAAATTTTACATTTCATATGTATTGAATTGTACAGTGTATATTTATATACATATATAATACATAAAAGTGTGTATATTTATATACATATATAATACATAAAATTTATTAGATGCATTACGACAACATGTTACCAAATATTATATTTAATGCAATTTGTTGTCGATGTCGTTGTTCTTTTTCCTACTACCACTACTGCAATATATTTCTTTTTTACTTGAAGGGGATTTAATATTAAATATTCTCTTGCATTCTGCATTGTATTCTGTTATGTTGTGTTGTACTCGCTAAATACCCTTTTTTCTTTTTTTTTTTTGTTTCGTTATATAATGTCACACATATAAATCTAAAACAAAATTGTAAAAAAAATGCAATACATTCACTTGATACTTATATATAAATATATTTTTATATATTTAAATATATATAAATGTGTGTGTTTATATTTATATTAAATATGTTTTGTATGTAAAAATTGCATAAAATCATAATAAAAATTGTCTATTTTTATTGTTGTTGTTGTTGTTGGAGTTAGACCATCTAGAAAATGTTTTATATCGTTTAATATATTTATACATATGATATTTGTGTGCATGTGTGTATTCATACACTTTATATGTATATATTAAATTTTTCAGTATTTCATATTGTTGTTGTTAATATTAATAACATTAAATGTTTGAGAAGATACAATGAAAGAAAAGAAAAAGAACGAGCATAAAAAATTATACTATTTACCGGAAGCAAAAATGCAATGGTTTGAACAAAAAAGCTATTAAAAAATTATGATGCTTAATATGTTCTATTCTTTCGTTGTCCCTGCTTCTTCCATACTCAAATGCTTTCACATATTATCAAATTATTTTTTTTTTGTCTTCTGAAATCAACTTCTTTCATTTTTTTCATAGCAAAATAATTTTTCTAGTCATCACTTCTGGTTTATACGTTCTTATACTTATTCTGTCTACTTTCCTCTTTTTTTTTTAAGCAAAAAGCAAAAAAATTGTTTGTGATAACAATTAAACTAAAGAGCAATGAAAGAAAGAAAAATTTTAACGATACACGAAACATGCCAAAGTTTGTTAATTAACAGAGAAATTGTTCAAAAAATTTGCCAATAAAAAAATATTTTGATGTCACAGAACAACAACGCACAAAATGTTTAAATGGCAATGATTAAAAGTAATTAAAAGTAGCAGCAGTTAGGAATCTAAGACTTAGACAGATTCTACTTTACTCCAACTACCTGAGATTTTATTTACTGAATCAGCTAAGATCTTGGCACTTTAATATAAATATTTTAAAATTTTTAAATTGTTAATATTAATCTCCAAAACTTCTAACATAAATTTTGTTCGTTGTACTTATAAACCTTCCTTTTTAATATTATTAATACTTTGTTAAAAGAATTGCAGAAAATTGAATAATTTTTTTTTAATTTTTGTACTTCGTACAGACATTTCGAAATTGAAGGACAAAAACAAATAACACCATGCACAAACCAGAAATCAAATTATCTATTGTGGACAGTTTTCTTTTTACCTCCTCATTTAGTCAAAAATTTATGCCAAGAATAAGGTGTAAAAGAAACCTTCACATAGACAAATAGATTTAGTTGATTGAGGTAGAGAAAAAATATTAAAGTTGTATGCCTTATATAAAGTATACACCCACGCAGAGTGAGAAGAAGGGAAAGACAGAAAGTGAGACAGGTATGAAAATATAAAACTTAAAGCTCTCAAGTCGCAAAAACAGGAATGTCAACATATAATAAATTTATTAAAAAAATTTATTTTAAACCTCAACTAAAATGAATACAAAAAAAGCGAAATAAACAATGTATGGCCAATGTGCAGAGTGATATTGTGTTTTACGTGGGAATGCTTAAGGTAGGAAGATGGAAGAATAGATGAAAATCTAATTTAGCACACCATGGCTACTACCATCAACGATGATGGATGAGTGTCAAGTTGAAACGGAATAGAAAGTGCCAAGCACAAAAACAAAAGTATTTACTTATGTTCCATTTTTTTTCTCTATATCTTTCGAATTATCTCTTTTAATTTATTAAAAAAGACTAAATATACAAATTTCTTTTTTTTGGTTTATTACGATGAAAAATAAAACGCAAAAAATATATAAAAAATTTACAAATTTTAAGAGAAAATATTCCTCAAAAGAAAAGCAAGAAAAAAAGAAAAATGATGGTATAAATAGAATGCACTGAATTAAAATGCAAACAAAATTAAGCTTTAAAGAGAAAGAGGCATTTTTCTTTTCATTAAGTTTCGTAGGTATTGTATAACTTTTGTTCTTTTTTTTACATCCCTTAATATTTTTCATGATTAATTAAATCAAATTCTTTTCTTATTCTTTATTTATTACGATTATGATGATGATGAAGATGATGTTTATTGTTATTACTATTATTGCTATTAAATTAAAAGGTTTTGTTGTTATTCATGACTAATACTAATGCTGAATTTAATAAGCAGCAAAACAAAATTATAAAAATAAAATACGAAAAAGTCTAAAAGGTAAGAAGTCCAAAATATTATATCACTTAATGAGACACATATAAGAAATTGGTAGACAAAAAAAAAATTATTAAAAAATATTATACAAGAATATCATTTTCATTCTTTCTGCAAATATATAGCAACTCTCTCAAAAACCAAACAAACGTACACAACAAAGTTTAGCAACCTTTAAGCAAAAAAAAAAAAACATTTGTGGCCGTAAACTTTTTCAATTTATTTATTAATTTCAGTTGGATTGTACCGTTACTTGTATGGCTGAAATCGAAGAGTTATTAAAATTCTTTTATTGTGGTGTCTCATGAAAGAAAAACAAAAGAGCAGAGAGATCGAAGTAAAACAGATGGCGCTCTGCTCAATTTAAATCTATTTAAGCACTTTAAGAAAATACTTTAATGGTAAGTACAGCAGATTAATCGATTAACAATTCATTCGCTAAATTCATCACCTTAATATTTAGTAGTACATTTTACAACACTAGTCATTGATCCAAGTTTCATGAAAAACCAGTTTTGCTTTTCATGAAAGCAAAACTTAAAAAACTTAAAAAAGTTGATTTCTTGTAATGATTTCCTGTTGATTTCTTCTTCAATTTACTTAAATTATGGATAATGATAAAAAAAGTGTAAATGTTCCATTTTGTAGGGATCTCTTCATCCTTTTCTCCTAGAACAATTATGACAACATATTTATATAGATATTTCGCAGCACTTTTACGGTCACACACTTCTATTATGATAATTAATTTTTACAAAAATGCTCAGAAAAGAAAATAGATCTTGAATATTTTTCATTAAAATAAGAAATGGTATAAAACAGTGCTTTCCAGGGTAACATTTGGATTCTTTTATATTTTTTGAAATGTTTAGAAATTTGGGATTTTCCATTACCTTGGCTGATGTGGAAGGAGATTCCGTAACTAATCCCGACCGACTTGTTTCTGTTAAATTTCTTATAAAGCAGAAACATAATATAAATTTTTTATCATAATTTTAAATATTTTTTTAATCATTCAAATCCTTGTCTATATCGTGCGTAATCTGTGTGGTCATGCATCTTATATTTTTCACAACATTTTATTCATATGCATATGTGACTGTGTTGAAATGTGTATTTTTTTTCCAAAAAAAATTACAGAATACATCCTTTCCATTTTTTTCTTATCTTTTGCTTTTTTTTTGTGGTTTATGGCGCCACCTTTAGTGTCGTCTGTGTTTATTTTTTTTGCTACTCTTTTTATATGTGTGAGAAAAAAAAACAAAGGTTTAATGTTCTTTAGAGAGAATGAAGCCATAGTCTAGTTTCAACATGTGCCACATGTTGGTGCTAATATTGAGGGCTTTATTGTGTAACGGATTTTATGTAAACTAATACCTTTTGTTTTGTTTGGTTTTGTTTGCATTATTGTTTTTAGATTCACAATACTTTTTTTTTCCTTAAGCTTGGTTTTTTGTATTTGTTTTTATAGTCCCAAGTCCCATAACCGAAGAATCAAAATAATGCAAAATTTTAATACCCCGAAATTTGTGTTCACAATATTGAAAACAACATAAAATTTGTCTTAAGCAGCTTAATTATAATTAAGCAAACCTTTTAAATAGATGTTAAACTCATTTAAATTATTTAAGGAAAAATGAAGGTCAACAAGAAAGCAATAGAAATATATAAAGGAATACAAGAAGCAGAAACAATTAAAAAAGTTTTTTCAAATGATAATAACTCAACAAATTCATCATTATTGTTATTAATAATGTTGGCCATCATCCATCAATCATAAAAATAATTTATAATCAACAATTAAAGTTTACCCTCAAGCGATAATAATAATAATTGGTAATAAATACCAAAACGACTATAAAAATAAGTAAAAATGAAAATTATATTTAGCTGGGAATCAAATCTTGTATACCCATCGCCCATACGCCATGATATTACCATTCAGAGCCTGTTTCAATTTTTGTGTAATCAATAGAAGTGAAAATTTGGTATTGTATACTTTTGCCTAGGCTTTTTACACTTTTTACAGACTGTTAGCTTTAAAACTTGTGCAAAAGTTCAGATTTCTATATTTTGGAATTTCCGAGTAATTAGTACAAATCCATCAAATTTTGCTTTTAAAACACAAGTGTTCTCAATTTACATTGCCTTGTGGACGTGTCCTTTGATCGATCGGATATTCATTTGCAAGAACTTTCGATATTCATCCCAAATTTTGACTCAATATCTTAATTTTTACTATAAAGAGAATGTTAGCAATGCATGAACTAAGTAATAGGCAGACAGATATTCAGATTTAGATTTGGAATATGATGCCTTACAAACATATTTACATAATGAATATATCCGCAAATTCTAAGTGGTGGGTATAATTATAACGAATTAAATGAAAATCCAAATAAATGATTTATTTAAACTTAAAAATTATTATGAAATGCACGAAACAACGCCTAAATAAAGTGAGCTCTCAAGTGGTGTTGTTTTTTTTTTCTTTGTATGAAAATATGCAAAATGAAATTTTTTTCACATAACTTTTGTTTTCCCTTTATTTTTTTTAATTTTATTTTAGATTTGAAATCTTAATCAACATTTTTATACTTTCATTCACTTGTGCTTTGAAAGAGACATAGACGACTGTCCCTTTTTTTTTTTTTAAATTAAGAAAAACATATCAGTCAAACCGGACATGTATTTCTAAAAATTTAAGAAAATTAGCACAACTAAAACGAAATTTCTTTCCAAAAGAAGATTTTTTAATATATTCTGAAATAATTTTTGTCATGAATTTGAAAAAGTCACGCTTTTATTCTATTTCCATTTTTTTCAAATTTGCTTTCCTAGGAATCTTTTTGTAGAAGATAGTTTAATGTATGACATATAATATATCTTTGTTGATTTAGCGCTTAAATGCTCAAGAAATCTATATTTTTCCACATAAGATAAATTTTGAAAGAAAAACACTTTATTTAGATTTTGGATAAATTATCAATGGTGTAGGGTATTATAATTAATTCTGAAATTACCTACAATGAAAATGCATTTTGGACCAAAAGAAAGAAAAAATAAATTTAATGGACTGAGTGACATGTTTAGCCCTAAAGCAGTAACTGTAACTTACACTAAATTTATGGTAGATTGTACTAGATTGTGTCACATGTAATTTATGCTGCGAGTGTAGATTTCGACCATATTGATTAATTACAATTTTAATTACTTTATGTTAACCATACTTATAATAGCTAAAAAAAAAATCATTCTTATTCTTATTGGATGATATTATGCACAAGAAAACAAAAGGAAAGCATTTACGAAGAAAATGGCGGTTTATAAATCGCCACAGCTTAAAAAACAAACCACACAAAAAAAACTTTTTTGATTAGAAAAAAGAAATTGAAATTTTAGTGTAAAAAGTCCTAGAATGTTTTTGTTGTTTTGTTACTACTATTGTTGATATTTCCTATTTTTCCGTTCTTTTTTCTTTTAGAAAAATTAATTTTACATAGTGCGTGGTTTATTGTTGCATGTTTTCAGAAAATTAAGTTGTTTCAAATAATATTGTAAAATGCTTATTATTATAAAAAAAATGAGCTCGCCTTCTATTGCCTGATCAACCGAGAATTTGTGATAGGATAGAGCAAAACAGAGAGAAAGAGAAAGAAAGAGAGAGAGAGAGAGAGAGGTAGATAGAAAGACCGTGAAATAAGATTATATGAATATTATTAAAGGGAATGATATTTTGAGGAAATGCGTTCTAGATACTATGTAAAGGTAATTTCCTTGCATGAATAATATATTTTTCATTCTTATGGTTTTAACACCCTACACTATAACAAGCGGTAAGGTATATATGATAGATTGTATGTAATTAAAAAAAAAATTTAAGATACATTTATACAGTCAAATGGCCTGTCTGCTAGAGCTTTGTATTTTTATGGTGCATATAAAACTTTATACATTTTAAGGGACTTTTTCATATAAGGAATGCTTTATCAAAGGCCTTCAAGATGATTTATGAAAAATGGATAATATTTTGAAAAGAATCCTTACATAATATTTTTTGCTATGCTTCGAAGTAATTTTTCCATACATATTAGCAGTTTTATGTTTTTATATGACAATAGAAATTCTAGAAATTCAAATTACTTGACAAATAAGTTAAATATAAATTTTGGTTAAATTTTTGAACTTTCTTTCTATAATAAATTTTTGAAATATGTCATAAAACAATATTTCCCACCTTTTCGCTTTTGAATAAGCGAAAATGATAGAGCTAAAATAGAAAAAGAAATAAATTGTAGAAATAATAAAGACTTCATATACAAATGTATTATTTGTGGCGGAATATTAAATCGGCCATGCATTTAACTTACCAATAGTGCATTTAAATATTTTCTTTTAATTTAAGAAAAAAAAAAAACCAAAAACATAACAATGAAAACTGCAATTTATGTATGTGCAGTAAGCAAAATGAAGTCGATATGTTATTTTTTGGTGTTTTTTTCCATTTCTTTGCCTTCTTTAAGGGAGTATTCCGCAACATATGGGTTAATAAATTTCCGTTCGGACACATATATGACACATATATTATTTGGAATTTTTTTATAAGTTTTAAGCAAATCCTTTAACGAAAAATTTTTAGTAGAACATTCTTAGAATACACAAAAGACTGACGGACGCAAAACAAACTTTATAAAATTTATAAAACGTAAATAAATTCACATATATAAAAATGTATATACATAAATAGCTTATATATATGTACGTGATATTTATTGTTAAGGCGGAGTCAAGAACATCAACAAAAACGAAATTAAAGTACAAAAAAAAAATGTCACCATTTTCTACGACCTGTGATGCCTGCCATTTTTATAGCGCAAAATGAAATGAAAGGAGCAAAACACAAAGAAATTATAATAATTTAAATGCAATATAAATAACAGCAGCAATAATAGTAGCACTTATATTAGTTACAATAATAAATGCAACACACAAACAGGCATAATACAACACAAAACGCAAATAACAATAAATAAACCAACAACAAAAGTGGAAAATAACATTTATAAGACATGTACTTATTTGCATAAAATTTTATTAAAAGAAAAAAGCGCATAGAAATAAAACAGTGGTAGAAACACAGAATAATAATGGAGAAAAAACATAATAAAAAGAAGCGAAATATATTAAAAAATTTTGTTTCTACAATATTTCAATATTTGAAATTCAAAATGCCCAAACGCGAAACTCTTGTTTCTGTAATTCCTTTTCTCTGTTTGCCGTTCAGTAAAAATGGTAGAAAAACTTAAAATCTTCCGAATTTCTATTTTAAGTTCTTTTAAAAGGTTTGCAACCTTTTAAGAATTTAGAAATTGTTTTAATGTTGAAAATAAGTTAAAAATTATTGAGGTGTAAATTTACCGCAGAAAATTGTATTTCGCAATCACGAACAGTTTTCGAAAGTTTTGAGAAAGTGTTTGCTTTGTTCTGTTAAATTAAATTGAAATTGCAGATGCTTATTATAATTTAAACGATTTAGAATTGCGTTCTGTAAGAATAATCCATATATTTATTTATCAATTCATCTTTGCAAGACCCTATGCATGAGAGGCTTCCAACGCCTTGAGATAGACTGAGACATCTTGGCTCTCTTAACAAGTCTTTCATACGAAAGGAAAGAACTTGCTTTTGGAAGTTTAACATAACATAAATATTAAATGTAAGTATTACACGCTAAGCATCAGTAGGAATGGTTCTGCTCTGTTATTTAAAATTCATATCTTTCATTTGCAATACTAATAATAATAATATTCCTCAAAATATGTTTATAAAATTATTTCAAAAGTAAAGCAACAGGATACAATTTAAAAATATAATTAAATACACATTTAAAAAGCAATCGATTCGTAAACACTCTATTTACTGTGAAAATCTACAAAAAATATAGAAATAAGAGAGAAGGAAATATTAGTAATCTTAAAAATCTAAAAAATACTACAAACTGAGAATAGGAGTAATATCAGTTTGAAATGGGACGTAAAGTTAGGAAAATTGAAGAGTAAATATTACTTTTTATGAAATAAAGACTTTACTGGTAAATTAAAATGTCAAAATAACCATTGAACTTACAATTGTAGTGAATTATCAATACAATTACTCTTACAACTGTAAAAAATAAAAAATATGTGATGGGAAGAGGGTTATGAAGTAGAAAATAGATAATCTAATGCAAGAAAATGATGTTACACACAAAATGATAATTTGATGGTGAAAGTCAAACAACACAACAACACTGCAAAGAAATGGGACAATGTTGGTGGGCAAGATGGATGAAATTAATCGATTGATAGAAAAAAAGAGGTAACAACATCATAAAAATAAAATTATTATTAAAAAATATTAAAAGCAAGAAAGAGGACCAGGCAAAAAGCAAGTTAAACGAAACACTGAATAGAGTAGAAAGAAACAAATCATTATCTATACATATGAATGAATCTAATTACATTTACCTCTCATCATTTGACACTCCTTCTTTTCATACTTTCAGTTAATGCAAATTATGTCAAAAAAAATGCTTTTTTATTCTTTCATTTTTAATAAATATAAACTGACATTATATTTAGTCGATATCGTTGATTGCTTTTCTTTGTCGCTTTCTTTTAATGGTAATAAAAGTTTTCAGTGTACAGACACAATTTGCTTTCGCTTTATATTTAAAGGCTGTAAAAAATATTTAATAGAAATTAGTCGGTTTTTGGGAGGAAGGTACGTTAGGTTTGATTTTTGTCAATTAATTTTACTTCTGTTTTTTGTCTTTTTATTTTGTTGTCTCTTTATAATTTTTCTTACGTAAAACCATATATTTATTTATTTAGACTGAGAATTAGAATTTGTATTTAATTAATTATAAATGTAATTGTAAGTAATATATTTTGTATGGATTCTTGCAATATTTTAATGTGTTAATATTTCATTAAATTTTACTTAATATAAAAAAAGCGTCCCCTTTTTGAACTAAATTTATATATAAAAATTTACAATTAAAAGCATTTGGGAAATTTGGGAATTTATCATAAAATTATAATTTAATACACTTTCTTATAAGTTAAAAAATTAGCCGTTGATTACATTTTAAGCAAAATCTACAAATTTAGAGAAAAGAGTTTTCTCAAGAGACGCATTGAGAAAACTCTTTTCTGTAGTTGAGAAGAACTAAGATAAAAAAATAATTCTAAAAGTCTATAAAGGTTCTTCAAAATTATTTCAAAAAGTAGAGCAAATAATCGATGTGTTTATCGTTATAAGGAAATTACTTTCCCATATAACAATTTGTATGTATTAAGGGGCACCAATAATTTCATTTTTCTATATGCCTTCTTCTTTTTCTTTACCTCACTCTATCTCTCTCTCTCTCTTTCTCTCTCTCTGTGTGTTTATCGCTCTTTCTCTGATGTATATTGAAAAATGGCGTTTTACATAAACATTATTTGAATGGAATGTACGTAATATGTAAATATTTTTATAAGAAATATTAAAACAATTAACATGAACATATTTTTGCAAAAAAAAAACAACTCCCTTTAGGCCTGATTATTACTTATTAAATTAATCGGACATGTTAACTATAAAACATTTTTGTCATGACAAACAAACATTTCAATTCAATTATACGAATTTTAAGTGTATAAAAAAACGTTTGCAGACTTTTGTATGTAAAGAAAATGGTGTTAATGTACTATTCTTAGTTCAACTAAAAATTACTTCAAAGTTAAGTTACCTCAAAGTAAAAAATTAATTTACTTTCATTTACAGAACTTTTTCTTGCATCAAGAAATCTAATGTAGATGTCACTATGTTTTTTATTTCTTTAAATGAAACAAATAAATTTGACCGTACCCATTTCCATTTTTAGACTTATCATTTCGTTGTGGAAATTATTCAAGAATATTAATTTGGCAAATAACTTACCATAATAAGGCTTAAGCTATACCATTTTCTAGAACTTTTCCTTTAAGCAATGATCTTTTTGAATATCACCTGATTTTTAAATTTTTGTTTATTTAAACCTAATCTACTGACTTTAAACTTGTTTCCCATTAATCTATTGTGAAACTTTACTTCTATTTAAATTTACATTGCAAAAAACATATACTTTAACCTTTAACTTATTTCCTTGATAAATAATAAAAGTGTAACACACTTATACAACCAACCAACCATACACACATATTTACTACCCCATTGAGAGTGAGAGTTTTCGCTGTGTATTTACAAGTTGATACCATAATGTGCCATATTGCGGGGATGCATTATGCGTTATAATGTGTCAATGTATTATGAAAATTTATCTTTATTGACATCTCGTGCATTTCCACACATGCACTGTGCTCATTCGTTCCTTCATACGCATAAATCTTGTATAAACATAACCCATAGATAAATTAACACGTGCAGTCAGTCGCAGCCACCCAACGTATCAAGCAGCCAAGCAGTCAAGTAGTAAGCCATTCAGTTATTTAGCTTCACCTTATGAAATAAAAATAAACACTATTTTATCATATCACTAAAGTTTTTCCAGACATATTCTTCTTATTTATTTATTCTCTTTTTTTTTTTTGTTCTGCTCCTTTTTTGGTTTTTTATGGTTGATTCGTTAACATTTTCCCACAAATTTATTTTTGGTATATTTTATGTTACTTTTTGCTTCTTTTGTACTTAGATTAATACAATAAAATTTTTGGTTTCTAGCTTATTTTTTTAAAATCATAAGCAACAAATCAAAAATTTTCATTCATGTGTAGCCTTGATTAAAATACATACTACTTCCAATAAAAGGTGTAATAAAATGATGTAGATAAATGCAACTTTGATTTCCTCATACTAATTATCATTATCAACATCAAATTATTTAATGTCGATATCGAGCGATCGTAAGAGCAAGTTAGAAGTAAAACAAAATGGAATAAAATCATTTACACTGTTTTGTGTATATAAATGTCTACCATAAAATTTTCCTTTTTACAATTTCACATCTGGCTAAAAGACCTACAAAAAGAGTCTTCAAATACTTTGTAATTAGACAACATACATCTACCAACAAAACAACTAAGAAATAATACTTAATATTTATTAAAGAAAAAGGAGAGACTCTCACACCTTTTTTTTGTGTTGATAAATATGCGATTAGAACTATAGAAACTAAAATGTGTTTGAATAGAATTTTTTTGCAATAAAAATCATAAGTAGCTAATCCAAATGGTCTCTATTTTATTTTAATGGCGAAGCAAAAAATAAATGAAACAAAAAGCAAAAAAAGAAAAAAAACAACAGAGAAAAATCAAAACCATATCATTAACAGTACAGAAATTATTTTACGTATAATAACTTTGTATGCAGATTATGTCAGTTAATGTGTTGTTTACAAAGAGTGAATTCCCATAAATCCTCCCCTCTTTTCTCTTCGTTTTTTTTTTCTTTTTTCTATCCTTTTGTCACTTAATGTGTCATAAAACTTATCAAAAAGTAGAAATAAAGAAAAACAAAAAAAAATATAAACAACAAAACATTTTTACCACAACCGCACATGTTGCATAAACCAAACGTTACCAACTGTTTTTTTTTTAGTTTATTTACTTTATTTTGCATTCCGTTTTATGTCATTTAAAAAGAAAACCGAAATTTATTTATAAAAAAGTTCAGCAGCAATAAGAACCACAGCAGAATGGCTTTATCTCCAACATTATTTACTTTGTTTATCAGTATATCAATACACACGTGTGCATGTGTATATATATATATATATATATATATATATATATATATGTGTGTGTGTGTGTGTGGTGTTTGCCCAGCAATTAGATGATTGATCAATCATAATTCATCATCACTTTAACGCACATAATCACACAAAGGAAGATAAAAAAGTAAATGTAATTTAATATTTGATTGCTTTGTATTTTTCTTAATATTTATTTATTGTATTTTACTGTCACTGTCATTTTACCTTTTCCCATTTTCCATTTAATATGACATATATTTAGGCGTAAAGGATGTGTATGTTTACCCACAGACGTATTCAATACAGCAGTTGTCACGCGTACTTTATTTTATTCTTTCAAATTAAAAAACACAAACTTTTTTCATGTGTGACTTTTGAACAATTACTTAAAATTAATGTTCGATGTTGTTGTTGTTGTCTTTGTGTCTTTTGCTATTAATACTATTGCTAAGGGTTGATAAATTTTTTGTTATAATGTTTAATAAACATTTTCTTTTTGTCATATGATTGATTAGTTTAAGCTATTGCTTTCATCGAAAAACTTAAATTAACACTTTTATTTATTCTAAACCGCTTCAAATATTTGAATTAATTTAATTATTTTATTATTTTCAGCATTACCTAAGTTTCCTTCTTCACAATTTTATGGCATAAGATTTTCTTCATCTTTACAATTTATTCGTTATCTGTCATTCCTTCTGTATCAGCTTCAGCATAGCATGCCTATTCTGCTTTCACAGAATACCGTCCATTTATCGTCAATATTTCATTTTAATTTGAGAAAAATGGTTTTTTTTCTATTTCGTACCAAATTCGCACCAACGACTTTACTTTTACCTTTTATTTTTTTTTTTTTTATTTTTAGTTCTTTAAGATTCTTAATCAACCTGCTTGGCCTTTTCAATATAATTTTCTGTGTGCATGTGTGTGCAAACCAATAATACAAATTTCATGGTTTTTATTTAGCCTTTTAATAAAAATTTAGCAAATGTTGCCTTCTCAACTGTTGATGTTTTCTGTTTTGTTTTTTTTTAACCCAAAAAAAAACGCCCTTATATACAAATATATATAGAAGTATTATGTACGTATTTAGGAGGTGTATATGTATGTATGAATGTATATGTGGCAGCCACTTTTTTGATTGATCTTTGTCTGATCATGTTTATCTCTCGCGGTTGCAAAATATATCTATCACAAAAAATTTTATGCTTTTCTTTATTTTGTATTTCATTATTATTATCATTATTATTATTGTTGTTGAATGCATATTCAATTCCCACTTCGTTTTTTAACGATTGCTGTTATTGGATTAAGCGACAAAAACAATACTAACACATAAATTTATGCCTCAAAGAGAGAAACACGGTTTTGAGAAAACATAGAAACGAAAGAAAAATAACACGCAAAAAAAAAGAAATTATTTTATTTGGGGGTTTCTTGCATTTATCGTTGCTTTTGTAACATAACATGTTTGCTATAATATATTTACGTATATTTATAGTACATATAGACAAACAGACAGACAACTCGTCAATAGATAGTTTAATAATTTGTATGTATACATACATACGTACTGAATGTATTGGTAACGCCCATAAGTTTTTGTCTTTCAAACAAATTAATAAATACAAATTAAAACAAAAAAAACTTTCCTTTTAGTTCGTGATATTTATTCTGCTTGTCTTTGCTTTTCACTTTGCTGCATAAGTTCGTTTGTTCTCTTCAATTTCTTAGTGTCTTTTGCAAGTTTTTATTTTCATTGACAATCATGTCACGTACATAAACTTTTAATTGAGACTCGATCTTCGCAAAATAGCGTACAACTGAAGCTAAAGAAAAATAAGTGGAAGAAGATGGATGCAGATGCAGAAATAGGTAACGAAAGAGTAGGACAGATATAATAGAAATCAGAGAGCGAACATTAAAGCAATTAATGTTTAATAGTTGAGAACTTTATTCCCGTTCTTTCATTTTTTTTATACTTGCTTTGCTTTCTTTACAATCGAATGAGAAATTTTCCAATCACAATTTTTCAAATTTTTTGTTGCTTTATTTTGTTTTGTATAGAAATTAAAATAGAGATAGAAGGAAATTTGAGAAATTTAAATTTTATGAAAACAAATAAAGAAAAAGCTTGTTTTCAAAACTTTTGCCTTTCTACTCCTGATTTACCATGTCTAAGACCATATAATTTTAAAACGCCTTAATTTAGAAAAGTCTCTTTATGGATTAATAATTTTGTTAATTTGTTAACTGTAAGAATTTCTAATTATCGAACCATTCAAAAAATTCCCAAGTATGACAAGAAAAATTCATAATATGAAATTCCTCAAAGTGTCACAAAGAAGTAAGAAGAAAGAAGGAAGTCGTTTTCAATTAGAATTCAGGATATAAAATTTTCAAAGCAATTATTTTACTATCTTTTACAGCTCATGCTGTAATACTAATAATTACAAATACAGTAAAATAACTTTTATTCAACTACTCGAAGAACCAGTTTCTCCAGTTTCATGGCAGGGGTCTTCACCTTTTCTATCACTCAGAATTTTATAATTTAGAATATTAATTCTCTATGTAATATTTGAAATTTTTTCTAATATGACAGCAAAGTTATGTCATATCTGAATAGAGTTCTTACTTCTTCATAATTTGTAGTAGTTTTTATAAAATCGATTAACAGTAAAAACGTACTCATATATAGAAAACTCTTTATACAAATTGTATCTATAGAAAAGAAAAAAAACGTAAACTTATTTGTATGGTAAACTTTGCGTATTGAAATTTTATCAATAGTGAAAAATTGCGGCACAAAAATTTAATATTGGGAACGATAGAGAAAAAGTGAAGCATTGACTAAAAGTAAATTTACATAATATCTCTAGCTAAAGTTTTACATTTAATATTTTTGTTATTGGTTTTATTGTTATTGTTTCTAATACTCATATGTGTAAGTTATAAATATCGTACATATATTTTTTAGAGAGTCAACAGTTTTTGACACTTTATATGATGGATTACTTCAAATGTTATGATAATTAGTCTAACTAAAGAAATAAAAGCAAACAAGACACCAAAATAAAACGTAACTTTTTTAATGTCTTCCGTTTTTTGTAAAGTGAAGTATTACAAAAGAAAAAAAAAGTCGTGAAAAAGGTTAAAATTCAATTAAGATAGAGACTGAAATTTTAACACATTTTCTCGATTGCATTTAAATCGCTTTTAAATTGGTTACAATTGAAAAATGAGTACAATAAAATATCTTGGAAACTGTTTTAAAAATTTTTATTAAACTATTATTATTATGTAACTATCATGACCAAAACCCTTAGGTTTTAGTTGTATTAGAAAGGTGCGTCAAAGATTCTACAAGGTGTATACATTTTTGATCAGCTTCAAATTTTGTAGCGATTTAAACATGTCTAATCCTCTGTCCATCTGCCACAACACAAAAAGTGATATCGGCTTCAAAATTTGTTAGAAACATTAGAAATTCATAAACATTGATTGGTATTATAAATGGGCCAAATTGGTCACAGGATAGGCTTACAGCTTAAAGTATAAATTTCGAACACCTCTATTTTTTATAAAGAAAAATTTGTAATTTTTTGTTAATAACTTGAACATTGAAACAGATAGAAAGCTGAAACATTTTTACAAATATTAAACTAACTAAGCAAAATCGAGAATTTTATTCTAGTATTTTTTAAAATACCCCAAAATTCAACAGTATGTTAAAAATTAAAATGACTTACGTAAAAATGTGCAGCAATGCAAAGCCATTTACATCGTTGAAATCCAAAGTATCATGTAAAAAAATAACATTGCCAAATATATTGCCATGAATATGGAAATAAAGAATCAACAAAAATGGTAATGTAAACATGAATTGGTTTAGACAAGCGAACAATTGACCATCAACATTATCACAACAACAAAATTAACACTATACACAAAATTTTGGCCAATTCAGAAGTACAAAATCTTAGTCGGCTGATTGCTTTTTCATACACTGCAAATTGTATACTCACTTTTTCATGTAGAAAAAATTAGTCATTTCATGGAAAAAATCAAGTCAAATCAAATCAAAACAACAATAGCAAATTATAAGTACAATAATAGAAATATAAACATTTTTCAAAAAAAAAAATTGTATTGTAAATGTGTGCATAAACGTAAATGTGTTAAAGGAAGACAAAATAAAATTGACACATGAGACACATGAGATATAAATATTAAATATACATCGGCAACATGAGCAACAACAACAATGGCGTACAATATAAACAAAGCAGTAACAGCAATAACAATTGTTACAAATGTCGTGCCACCCAAAAATGAATGGAAACTGTTTGCAGCGACATTCTTTTATCTATCCATCAACTTATGATCTAGTGTGTGTATGTTTCCATGTTTGTATGTGTATGGGTGTTCAATTGTATATTTTGCAGTAACATGTGTCCGCAAAAGCAATGAAAACAAGAAAAATTAACAATAAACGGCCTCAATATAAATTTCATTGACTTTAAATAAAAATCGCGCGCACCATTAGACACATTTTTTTATAAATACCATCCACATAGTTTGGCAATTTACTTTATTTAACAAAAATAGTAATGACAGCCACATGGGAACACATGGGAGGTACCTTATTAAAATCTGTGAATAATCCAGCAGCTTGAAACAATTCTGAATTGAAATAGACATATCGGCCTATTTGTTTCCTATTAATCTCCTGATGTCGAATTTGACAGAAACATAAGAAGTTCTAGAATGCAAATTAATGTTAAAAATAATTCAAAACATTTAAGCAACACTTTTGAGGATTCCTACGCATAAATTGACAGATACTTGACAGATAATACCTTTGACATTTATTCTAACCACGATCTTTCTTTATACACTCAAAGTTTCTGGTTGGTAGAAGTTTGAAAATTTAGCTCCACTAAAATATAATTCTCCTAATTTTTGCCTTTTTTTCTCTCTATTTTTATTTTTTCTGTGGTATTTTCTGCAATATTATAAAATCTCTATATAAATATATTGTATACATATATTTATGTATTCCTATTCCGTGTAAATTTAAGCTCATATATCATGCTATACCAGCCAACTACAAAATAGTCAAACAAACACAAATAAAAAAAACAGTGTAACCCCAGCCAACACTAAGCGCTATAAACAATGAACTATGGAATACCGATAAATATGTTGGGTATACGGCGTCTGCCCAGCTAATTGTCTGTCCGCATGCGTGTCCGTCTGTTCGTTCGTACACTTGTGTATGCCATATTCCCGTTTTTCTATTTTTTCAATGGTTGTTTGTTTTACTTATTTATTGCATTTGTGCTTCATTTCGGTAGACATTAATAGACATGACGAAAAAATAACATTTAAGAGTCAATAAAAGTTGTTAACGCAGTAATTGCCAGCAATTTATTTATTTCACTTTATATGTCGCTCCATACATGTAATGTACAGGTGAATGTGTGTATATGTAACTCATGCTTACATTTGAACTTTGATAAATATGTATAGGAAAAATAAGAAAGAGTTTGTGCCTTTTTTTTATAACTCACAATATTATTTATTATTAGAAGAAAACCAAAATAATAAGAAAGACAAAAGTTCAATAAATAAAAAGGAAAAGGTATACTTGTTATATTAACTTTATAGGAACGTTTGTCATCTGATTAAGAAAATGTAAACTAAATATATTTAAAAAAAAAGAACACTAATTGTTAATTTTTGTAGCCACAACCCAAAAATTGGGGGTATATTCGTTTTGTTATTATGTTTGTAACACCCAAAAAAAGGAAGCGTTTTATTCAGCATCAAATGTTGTTGATTATTTTGTTCCAATGGCAAAAAGAAAAACCAGACACCGAGGTTAAATTTGCTACGAAATAATTGCAGGCAGTTTGGTACTTGGAAATTGGATAAAATCTATAAAAGATTTGATACCAGCCAAATGTAAATTTCTTGTTTATTTTATTATAGGATTATTTTGTAGTGTCACCGATTTTTAAAGAGCAAAGTATTTTAATTTTAGAACAGAGAGAATTATGTTCTTTTTCTAAAAGTACTTCAAATATCCCATAATAGAATTTAAAGTGTTCACATAAGAAAAAAAAATTTATGAAAAATAATTTTTAGAAATGGCCATCGAAGAAGACTTTCTAATAATGAATAAAAAATTAAAGACATGCATTATATAAAAATAAAAGTATTCAATTAAAAAATAAAGAACCATGGCAAAGTGTAATAAAAATAAATTAGACAAAGCAATTGACAGTAAACCACTTAATGCAAACACATTCGATATTTTATACATATTTGTGCGTAAATATGTATGTATTTATATATCAAGCAACTTTGATGGTCAACGCTTTAAGGTATTACATAAAAAGCAAAAGAAAAGACAAGCAGACAGACACAAAACGGCAAATAGTACATAGACCAATCATTTCATTACATTACAATTTTATTGAGATGAATAACGTAGCGCAACCTAACCTAACATAACCCAAAGCAACCCACATCAACGTAAAATAATGTTATATAACTTTCCTTGCTTCCTTACTTTATATATAAAATATTATGCTATGCTTTATAATAAAATATATATGTATTTGTATGTGATTTTATTTTTAATTTATGTGTGAAAATTTATGTGTTGATATATTTTTCGAGGATTTAGTTAAGATTCTTTGTTCTTTTGCCTTTCCTTTTTTTTGTTGTTTTTTTTTTAATACTTTTTATTGTATTTTAATTGAGTTGTGTGTGATACATGAAAAATAAAACAGAACAGCACAGAACAGAGAGAGATAAATGAAAGTGATGCTTATGCTATATACATGTGTAACGGTAAATGCAAAACGAAAAATGGAAATCCAATATAAAATATATGAGTATGAATATTAATGCCAAACACTTACATATGTACACATAAATAGCACAGAATATTTAATATGATTCAGTATTGGAGCTGTGACTGTTACATTACATTACGTATGAAATTGTTAATTCTATAAAAAACCATAAGCCACTTAATTAAAATGGACTAAAATACTATAAAGTTATCTATCAGATTGCCTTGGAATTAAAAGTATTGTAATTAACTGTTGCTTTTTGTTTTTATTTTTATTATTTTTATTTTATTAGACAAATGACATGAGTAAAAAAGTGAGACCAAGATAGAATTGTTAAATATTTTAGATGAATAAATTAAATAGTACAAAAAAAGCACCAAAAAAAAAAACAAAAGTTACTTTATGTCAGGGAATTCGATATTTTGGACTTTGGTTAAATAAAACTAACAAATAGAATCTATTAGTGTACAGCAATATTTTGCAGTTGCATTGGCAAAAAGGTGACTCTCAATTCTTAAAAATCATTTATTTCTGTTATATAATTTTAGTATAATAAGATAAAATTTGCTATGCCGAGCACTTAAATTCTTATGAAATTATTAAAAATTGTTTCAACAAAAGATAATGCTTTTCTAAACAAATGAAGCAAGATTGTGAATTCCTACATCCACCTAGAAAATATCTAAATTACATATTTGATTAAGTCATACTTTACGAATGTTTTTTTAAAAAATTCTACAGACCCTAATGCAAAGCTTTAAATTTGACAAAAATATGTACGATTTTTCAAATTCGGATATTATAAATGTACGGCAATTTACTGTACATATAAATATATTTATTTGAACGTTATGTGTACATAGATGATGCTCTTTTTTGGCCAGACAATTTTGTAAATTAATACCTAATTAATTAATTAATATTGAATAAAAATTATTATTGAATTAATTCTCTAAAGAAAAAAATGTCACATTTAACATATGCGCCAGCATTTTCATTTGATTTTTCTTGAGGTTGTACATTATTTTTTTAAATATTTGTTTTTTTAATTAAAAAATGTAAACGCCTTAAATAAATATTATGTAGAGAAGACCATCAAGAACAAAAACAAACATCATAATGTGGAATTCGTTTTACAGAAGACTTTACTACATTTTACATGAAGATGTTTCATTTTCTTTTTACATCATCTTAAATCTGACATTCTTATATACAAATTAAAGGGTATGAAATGTACAAAGTGAAAGAGTGCGAGAAACTTGCCTTTCTTGCAATGTATACTTATTTTTGTACCGTTATAAAAAATAAATGTACCGTTGGTATATAAAGTCCTTTTTGAATTTTAGTCTTTTAATGACCCGCAGAATGATCTTCGTTTCTTTAATTCCATATAAAAAAGTGTATACGCAAACATTACTTTAAGTATTTATATGGGGCCTTAACTGTCTAACGTCTCTTTTTTTAGCTTTATGCGTATTGATCTTTCACTTAAAGTTTTTTGCATTTTTTTTATCTCTACAAAATAATATTATTTTAACCTTGAAATGTTTATTTCTTAATGTTATTACTTTTAGCTTTTAGCTTTTTATTACGTTTAGCTTAGAAAAAATTTATATAAATTAAAAAGTATAACTAAAGCAACAAATAATCATAATGATAAATGAAAACTACCTGATTATTAAATATCCATGCTCGGCTACAAAACACAAAAATAATAAACAAATTTAAACAAATGAACGAAACAAATACATACAAGAAAAATGTGGAAAAAAGCAACTATACCAACAACGAAGAACAAATACAATAGCTGGCAAAGATTGATTGGTAAATGTATATCAATAATATATATAACTAGTTACTAACAAATATATATTTATACATACACACACGCATGCTTATTTATAAAAATTTTTAAATATGCATATCCATATGCAGTGTAATGTAGGGAGTAAAGACAACAACCTAAAATAAAATTAAAAATCGAAAGATAAGTATTTTCATGCAACTTCGATTATTCTCTTCAATTCTAGGCATACGTGTATAAAAATATGTGTAAGAAAAGAAATATACTGGAATAAAGAAAAAAAGATTAATACGATTTTATTGTGGTTGTTGTTCTCTCCTAGAGAGAGAATCAATAACAACATATTAAAAAGAACTACGCTCTGTGTTTTTATACTTAAAAAAAGAGAGCAAGCGCATTAGAGAAACTGTTATATATATTTTCTAAAACACAGACAGCAAGCGCAAAGCAAATCATATTAAAAAAGCAAATCCAGAGAAATAGAGAGAGTATCAAAATATTTGACAAAAAGAAAAGTGGAGACTTAAATAAAAAAAATGACTTAAATATATTAAATGAAGAGAGAGACTAAATCTCTCGTCTATTAAAAGCAGAATTTGTCCTTTTTACTGTTATTTTTATTATCAAACATATAAATATATAAAACAATAAGTGGGCGGAGTTACTCACATGCATTTATATATACGACTTTTATCTAGAAACGTTTTGGTAATAGAACACTTGCTTTTAACCACAGAAAGCAAGACAGAGAGAGTGATAGTTTAAAAAATATTGCACCCATGCATACAAAGAAATAAAAATAGAACCAACAAGAATAATTATTATTATAATATAAAGTGGATGTAACACACCTACACGTGCATACATCCATTTTAAAAAAATGTGCATGATAAATATAGAAAAACTTTATTTTAAAAAATAATATAAATGGATGCAGTTGGTGATATGCTTCATGTTTTCCATGTGGGAAATTGCAATACAAACAACGTCAGAAATAGTAGACGTAGAAGCAGAAATACAAACAGCAGCGGCAGCAGCATTTTGTTAAGAAACAAACAAAATAAACAAAAAACAAAGAAAATTTTATTATATAAAATGAAAGAATGAAAAATATGAATAAAATTAGTATAAAAGCATAAAAAGAATAAGAACCACCACAGAATTTCTTCTAAGAGACTTGATGAATTAACAAACTAAACAAGAAAAATAACAACAATATAAAAAATAAATATATACTAGCTTTTTTTTTTTTGGTAGATAATTTCATTAATATAAAAAAGAATTTCTTTTGTAACAAAAAACTGCGGATAGACATGGAAGAATATTTCGCATTAATATTTTATCCCCTAGCAATGTCATGTGTGTTTTTGTTTAATTTTACATTATTGTTTCAAGTGCAGTACCATAAGAAAACTATTTACAAAACTTTAATAGTAAATTCTTGTAGCATTTAATATGCCGCCGCTACTTTCAATAAATACAAAAAAAAAAAAGAAATTAATGTAAAATATTACAATAAAATTTGACTTTCGCGGAACAATCTTATCCAACGTCTTTTTCTGTTTTAATGTTGATTATTATGTCATTGTTTAAGCTTTATTTATTTAAAGTGGTAACTTATTTGTATCAAAGGTCACTGTACGGCCGCCTATAGATTAATTTTTATTAATTCCTGGAAAAAAATCAAAGAATTTTATATGATGAGCTTTGGCAACCAATCCACACTTTCTCTAATCTAACAATATATATACCCGTTAGGCGTGACATTTGCATTGCTTAGGAAGGTTAAAACCCTACAAACGATCTCATTTCAATTGATGCTTACATTCGTTTTGTCTATCAAACTAATTCTTCCTTTCTAGACTTTTAATGCAAAGCAAATTATTGCCTACATTGAGAGCAGTTAGACAAATTTAATTTGAACCTTCTGCATAACAACAATAACAAAAACAACAACAGCATTTGACAAAATTACAATAAATTACAACAATAACCATAATAAGAATAATAAGATGAACAGAAAGGTGAAACCATAAGAAAATTATTATACTACCAAATTATACTATTTATTTATATACATTTAAATATCTGTCTGTTTATACTTGGCCTATAAATCTTAAATTTTTTACGTTAATTTTTTTTTAGGTTATATTCGACTTTTTCGCTTTTATTAGAAAATCAGTTTCACTCTGTTTGCTTCACAATAGAAATATATCATAAGAAATATTTCATATTTTATGCTTGAAATTATATACATAAAGAGATCACATCATAAACTGCATACACACATACATATATAGATATACATGTATATCATGTAAACGTATGTGCATTAATCTGCACGTCAACACTTTCATTAAAATGCATTCATTATCAAGTAAAGCTCATGTAAAACAAACAAAAGAAAAAAAGATGAACTTTTTCTATTTTTCGAAGCAATTGCAAATTTGCTGCATCTATCGATTTGTCTGCCTTTGCTTGTGAGACTGTTCCTCTCCGGTTTATTGGGTGTTTATTTATAACGTAAGCATTTATTATTATTCTTCCTCTTCTTATTATTATTGAATCACCTTAATAATATTGTGGATATGGCATGCATTTATTATTAATGCTTTTGTGCCATTTTCTTCCATTAATGTAATGTCTAAGTGTTTTTTTTTTTTTTTGGAACTTACTAATCGATGCGTGGTGCACATTTGATAGTGAAATCTCAATAAAAATCTCTTTGATCTTACGGTATTTTCATTGTAACCGTACCAAATTTTCCCGAATACGTTTTATATTTTTAATGTTTCCTTTATGATGAAGGTCTTAAGGATATTTCATTTATGATTATTACAAGTAAATTCTTTTGCTTTTGTAACTAAACACAAAATACAGACAACCTTGAAGCAAGCATTTGCTCATTTCACATAATTGGACTGGTATTGTCAGATTTTTGTATACTTTTTAATATGATCTAATGTATTAAACATTTTACGTTTGCAACAAAAACAATACAAATTATTCGTAAAGTCAATTTCCTAGTTGTCGGCGTTATTGTTGGGACAACATGAGATGTCTGTGCATCTCAAAAGCAATACAATGCAATGCAGCCTCAACTAAAGCATGCGCATACACACATACACGCAAACACACATACATACGATATCTGGGATGAAAACCTAAAAAATTCTCATAAATATGTGCATTTTTACCATTTTATTATTATTTTAGTTGTCGCTGTTTTGCCGTTGTTGTTTTTCGGTATCGGTTTTCGGTTTTTTTTTTTTTGTAATGCAATTTTCTGATTTCAGTTTTCTATGTTTCATAATTTCCATTGAGTTCTCATAATTGGCAAAAAAGAATATAAAATAATAAAAAAAAGAAAAAAAGCAAATAAACAAATTGGCAAACGAATGGATGAGAACTGTTGAAAGATGCATAAACGGACAGACAGATTTACAGACAGGCAAAGATAAAAAAAGTTTAATTCCAAGCTCGAAATTAAAGTAATCGCATTGTTTGAAAGTTGTTTATTACTGCTGCTTTTTGTTTTTAGTATTCTTGTTACATTATTCTTACAATTTTATAACAACCACGCATTTGTAAAAGTTGTTACAATACGAAATTTGTCTAAATGTTTATGTGTATCTATCTGTCTATTTGTCTGTCTGTCTGTCTGTCTTTCTGTCTTTCTGTCTGTCTATCTATAAGTCCATCCATCTGTACTTCTCTATTATTTATCACATTTATCATTATCATAGATGTACGTATGTCTGTCTGCACCAAGGTATGTATCTATGTGCAAAATAGTTTACAAAAAATTTTTTTGTGTATACAATGCAGTCAAACTTTAAGTTCAAGTTTGTTACAATTCTCTTTGGCAAATGATTGCATTTTATTATAATTCAAAATGGAAAAGGTAATAGCATGATAAAATAAGAAATAGAAGAGGAGTTAGAGTAAGAAAAAACAATAGGAAAGTAAAATAAAAATATTATTTAGATGAAAAAACCAAGTCATGATTGAGTGCTTACAAAAAGTACTTTGACCTTGTTTTATTCTTTCCTATTGCATTTTTTTAGTATTTTTCTTTTTTTATTATGCTTGTTGCATTATTACTAGTTGACATTAAAATAGATTGAAAAGTTATGCTTAAGACAATCTTCCTAAATTATGCTTACAAAATATAAGAGAAATTAAATAAATATAAAACTAAAAATATAGAAAAATAAATTAAAATTTTTGAGATGTAAATTGATATGATACTGAAAATATTAAACACAATTCATCTTTCCAACTCCTTTCTAAGTAAATTCGCCTATTCATCTCATATGATTATCTACACACAAGTGTGTCAACTTTTTAGCAGAAATGAATCTCTCTATACTCTTCTAACTATCACGATCCTTTCTTTGAAATGTAATGTCAATGTAAAGGAATTCACAAGTAGCCGCAGGTGTGTGTGCACTTCACACTTGAATAGATTAAACATAATTAAACCCATAAAATATTTATATGTTTATGCAATATTTTAATCAGAAAAAGGCTACCAGCCAACCAGCTCCCCATAAGCCTGACCTATACCAGCCATTGCTCACACCACCCCCACAATACCTAAAAAATATAAATCAGTGAGTTAAGGAAGGAGAAGTACCACATGCATAAACACAATTTTCTCTGATTTTCTATTAATGTGATTATTAGAAGAAAAAAAAAAAACCAAGCCAGAAAGGATTGTTCAACTCTTTCTTTGGTTTTATTTTTTCGCTGTAATGATATGAAGGTATTTACTTGCATAAGTAAGCATATCGATACACACATTTATATGCATATATATTTTCCTGCTTTAATACAAATAAGTCAAATAAATGGGCGGACTTTTATTTATATACAGAAAATGCAATAACATTAAGCAGAAATAGAAAAATATAACAGTTTGATTATTACAGTAATTATTTTACTAAAGCTCTTGTTACTCTCTTAGTCTTTCCTCACGCTGTACATATGACGCATTCGTTTTTCTGCTACAGCAACTGCTGATTGTGTATATGAACATAATCTTAAATATGATGAGAAAATTTATAGGCTAAAGGATTATTTTCATTTAGTCACTTGACCTGCTTGTAAAAAAAAGGAGAAGAAAATTGAAACAATAAAAAAAAATTAGAACAACACATTTCAGCATGTCGACTCAACATCAAAAAGAATTTCAGTTATTTTCACTATTATTTTCATGTAGAAACGGCATTACCTTTGGATGCCTTTGGTAAGTGTGCTTGTATGCGTGTGTGCGTGTGTGCGTGTATGCGTTGCTTTAAGGCTCACTTGCGTGCATATTAATAAACAATAATTTTTTTTTTAATTTATATTGTTCATATTAGACAATTTTAATGCGTTAACATGTCTACTAAAGCATCATTAATTTGCTTTGTTCGGTATTTGTTAAACATGCAGTTAGGCTTGTATGTAAGTACATGGGGAATCTACACTTAGATATGTCAGTCAAAATTTGCTTAATATGCTTACATTGCTTTGTAACATACTTAAAGCTCGTGCAAGTCATTTATATTATTTCTTTGTAATAAATTGTCTGTCCAACCATATAAAACCACCATGTAAAAAGCACATTAAACCTAAAAGAACGTAAAGTGAAATAACAAAAAAAGAAAGGCACACCCCCGAAAAAAATATTCTAAAATTTAATAACTACATTTAAAATAGCTCATTTAATTAGTTCAGATGTCACAACCAAATATTACGGTTATTAGATAAATTAAGATTCAATAAGTTATACAAAAATTTTTTAATAAACATAAATCTTTACTTTAACATATAAACACATTTGTATCTTTGATAAAAGGGTTTCCCAAGTCTTCTCAATTTTTTATTATCACACTAAAACAACAATGGAAATGTATTAAGGTACGCCTAGAAAATTTGTCTTTTTATAATTTGTCGAAATATTAAAGCTAACTATCTAATAATTACAAATTTAATTAAGTGAATTATTTAAATTTGCAGCCATGCCCACATGACATTGTACAGCATACAAAATTTTCTCTAAACCAAATCTAAAGATAACTTACGTCTTCTCTTTTTTGTCTCTGTAATGCCTAAGAAAATAAACGAAATAGCGTCATATGAAGAAAATGAACTTGACCCATAATGAAAAAAACAAAAAAAAAACAAATACAAACAAACTAAAGGCAAAAGAAAAATTTAATTTAGCAACAGAGTGAAAAGAATGAAAAGAGTAAAGAACAAAAAATGTCCAAGTAAAAGTAGAAAATATCTATAAGAAATAATCAATTATTATTTAAGTATTTTTGCAAACGAAACTTGAAACTTGAATATACACATATCTTTTCCAGCATTTAAGCTTTCGAAAAGAAAATTTTTTTATTCCTTTTATACATTCATCATATAATTTAGAAACGCATAATATTAAACGAACATACAAATATGCTTTACAATGATAAATAATTTATAAATAAAAGTCAAACTTATAAAAAACTTTAAATGTTCAATTCAAAATCTCGTAATAAAAGTGTTTAACGAATTACATTAAACGTAAATGCGAAAACTGCGAGAACTTGATATAGAGGCAAATTTTGAATAGGAGTTGTATGATGCTATCATTTAGATGTAGCAAATTCAATAAATGCTTTTTCCCTATGCCTATTAGGTGATAAATGGAATCATCTTTGATATTTTAGTAAATTTATTAATGTTCCATATATTTTTTTTTTTTTGAAACCTTTTTCCTATCTAAAGAATGATTTGTGTCATTCATCAAAGGAAATTTTGAAATATAGCAAAATAAGTGAAATGACAGCAATTGCAAAAAAATCACAATAGTAAATTATTAGAAAAATAAAGGCAAAACAAAACAAAAGCAAACAAAAAAACAAACAAAAATAAAGTGAAGAGAGGGCGGAAAATTTTTGGCGCCTTAGTGAAGACAATTATTAATGATGTTTTATTTTTTTTTTTTCTTCGTATTGTGGTTTTCTTACAAAAGTTAATCATTGTATACAAGTCAACGATTGTGCGTGTGTAAAAAATCGATTGCGAAACTTAAGAAAAACATTTTTTACAAATGAAAAAATGTAAAAACTTTTCAAACAATTTGAACAAAAAAAAAACCAAAAAAAAGAAATAATGTTAAAAAAAAATTATGGAATGATACCTTAGAAGAAATGGAAATTGTCATTTGTACAGAGACGGGTCTGCTATCTCAGTTTGCTTATTGTATTAGCCTTTCTTTCGACAAATCGGTTTACCAACCCTGCAAAAATTCATTCTTTATAACTACTCGTTTACATATTTGCAATGTTGCTTATATAACCAAAGACATGTTAACATACTGAAGAAAAACCACAAAATAGCAACTTTGATCTTCTTTGTTGTTACCTTTGTTGTTATCATTATTGTTTTTGGTAGTTTCTGCGCCATTTCGTCATTTTCTTTCATACTACAAAATAATGTTATTATACGTGCTTGCTAACCAAACCGTGCATTATTATTTTATAATAGTAAAACTTGAATATAAACAGACAGAAAGAAATTGAGATAGACACTGTGTGTGTGTGTAAAAGTGAAAGAAAAGAAAGGCAGATTAAATTGCAACAACAATAACTAAACAAAAATTCAGTTATATATTTTATGTATGAAAAAAATATGCATGTGATGCATGTTTGTACTTATACATCCAATGTACAAGTGTCAACGAAACTGTTTAAGAAAGCTTTACATTATTTCATAACAAGAACTTACCATACCACTTCATTCTAAAGCACACCCCCAACTGAATGCAAACATATCGTTGAAAATGAGGAGGCTATAAGTAGCGGCAACGTAGTATAGTTAAAATGTTAAGCTTTCAAATATTTAAACTTTTTGCGGTTCCTTTTGTTTCAATAAAATGACGTATTATAACATCAACAATAATACCAAAAATAACTATCGGCTACAAATGAAAAATATGTTCAAAAAAAAAACACAACAATACGAGGAGAGTGTCATAAATTTTTGGTGTTCTAGATGAAGCATCATATTAAAAATAATTTAGTTTGTTTTGAAACCTTACGATATTTATATTAAATAATCAATGTAAAATCAATATTAAATTGATAGTACATTTAACGTAATTATAATTACAGGATCAGAAAAGAAGTTCAGAAAATTTAGCAAAGCTGTGTAAGTAACTTCAAAATGTAGGAAATAAATTGAAATCGTTTTTATACAGAAATTGATTTGATGCACAATTTAAAATGATTTGAAGGACTTTACATGAGTTTGACTCATGTAAACCAGTTTGAAGTGAAATATTTTTAAGGGAACCCGTTCTTTAAAGCACATCTAATAATTTGCAAGTATCAAATTGAAAGTATCAAATTGAAAGTATCAAATCAAGTAACTTAAACTAAACAAATGATTTTTATCTGCTATAAAGTAAATTAATTAAATTTAAATTACTTTAAAAAATTTCAGATAATTTTATGGGACTTAAAGTTGTTTGAAGGCACATTAAAGTAATTTTATTTTACATCAGACACCAGAACAAATTTAAATTAATTTGTAACGATCTTAATACGACTTTAAACAGTCATTTTGAAATTATTGAAATTGAATGATATCAAAAGGCAATACCTGAAATTATCAATAATATAACAATAACAATAAATAATAACAATAAGAAAATTGTAATAAGAAGTAAGTCAAGAATAAATAAAAAGCAAAAAGGGACAAAGGAACAAAAAAAAACAAAACTAACCAAATAAACATTTTATTTGCTTATTTAAAAGTGACGAAATTTGTTAGTGTTGTTGCTGCTGTTAATTTTATTGTTGTCTTTATTGTTAAACTTAAGTAAAAATAAGTAAAGGTGCAAAATGATAAATGATTGCAAACAAAAGATGTCAAAATAAAATTATATAATTGGTACTATTAGTAAGAATAACAATAACAAAAATACAAAAGAATAAAAGCTTAGCTCAATGTATCAACAGAACGCTATAACGCTATAACGCTATATAATTGTATGATACAAACAATGTATATGTGTGCGTATTGAAACAAATAACATTGTAATACAATGCAAACCTTTCATCAAAGCACAACAAACAAACGGTAAAAATGATGAAGTGAACGATGAAGTAGTAACAACAATCACAAAAGTCAGAAACACATTTATTTGCAATGGCTTAAAATGCCAAAATAAAATTCATATAAAACAGAGGCAGAGACACATATGAAACAATAATTTATGCTTTTATTGTTATTTTAGAAATAAAACTACTTGTACTAGTTCTTATGCTATTGCCCCTAATGATGCTTCATAAATTTGTTGCTGTTGTATTGGACTCTACAATTTATAGGGTATGAAGTATTTTATTATAGAAATTTGAAAATTGAATTTTTATGTTATGAGGAGAATATTGAAGTACGTAACAGAATTTATTCTAAACTTTTACAAAAAGTTTTAGCAAGTAAAAATTAATAATACTGAAAATATCAATGTTTGAAAACAAACTCACAAATGAAACTCAAATTCGGAATATTAACTTTCTAAAATGTAACGGTTTTTGATAATTTTGCCTTTACTTACGTTAAAGCTTTAAATAGTCGAACTTTATCTTAAAGAAAAAAATTTTCATAAATAATTATTTGCCCTTTCTGCCTTTTTTTTACTTTTTTTTAAGTTATGAAACCTACAATTATTATAAACGGTGTGTAGGAAATTGAAGTTGGAGAAGTTGGGTTATGTGTAGAAGAAGAAGAAGAAGAAGAACAAGTACAAAAATTGTATATACCTGGGGTCGCAGCTTGTATACCTACCACAAATCTGCTATTTGATTAAAGTTACATGAAAAAATTTAAAAAAAAAACCTAAAATGGGATTTAATATTGCATAATGTTTGGTAGACGTAGCAAGTTCAAATAATTTTTGCAGTTATTGTAGTTTGATATTTTATATATTTGTGCAAAGTATCAATATTTTATAGGTGAGAGTTTTAAAATAATGTATAAAAATTTTAAAAACTATAATGAAAATTTGACTTTGCATAATTTCTAATTTCTAGAAGACCTGGCAGATTCATATCATTTTTACTCACAGCCATAGATTTTTTGTCGTTTCAGATTGTTATATTGAAAAGGAATATGTACATTTTGCAATGATAAATGAGTATAACACCAACTTCTGAGGGGTGAGTATAAATATGGGGGAATTCAAGTGCAAGGAAATATAGAAATGTGCATCCATATTTCTTTAAATGTGGCAATAGATATTTATCGCTTTTACTTTATACTACTCCTGCCTTCGTGCCATTTCTTCCCATGCACATAAAACACTACTTCTAGACACTTTAAGTGTTTGGAACATACACATTAAATTGTGTAATGTAAATGTAAAGAAAAATAAATAAAAAAAACTGGCAATTATACAAAATTTATATGTAATTTGAAAAAAAGTACTATTGGTAAAAAATCGATTGGCCACAATTGGAAGAAAATGATATGAAAGGAAGAAAAGAAGTAAGTAAATGCAGTAGAGAGATAATTAACAGTTACATAATATTTTGCCTAAAACAAAAACAGAAGCATTCACAAAATATTTGTGTCTGTTTGTGCCAACTTTTAATAAACATGCCAAATTCTATAATAATATAAAATAAAAACGAAAATTCATTGAAGGTATATATAACTAAAGTGATGGCATGCCCACATTTTCCCACAAAATTTCATTTTATTATTTTTAAAATTCCATCAAACAAAGAATTAATTCATATTATTTCATATTTCTGGCACCAAATGCAACTGAAAATATATGAAAATTATTTTTGAATTGAATTGTTGCCACATGTCAGATATGATATGGTACATATAAATTTAATTGTATATGTGCGTGTGAAAAGTAATTTTATAATATTATTAAATTGTGACATTTCCTCCCCCCCCCTTCCCCTTCCTTTTTTTCTTTCGATAGTGACACTTGTTACTAATCGCAATTAAATGATGTGTGAATGTTAGCAGCTGTTTTATTTTTTCTTTGCATTTTTTTTATTTTGCTTATATTTTATTATTGTTGCAGCAATAACAACAACAACAACAACAAAACCTCAATATGAACAACATTATTGGCACTTTTACAGTTGCTTCTTCTAACCAGCATAACGGAAGCTTTGAACTTCTGCTTGAATACAAAAGTCATCATCATTCAATACTATTAAATTTTGACCTTGTTTGTGGTATTTTTGTTCGTCTACCTGTCTGTTTATTTATGCTTCCACATATCTATTAACAATTTTATTTGCCTAATAGTTAAATACACGAATGATATGTTCTACATCCAAACAATCAAATTGTGCACATACGCACGACTTACGAAGTCGTAGGAAAGTTGTAAAACAGCAGGTAAAACCACAAACAAATACATAATACGGCAGAGAGATATGTACTTTGTACTAAATGTAGTTAAAAGTAGAGCATTTCATATATATAAAGGAAATGCTATTTACCAAAACAAAGCAAAAAATTGGTTTACTTATTGATTTTTTTCTTTCTTTCAAATGACACTTGTTAGTCAGTGTTTTCCTTCTTGGTCTTTTCATGGATTTTCTTGTCAATAGTCTTTTACTTAGAATATGCTTAGATTTCAAAACGTTTTCATGCATTTCAGAGTCACTAAGCATTTCATTAATAATTTTTTTTTTGTATAACATTTTTTTGATTTTTGATACTACAATTTTTACTTTAACGATTAAGAACTTTATTTGCTAATAACTTTTAAATGTAAACGATTAAATATCAAGTAAAAAAATTTTGTAATTTATTTTCTTGTAGTCTTTTCTATTTCCTTGTTGGCAATATAAAATTTGTGAGAAAGTGAAAAAATGATGACTGACCAAGGTGCGGTATTTTGAATTTTTGTTACAAGCTTTCGAAGTGCTAATATTTATTGTCCTTCAAAAACAAAGTTCGTTTCTAGCATTTTAATTATTTAAAAAAAAAAGTACTTTATAGAATAAACGGGCTTTTCCTTAATGTATTGGATAATTTTAAAACTTTCGCTTTGTGCATTACAAACATTGTGATACAACGGGATATATCCATAAAATGTACACGGTAATTACATAAAAAACTAGAATATGATAAATGACTTCTTAAATGCATTATTAAAAAAAACATTTATTGGCATAAAAAAAAAACTATTTAGTTTTTTTTTTGACATTATGTTTGGGGAGTCTGCAAAATCATAATGGTAAAATAAATGGTGTAGGGTATAAATAACAAAAAGCAATTTGGTTTGTTACAAAAAAATGAAGGAATAGAAAGAAAAGAATAAATAATAATCATAAAAATCATAATAATAAGAAAAACGGGCGTAAAGAAATGAAACGCTTATATTTTGCGATGATAAAGACCAAAATGTAAAGGTGATGCAAATGATGCTGTGATGTGATACTGTGATGTGTAAGGGCCATATTATCACTTATACAATGTCAAACTTTATAAATAAAGAGGAATAACAAAAGAGTAAAGCAGAAAAGAGAGTACATTACATAGAAATGACATTGATGCTGATGACAGGGTATTTGAGATTATGAGTATTTATAAAAGTATGTTACTTATACTTGTATTATATAGCTAGATTACCCACTGCGTTGTGTTTTTTTTTACTGAAGCCATTACTTAACTGAAATGAAAAGTTGTGTTACAAGCAATCGTTCCGTTTTTTTCTAGTACAATTTTTTTTTTATCAAAGATTTGTGTTTTTTATGGGTTGAAAATTTTCCCTAAAAATTAGCTCTTTTTATACCTTACACCACTTGGGGTACAAGGTATTATAAATGTGTGCACATGTTTTGTAACAGCTAAACAAAAATGAGATAAAAAGTCATCTTTTATTATACCAAGCAACTTTCTACTTCGGTTTAAACCTGAGTGTATCCGTCTTATGACTGTTCATGTAAATTTGGTATCAAGCTCTAGGTCACAATTATGGCGTTATATTAGTAAAATTTAATACATGAGTGAGCTTGGGCCCAAAGGCAAACCTTATTGAAAATGATTATAATCAAACAATCTTTACAACCACGCCCCTCATATTTCTTAATAAAAAAAGTTATTATATGGGAAAAACATGCACTTTTAAAATAAATTTTAACATAAGTTTTTGCCGAGTTACATTTAAACATAAAAAGCATGTATACCAAATTTAGTTTAGATAGGTCTATCCTCATATAACGTTTTTTTTTTTCAAAAAAAAGTCATTATACGGAAAAGGGCGCCAATTTTGAATATATCTTAGAAAAATTGGCACTGTATTGTATTTTAACATAAAAAATACAAATTTGATCAAAGTAGGTGTTTTTTTGAACCTCCTCTGTTATACTTTAAAAATAATTAGGAAATTGCAATTTTTCAATTTTGCTAATTTTGCAATTCATTTATTTGACTTTTTAATCACATTAGGCTAAGTGGTATAGGGTTTTCATGAGTCAGCTCTGACTCCGACCATAAAGTTTTTAATGGTTTTAACTTAGTTTCCCGCAATAAAAGCAGCCCACCACCCAAATCGTACACTAAGTTACATTACATTACATTACCTTTGACCATTACACAAGTAAAGTATTTATATTTACATTATTTAAACCATTCCTCAGTATGATAAAAATGATGATAGAATGAGTACGAAATGTTAGCCCAACATTTAGTTATATAGCTAATTGCAATAATCCATTTATAACGTACAATTTGAATTTAACACAATGCCACAAAATCTGGCTTTTTTTTTTCTAAACAAACGAAAGAAGAAGCAAGACAGAAAATAAAATGTAAAAGTGAAAGAAATAGAAACCACATTTATAGCCTTCAGGCAGTTTTGTTTTAATTTTTTTACCATTTTTTACTTCTCTTTTTTTTTGGTTTTTTCTGAATATAAAATAATAGAAAACCTTATAAAAAGAATTCAAAATCTCACTTTTAATACTAATGTTATTATATATTTTAATATCGCTCTTTGCTTTTTCATACACTACATCCAATTGTACAGCACTTTTCATCAAAGTTGTGAAACTGTAAAACCCATAAATCTTAAGATATCTGTTTAATATTTTGTTCAACTTACACTCATATTCTGGTTTAAATTTTTAAAAATTTTTAATTTTTTAAATGGGATGATACTCTCAAAACTATTAAATTAATTTATACAATCATATAAGTTTTGAAAAAATGTAGTCTACAAAATTTGAAATTTTGATTTAGATTTCAAACTTCTTCTTTAAATTTTAGTTTTTGATTCACTGATCATAATTTTCTAATAACAACATTAGTTGTGATGTAAAGTGCATTAATGGCCAGCATTAATCAACTAGCAACAATTTTATTTATTTATTTTTTTATTTAGTATAAATATTTTTCTTTCGTCTTTTTAGGAACTGTAGGAATATTTTAACTTAAATAACAAAGGAAACTGGCTCTGGTTATGCAACAATTTTTTATTAGCGTTTTTTATGTGATAAAAATGTTTAATTTAGAGAAAACAGTGGGCTTTTTACATGGGGATCATATTTTTTACCATTTTAGAAGCTTATGTTATTTGTTTTATTTACCATATTTATAAATATCAATATAACTATTTTATGTATCAACGGCACATACAAAATGTACGCTACAAAATGTGCACAAATTTTTCAAGTTCATGTAAAATGTCTAAAAACGTATACATTTTAAATGAATTTTATATTACTTTAGAAACTTAAGGGCGTGGCATGTTAGTACAAAAATATGAATGTAGCTTTTTTGAAGGTTTAATTAGAAAAGGATGGAGAAAGCTCTTTGAGAAAAAAACGTTAGTTTCTTTAACTTATTCTCATTATCTAACTTCTTTACGTGCTCACAAACAACGAAAGAAACATTTTTTTGTAAAATAAAATACACTAAAGTATAAAGGGAAAACACTTCCTTGAAATTGATACATTTTTCACCCTAAAAAATTGTTCTATTTTTCTGTTTGTTTTTTTTTCTTTTTGCCTTTTTATATTTCAATACAATTGCATTTTAAGCAACACGTGCTACGTAAAATAATATTCCTCTAAAGCAAAAAACAATTACAACAAGATGGGAAAAAATTGAAGAAAGTAAAGGTATATACCAAAAAGTATAAAAAAAATTAGCCACAAAATCCTATTAACGTGGCTTTTATTTACATTAAATTTATTGCTTTTATTTACAAATTTCAAAAGCAAAAAAAAATACCGAAAAGAAACCACAGCAACAACATTAAAAAAAAATATTTAAAAATTTTACTAAGAGTTGGAGAATTTTACTTATTTATTTATTTATTAGGAATTATAAATAATGCGCACAAGTGTCATTTACAGTTATGAAAATATTAAATAAATTACCTATTCATTCATATTGAACGTAAACATAATTATCATAGTTAATTGTAATAGCATTATACAGCGCTCAACATTCGGTCAAATTTCTAATTTCTACAAAAAGAAAAAAAGGCAGAAAAATAAATTCCACAGAATTTCAATATTCCTGTAATTTATATTGTCAATAGAAATTTACCTAAAATGATTATGTCCATTTATTTTTAATATTACTCCGGCAATGACAATGTTATTGATTAGATAAAAAATAAACATAGAATTTTCATAGAACTTGATCCCAAAACAAAAATATGGAATAAAAATATTAAAGAATTGACATTGAATTTTAAAACGTCAAATTTAATTTTCAGAGAAAAAATTATCCATACAATTGATTCTCCTTTAACTTAATCTTTAAATAAATCTTTAAATTTAAATTTCAAATAAAAACAACTAAATATGGACAAAGTGGTAGACGTAAAGAGACATTTCTAATTTCACATACGAAATGACAAAGTAGAACAAACTTGTTGATCATAAAACTCTTTTAGTTGTCTGTTTATTAAATTTAATTATACAGCGGTTTGGCGAACCAGATCTTTGATGTATTTCATTGATGCAAACAAAAAAAAAAACGAAGAAGAAAAATGTAGTCAATCAAAATATTTAATTGTTGCTGCAACACCTTCTCAGTTTCACGCATTTAATAATTTAGCCTTTGTATTGTTTTTGAAGAGCGAGATAACTTTAGTGTCAATAATGTTTTATCGTTTTTTTTAGCATTTGTGTGTATGTTTATTGATATTTTAATTGTTGTTAAAGCTTTAAAAATGATTTAAATCTACTTTAGAATGAAGTGTCTAAGTACAAAATTAAATATTTTGAATGACCGACCATACACATTGTATATATTTTTCTTCTGCCTCTGCATAATACTGCCACTGCCTTTGAGTCTTCCCACGTTCTCTTTCTCTCTCTCTCTCTCTCTCTCTATCTCTCCTCTCTCTCTCTCTCTCTCTCTTTCACTAATTTTGCCTCTTTCTCCTATTCCATTTTAACAAATTGGTTGTAAAGTTAATAAATGTACCTAAATAATCTAATACAGGCACTGAAGCATATGGAAGGAAGAAATTGTTAAGAAAATATTGTTATTGTAATGCCGCTGAATTTGCGGTTTTCATTATATTTCTTTGTATTAAAGTTAAAGTATTTTCGGTGTTGTTTAAATGCTATAAAAATATAATTTAGTTTCGCACTTGTTTAATTGTGTGAATTCGTTTTAAAATAAAAATAAAAAAAAACAAAACAATGAAAACAAACTGACCACGACGTAAAACCAATAATTTTCTTATTGCATTCAAATATATTAAAAACAATAATTTAAATTTTTTTTCGGGTTTCATTGTGGAACTACCGTAAAGTTTATTTTGTCATTGTAGCTGCTTTTTTCCATTCACTTTCTCATTTACTCTGTTTGTGCCCTGAACGAAATAACTACACACTTTGTTGTATTTTAATAATTCATACACAATATCGCATTTAGCGCAATTAAATAATTTAATGTCTGTTCTTTTTGTTTTCCTGTTTAACCCTCCCTCATTCTATGCATTTCAGTTTTTAAGTTCTAAACCGTAAAAACACTGACAGTTAACATAACCACAAAACTTTCGTAAAAGCCAAAATAGCAATAATTAATAATAATAATAATAATAATAATAATGTTAATATTATGAACAAAGAAAAGTGAAGAAAATGCATTGCATTCTCAACATTTCTATTTTACAGGGCAATAGCATGTTGCATGGTATTTCTTTTCCACAAATTAATGTTTTTAAAATAAAATAAAATTTATATTAAAGGTATAAAAAAAACTTTAATCTTTCTTTGGCACTCTTTTTATTTGTTTGTATTTGAATTTTATTAATTTTAATGTGATTCAGAAAACAAGAAATTATTCAAAATGAGAAAATTCAATCCCTTTTATTTTTTATGTTTTATTACTTATTTCAAAACAAGGTACAAAAATATGAATAACAATAAAAATATATAAAACAGCAAAAGTCTGCACGCAAACCATTTAAACAAATCTGTAGTTGTTTGTTCTCTTTCTTCTTTGCCAAAAAAAAAAAACAAAAAAGAAAAAGGTACTTTTGATCAATTGACTTGATCACAGTTGTTTACTTGTTTTGTGGTTGTAATTTGCATATAATTTTAGTTATTTTTAAACATACGTATGTGTGTGTATTTAATTAGCGTAAATTTTAAATAATAGTTATTTTAAAAGCACAAATCTCCAATTACAAAAACAATAATTGCAGCAACAATAATATTTGCAGTTTAAGGGCATGTTTTTATATGCCTGCATTATATAAAAGTTTTCAATGATGCTCTTAGCTGATTATATGTTTCATAATTTTATTAAAATATTCCAAAAGATTAAATAAATGATCAATTTTCAACTGAAAAATTTCCAAAGAAAATATTTGCATTTTTAAAAAAATTTAATTTGATTTCTAATAAAAGAATTCTTGTTCCTTTTCAATTAATTCAAGTTCTCTATGCGATTTGGTTTCATTTAAGTGATTTATTAGAAGAAATTTGAAAAAGTTATTTAATTAATTTAAATAAATTTAAGTCGTCCAGTACATAAAACTGTTCTTCCAGTAATTTTTTGAAAGTTTACGCAATACTTGAAATTAATTTAAATACTTCAAAAGAAACTAACAATTCCTATAATGAAAACCGTTTAAGGGAGTAATTTAAATAGTTTATTTGAAAAAATACCTTTATAAATTTTCATCATTTAAGTAAATACAGTAATTCCAGTAATTCGAGTAATTGCAATGGCTTATTTTGTAATTTAGTTTAGGTTTAACTCGTATTTATTTATTATTTTATTATCACTTAATTTACTGATTAAAATTCAACGTTTTCATTTTCCTTGTAATAAATTTCCAATCATTATCATACTTTAATAATAATACAGTTCTCTGAAGGATTGAGGTTGTCTCAAAAATTGTTTTTCAGATGTTCATATTTATATATTGAGTAAGTGTGTTTAAACATGTAAACCAGTATAAAGAAAGTTGTTAGAAATAATAATTTTAATAAATTATTATTAATAATTATGATGACGAAAGCAATAATAATTCTTGTAATTTATGTTGTCTTGGTAATTTTTCTTTCTTATCATTTTTAATAAACAAATGGCATTTGAAGAATTTTCCCTAAGAAAAAAAACTTTCCCTTATCTTCCAATGTTAAATTTTTATTTCGTCTTTTCTGTTAAATTCTTTTTGTTAATTTTACAAATATATTTAATTAAAATAACTAATAACTGAATGCATTGTTAAATACTATGATAAAATTTTCATTCTCTTTACTCTTTTTTATCATTCTCTCCTTTCTCTCTGCCTCTCCCTTACATTCTTTCTATACAATAAAAGTAATTCATAGAATGAATTTTCACGAAGGAAATTATGAAACAAAAAAAAAAGGAAAGACAAAACAAAACAGTTCACAAAAATACTACTGGAGTTGAATTCAAGACTGTGAAGTTTCTCTAACGTTAAAGTGTATATAAATGTTGTTACTATTGCTTTACTCCTGCTTTAATTCTAAGCTTTAGTAGCAATCAGCAGCGTTTTATTTGTGGCAACTGGTTGCCCACCCTTTGGACACGATCTTGCCTGCTACCATTTTCTTTATATATATATGTATATGTTTATGTAAAGCTATCCATAAATCCATCTATTCATGCATGTATTTATACAATTAGCTGAAGGCAATTTTTTTCCTCGCCTTTTGTTATATTCACAAACAAATTTTCAATAGGCTTATAGTAACAGACAATAACAATGATATTAATAATAATGATAATAATAAAAATAATAATAATAATAATAATAATAATAAAAATAATAAAAACAACAAAGAACAGAAGTAGAATCAACAAGCACTACCAAGAGCTAAAAAAAAATGAAAAACGTTACAAAAAACTAGCCAAAGTAACTCGAAGCATACAACCATTCAACTAACTACCATCCAATCCAATAAACCCAGCCACAATCAACTAACAAAATTGCCATCGCCATGCCGCCGAGCCAACGAGTTATTTATAAACAGTCAACTCTTTAAGACAAAAGTCTTAGAGAAAGAGCCATCAAAAAACTTATATTCCGATACAAGAAAAATGCATAAAATACTTGTATTAATATACAAAATACTTCAAAAATAAATCAAAAATAACAACAACACCACACAATTTTACATTCATGCAAAGTTTTCGGGCACGCCATTTTTTTTTATACTTTTTTATTTTTTTTCTGCAAATTGACTTTTTTCCTTTTTTCGTTATATTTTATATGATGTATGAAATCATCTAACTCTCTATATTCTAAAAATTGTTGCATCTTATTGGTTTTATGCTTTTTATTGTTTTTACTTTTATTCAATGCCATCAACATCAACATCAACATCATTAGCAACAAAACGTTAAGCAGTTGTTTTTCTATATGATATATGAAATGTTGCTTGTGTGCATTTATAATAAACTTTAAAGTTGTTGTTATTATTACTCTTTTTGCAATTTATATATAAAAACAGAAGCTTCATCTGCATTCAATATCTTTCTTTTAACATCTTTGACGTTTTCTTATCTTTCTTAGCATATTCTTTCTATTTTATTCTCTCTGGCATTATCTTTATATCATTGTATCTCATTTACAGCCATATAATAAAATAGTTTAGGCCAATCATTTATTTTTCTTTTCATTATTTCATATTTTTTTTCTTCCTTTTTTCAACATTTTGTCTTCATAATAATAATATGAATACATACCACGTTATTGTCTATGAAAAAGAGAGGATTAAATTTCTAGTGAAAAACTGTATGCAACACAAAAATAAAAGAAAGCAGACAAGCATAGACAGTAACAATAAAAGTAGTTCTGATATGCAGAGACATTAAACTTTCTCAAAAGGTTAATAAAATAATAACAACAATAGCAACAACATAAAGGCTAATATCATATGACATTTGAAAAAGAAATGATTTACTAAAAAAATTATGGTAAAATAATAGCAAAAGTAATAGAAGTAACTACAATTAAAAGAAACATAACACTTACCCCTTTTTTGGGCTTTTTTTAAAATTATACAACAAAAAAAAATTAATTTCTACCACTTATATCGTTCGGATTTGTTTCTCTATTACAATTTTCTAGAATTTTTCTTAAAACGCTTCCAGCACAAAACTTTCTTATTTTTTAGCAATGAAATAATTTCTATAAATTAAGTAAAATCGTAAATAACTTGAAATGGATTAATAAAAATTATTATACATACTTTTTAATTAACTCAAGGTCCTAAACGACCTAATGGCATAAAATTTTATTAAAAAAAAAAGTTTAGTTATTTGATTTTTTTAACTTACAAAAGAAATCTTTACAAAACAGAAATGAAAAATGATTGATTATCTTTCTGGATAAAAAAAAAACCAAGTAAAACTGAAAAAAATAACAGTCTCCAATACCGTCACAGATGTGTGTCTTATGCGTATATTATACGTATATATATGTATATATAAGCGTCCCTTTCTAACATAACATTAATAATAATATAAACAGAAAAATGACTTTGTCACGCGGTTGTGTCTACTAGTTGCAGTTGTAGCATACTATTTTCCAACCATTCTTCCACCTCCCCAACAAAACATTTTATTTTTCTTTTCTGTTCGCTTCTCCTTTTCCTATTTCTACTACATCTTTAGCAAAATTTTTTTGCTACTAACAATAATCGTTTAACATTCTGCCATCCAGCTAAAGTTGGGCTTTGATATAATCAGTTCCGCTATGAAATGTTGCCAAAAAAAAAAAATAAGTGCAAAAAAAAGAAGAAAAAGCAAACGAACGTGAATTGACTTCTTTAAGTCTACTTTCTCATAAAATATCAGATGATGATTTATCTGGATTTTCTACATCATCATTGCCATCACCTTTATCATTATGATTATTTTTTAGGCAACTTTTCATGTAATACAGATATGGGCTCCTTTGTTTGTTGTTGTTTTTCACTACGTTGATTACATCAACATTGTCTAGTTTAATATCATGTCATATATTTTTCTCGTATTGCCAATGCTAACCGCTTTTATTTTAATTATTATTGTTGTTATATTTTACTTTTCTATTTATATAACAGTTTTCATATTTACTGATGATGACACCGCGTCAAGCGTCACGCGTCACGCATGTGATTGACAAGGATATATTGATGTTTTATTTATGTTTTATAAAGAAAAAAATTTTTACTTTCTTATGTTATTGGTTTTCTCTGCTTTTTTTGGTGGGAGGTCTCAAAGTCTTCAACTATTTGGGCAATAGCATGCCCCATAATTTTACACATAATTGTGCACAAATTACTATTAATATTTTAACACTTGAACAGGAAACCAAAAAAAATTTTTTTTTGTAGATTGTTTAAGAAATACAACGCAAAAATCAAATTTTTCAAGAGATATTTGCAAAGAATTGCAACATAAGCATTTTTAAATTTTTAATAAGAAAACACATTTTATTTAAAGATTGTTGAATACTTTCTTATGAAAAAATTGAAAAGATTTTTTTTTTTTATTGATATATTCTCTACATTCAAATGCTTTTTTATTTTTACACCTTGAAATATGCTACAGAGAGTACGTAATTATTTAAAAATAAACCTGCATTGTATGCTAAATGATATTTAATATTTCATTTAAATTCATTTCCTTTGACCTTTCCTAGGTTAATAACCTTAATTTCTTTTTCAATTAAAAGACCGAAATGGCACAACATAGAAAGCCGCCAGAGCATATATATAAAAAAAAACAATTAAAAACAAAAATGAAAAAAGGAAAAATCAAAAGAGATGTCGAGTCAAAATGTAAATAAACTATAAATTGCTCTGTATGTTAGTTTGTTTCTAAATATCTGGCATTTGACTTTTTGATAAAAAGTTTAGCAATACATGAAATACATGAAATGTGTAATGGTGTAACTTTTTAGTCTTTTATTTCTACATATATATTGTTATATAAACATGAAATGAATGAATATGAGTAAACAAAAAAAAAAGAAGAAGAAGAGGAAGAATATAAGGGAAAAAGGTACCAACAGCAGCCAACAAAAGTGTCAACACATTCACTTCTTCCATACTTCCTTCGTACTTAAACAATGAAAGTAAATATAGAAGCGCTAAAATGGACAGACATAGAGACAAATAAACAAACAATTCAAATAGAAAACGAAACCTAACAAATTCGAAAAAAATAATGAATAAAGAAAGCAAAGAGAAAGAACATGTTGGAACGAAATCTTAGAAAAAAAGGTTGACATAAGCGAAAAAATGATGAGCTGTGAAAATTGCAATACCCAGTTACATACATACAAGTATTTTCATTCAATTTAACTATATGTTTGTATGTATGTACACACACTCATACAATTTTACAAGAATTGTATAACGTGTCAGTAATTCAAAATAAGAACAGGAGAAATGCTTTTTTTTTGGCCTGCTTCTGTTATAAACTGTAAGTGCGTGAATGCCTGAATGGGCGACAAGAATAAAAGTGATATATGGAATGAATGAAAAAGCCACCTGAGTGTTTACAAAATATTACAATTCTTCTTTGCAAACAAATAATCTGAGAGAAAGCGCACCCTGAGAAGAGAAATTGTGGCATACATCTAGGAAATGAAAATGCACTTGAGCATGACATAACATAATAAATAAATAATACAATAAGCGAGCAACTTTATGAATATTCATTAGATATTCAAATTTAACTTCATTCATGTATTCGTTCAATTGCATGTCATATTTTAAAGATTATATAAATAAGAGACAAATCTACCGCCAATTCTATTATATGAGAAGACTTACTACATTTAAATGATGGAATGTTTTCTAAAAATTTTTTTATATACCTTAAAACCATGCCTTACTTTGATTTGGTTTTTTTATTAAATAAAATAACAAGTAAGTTTTCTTTAGTATCCTCATGCCCAACTTTGGCAGAATATTCTTTTAAAAATTCTGCTGACATAGTTTGAAAAAGAAAGTTTGAAATAATTTACCTTCAAGAATTTCTCCTTGTTCCTATGCTTTACTTTTATGAATGACTTTTCGTTAACCTTTCGATTATAAAACAAAATAAAGTAGTAATAATGCTGCTAAAAGCTGTGCTCATAGGACCAAATCTATATTTAGAAATTATTTTGTTTTTTGTAAAAACATTTCTTAATAGAAGTTATAGATAAAAGAGTAGAAATTGGCAGGAGAAAACAAAGGAGGTAAAATCCGAAATTATAAATGAGTAAATTAATTGATGAAATAAAACTTTTATAACTGGTAATAAATAAATGAGTAAATTATTATAAAATTGATAGTCGTGCTTCTTAGTGTTACTATTACTTAAGTTGTCATTGTTATACAAAATTCTTACAAATACATTAATTAAAAAGACAAAGTGTATGCAAAAATTTGTGTTATGTAATAAACATCCTTACGTTATAGGCAAATCCCCAAAAGTAGACTATAATACTTTTATAAATATTTTACTTACTTTATGCAAAAGTTTAATATAGAAAGATATTTTGAATTGAAATAAAATTAAACCATGCCATAATAAGAAAGTTAAATAACTAAAGCAACTTTCATAAGTTTTCATTGAAATGGATTGAAAATTCATAGAAGTTTATTACAGCATGACCTTTTACTGCAACAAAACATAAAAAATGATCTTCTAATTTAAAAACAGAATTTAAATAAGGTGGTTTATAAATGGCACAAAAAATTCTAAATCATCAAAGTATTTATGATATATTTCTTACAATTTCATTTATACCAGAAAACTTTTGATCTTTTGTATTTGTAGAATATGTCCGCTGCCACTATAAAGTTTAACAAAAAAGTAATAGTATAAAATTCGTGCATTACATGTTCCTAATAATAATAATAAAAGAGAGTAAATAGAAATAATGTCTTGAAGGGGCCAAATAACTGAAACTAAATGAAACTAAGGGCCCAAGTGAATAAAAGGATTTAATAGAAATGATAGCTAAAGGCGCCATAAAAGTGAAAGGGCTCGAAATGCTATGAGCAATCAAATAACAAAAAATAAATCAACCCCTTAAAAAAAATTACATTTTACCTTGTATATATTTTTTTTTAATTTAAACTAACACTAAGAAAAATACAATAAACAAAAACGCTTTACCTAATATAAATTTATTTACTTTTTTTTTATATAGTAATAAAGTTGTTATTTTTTTGAACCAAATAATTCAATACGTTTTAAATAAGAAATTATTCTTTGCGTTATTATAATTATGATTTTAATATTTATTATTATATTGTGTTTTATTTTCTTTCTCATTTATATTTACATTTTTGTTTATTTTAATTAAAATGGTCACGTGCATGCCACAATGTTCCACAGTTTTAGAAAAAAAGCAAAAAAAAAAATTAAATTGATAAATAAACAAAAAAAATAAAAAAATATCATGTGAATTCTAGAACAAGCACTGTTTTTTTTTATATATTAGATCAATGAAATTAAAATAAAATTATTTAGCGAACCTGATGTATGTATTCTCTCTTTCAGTGAGCTCACAACTAATCGGCGATGCCACTAACATGCTTTTCTTGTGATCTTCTAGAAAGTGATATTTCTTTAACATCAAAATTATCTTAACAAAATTAGTTAGAGCAAACCGGTTAATTAGATTTCTCTACCCACATTCTTAAATGTTTTATTAGAAAATAATAAAAATGCTATTTCTATTAATAAATCGAGGGACCTTTTTTAAAAAATTTGAAAGCAACCATTACCTTGTATATAATGATTGTAACATTTAAATGTCATACGTAGTTCAGGAAAAGTAAATCCTGTTGAAAAAAGATCCAGCAAGAAATGTTGTACAGGATCCAATACATTTTATTTATTTCCTTTTATTTTACTAATTAAATTATGATGGCAATAACAATGATAATAATAGTAATAATGAGAAGGAAGAAATTGACAGACATATAAGAATTTTTTATGTAAAGTTGAAGCAAAGGTGTCGAAATTCACATTTACATATTGAAACAAATGGGGATACCCTTATTTTGATGCATTAAGCGAAGCAGAGATGAGATCACAGTTATGTTAATGGCACACTTTTCATACAATTTCATGATTAAAGTGAAATATAACAAATGTTACAACAACAACAACAATAATCACAACAATAATAATAAAATGTGTATTTGTAATAAATGGATTCGTTAAATAATTTTTATAAATTTACATATACACTAACACAAACATATATGCAACCATATAAAGAAATAATTATATTGCCTTTAGGCATTACAAACCTCATGGTTCAATAATATTAATGCAGATTTGGTAGAGAATGGCACAATAAGAAAACAATTTTTTTTTACTTTCAAATGTAAAAGAAGAAAAAAAAGGGTAAATGTCCTGCACATTAAATGCATGGTGCTTTTCGGTAGTTTTTTTCTTCTGTTATTTATTATTTTAATTGGTATTAAATTGCAAATGGATTTGTTTATACTATGCAAACCGTTATACTTTATAATAAAAATGATAGATATCAATTATGTTATACATAAAGAGATTTGTAAAAGTGATAGATAAAGCCAAACGAAAATTATGAACCATTATGAACCATTTCATTTCTGAAAGCACTAAAAACAAAACCACTCACTTTGTCTTCTTGGAATTCAGTTCAAATTAAACAAGCGATATTTGCCAAATTTTTAAGGGATCATAAGCAAATCACAAACAAATCTTAGAACAAAGCAAAACTTTAGAACAATTAATTAAGAAAGGTTTCACTTTAGAAAAATGATTTTAAACTGTTCCCTTGAAAAAGTGCCTCAAAATTCTATATTTAGCGCATGGCAGAGAAGATTTAAGAAGCATTCTCGTTTATGTTATTGTTCTTTTAATTGTAATCAAAGTTGTTGATGTGATTTTTTATTTTAGAAAATAAACTTTAACTACCTTAAGTTTCCGGTATTGAACAGTGAAAATAGATTCTCTTAATCTTATTATAGTCTAATAGATAGAATGGTGATAGGAAGAAGTACACTTTTCGAATAAAAGTTGCAAAGTTCAAAAAAAAAGTTTAGTTGGACTAAAAGTGAAACCATAATAGATCTTCTGTTTGAGTTTGGCTTTTCCACTTTACTTCATTTTTTTTGGTTTTGTTTTTACTATTTTCATTATTATCTTGTATTTAGTGTTAGCCATTTTATATAAATACATAAATATGTAATATAAAGGAAATAATTTCCTTTAACCCCGTTTTATTGAAATGTTATGCCGTAAACTTTTCCCAAGTATTATAAATATAACCACAACAATAACATTTAAATATATAAAACAACAATTATCAATGGCTACATACATACCGCATCTAGTATTTTGTTTTATGCACAAGAAGAAGAACTATGAAAAATAAATACGAGGAAGAGTGCACACAGAAATTTAAATCAATGCATACGTATTATGTAAAGAAAGTTATAGAATGGCCTTAAAGGGTCATAGAGGATATAAACTGTAGTAGGTGTGCTGACTATATCAAAAATTATATGCATATAAAAATTACATATCGCATAAATGTAGAAATTTTTATACGATTATGATAAAGACGTTTTCAATTTTTCTTGTACAGTTTACTTAGGCATGATTGATAACAAGCACAAACATTATTTCTGGAGTACAAGGAATCCTCATATGGTGTTGTTACACCTTTATTAAGTGAATATGAAAGAAGGAGAGAGTTTCTTTCATGTATTATACATTTTTTTCAAAATTAAAAAAAAAAGAGAATAATAATAAGAAAAAAGAAAATTAGAACGGAAGGAAATTTCATATTCCTTTTTTCCAAGCAATTTTCCCTATGTTTTCCTTCTTTTTTTTAAACCCATCACCATTCATTTTGCCATCATGTTTATAACACCCAAAAGCAAGCATCGGAGACCCTACAACATACATGCATTCTTGATCAGCATCAAATTCTGAATGGGTTTAGACATGTCCATCTGGCCATCTGTTCATGGGCAAAGAAAATAATGATATCGAATTTAAATTTGGTAGGGACATCGGAAAATATCTCGGTTTTTTTTTTTGTAAAATTAGGAGTTTTTTGCTTATTATTTGTAAACTGCGAAAGACAGTAAACTGAAAATTTGCACAAATAGTAAGGCCCGTGATTTTCAATTATACATCCAAATTTTCAGCTTTTTAGGTTTACCTTTTCTATTTACTATGGAAACATTGAAACTGACTTTAAATCGTAACATTATGCTGTACTGGTGGTGGGTATTCAAGAATTTGTCTCTGAAAAAAAAAATTTCTTACTTGTTTTGCTTTACTTTCTTCCTCTCATTCGGTTTTTGTGATTTATTATTAAAATTACTGACAATAAAGTACAGTAACAAAAACAACAACAATAACAACAACAACAAAAACAAAACAAAATGAATAGGAAACAACATTCAAAAAAGTAAATTGAAAGCAAACGAATGTTTTATTTGAATGAAATTGGAATGAAACATCTTTTTGTTCAAGTAAAATTTATTTTTATGGGCTTGAGTATTTGTGCGAATGTAAGTGGGTTGATTATGTTTGTGCTAATGTATACCTCAATGAAGAGTAAATGGTGAAGCCTTAATATAGAAAATAAATCATTTTATTTATTTATTTATTATGATTTCTATTTAGCAAAACATTGTCTGAAATGTTTTATTAATACTTTGTTTCTGTTACAGCAAATATATTTGAATATTAAGACATCATTTTTAATGGAATATAAAGAGCCGCCGCCTTTATGTGGCCTTTTTTATTGTTTGGACGAAAAAGAAAAACTTCAATAGATGTTTTAGCGCTTATAACTTTGCATGAATTTAAATTGAAACTGATGCTTGCTTTGCGATAAAAGTGTTACTTCACCTCAGTAAATGGATTAATAAAATTCAATTGTTCTCACGGCAATCGTTAATTCGAACATTAGAAAACACTATGAAAATGTTCAAAACTAAATTGGAAAATCGAATAAACCTTCTGCAAAACGCTTCTGCAAATATTCAAACAGGAAATCGTGTATAATCCAAAAAAATTCCTCATACATTAATTGTTAAGCAATTTACTTCAATGCTGCTTGATAAGTAAGAAAAGATAGTAACACATCATGAATAACAATTCGAATATTAATTGTATGGTAAATTTTGCTAATAAAAAAATAATCATCTTTATGCATTTTTTTTTACTTTTTGTTTAAGTTTTTCTTTTACTAATTCATTTTTTGTAATAAAAGAATGAATTAAAGCATTAACCTTAAATTATGTAAATCCAGCCTAAAGGGTGAAATAAGTTACTAGTCAAAGCTAATTGGCCGCTATGTCATAATAATTTACAATGAAAACTAAAAACTAAAACTCAAAAAAAAAATAGAAAAAACAAAACAAAACAACGATTCAATTTATAGACAATAATTTTAGTAAGAAAAACAAGACGGCAACAAAGTACTTATGAAAAACAAAAGTTAAGTCAGACATTAAACATGGCAAACAATATATTTGGTTATTATTATAAGAATAATAACAACACCAAAAACAATCACAATATATCACATCATATCAGAAAATAAAATTTTATATTGCAACAAAATGGTTGGAGGATACACATCAATAATCAATCAAAAGAAAATTATTATTACTGTTGTAGTCATTATTTTGTTTTTAGTTTTTTTTTCCTTCTACTTTTTTTTGCTTTAGGTTTGTATGTCGTGTCGGTTGAATGATGAAATGAAAAGAAATAAATTTAAACATGTCTCCACCTTTTATGAATATTAAAAACAACAATAATAATAATAACTTCAATATAAATTGTACATATATCGAATATAAAATATATAAATATATGAATATACATGACTGAGAAGACCTCCCGATGTATATTTTATGGATGCAACTCCACCCAGTTAAACACAAACAAAACAAAACAAAACAAAACAAAAAGAAAACAATAACAATATTAAGAAGATTTTTGATTTAATAAAATAACATCAACGCGAAAAACAACTTGAACAACAATCATAACTGGCACTAAGGGGAAATTGAAAATATGATGAAGAAACCAAAACACATGAAATCAACTTTTATGTGGAATCAATCAAAAAGATCAAAACTATAGCAAAATAAGAAAACATAACACAACAAAACAACCAATACGATAAGTTAATAACAAAAAAAAAAATAAGAGAAGAAGAGGAGACAACAAAAAGGAAAAACAAATGAGCAGACAAAAAGAAACCAATCTCAATAAAAACAAAACAAACTTATTTTATTGTTGTTGTTACTTCTTCTTGTTTTAATTTCAAGATCATTATTATTATTATTATGATTATTATTACTATTTATATAAGCAATAGAAATGTAAAGTTTTATTGCCGTTTCAAACTCCTTGAAAAATTAAAATCAAGAAGATGATGAGCACTGGAAAATTTGCTCTACATCTTTACAAAACATTAATTTGTTTTTTTTTTCTTCTTATTTTGTAATAGTATTTCAGGCATGATAAAGATCTTTATCATAGGATCAAATTTCATCATCCTCATGAACATCATTATCATTATCATTATCATTATCATCATCATCATCATTATCATCTCTCGGACACTCTACTTTCCTGTATGCCTGTCACGTAATTTATTGATGCAACGCTTATAACGAATATTATTAACAAATCTACATACATACGTACATGTCTACAAAGAGAGAAACTACAAAAGAGTGTACATAACAAATAATATAGAAACAGCATGAACAACAATAACAACACCTAAAATATTCACGATAAAAGAGAATCCTATTAAAATTTATTTAAAAAGGTAAGCAAACAATTAAGTATAAATATTATATGCATTGTATGCATTGTAAGCATTATATGCATTATATGCCTTTCATGCATTTATATGCATTATATGTCTTTTATGCATTATGTGCATTATATGCATTTATATGCATTATATGCATTATATGCTTTATATGCATTTATATGTGTGAGTTTATTTGGAAAATTATTCCCTTTACTAATCTAAACAGAAGAAAAAACCCGTGCATATTTTATTGTAATTAATTTTATATTTACGTTACATTATCAATATGTGCATATGCTCTGATGGATTTGCTGCTGAAAAAATTTAATTTATTTTATATTCTATAAAATCGTCATGGTATATAAATGCCCTGTCAAATGAAGGAAATCAAAAACGTTGCTTAATTGGTACTTCAAAAAAAAACCTGCTCAGCCATGTCGTTTAATAATAAATCATTCAATCTATAGGAAATAAAATTTAACAATTTCGAATACTTCTAGTAACATACATCATACATTCTTGTAACAAAAAACAAACCAAACAAATGAATGTTAAGCATTAATGTCGTTTGATTACATAGGAGTAGCATCACTCAGACAGTTCAGTTGTTCTTCTTCATTTTTTGATGATATTGATCGTATATAAATGATAAAAATTGCTACGAAATGATAAAAAAATAATTTATTAAATAGATGAATGCATTTACGGGAGGTACAGACAAGATTTTCTGACAAGTTTTATATTGTTTTGTCTTGTTTTTAATTGTGGTTAACATTCAACACAACCAACAACCACAAACAATTTTAAATGTAAAAACGGAAAATGATAATGAATCAAAGCAATCAATCAACCAAACTAACCAAACAGCATGGCAATTGCAATTGCTAGAATCAAAAACTTTAGCAATATTTTTTATCAACCATTCACTAAAGAGCTGCCTTTATCATCACCATCATCTCGTCATCGTCATCGTCATCGTCATCGTCATCGGTACATATAATAATTATCAATGTGAAGACTATGACCATTTTAATTCAAACTGCATACGATTTAAACGGAATTGTTTGTATTTTATGCTATTAAAATTTTTGTCATTTTTATGATTTATATATCCGTAAAATATTGCTAAAGAAATATTAATAATAAAATATTTGCAATTATAAAATATTGCACTACTTAAACACCTATAATTTCCATTCATTCTAATAATGGAAAATAATAATATTTACTTATTTTTATTTTTAATTATTTTAATAAAATCTTATAAGCTTGAGCTTTCAAATTTTTAGGTGGGTTAAGGACATACGATAATAATAACAACAATATCAGTACAACAAGAACAACAATATTAATAGCAATAACAATAATAGCGATAATAATAAATAATAATGATAATAACAATAATAAAAATAACGACAGTGATAATAACAACAATATAACAGCGATAATAATAATATTAATAAGCACGTATATGAAAAGAAATGGAGAAAAAGGCGTACGTAAATTCAGAAATTTTAAGATGAAAAAAAGTTTAGAAGACCTTTTTTGAAGTGCTTGGTGTGGGTTAAATTGTGTATTACTTCAGAAAAAAAATTCTAGAGTCGCTCAGCATTGATAAAGAATTGGCGCTTAGACATGAGAGAAGTATGTTGAAACTGGATGATATGTTTGAACCTTGGAGAACATGTGAAACGGATTCTATTGAACAGGAAAATCAAGGAAAATCTTTTTTAAAAAGCCATCTATTCTGTTCTATTCTATTTTAGCGTATAGTTTTTTATATTTAAAATGTTTGAATTTTATAACTTAATCAATCAGTTTATCGCTTTTTTAAACAAATCTAAGAATTATCAAAGTAATCTTCAGCATAGCATAGCATTGAAATAATTGAAGGCAAAATCTCAGTATTTCGCAAAGAACAATTCACATTGATAATAAATTTTATATAAGAATAGTGTTTGTGTTTCTCTAAACCCAGACAAAAATGAACATAACAACACAACAGATTCACTACATCAGAAAAGTACATTGAACTGATTTTCGAGTTATCGTAAAAGTGATGTACCAAAGAACCAAAGCATCTTTGCATCAAAGTGCCTTCAAATATTGCGATTTGCGTTTTGCTTTGAAAATTCATTTATTTAGGTTTTTTGCTTATAAATATATAAATATGTCAGTCTATTAAAGCTGACATACTTATTCAGAAGACTAAGAACATGATGTTAAATCGGTAGATACATAAAATAAACGTAAAGCTAATTCAAGCCTTTCTTAAGTCAGCATAAACTTATTATTCACATGAAGCCATTTGTAGTAAACGCTCAACAATAAGGAGGAGAAAACCAAAAAATAAAAAAAAAACCTCAAAAATGAATAACAGCTTTAATCGTGGCTAAATTTTTTTTAAAATGTTTTTTCATATCATACAAATGGAACATATCTTGTGAATCTTTCTTTAATGTCTATTTGTCCGTACGTCCATTTCAACCATTATGATAAGTTTTTTTTTCATAAATCCGCCATCAATTTCATAATACTAAGGAATATACAAAATGGTTGTAGATTTCAATTGAATTGCCTACAGAAATGAAATTGTACAAGAAAATGGAAAAAAGTACAAAAACAACATTAAACATGAAATAAAAAGAATTAATAATACCTAAAATACAAAGACAATCAAAACACAAAGAAATACAATACAATGTAGCTTCTTCTGGATATTTAGTATAAAAAATCAAAAACAAAAACTACAACAAAAAAAAGCAAACGAAAATATTGAGGAAGCCAAGTAAAAACCAAAAGAAAAAAAAACAAAAAATAATACGAAAACGTGAAAAGGAACAAGAGTATTGTTAAACCCCTTAAGGAATCTCAAAAGAGAACAGAGAACCGAGAACAATCATCATTGTCAGCATCAGATATCAGCCACCAGTCGTCAGTCGTCAATCGTCAATCGTCAGTCGTAAGCCGCCACTAGTACAATGTTAATGTTATTTTTATTGTAACGCAATATAAAGCAAAGCAAAACAATGCAAGTCAATTCAATTCAATCGTTTATTACAGCGTAATGCACTGTGCATGATAAATTTTGCTTTGTTGCAAGCATTACTTGTTGTTATTGTTATTTTCTTATTATTATTATTCGTACACTTGGACCATTAAACATAACGATACAGATTAAATTATCAATAGCAATAGCAATAGCAATAAAAACAACAACAACAACAACAACAGCAGCTATAACAGCAGTAGCAAACATTAAGCAACAACAATAATAACATTTATAACATATATATGAGTGAATAATAATAATAATAATAACAACAACAAGAAGAAGAAGAAGAAGAAGACGATTAAAATGAAAATGCAGAAGAAAAAGAGAAGTAATAAAAAATCGGAGCACTTTTGAAATGGAAATTTATACAGTGCAACGCAGTTTCTTCATTTTATATTTTCTTATTTTTATAAATAAGTAAATTTATAAGCTTTATACAAAAATATTTTTGAAATATATATTCACACATATGAAAAAAACAGGATAAAAAAAATTACCAATCATACGATAATTCCTGGAAATACACATTTTTAGCGGAGTAGTAGTCACAATGGAATGGAAATTGCAGCGATACAATCTTGCCAACTTATATGTCCGTCTGCCTGTTTGTCTGTCCGTCTATTTATAAATGCCATAAAAAAAACTCGAGGCTAACTAAATGCAAATTTGTAAAAAAACGTAAACACATAAATTCAATCGACAATTTGTTTTGCTTTCTTTTTATTATTATTTTTAAGTTTCTTTCATACTCTCAATCACTTCATGGCACAAAGAAAAAAACCAAAAAAAAAAAAAAAACTAGAATGATGAATGTCACAAATATATGAGAAGAAGAAGAAGAAGGCAGCAGAGTAAAGAAATGATTACAACAAATTTCTTTTACCTTTCATCTCCTTTACCTTACCTCCTTACCTTTTATTTTCATAAAATGTATGTCTCCTACCTAAGACTTTCTTATGTGTTATATAAAGAAGATTCTTTAGAGTATGCCTGGTACTTAAGGCAATGTATCACATGATTTTAAAAAGTCTTTCATATAACTGAAAGCTTTTTTTTTTACTTCTACAAACTAACAAATTAATAATGTTGCGTATTAAAATAATCGAAGAACAAAGGGACATGTCTGAAAGTGTATGATATAACTTTACCAGCTATTCCAAAGTTTTGATTGCAGACGCGACTTTGAATTGTTAATGTGGCACCTTAGAAAGCCACCGACCTAATATAAGAAATTTTTTTCATTTAGCATTTAAAAATAATATACATGGAAATCATACAAGGCACCCAAGAGTATATTGGCAATGTGTGTTAAAAAAGACTTATTGAATGACATGATAACTTTAATAAAAATACAAGAACAATCACGACTAAGCTTGCATAACTAAAACGAAAGAGCGATATACAAATGTAGAAAGAAAGGCTTTAGCAACTTTGTTATATGACCTAACAAAAAAAAAATCATCAAAGAGAAGAGCTTTTAAAACTTACTCTCTGCAATAATATACAGCACATTTAAAAAAGCAGTTGGTGTAGTCAAAAGCAAGTTTTCGGAAAAAGGAAAAGAAAGAAACACTATAAAAATGTGTCCAATTGATTATTGCTAATTGCTTTAAAAGAAATGTCGTATGCTTCGCTTGTTTAAAAGTTTTTTATCGTACATAAAGCACGGCATGTTTGATCAGACTCACGTTCAAACACTGGAAAATATGATACAACAATGAAAAATCTATAAAAATGTAACCATTCGAAAAATCCGTATTCAAAAAAAGGAAAATTGTGTAACAAATTTCAATATTCCTTATAGAAATCCCTTAAAAGTATTTTTGTCATTATATTAATCGTTTGTGCAACAAACAAACGGAAAAAGGCCATAATAACTTAAATGATTTTTGGAAATGTAAGTAAAAATAAATTCTAACAAGTGTAACATGTCTCGATATGTGTAAACAAACTCTACTGTTTTTACTTGGCCTTTCTTGGTATTAAAATTAGCCTTACTTTTCACAATGAAATGTAATAAATGAATAGATAAAGTAATTTTGTTTGCATACTAAAAAACCAAATAATTAATTGTTATCTGTAACAGTTTTGTGTTCCTCCTCCCTCCCCCCCTCCCCTCCCCCTCCTGCTGCGGAATCTTACTATCTCTCTTTCACAGTACTTATTTTCTTGATTGGCATGAGACCCTGATATTAAATGCAAGTTAAGTGGTAAACACGATCTTTAAAATAATTTTAAAATAAAGTAAATGGACAAAAAAATGGACAAAAATGCTTTAAAACTTCAAAATCCCTTACACATTTTTTACGTGATTTACATAACAGTTAGAGAATGCCAAACAGCTATTGAATTTATGGCTTTCATTGATAAATTTGAAGTGTTGGCAAATTGTGCACAAAAACATAAACAACATTAAAAACTTAGAGTAAAAGGAAGAAGCAAAAATACATGTTGTGACGTTTGCATATGCTTCTAAATTTTACTTCTTATGGGTATTGTTGCTGCTGCTGGTTGTTATTGATATGAAAAAAAAAATGCCAATGTATTTTAGTGTGATGCAACCTGATGCAATTTATAGTGCGTCATACATTTTGCACTAAAAATGTTTGTCCATTTCAATATTGAAAATCGTATGCAAATAAGAGATATAAATGACGAAGAAGAGGAAAAATATGGAGGTTACCAAGGGTCTTTGTAAAAATATCATCACTAGAATCAACATCAGCATCATTGCATCACTGCATCACTGCACCAACTGCAGCACTTTCTCAGAAGCTAGAAGGTAAAGTATTAATAAGTAGTTTAATGTTCAAATGATTGGCTGGTTGATTGGTTGTTTAGTTTAGTTAGTTTAGTTTGGTTGACTGGTGATTATTATCTGGTTCTAGTCATTCATGTTTATATATTTGTTTGTTTTTGTATGTTTACATGTTTAAATGTTTACGTGAATTGATTTTTGGTGTAAACGATATGCAATTTTAATGGATTGCTTCAACAGACTGATAAGGTAGAGATATAATGCAAATAAAACAAAAAGAAATAATATGAAATAAAACGGCATTTAAACCATCTCTCATGCCTTTTTATAGCAATTCATTCTTTTAAATACAGAGACAGATTTTTACTGTTACATATTTGACGAATGTTTACCCGATTGTTAATTACTTTAACATTCAACTTATTTATGTATTCAAGTAATTTTAATATTAAAGTTTATTGGATTATTAACCTTTTCATAAAACAAATGTTTAATAAGGCCAAAAGCATAAAACAGAAATTAAAAATTTAATCTAAAGTATTAGTACAAGACAGTACAAGATTTCTGTGTATTCTTTTTTCCTTGTTTTTAAATTACAATTTAGACTACAATTTGTAATATCCAAAGTCTTGTCTTCAAGCTATAATCACAACTTAATTCTTAATTCCTGACAAATTCTATTGTAAATCAATTTCAGTTAAATGCAGGCAATAGAAAGAGCAAACACAAAATTATTATAACACTTCTAACAAAAGGGCTACTTAAAGTAAATATTCAAGCAATTTACACTTAAAGTACATTAAAACAAATAAATAACTAAATAAATACTCACATGTCTGTACATTAAAGCTGAACTCTGAACATTAAAATTTTCATGATTGTGCTTGATATTAATCTAAAAGCTATTGTATATATGAAGAAGTATAGAAATCAAAGTCCATTCATTGTGATTTTTAGCCATAAGCTAAAAATAAATGAGAAGTATTAAATACAATGAAAAGCTACAGCAAGAGAGAGGTATAGAAACTAAGATAAAAAGAAATAAATATAAGCAGAGGAGAGTTTATTGTTTGGTATTATAATTAGTATAACTGAAAATGCCTAAAACATGTCAAAGCGGTTAACCCCTGCAACCACCAGACCAACAACAATAGCTGCCTACGAAAACAACATTAAGTCTACAATAACAACTAGGATAAGTATAGTTATACTCGTTGGAGAATATTAAATTAATTTTTGGATGGTGTAGGTGAAGCTTTTGTGTATAACCAGCACATCAATTCCAACATTAAATTTCAAATATTTATTATTTTTTTTTAAATTTACGGTTAATAATCATTTCAAATGTTTGTTAAAAAGGACTATAATGTCTATGTTACATACAGCAACAAGTATCATATTTTGTTATTGTTGCATTTTAAAATGGAATTTTACATATTGCAACATACGCATGTCAAGCATGTTGGTTAAATGCAATTTACTTTAGCAATTCAACATAAAGTTTTCTTGTTCACTTTATTTATATTTTTGTTTTTGGTTTTCATTTTCAATTTAATTGATAGAGAAAGCAATGCTGTAATAATAAACATGAATGTAGATCTAGAATAAGAAAATAGAGTATACCATCAAAAATAGCTTAAGTGAAAATGCAAATTAAATTAAATTTTACCAATTAAGTTGAAAGCACATTTGAGAAGTTCCGTTGAACAATCCACATTTACGTATAACAAAACGACTAAAAGGGAACGGGAAAAACGCACACTTTAATGAATGATTATTATTATTGTTTTCAAATAAATTTCTTTCGTATTACAAGAAAAAAATGCTTAATAGACACCGCTATATAATAATATTGTCTATTCTCTATCATTGAAAAAAATGTAGTTTAGTTAGGTACAATTATAAATTACATTTAATCAATACCACACTTGTCTCTCTCACTCTGCATTTCTCTTCCTTCCTCTCTTCTAATATATTGCTTAAATTTTTAATACATTTCTTATAATTTGAAATAAAACACAATTTACACATTTGCCAACCATATAATTAACTTACACTATCACTATAATATTATTTCTTTATGAATACACCAAAAGAAAAAGACAAAAAATATGTGTAATAAGAAGAAAGACTTAGCACTATAGCATAGCATAGAGTCCCTTGGCGTTCTTATTATTATTGTATTATAAATCAGAGATAAAAAGAGAGACAAGGAGTGTATTTCGTTACAGTCTGTAATTAAAAAATATACTGAGCAAAAATTCTCTTATTTTGCGCTTTCGTTAGAAGACAAACGACTATGCATACACATTTTGCTTAAAATCATTTCTCAATTTCATAATTTTCAACAATAATTTAATTGTCATCTGGGTTCACTACTCATAAATAAGTATTTACTTACACAAAATAGATACACAAATTTATTATACCCTACAGTACCTACAGCATAAAATGAAAAGCGCTTTATTTAAAAGTACGTAACCTGAAACCTGGATCAATCCATAATTACTTTTTGAGTATGTTTAAATCGTCTCTCTTGTAAATGCTTTTTCCTACAAATCTACTCTAAAGACGTATTATTACGTCTTTATAAGAGCACTCTCTATATAACGCTGTATTTTGATAATTAACGGATTAACTTTCGACGAATATTTGAAATTCAACTAAGTCAATGCAAAATACTTTGATCTAATAGATCAAGCTTTTAAAATGTCTTTCATATAAGAAATACAGAGAAATACTTTTCCTCTATAACAATAAACTTTAATTTTATCATAATAAATTTGTGCGGAATATGGAAATCCTTACAATAAAAACTGATTGTGAAAAATTAAACCGAAATGCTTCAAACTTTCAAATAAGATTTTTACGATTTTTATTTTTTGTTCGTTAAAAATGATCAATAAATATAGCGCACTTTACCAATATAGATTAAGGGTCACAACGTAGAGTGTTTATCCATTTCGTTTGCATTTCGATTTGTTTTTTTTTATCTATAATTTTTAACCGTTATATGAGTACATATGAATTGCTAAGTTTGTATCACATGAGTGAAAGTATATATAAGTACGTATGCATGTGGAGCAATATAAAACGTATATATTTTTCTGTTGATGCTGTTATTATTGCTTGCCATTGTTGTTATTGTTGCATTTGTGTTAATTGCGTTTGTTATACCCTTTATTTTTGTATTTCCTCACATGGAATTCGTGAAATTTTTTCATGTCTCAATAAACTGTACATATACACATACTGCATACATGGTACACTACGCGTAACGGTAAATATGGATTTATGAGTATGCAAGTATATTTTGTACGTTGTGGGAGTTACAAATATAATTTTCATATCAAATGGAATGTTTTAATTAATTTACATTGTATGCTTTTAGATTGTTAACATTTAACATATATGACATACTAACACATACACAAACGCACATGCACACTAACACTAATATATCCCTTCTTAATGTCTTCAATTATGAAAATGGAAATCCTATTTTAACAAGTAGATGTAATAGAATAATATACAGAATTTATAGTGAAAGGTTATTGCTTCATATAGAAAATACATTTAATATATTCAAGTCTAAGTAAAAAGATAGAAGCTCCTTTTTTAAATTAAATTCTTTCAACATATGAATTACTTTAATGTTAAAATTTTTTGACAATTTTTAAGTGTATCGCATTGTCAACCTTTTTATAAAAATAAATGTTCAATAACACAAAAACGTAAATAACAAATTAATTTAATTTCTATATTTTTTTTTTAACTATCAATTTACATTTTCCGCATTTTACACCACCTCTTGTGGACGCTTATTTCCATGTAAATAAAGCATTAAAATGTTACTTTTTAAATTAAATTTAGGTATGTACGGTTAAAAAATAAAATCAATAAAACAATGTAAAGTTATATTAGAAATTTTTGTAAATTAAAATTTTGCGATGCCTCTAACATTTTTCTCTAGACAATAAATATTTAATGAAATACGCTTAATTAAAATATAACAATTGAAACAGAGCAATTGAAACAGAGGAGCACAAAAAAGCGTAAATAACTTAACAATGAGAATAATCAAAACCAAAACAACGCACATGCATTACAAATCGATCTAATCGATAAGCCTAATGGCCCATATATAAATGCCATTTGTAGCAAAAAATGCACAGTAATAAGGAGGAACTATAAATTATTATTAAATTTTTTATGCCACACCCATTATAATACAAAACATAGAAGAGTTTGAGAGAGAACTATCTATAACACATTTCATATTGAGTATATTTTGATGGATTTATAAGTAAGTTTCTTTCCAAGAAACTTACTTACGACGTTTTTTTTTATGTGATTGGCACCTCGGTAACGGTGGCCTTAAATCTTTTGGGATTTAATTCACGAAAATGCACCCTCTGTTGAAGAATTTTCTTAGAATGAAGTGTACTGATTGATGTCATTTAATTTAATTTGTCCGGTCATTGTTCCAATATTTCTCAAGTACATAAACAATTCAATGAAGTGAAGATTCTAATTTATTTGCTTTTACAGGCGCTAAAGACAATTTGTTTGTTCCGTTTCCTTATTTGATTTTAACTGCTTAATCAATCTTTTCGACAATTGCAAAATTATAATTTGCAAAAGAATTTTGCCATGTTCCTCGATTATAATAGAGAGTCTCTAACATAAAAATTAATGAATTACATGAATGGTGAATATAAAAGAAATATACAAAGGGTCACCTTTTTTAAGTCACATTTGTTGTTATTTTTTCGGATTTTTTTTCTCTTGTTGAATAAAATGTACGCAAGACGTTAATTGCTCGATTGTTCAAGTATTGTTAGCCATAAATATAATTTGCAGTACTAATATATATAAAATATTGCATTAGTAGTTAAAAAAAGTTTAAAATAATTACCAGATTTTCTTTGCATTCTCATGAACAGCGCTTTCGTAAATTTTCAGGTAGCCTTCTTGAAACTTCTTAAGTTATATGTAACTTCATTTAAATAACGTCTCCGCCAAAGTTATAGCACAATTATTTTAAAAGAACAACGCGCACTTTAAGTATACAAATCAAGTGTCTAAAATTCGTATAGAATCAATTTATTGAATATTTTTTTACGTCAGATTCTTCGAGAATTTTTTTTTATATCACATTCTACGAGAACTTTTTTACGTATCACAATCACATGCACAAACATCGTCATATTTTAATTAATTGTAGTATACAAAGACAAAATAAAATGAAAATCTGCTACGTATATTGGAATCATTACAAACTCATAGACAATTTAGGAACAAAATGGTTACATATTAACAAGAAAAGCCAAACAATTCTTTTAGTACATTTTCAGACACATTTTTTTCTATAATTTTGTTTCATTCTACATTCTTCATATATTAACACAGAACTTATTAAAAACCTCATGCATTTTTAATAAAATATTGACATTATTTCCACGTCCATTACTTTGTGCATAATTTCATATGTACAAATAAATCCCGTTACTTTAAAAGAGACAAAAATACAACAAAAGCAAGAAAACACAATCACAAAATATTCTTAATACACGTATACACATAATATTTTTATAGCGAGATCTGCCGAAAAATTTTTTTTGTTAATTACTTGTCTTTTCATACATTTCATATTATTGTATGCTTATATAAATATTATTGAATAATTTATACTTTAACTTTGTAATATCACTTTCTAAATTATATTAAATATTTATATTAACAATATAAATGTTACAGGAAAACTTTACTTATTCGATCATTAATAGAAAACTAAAGGAAAAGAAGATAGAGGCATTGCCATAATTAAAAAATATTATCTTTTCTTCTTTCCTGTTTTTGTATATATTAGACTCATAAACTTTAGCTAGTTTATGAGTCTAATATAGCAATACTGGACACAACAAATTGGAAGTAAAGAGCACATCGTACGTTTTCGTGTAAACGTAAAGCACCAATTTTTGCAAGAAACGTGGAAAATCAATTGCACATTTTTTGTATATTATACTAACAACAACTAAATTACTTTTTTATTGCTTTCGTATATATTACAATTTATTTCTTTCATTTTTATGTGCATAAAATGATCTTTACTGTTATTTATACGTGATCACGAACTAAAACATACAAAAAACATGCAATACGCTCTTTGTTTGCATTGCTTGTTTGTCCAGTATTGCTATATAAGAATCATAAACTAACTATAGCGTAAAATAAAATACCTGCAAAAAAACGTTAATATTTTTTAATTATGGCAATACTTATATCTTTTCCTTTGCTTCTTTATTAACGATCACGTAATTATAATTTTCCTATACCATTTTCACGAAGGCATTGTTAAAATATACATTTAAGAAGGAATATTACAAAAAAAAAGTATAAGTTATGCATTTATATATGTATAAGCACACAATCATGTGATATACAAAGGAAATCATGTTACTTAACAAAGTTCGTCGTAATATAAATTAATAAATAGAGTTACACCATTTACGCAATTATAAATTATATGCAAATTATAAATTATTATGCAAATGCATTTATTTTTATTCTGGTTTCACTTTTAACACTTCATATAATTTCACTTTACATGTATTCCTTTATACTTTCTTATTCGTTGATGTCTGCTTGTTGCTTATTGCGCACTTAATTATTTGTTGGTTTTTTGCACTCTTCTCTACAAATTTGTAATACTACAATTTATGCAAGAAACTTGGAAAATCAATTGCACATTCATTGCAAATTATATTAACAACAACTTAATTACACCTTTTTTATTGCTTTTCTATACTTTAAAAATTTATTTTTTCCATTAAAACACTTTTTCTTTGGAGAAATTAAGATCTTTACTGTTCTCTATGCTTGTACACTAATTAAAACAAACGAAATTATACGAAGCACTCTTTATTTGCTTTGTTTGTTTGTGTTTAGTATTGCCATATAAAAATTAATATTTTTTAATTATGGCAATGCTTCTATCTTCTTTTCCTTTAGTTCTCTATTAATGATCGAATAAGTAAAGTTTTCCTGTAACATTTATATTGTTAATATAAATATTTAATATAATTTAGAAAGTGATATTACAAAGTGAAAGCATAAATTATTCAATAATATTTATATAAGCATACAATAATATGAAATGTATGAAAAGACAAGTAATTAACAAAAAAAATTTTTCGGCAGATCTCGCTATAAAAATATTATGTGTATACGTATATTAAGAATATTTTGTGATTGTGTTTTCTTGCTTTTGTTGTATTTTTGTCTCTTTTAAAGTAACGGGATTTATTTGTACATATGAAATTATGCACAAAGTAATGGACGTGGAAATAATGTCAATATTTTATTAAAAATGCATGAGGTTTTTAATAAGTTCTGTGTTAATATATGAAGAATGTAGAATGAAACAAAATTATAGAAAAAAATGTGTCTGAAAATGTACTAAAAGAATTGTTTGGCTTTTCTTGTTAATATGTAACCATTTTGTTCCTAAATTGTCTATGAGTTTGTAATGATTCCAATATACGTAGCAGATTTTCATTTTATTTTGTCTTTGTATACTACAATTAATTAAAATATGACGATGTTTGTGCATGTGATTGTGATACGTAAAAAAGTTCTCGTAGAATGTGATATAAAAAAAAATTCTCGAAGAATCTGACGTAAAAAAATATTCAATAAATTGATTCTATACGAATTTTAGACACTTGATTTGTATACTTAAAGTGCGCGTTGTTCTTTTAAAATAATTGTGCTATAACTTTGGCGGAGACGTTATTTAAATGAAGTTACATATAACTTAAGAAGTTTCAAGAAGGCTACCTGAAAATTTACGAAAGCGCTGTTCATGAGAATGCAAAGAAAATCTGGTAATTATTTTAAACTTTTTTTATCTACTAATGCAATATTTTATATATATTAGTACTGCAAATTATATTTATGGCTAACAATACTTGAACAATCGAGCAATTAACGTCTTGCGTACATTTTATTCAACAAGAGAAAAAAAATCCGAAAAAATAACAACAAATGTGACTTAAAAAAGGTGACCCTTTGTATATTTCTTTTATATTCACCATTCATGTAATTCATTAATTTTTATGTTAGAGACTCTCTATTATAATCGAGGAACATGGCAAAATTCTTTTGCAAATTATAATTTTGCAATTGTCGAAAAGATTGATTAAGCAGTTAAAATCAAATAAGGAAACGGAACAAACAAATTGTCTTTAGCGCCTGTAAAAGCAAATAAATTAGAATCTTCACTTCATTGAATTGTTTATGTACTTGAGAAATATTGAAACAATGACCGGACAAATTAAATTAAATGACATCAATCAGTACACTTCATTCTAAGAAAATTCTTCAACAGAGGGTGCATTTTCGTGAATTAAATCCCAAAAGATTTAAGGCCACCGTTACCGAGGTGCCAATCACATAAAAAAAAACGTCGTAAGTAAGTTTCTTGGAAAGAAACTTATAAATCCATCAAAATATACTCAATATGAAATGTGTTATAGATAGTTCTCTCTCAAACTCTTCTATGTTTTGTATTATAATGGGTGTGGCATAAAAAATTTAATAATAATTTATAGTTCCTCCTTATTACTGTGCATTTTTTGCTACAAATGGCATTTATATATGGGCCATTAGGCTTATCGATTAGATCGATTTGTAATGCATGTGCGTTGTTTTGGTTTTGATTATTCTCATTGTTAAGTTATTTACGCTTTTTTGTGCTCCTCTGTTTCAATTGCTCTGTTTCAATTGTTATATTTTAATTAAGCGTATTTCATTAAATATTTATTGTCTAGAGAAAAATGTTAGAGGCATCGCAAAATTTTAATTTACAAAAATTTCTAATATAACTTTACATTGTTTTATTGATTTTATTTTTTAACCGTACATGCCTAAATTTAATTTAAATATTCTTATAAAATGTGTATTTTTTTAGAAATTGTTATTTTGTAAAATTCATGGCTGAATATTAATCAATAGAAAGAAAGTGCAGTTTACATACGTATTTTAGAAAAAGTATTAAATTTATCTGGTACTTTTAAAAAACATTCCATAAATTTTCAATTTTGGTGGTTAATTACTCTTTTTCATATAAGTGAACTTTTTTACATTAATAAACATTTAGCTGATTCAAAATAATGAGATCTTTTTTATCTTAACATAAAATAATGTCAATAAAAGATTTAAACGCTTAGATGTGTGAAGAAATTTTTAACAAAGCCTAACAAATTGAATTTAATTTTCTATCTTAATAATTTTATCTAAAAAGAAATTTGCAAAATTCATTTTACTTTTGTCTTTGCCTTCCTTTCTATTTACATTTTCCTTTAACACTAAAATGTTAATTATAAATTTCATTAACTGTGATTTAAAGGCCACCTGACTTAGCCACTCGCTTTGTATCTCAACATTTATACTTAATTAATACAATTTGGAAGTTAATAGACATATTTGTGTCTGCGCCTGTATTTATCTATGTGGGAGTATTGTGTTAATTAAGTAAAAAATATATATAGCAAAATAAACATAGAATATAAGAAATTTTAAATAAGAAGCAAATTAGAAATAATTTGAGAGTTAATGTTAAATATCAAAGAGAAAACTGAAAAGTAAAAAAATTCAAATATACCAAAATATAAAAGAAAATTGCATGTACAACGTTTCTTTTCTATATTTGTTGTTGTTATTTTGTCATTTATAAAATCTCCAACAAACAAAGGAAAGCGTTAATTGAAACATTAAAAGGCAACATTTTATTGCTTCATTTACATGGAAATTAGCTACAAGACATGGCATAGAATGCTGAGAAGAGAAATTGAGAATTGAGAGAAAAAAAATATATAGAAAATCATTACAATTGTTAACAACAGTAATTTTTTTATATGTTTGTAATAAGAAACTGAACGGATGAGTTAAAGCAGTTATTGCACAGCCATTACAACTCCATACAAAAGATCAACTGACTCTGACTTATTATTATTATGTTCACTGGTTGCCGTTATTTCAATAAGGAATTTCTTTTTTAATGTCTAATTTCCATGAAGAGCGTAACAGAGAAGAATGAGAGAGGAAGAATAAGAATGACTAAGCAAAACGGAATGAGTGGTGAATTATAAACAGATGTCAAATGAGTAAAAGACCCCAATAAGATTTTGTTTTACTTTGCTTTGCAGTGTTTTTTTTTTTTTTTTTTTTTGTAAAATATTTAAAGTATGCATTTTTTCTATCCTATTTTTACTCCCACCATCAAATTGCCTAACATTTCAACGTTATCCCTCATTTAATTCCTAATTTCACACTTTTTGATAAAAAAAAAGTTTAAAGATGCTAAATTGTGGCAAGTTTGTAACGTGGCTTTTTTAAGATGAAAAAGAGGGAACTATTAAAAAAAAATATTAAAGGACTTTAAATTTTTCTGTTTTCTGTTTGTTATTTTATAACTTTGGTTTTTTTTCAATGTATTATTTGCTTCTACCTCCATATACAAGATTTGCTTGTCATTGCTGTGTTTTATGGTTTTAGAAAAGCCAAAAAAAATACCCATGGTGTTTGTTGATCATTTTTATTCTTTGGCTATCTGACCATTTTAAATTTAAGGACTTTAATTTAAGTATGCTATTTGAACCATTTAAAGACTAAAGAAAAAAAATGTCTAATTTTAATAAGATTCTGAAGCCTGCGAACTTATACCTTCCTGATTATTTTTTTCATTACCCAAAACATACCCAAAAAATATAAGCAGTACATTCCACTTCGTAATTGTACGCCTTGTTATCTAATGAATTTCTGGATGACATAATTTTTAATAAACGTTTTGCATAAGTTTAAATTTATTTTGTCCTACGTAAGTGCTTATCTTACCTTCATTATGTAGAAGCTTAATTAAAATCCTAAGGTCTTGTTTACTGTAAGTTTAACTTGACCTACTTAAATCAACCGAAAGTTCCCTTATTTTTTTAATAAAATATACGTTTTAGTGGACTCTGTTGGCCTATTTTTATTATCCTTATTATATTTTAATGTTGTTAAGGCTCATTAGATTGCCAAAATATTTGAACATTATTCAGTGGCATTTTGTTATTAATGTCATTAGAAAAATGGAAATTTTCTATTATTTTCTTGTGCTTTTGTTGGTTTTTTGTTTTGCTTTCTTTGTTGTACACACCCAAATTTTCTTATTTGCTTTAATGGAAAAAATTATTACAATTGGTTTATTATTATTATGATTGCTAAAGTGATTATTTTTATTATATTTTTTTATTTTTATTTTGGTAAGTCAGTATTCAACATTTTATTACAATTTTCCTTTTATTTTTTCTTGAATTAATGAAAATTAATGGGTTAATTTTATGGTGCATTAAAATAGAATACAATATTTTTTTGTATTATTGTTACTTTTACTTTTAAGAGAAAAATTTAAGAAAAATATAAGAAATTTTGATAGAAATATTTTCATACTTCAAGAATTCATGGTACATTTGTATATTTCAAAGGCTTTTTTTTATCAGCTCCTATTAAATTAGAATAGGCAGTATTGGATTTTCCTTAAAAGTAGTGATTTAATGGAAGTTCAATATTAGAAAAAAATGCTAATAGCTTATGAATTCTAATTTATAAGAACTATCATATTGAACTAATTAAGTTTAAGTTAGCGAAATGTTCTTTAAATTTTATAATTGCTTTAAAAATTTTATAAAAAAGGCCTACATTTGAAAAAGCGTTGTCGCTTTAAATTCTTTGCATTTTTTAAGGTTTCAATTATACTTTAAATGTTCTTCTTCAAAGCAAATATTTCATAAACATAATAATAAATTTAATCTAAAAGCGTTTTATTTTCGTAGTACATTCTTTTTACTGTACTCTGCATAATCTTTTTGTACCATAAGTATATAAAATTTAAAGGGCCCTTAGCAATAATTCATTTTTCCTATAAAAAAAAAAATTTTAGTAGTTTAGTAAAAGTGGGCAAGAAGAAGAGGTAAAAAGAGGACTAGATGTATTTTCTATAAGGATTGTTACAACAATATGCTAACATTTACTATAAAATATAGTTTCCATTAAAAATTGTTCAATAATTAATTTATATATATAAATTATTTGGCAACCTAATCTCTACCCAGTACGTTACATATAAAAATGAAACTATCTAAGGTATCCTTTATATAACCACCAGCTCGTCTTCTACTATATTTCATTCTTCCTCATTATCCTCTCTCTCCTTGCATATTCTATAACTATTTTTAAACATTTATAATGTAGACCAAGCATCAAATATGCCAAAAGTAAAATTCAACCTGAATATTAGAAGGAGGAGGAGGAGGAGGAGGAGGAGGTGACTATTGAAGAGAGATGAATGACACTGCTTTACAAAATTCTGGACATGTTATATGAGAAAAAAAATGTCAACAGATTTTTTTTTTTTAGTTGATTCTTTTTCGTGCCGGCTTTTGCATAGAAATTGCTTTTTTTCTGTGCTTTCGTATTTCAATTTCTATGAGCTCTTGTTAGGGGTATCAGAAAATAATTAGACTGTTTTTTCCATTTTTATAATAAGTGTCCTTATGTTATTTTTATGGCCTTTTCTGTTTTCTGTTATACATTTCAGGTGAATTTTCTTTAACGATATTTGAAATCTGTAAACTGTTTGCTAACCTGAATTTATAAATATCATCCATTACTAATACCTTTTTTTCCTTCCTACCTTAGAAATTTTTTCTTATTATGCATATTTTTAAAAGATATAAGAAAGTAGATGTAATTGTAAATGTAAACTAACGTTATTGTAAACTGAAAAAATGACGAAATGACATACGTTCTCTTGTTTCCCTTTAAAATTCTACTCGTAGTTCCCCCTTATTATTATAAAACTTTCAGCTATCAACCCAAGTCATTTTATTTGATTTTAATAGTTATTTACCTTTCGTTTGTATTTAATTTGGGCCTCTCCCTTATTTCTTCTTCTTGTTCTACTTATATGAAATTTCTATTTGAGTATAATTTTGTCTATCATTGTACTTTTCAATAACTTTTATTTAGGAAATAATTTAAACTATTTTTCTCAGCAAAAACTGGAGACACATCCATATGAACTCGTAAACTAACAGACTAGGTTGACTAGTTTGCTATAGTAAATCAGGTGTTCGATTGTTTTTATTGTTGTAGGCTTAAAAGAGAGTAGTGCGCTTCGATATTTTCTTCCTTTTTTATTTTTCTAATACTTGTCCTAACAACTAAAATATTTATCATAAACAATAAAAGCCTTACACATGTTCCTTTTCTTGTCTGCTTTAACTCGTATACCCCGCTCTTATATTACAAGGTTGGGCTGAATTTTCTATAACAAATAAGAGAAGGGTAAGAAGTTACAATTTCTTTTGTGTAACATGATTCATAAATTCGTTCCATTTATGTGGTTTGTAGTTTTTAACTTTTTTTTTTTTTTGTTTTGGATTTTGAATTTTTTCTTTATATTTCGGTCACTTCCTTGAATAACTATAACATAAATTTGTTTTTCAGAGCTCTTGTTACCTACCTCCCTTATCATCATAGGTATAGGATGGACATAGTTAGTTGAGGGAAAATTTCAAAGATGTATATTATAATTTCATTCAAAAAAATATTCATCCAAAAATGATAAAGCTTGTGAATTAATAAAATTTTATAATGTCCAAATACGGATACTTAAAATAGGACTAAAGCCTTAGTAGTTCAAATGTCTTTTAAATTAGCACAGATTGAAGCACATTTAAGTTAATATTTTCCCTTTCAAGTTTATGTTTAAATCATGGTCTATGAAATAGACCATTAACTAACACAATCTTTAATCGTTCCCAATTATAAAAGAATATTACAAAAGAAAATTGAAATGAAAATTTTTTAAATGAATTTTATTTTTCTGAGACATCCAAATTTCTTGCTAATATGCTAAGCTTCTTCTTAAATCTCCTTGTTGCTGCCACATTAATAATTTTGCCTCACTTTTCAAAGAACATTTTCTTTTATTGATAATATTTTAAGTTATACAGATATTTTAATTTACCATATTTCACTTTTTCTTATTCATTTTCCACTAGTTTTTTATATCACCCTCTCAGTTTTCAATCATCTTTCATCACCCTTTCATTTAATGATATTCACCAATTTAGGGAAAATATGAGCATATTAGAACGAAAAATATAAAATAAGAAAATTACATGAAAAACAACAAATAAAAAATACAGCAGACAAGAAAGAACCAAGTAATTTGATATTTATTATATGATAATATAATTTTCCTACTAATTAAATGGTTGGTTGATACACTTTTATAATAATTTAATAATAAGGATTTTTTTTTAATTTATTTTTAATTTAGTAGATTTTCTTGAGCTGGAATTTTATTCATTTTTTTTTTCACATGTACATTGCAAGAATATGAACCATTAATTGTGAAAATTGTACTCACTAATAACTATTTTTAACAATATTACAAATGTAAGTGGATTTTATCCACTTACTTACAAAAGATAAGTGTAGAATCAGTTACTGTTATTTTGATCGATTCAGAATCATATATCATAAATAGATATGTGTATTTGAAAATCCCACGCCATGCTGTTTCATGCAAACTTAAATGAGCTGTTTTAGATTTGAATTTATGATTTACGCTGTAATAAATTTCCAGTTTAATATAAAAAGAGTTTACTTAAATTTTATAAGAAACCTAAACTTTAAGAAAATCCTTCTAATCCAACTTTCCATTTACTTATTTAACTAAAAATATATTTAATCAAATCTGCTTAAACAATGAACTAAATGCATTCCTTTGATTTATATTAGTTTATTTATTGGACAAGATTATGCGAAAGGTGTTAAACGATGAAAAGCGTCTTTGCATTCTTCATTGTGCGTTAATAGAATTTTTTCAAACGTCTAATAATACGAATTATTTGTAAGCTCATATAAATCATAGAAATATTCGATAGCCTTATCTCTTATTGGAATCAAATGAAATTTTATACATGATCTATCCAATTCAATTCAATTCAATTCAGAAACATACACATATACATATACCTTTTAATATTAATATGCACAATGCATTGTTTACTTGAAGCCAACAGTAAAAAAAGGCAAACATTTACAACATAATAAAATATATTAAATAAATATTTGTAATAAACGAACACCTAATGCGTAATGCCTGTCTAACAGTACACATTATGGATTTTTATATATGAAATGCAAAAAAAGAAAAAAACAACATATAATGTTTAATAAATCCATTCAACTCTCTAATCATATTTCAATTTGCTGTGTTTTTATTGTTAATGTAAGGAAAAAGAAAAACTAAACAAGTCAACGAAATGTTCAAAATATAACGTTTTTGTAAAAAAAGTTATGTATATTTGTTCAATATATTTTTCTTGATAAATAATACACTAAAAGCATATCGCGTGTTTTGAGTCGTATAGAAAGGAAAACAAAAAGGAAAAACGTATGAACGAAAATAAAAGAAATAAAAGAAAAAAAAAAGGAGGAAAAGTAAACAAATAGTTTCATCCTAAAACGTTTACTTTACTATCAGTTTGGGCATTTTATACATTTTATTGAGTTTTTGCTTTTGATTAAACGTACAAGCAATTCTTGTTTAATAAAATCGAAAATTCGAAATTTTGGTTAAAAAGAACTATGCCAAAATTTTTATATGCCCATCTAATTATTTTGTTCTGTAAGAATTTTTGTTTGTTTGCTGTTTCATTATTTATAAAATTAAATTTTATTTCATGTTATTTCTTTGGTGATTTTCATATTTTTGCCAAATTGAACAACATTTTTTTTAGGCATGTACATACATACATACATATATCGTAATTCAATAAATATTAGGCTTTTCATTTTAAAGGTTTGACTTGCACGATTCTATTCTGTTAACTTCGTTTTTGTTTCTCATATAAATATTTTATAATTTAAGTAAATTTTCTACGAATGAGCGACATTTAAAATCTTATAAAAGCTTTTATTTATTTATTTTATATATATAGAACAATAATATCAGGTAGTAATATAAAGACCATGAACCAAACATAATTGCTTCATTTTGAATATGATTTTTGTTTGTTTATTATTGTATTAAATTTCATTTCTTAATGTCAAATTAAACAGCACACTATAAGAATTTTAATGGATTTGTCAAAGTCAATAAGAAATTATGTATTATATTTATTTTATAAGGAAGTCAAGGGCAACATTTTAAAGCTTTAATTATTAAATTCTAATATTTTATTTAAGAAATAAAATTTTTCTATAAAAAAATTTGGTAAAAATTTTAGCGTTTGAACATATAATACGTTTAAGTGTGCCATTTAACGAGAAAAAATGCCTCTAAAACTAATTCAATTCAAGCGTTTTTTACAATAAAATTTTATTCAAAGGGAAGCACATGATAATGAATTTGTGCAGAGTGTTAAGGAGTTAAATTGCTGATTATTATTATTATAAATTAGATATAATTCTTTGTAGTCCAAAAAAAAAAAAATTGAAGACATTTATCCGCATGATAACGACTTTAAATATATGAAATATTTGACACTTTTTATTATAATAATAAATTCGTGACTCTTTTTTTATTTTCACATTTTGAAAAATCTATAAAAATATTATAAGTGGGGGGGGTATTCATCTTTCTTATTTCTTTTTTTTTTTGAGCATTATTATCTATCTATATTTATAATAGGAACAATTTAAAACAGGATATGTGTCTAACATACATGCTTATAAATATTGTAAAAGTATTATTCTTATAAAGATTTTTGTAAAAAAAAAATATAAAAAAAAAATTATGAAAAAATGTATATAGAAAGTAAAGAAATATAAGCATTGTCATCGTAAGTTGAATGTGCATAATATTAGATGTCCAAATTATTTGTAATAGAAAGATATTTTGACGTCATAATCAAGGGACAACATTGTCAAATAGAAAGCGCCAGTAGCAAACGTTACAACTTGTAAGCGTAGGCTCTTTAAACAAGTTCGTATAATAATAATCCATATCGAAAGATATTTCATCAAGTTGTTCTATGAAAATACTTTTTATAATAAATTAGTAAACTGTTATGTTAATTTTAGCAAACTGTACCACTTTTATTTGTTTTCGTTTAATTTCAAGGTGAAAAGAATCAATTTTTTGTATATAAAATTTAATCAGTCATGTGTTTAGAGGAAAAATCCAAAATATCGCAATAATAATAATAATAATAATAATAATATGTGCGATATATAAATATTTCTTAATGTATAAACCACGTGACCTTTTGTTAAAATTTTGATAATTCGATTATGTTTTCCCATTTCATATACATCAATGTATTATTTTATTACATTCCCCATCTTTATGTTCTTTATACATGTTGTTGATAAGTTGAATGTGTTGTGTTGGTTAAATATATGATGCAACTAATCTTTTTATTAGATGGCTGCGCTATTTTTTTTTTTTACAAACATATTTCCATTCATTTGGAATGATTTTGTATTTCCTTTTATTTTTCTTCAAAACTTTATATTCATTTTTTCAGAAGAAAATTGCCATTCCATTCTGTTTCTTTTTACTTGCATATACGTATGTAAGGCCTTAAATGATTTCTTTTTTTTTTAGAGGTATTATTTCACATATGAGCAAATTATCATGATAAACTTATATCGATTTTTGGCAAACAATAAGAACATAAAAAAGGCATTAAACTTTGTTTTTATTTTTAGACTTATTTTTATTTTTTGACAAATGTAATAAAAATATTCAAAGGGAAAGAGAAGTAAACGATAAGAATTTCAAAGTAAGGGTACAAATAAAGAACTTCGTAACTTCGTAACTTTGTTTATCATTAGCATTGTAATGTTCTCCTTCATTTGGTATACGATTTCATAGTAGATTTTAATTAAAATTCTGCCATTGTCAGTTCGTTACACCATGGCCGGCCCCTATTAATATAAATTTCAACTGATATAAGAAAAAAAAAAATAGGGTCCATTGCGGCATGTAATTTATATTAAGTTGACCAGAGATTCACATTTCATATTTTTGATAAACTTAATTGATATTTTTAGTAAACTTTTACATTTAATTACATATAATTTTTTTTGGCAATGTCATCATTTAACGATTATGCCTCATTTTATGCGATTAGTGATATGCATTTTTAAGTGCTTATGTAAATAATTTATAGTTTGGTTTGATATTTGAAATTTTCTCCATTAATGTATGCCAAACAATAAGCCATCTAATCATAAAAAAAGACTTGATAAACGTTTAAAGGCATTCTTCTTAACAAAAAAAAAAAAAAAGACGAGAAAGGGAACCGCTTGAAAAGAATGTTTATTAATAAAAATTGGTTCGGTTTTGTTTAGTCTTATATGTAAAATAAAAAGTTAATTCACTTTATGTAAAATTAGACTTGTCTTTCAAGAGTTTTGTTTTAAATGTACTTTTCTTATGAAATAAAATGCCTAAGTATAAAACCTTAGACATTTTATTTCTTGCTTTCTCTCTACTCTCTCCTATGTTTTCATTAACCTAAAAATATACTTTCTTTTAAGTTTTTGCATATAAATGCTTATAAGGAAAAATCAGGGTTTTCTCAAAAATGTTCGCTATTAAATTGCAGAGAATTAATATTTATTTTACAATAGAATTACAATTTTAAAAGAAATAAGCAAGAGAACAAACAATAAATGAAAAATGAAAAATGAAAAGAAAGAAATGTTCAAGCATTTAGCATAAATTTAGGCAATAAAAATAAATAATATTATAATAACACATAAATTATAAAATAAAATGAAATGTAATAAAAATAATTGCTTAATTGCAATTGCGTGAAAAATATGTAATTGTATTAAGAAATGAAAATAAGAAAAATGAGAAATGGGAAATGGGAAGCAAAAAGCAGGAAGAATGGAAGGAAAACCATTATTCTCTCAATAAGTCTTGTTAAACAAGGGATCTACAAAAAAAAACAAGAAATAAAAAATGCAAATTAATTTTAATACAATAACATAATAAATAAATGTGTTAAACGAAACTTAGATAGTAGAGATAACAAATATGAATAAATGAAACAAAAAATTCGAAGGAAAATGAATAAATTTTATTCCCATGTAGCTAAAATGTAATAATAACAAAAACAAAAACAAAAAAATGATTATGAAGTGCTTTTTTGTTAACTAAAAAGGCTACGAAAAAGTTTGCGTTAAACAGCCGAATACCAAAGTGACAATATTTTTTCCAAGACAACAACAATAATAACAATAATAAAATTGCTATAAATTGTAAATGCTTGACACTTAAAGTATGAGCAACTTATTGAACAAATGTTGGTAAGAGAGGAACCTCTTCAAAATATTTAATATTAACTTAGCGTATAACAATAAGAGATTTTGTTTGTTGTTTTTGTATTTCATGAATATTAAACTTATAAAAGAAAATGTAAAAAAAAAGACAAAAAGAACAAAAAAGTATACTTTGTTACCAAAAAAATTTCCACCTGAAAAGACAGAAACATCTTTTCGGTGGATAATACCATAACATTTTTCTCTTATCTCCTACTCAAATCACACACACTCATATATTATTGTAAGAGTGCTTTGCTTTTTTTTTTATTATTTATTATTATCATTATTAGAGAGGACAATTAAGAATTTGTCACTATTCTTAGCATGTTTAGAACATTGAATTTTCATTGTATTCTTATTGTTTGAAGTGTTTACCTTGATTTCGTAAAAATATTAAACTGATTTTTTATTTATATGAAATCTCTGAAAATCTGAAAATATGAAAATATGAAAATCTGAAAATATGAAAATCTGGTCTTTAATTTTTGCTCTTAAGACAAATATGGACATCAAATATTGAAATTCAGATAGAGAAGAAATTTGGTTTGCCATTTTTTTTACTTTTTCATCAAGGACTTTTTTTTTATCAAGGACTTTTTCAATTTTTGCCAAACTATTGTATGTTAAGATTTTTTTTTTTTACAAAAACTTGTAATTCCATGCTAACATTAGAGAAAGATTCAAAAACACAGAAAGCATCCTCAAATTAAATTTCATAATATTTTTTATTTTCACTTATATAAATGTCGACATAAATTTAATATCAAGTTAAACAGAGTACAGAGTAGAGCTTGCTTTTATACGTATAAAAGAGCAATAACAACAATACAACTAAATCATATTTCAATTTAAGATTTTCTTTCATTTCCTCAGTACTTTCTTACATACATGCTACGTTTGTTCTTTGTTTTACTGGAAGAAATTACTCGGATCTATTCTATTCTATTCAATTCTATCCAGAAAACATTAAAAGTGTATGTATTAAGTTTTGTAATGTTACACAAATTTTCCGGTTTTCAATTCAATTTTCATTTCACTTGGCAATTAAAGAAAATCTTTATCATGTGTTTCTCCAAAAAAAAAAAATAAATAAAAAAATTCATTAAATAACTTAATATATATAAAAACGGTTTTGAAATTCCCTAAGCTTTTTCAAATCTTTAAACGTTCCATTGCAATGTGGTTTACCAAAAAACTGCTTTTATATATTTTCGTTTTGTGGACGTTTATTCACTTTAAATGAATCGATTGAAATGAAATTTTTGGTTCCTTTTTATGCATCACAAAAATATCAGTTTCATAATTCAAAAAAAGATAACTTTAAACATCAGATTATCCTTTCAAAAAGCAGTCCAAAAATACGTCTTGCTATTTTGTAAAACAAGAAAAAATTTTTCGATTCCATTTACTACTTTAATGTTAAATGCCGCTGACATTTTGTTGCATTATTTAAAAGAGCTAATTCCTTAAATGCTAAATGGCCTTATTATAAAGACTAAGTACAATGATGCTCCCTGTTTGTACGAATTGTCAAATAGTAAACTTTTTCATTTCATAATTCTACGTGTGTAGTTATGCGTATGTTTAAGAGAACAAACGACGGGTAAACATTACACCTCGCGAAAGTACTGCTCTATGCATTGGGTTTTTTTTTCTTGATTTATTCGTACTTTATGTTTTTAATCCTTTTTCCATTACGATTCTTTTCATAATTCTTATTTACATGTTTTTAAGACCTTCCCATCATACTTGTTTTAAGTATGCTACTCCTTTGGTAGTCTTTCTAAGAAAATGTCAAAAGATATGCTTCATTTTTTGTATTTAAACTCACATTCTAAATGTGTGCCACAATTTTATGAATTCAATTTTCTTATGGTTAACGCTTTACGTAGTAGACTTGGTGAATGGTATTGTAACTTTGTATTTTTATTAAGTTTGCCTAGTTGTTATTATTGTAATTCTTGATGATGATAATAATGATGTTCTTTATGTCTTAAATTATAATTTTTATTATTTTCATTAATTTTTTTTTTCTTCTTTGATTTTTGTTTTATTTGATAATTTTAATTTTTGTTTATCGTTTATTTTTTGCCACAATTTAGCTGGTTGGTGTTTTTCTTCAAGGAAATACAGCAAAACGCTAACATAAAAAAATAACCCTTTAATATTAAGTTAAATACATACACATACATAGATGTACATTTTGTATGTAAATATTCAAAAATTGTTTTAACCATACACTTAAGCCCGTTCCAAGTTCCACAGCGTAGCACTCTTTTTATACAGAGAAAATTATTTTTCCTTATAACTGAATTATTTTGTGATTAACGTCTCTCTATACCAAACAGTTATTGTATGCAAACATAAATAATTAAAGGGTTGCTTTCTTGTTCGTACAGTTTGTTCACAGTTCATAGTTCACAGCGGCACAATTCTCAAACTTAGTTTCTTTTTCTTAGAAATATTGAAATGAGCTGATGAAAAAAAGAGAGGGAAGACAATATGCCTTTTACTATATGAAAATTTCATAATTATAATTTTATATGTAGAAGATAATGTTATATGACAACATCGTGAAGCAAAATTGAAATTTAAATGAGACAGAGGAAAAATATATGATGAATGTATGGAGAAGAAGAAAAATAATAAGAAGAACGATATAATTTTAATTAAAAGCGTTGCTTTTATTTATTAAAGACTTATTATATAAACATCAATCATTTTATTGATCCTTGACGTAAACGAAGTAGAGCTCTAATTGACAAAAATGCTTCTTGAAAGTAATACAAAATTTTAGTTTACAAAAAAAATTCCCATAATGTTCCAATGCATTTCAAATTGAAGTTTAAAAACTGTAAGGCCTAAGTTTTTGTTGCCTTGATTAATGTAAAACGGCCGCCTTAAGGGATAAGAAAATATTAACAATTTGTTTTAAACTGATGGTTTAGGCAGTTCAACAAATAAAGCTCGAGTGGCCTACATATAAAATATAATATTTTTTATTGCTAGGTTCGTCCCAAAGCACAGACCACTTATTGTTTGCTCTAATGAAAAAGACGTACGTTTAGTGTTCCTTTTAAATTAAGTATAAGGGAATTTGTCTCTGTGTTTTATCATCTAACAGATTAATTTTAGAAGCAATATAATTGATATTGTATTTCAATTGAAAAGTTTAGTATTTGATTTTGATAATTGCTGGGCGATTCAGAACAAATATCAGGGATACCTACAAATTGACGGTTTTTGTTCAGCATCCAAATTCATACTTCTTTCAGCCAAAGTTTAATCAACTTTATTCAATTGTTTTATATTTTAAAATAAATAAAAGTAACCCTCAACAAATATCAAAGCATAATTATAAAAAGGATAATGAAAGAAAGGTTAATATGCGTCTAGATGGTCACGTGATATCATTTTGGTCATATATTATATTACATGCCGTATGAATAAATATTGTATTATTTAGCTTGAAAATTCGTGAAACAAGTGGTTTTGACACCTCAAAAGGGTCAAATATTTTTTTATTCATTTTCTACGCTACATTATGCATTTCATATTTTACTTTATTTAGTCAAGTCCATCAAGTTTTTGTAAACACTTTCATACTAAACCTTAACAGAAACAACAATAGCAACAATAACCAACAACAAGAGTAACAATATCAATCAGCATTTGAAAAGTACCTTTCCCAATGATTGAATGAATGAGTGAGCACATAAATATTGTGTTAAAAGTACTTAAAATAAAACAAGTAAAACAATTTTATTTAGCTGGTGTATGTATTGCGTTTCAAAACCCCTTTTGAATTTTTCAATAGTAGATAGAAAACGTTAACATAAAAAACTGAGAATTTGGTATTGTATACTTTTGTGTAGGCTTTTCTCAGTTAACGTTGCACTATAGGCGTGGCGGTTGATCGATTTTGACCATTTTCAATATAAATCTGTGTGCAATGCGCACACAGCTCTCGCATTTGAGTTCAATATCTCTATTTTGCGATATTTTGCTAGGGAAATTTAACCAGGCACGGACAGACGGACAGATAGACAGACAGGTCTAAACCGTTTCAGAATTTGTTGTTAATCTAGGATGTATATACTTTGTAGGGTCTTTGATTGTTACAAACATAATGATAAAGAGAGTATACCTTTCACCTCTGAGTGGTGGGTATAAAAAATGATGCATACGTGCCATAAGACCACTGGCCAGTGGTCGCTCATTTTCACACACATTATGCTCTTTACTTTTTTTTTTTTATTTGAAATATAGCTACAAAAAACTTGCGGGTGTTAAATTGTGTGTTACATGCAGACAAGTGTAACATTAAAAGTATATTAAATGCCTTTTATAGAATAAGTTGTGTTAAGTAAAAAGGTTTACCCTGATTTAAAATTATCATTTGTTTAAGCCTTACTTTTTTGCCTTTATTGTGTTTTTATATATTTTCATTTTATATTTATATGTAATCATTTAAAAAAAAATTAAGTAAAAATATTTTAAAAACAGTGTAACGATTAAAAACAATATAACGATTTGAAATACATGTATAAGAAATTCAGAAGTGTTGCCATCAAACTTTATTTTTTATTTTTTCTAAATAAAATATAAAAGTTTTAATTTTTTCCATTTTTATAAGTAATCATCATAAAATGATCCACATCTGGATGTTTCATATCTTCGAGCATATTTCTTTGCAATTGGCAGATAATTTTTATTCTCCTGCACTTTTTTATTAAATTTAAAATTTAAAATTTTAAATTTAAAATTTTTTTTAAAATTTTCCATTTCAATATTTCATATTAATTAAAACGTAAGTATATTTTTTAAAGATATTGGATATTGAAAAATATAAAAGTACAGTAAAAAAAGTACTCTGTATGTATGATGATCAAAGTTTTCAATTCATAAAGGATTTTATAATAATTTTTTTTTGCGAATGATACACATTTATATCGGATTTTAATGAAAATGGTCACAATAAAAATACGCGATAAAATTATTTTCTTTTAACCTTCTACTAGCATCGCTTTTAGTATAAAATAGAATAGAAAAATCTAATAAAAATCATTTGCTGTTATATTCCTACTAAAATAGAATGCACCCATGAATTTTTATCAAAAACAACAACAATCACAACAAGCCATAATAATAATAATGCATTGTACTGCATTGGTATGCATGTGCGTAATGCTCTCAGTACTGGTCGAACATATTGCATTGAAATGTAATTGCAGATTAATTGAGTGTTATGTTAAAATATAACAATGAATCGCGAATCAGAAAAGTACAACCGATACAAGGCAACAAATAGGACCCCTTACAGCAAATATTGTGCTAGGTAATGGGAAAGAGGTAAAAACAGAGAGAAAGAATGAGAATAAGAATTAAGCTTGAAAATGAATGGCTAAAAGTCAATTTTAATATCGATACAATGATGATACATACACACCCATACAAACACAAATGCATTCTTTTCAAAAATGTTTCTATCAATATATTAACAAAATATGAACAAAGTTATTTTTATTTAGTGTTGTTGCTATCGTTATTATTTTTTTATTTTCAACCAATTTTCCACGTGTCGTTTTTGTGGTATTTTAATTTCCAATATAAACATACAACCAAATATGCACATACACGTACACACATATATACGTACATATATATCTATATATGTATGTATATATAATCACAGTTTAACGCCCACCCAAAAAAAAGAAAGAAGTATTCAACTCTCTTTCAAATGCACATTAAAAATGTAATGTTGTTTTTTTTATCTTATACTATTTTTATTTTTTGATTGTAATAAATTTGCTTTTTTTACCATTTATTCAAAATACCAGGGTAGAAAAACAAAAACAAATACGACTTTACTGAAAAATATGTTAAAAAAGAATAAGAATAAAAATACACCATAACAATAATAATTGTACAGCATATGCAGAGGGAGATGAGATGAGCAATAAAAATTATATTTGTTATATTGTTATTATATTTTTTTATACATATTCATTGTATTGTTGTTAATTAATTGTTCAATAAAATTAATAAACATTTAACATTGTGGAAGTTAACCCTTTTATAATTCATGATAGCAGCAATAACAATATTACTAGCAATATTAACATTATAATACTGTTAAGGAAAATTATAAAAAATTAATTCAAATAGGAAAGTGTAATTCATAAAATGCAATGAACATGCAATGTAAATATAAATGTTTGTAAATGTATAGATTTCTCTTGTTTTCTCTTTTTATCTCTGTATCACTTAATCTAACTTCTCTTAATTCGTTTTATTCAATAAGCAATTTATGCAAAGAAAGAAAGTTCCGTAATATGCATGCATATGCATGCTTATTACTTTTATTTTGCTATGCATTTTCTGTTGTTGTTGTTGCCCTATACATAAGCAATATATATTTTTTTAAATTAAACTTTACACTACAAATGTTCTTATACTCATGTGTATAGAGTCTAGCATATATAAATATTTATATTACAGTTACTAATAAACGATTAACATATTACAAGTTACTTGTACTGTACAAGCAGAGAATTTTGTTGTGTGACTTCTATTGCTTATTTCTATCTCTCTCTCGTCAATTTCAATTATGAATTTTTATGGCAATCAGTGCAGTAACTGCATTGTTATTCACATTTATGTAATATTACATTTTAAAAGATATCGAAAATGACAGTAAAAAAAATTTTTTAATTACTGAAAAGTGCAATTTCATAAATGGTCTTTTCAACATAAATACCAATTTATGGGAAAAGAAATCATAATAATAAAATTGCAATAACATAGACGACTGGCCGACAAATCTATTGCATGCTTTTAGTCAATGGCCTTTTTTGACTCTTCTTTTATGTTTTTACCCTTTTAATACCTAAAAAATTTCATGTTTATTTTGTACTTTTTTTAAGTGAAACGATGATATTAACAATGACAACGTTAAAAGCTTTAAAAGTTTATTAAGAAGATAAGTTAAAGTTACTTGGACGTGTTGCTGATATTTGTCTTAAAAAAAATTCATTTAGCATTATAACAACCATAATAATAATATAAATGATATGATGGTATTACATATAGTCATTTTAGGGACAAATCCTTACTTTGCTAGATAATAAGCATTTATTTTTTTTTTTTTTGATTTTTAATGGCCGAGAGAGTAAATTTCATATTACGGCTGGTAGTAAGTATTGAGAATTTAACTTTTTCATTTCTAGGATTTTTAGCACAACATAGCAAAATATTTAAGTAATGAAGAAATTCAGGGCTTTTTAGAATGTCTAACATATTTTATTTAACCAGTTTTATCATCACAATTTATTTTTCTCGCTCTCTCTCTCTCTATCTCTTTCTCTCTCTATCTTCTGTACAATGAACGCTAAATTAAGAACAGCAATTTTGTATGATGATGAAGATGGGTTTGGTGTTCATGATGATGATGATGCCCTTTAAAAATAATTGATACATACTTAAGTCTTAGGCTTAATAAATTTCAAATTGTATAGATGTTAAATATATATTTGCAGGCATGTGTATGCATTTTGTAGACTACAAATCATATCAATGTGTCTTTAATTAAGTGACTACTGAAGAGAGAGTGTCTATAGAATTTATAACAACAATTGCAGCAATAAGAGTCACCCATTTCATTCAAGGACTAGAATAGCGAGAACCCTTTTCATATACATATATATACTGACACGTGATAAATGACTGGTATTAGTCAAATTAATTGATCAAATCCGAAGGTCTGTCAGAATGAAAAAAAATATTCGAATACGCAAGAGTCAAATGAAAACAAAATTACCATCAGATTAAATTGCACAAAAAATTAAGACATGGAACGAATTCTGTATAATATGAATCCTGTAAAGGTTTAAATTAAACCAAAAACTGTCCAACTGCCAACTTTACATATAGAAAAATATGTTGCATGTAAGCGTTAAAGTATGATGCAACACCAGCATTCAAATTAGGCAAAGAGATAGTCAGGGAAATAAGTACACAACAATAAATATTTGGTAGAATGTTGCATTTATTTTTAAATGGCACGTAAGAAGATACAGAAAAGAATTGTACAATAACAAAAAAAAAGCACAATTATATTTGCATAGATCACAAAACTGCCCAAGCAAATATTTTATGGTTTACCCCAAAGAAATAGACTCAAATGTAAACTCTATAACTAATTTCATCTTAGGCACTTGTATGTGACAACAGTTAACAATTTCTATGTACAATTTACTTTAACAGAGCATTTTTCATCATATTGTAACAAGAAGAAGCATAAGTTAAGATAGAAACAAATATTCTTACTTAATATGTATATTAAAAATTTTCTTACGTACTTTCGACATTACGATGTATGATGTTTTTTTTTGTTTTTTTTTTTTTGTTTGGACTAAAATATCTGAAACAACTATTTAAAGCGCTTTATGATATTTAGCAAAACTTTTGCTCTTTATTACAATATTCTTAAATTAAAGAATAAATTAAATTAAATTTATATGCATCATATAAATTTTTTAAGAATTAAAAAATTTATATGATGCATGTAAATTTTAAAGCTATTCTTTAATTTTTGACACTTTTGTATATTATGAGTTACCCTTCTAAAATCTGCCCTTATAAAATGATATATAAATATTGTCAGATAAAAACGAAAAACACTTGAACATTATTCGTAGTTGATCATGGCAAGCGTATAACGTATATGTGTTAAACGGAATACCTTAAGGCTCAATGAAAACGATAGATTTATAGATAAATGGATAAGTAGAGACATTTGTAGAATGGACACAAATATTTATAATCCCCAATCACCTTTCCTGTTTTCACTGTACTCTTATGGCGTTGTTCTTATTGAAGTAAATAAATCATTATAGAGGATGGATTTCCACAATCATAGAAAACATAGAAAAATGTAAATATTTTCATACATACACATTTATTCATTTATTTAGCATATAAAAAGGCAAAAATGGCAAAAAAGGAAACCACATACGCCTAAACCATTTTTATGGCCAATTGCTTCATATATAAAGAATGCAAGAGAAAAATATGGCTTTAAGTTGAACTGAAAGTGTAAGAGAGTTAGGTGTTATATAAAAACCAGCAGAAATTGATTATGCTTTTCACTTTTATTTCATGCGGATATACGTGTTCTGAGTTTATGTATGTGTGTCTATTTGATTACCATTAATAATAGTAATAATCTTGTTAAAGGAAAAATACCAGAAATCTGGTTAAAATTGAAAACGGAATTGCAAATTATGATGTAGATTTGGATAAAAAAGGAAAAGAATTTTAATGAAAATAACAACAAATTCAAATTTTCGTAACCATTTATATTGATATTATAGAACAGGATCATCTTCTGCTATCATGCAGGTGATGCAGGAGTGAGCATACTAATTGCAAAACTCATACATTTACATATATTTAAAGTAAATTAACTCTTAAGGTAAAATACAACAACAACAAACAAACAGTTACGTATAGGCTAAGGAAATGGTGTAGAGAGTAAAATGGATGGCCATAGGGTTTGTTCTTCTTCTTCTAATTTTCATGAAATTGTAAAAAAATGTAACTTTTTAAATCTGTAAATTAATATCATCCATAAACGAACTCTCTATCATCATCTCTTTTTCAGAATAGAGAAGTGTACACAATCATTTTAATTGTAATTTTATTATTCTACTTCAGCATCAATTTGTCTTTTCTGTGATTTAAATGTATTTGTCTAAATGAATTCTTTAGTCAGTACGCTCAGTGTTGTTACTATTTTTGTTGTTATTGATATATTTGTTACACTTGAGTTGAATTAATTGTATGTGCAAAACAATTTGAAACGTTTAAAAAGGTACAATAATAATAACAACATGAAGTAACATGAAATGATTAATTTTCTGTAAATTTTCAATTTCACTATTAAATGTAAAATGGAAATGAGTAGAAAAAATAATTGTTTTCACCTTCTTGCTCTTTCTACTCTGCCTTGTTTGCTGCCAGTACACATAAAAAGTATCTAAAAAAATTTTAAATCGAATTGTTTAGCCAATATAAATTGGGTAAACGTTGCTCAAACAAATTAATCAAAATTGTATTTTTTTTTTTTTTTTTGGAAAACTGAGTAACTCTTTAAAATCCTATAAACTTACATAAAGCAGAAATGAAAAAGCCTTAAATTAGAATACAAGCTCACATAAAATTAAAGGAAAGTAATTGCTTTCAATTGTTCTAGATTTAAAAAGAAGATTCTTTTAAGCTTGCATATACGTAAGAACTTTTACCTGCTTATTTGTGAGTAAAGTTAGACTAAATAATTCTAAGTATAAGTGAAAATTTGAAGCATTGTACTTAGAAGTTTAATAAAAGTTCCAAAGAACTTGTGTTTTGCATAAGTGAAATAAATCCTCAAGGCGTGACATAGCCAATTACATTGTTGCATTTAGTTTACAAATTAAAGTTATTTCTTGCTTTTTAACATTCCAATTGAACATTTAAATTGTACATAATAAAATATTTAACTATACTTATTCACAAAGTGAAATAAAAAATCAATTTAAAAGTAATTTCTTTCCACAAATTATAGCAAAACTTCGTTGTCTTTTACCCTTTTCTTTTTCTTCTCAAAAAAAAAAAAACAAAAAAATGAAAAAGGAAATCAACGAACGAAATTGCAAAAAAGGGGAAAACAAGTAAAGTTTGAAAAAAAAGTTAGAACAAAAGCAGCAATTTTATGCAACAAGTGTCAGGCGTCCAGCCATTTAGTTCACAACCCAAACTAAATGTATACGGTAACACATTAGAACCCTTCAGGAGAGATAGTGGATATAATAAAAAGGGGGAGAAACTAAAACAAAATAACACACGAACAAACAATCAAATAAACACACAACTGAAAAAAAATGAATAAAAAAATAAACAAACAGAGAAGCAACACACAATAACTTCCTGCAATTGAATGTACAAAAGCAACAAACAAAAGCATACAAATTTTGTCAACTGTAAATTGTTGGGGATAAAATTATTTGATTGTAGAAGCTAAATGGCTTAAATCCATAAATAGAAAGAGAAAATTTTTATGTGCATTTTTTCTATAACATCACTGCGCATAAAAGTTTCTTATCTTTTACAGATTTTGAGTTGATGGATTGAAAATTTAAAAATATCCCAAATTTTTTTGTTTTTATTTTAATTTTTTCTTTTAAGTAAACTTTTATAGATAATATTTGATAGAAATTAGCTAAATTGAAGAAATTTTTTTTTTGGACAATATTTTTTACAAATCTTTTATATTTTATTTAATGTAGTAGAAGCGATTTAATATTAAAATCGGATACAAAAGTATGTGGAGTTAGTCTTTTATTGTCAAATCTGGAAAAATATATAGAAAAATTTATGTCACGGGGCCTTTGACATTGTTTAGCAAAACAAAAAAACTCTACTTAACTCAAACCAGAAACAAAAAATAAAGGAAAATATAAAATGAAAACGATAAACACTAAAAAATAGAAAAACAAAAACCATAAGAAATCCAAGCGGAAAATTTAAATCCTAACCCAACAAAAAACTTACAAAAAGTGTAAACGAAAGGTTAGAGAGAAAGATGTAATTTGGTAATGCGTAATAATGAATGTGTATGTGTATATGTATGTGTGTATGTGTATGTTTATAATGAAGTAAGAATAAATAAGCCACTTGTCTTTGAAAAGCTTATAAAACTCACATAACTCATAACTCTAAAGTTGAAATCACTTTCGTTAAGGTTCTTGTATCGAGGTTGTTGTATCGAGAGTTGTTGTGATAGAGAGAAGTCATACAAAATAATAAAAACGAAATATAAAGTTAATAATATGATAATGATATGTTAGTAACGATTTATATTTCAGTTGATGATTTTTAAGTTTCAATGTTGGTATCAGTGTTAATGTCAGTTTTTTTGCGAGTTGTTACTTTTACTACCAAAATTACTTTTATTTAGGCTTTCAGCGTATAAACAAATTTATATTGTTATGCTTCTTCTTCTTCTTATTATTATTATTTTTATTTTTGTTGTCATTGCACTTTTATCCATCTTTTTTTACATTTTCTTTTTTATGTTTGGTTAAAACCCAAAAAAAAAACTGGAAAGCTTTTTTTTTACTTCCTTTCCTACATTGTTAAACACTTATTGACTCTTTTGGTTTTAGCCTTAAGGGCTGGAAATGGTTATCATCAAATAGTTATTTTTGCAATTGTTATTGTTGTTGCTATCCTAAATAAATATTGTTAAAAAATGTAAATCGTTTACGATGAGTATTTCATCTCAAGTTCATTTCCATTTCTATTTGATTAAAATACATTTTATTTATGTTTGTAATAGCAACAATAGCAAAGAAAGCAAAAAGTCACCAATCTTTGAAAACAATTCAGCAATTCAAAAATTTTGCTAAAACATCAAAAATTATATGCTTTTTGTTTACACTTTCAAATTGTAATTTACGCATTGTATGTGCGTAAGATCATTATCACCAACATCATTTTTATCATATGTCTCTGTCTATCTCTATGTCTATTTCTTTCAATCGCTCTGTCATATAGTGAAAAATTCAAATTAAAAACTGTTTATGACAGCGAAAATGTAAATTTATCGAATTTTTGGTATTGTTGTAACCAAACTCAAATATTCTATAATTTTATTTTTATTTTTATTTTATTTGGTTTTTTTTTCATTTGTTACATTCATTTTGTATTATTCCACTCGCTTGAAATACTTTTTATGTTTCTCTATCTATCAATGATTTTTTTGTGTCATATTTTTTGTATGTTTTTCTAAAGTCCTTTTTTCAATGGTCCTTCGTTCTCATTTTTGTTTTTTTCCTTTATTCTTTTTTGATTCATTTGCATGTATGAAATGTGAGTTGCTATCTCTCGGTTTTGATTCCAATGCATATTATTACAAAGGCAATAAAAAAGAAAAAAACAAAAAAAGACACGCAAGTAGAAAAAAATTCATGCTGATATTAGAATGCTGACAAAAGGAGTGAACACTTAATACAAGTGTCCTTTTAAACTTCAAAAAGAAGTGTTAATATGTCAAACGCAACATTACATCAATTCTTTCTTTTACATATTTTCCCTTTTTTTTGATTTATGTTTAAATGAAATCAACTTTATGTAATAACCAATAGATGATAAAAATATTATTTTAAATTCTCATTAAAAATTTGTTATTAAAGTGAGAAAATTGGGCACTGGTCATTTAACCATTAAATAATAATTGATCTAAATGTTATGAAAGTTTTATGAGATCAAAGTGCTAGAACATAATTTTTTACACTACTTATCACACAGACTGTAAGAATTTTATATGTAATACTCAACGGCAGGCAAAATGGGCAAAGGGTTGTATTATACCAGTTAAGTCAAAAATATTTTATAATAAGCGTTAAATTTGTGCGTTCAGTTTCTTCTATCGTAACTTTTTAAAAAATTTATTACAAGGACATCTATTGTTATTTCAGAATTAATTAATGGAGCAAATCTTAAATTATACACATTTATTATGAAAATGTTATATGTTGGAAATAAATAGTTGATTCTCAAAATGATGTTGTTTTTTTGCTTTCTTATCAAAAATTCACTAAAAGATTTCTGCCTAAAAGAAATATAAGTTCTAGGAATAAAAAATTTCGATTACTTAGTATGAAATATATTTCTAATATTTAGTAAAAGTTTCTTTTATTTTGATATTGGCAAAAACAAAAAAAAATTTATTATCTCCATTATAAATACATTTTATTTTTACTATAATTACATTTTTTTAAGTGCGAGCTCCATCTCTTGCTTTCACTAATGATAACGCGTAATCTTTTAGATCTTATAAAAAAAAAAATTACAAAACAAAGGCTTAGGAAAGGGATCAAAGGCAATGAAAATCTTTATGATAAACACACATACTCTTATTTTTATTTATTTCCATATTTATTGCTCATAGTTAAAAAGGGAGGCGAAACGTCTGTAAGCATATTTGTAGCTCTCTAGTGCATTCTTATCATTATTATTATATCTAGTTTTTTTATTTTATTTGAGGATTTATTTTTGGTTTTTTATTGGCTTTGTTGGACATCAATCGACTTTATCGAAAATATCATTTTGTTTTGCTAGCGTTTAGAGAGAAGAAATATAAAGGATAAATACCGTTTAAATAAGTGTATTATTGACATAAAAGCTATAACTTTTGGAAGAATTAGCCTTTGTGGTTTAGCTTTTGTTATCTTCATAAATTTTCTATTAATATTTAATATCTCGAATATCGAAATGCCTCGAAGATAGTTAAATGGATAGATAGACTACAAACTACAATTTAATAGATGATATTGATGTTTTATATTAATGTTTGCATTCACATCCAGCAAGATGTAAATAAAAATTTTCCGATATCAATGAATTTCGAAACTATTTTGTAATTATGATTAATTAGAAATTTTGTATTTTGTGTGGGCCAAATTGTTTACGCATTTCCTAAAATAGTCTTTACGTCTATATCATTTCTATTAAATAATAAAGGAATAAAATAAAATTGACAATTCCATTGTGCCCTGGGTCCTTTGAGACATAACCAAATTTCTTCAAAATATTAGAAAAACCTTCACTATTTTCAATTTGCGTTTTTTCTTCCTAAATATTCTTATGGATTTTACCTAGGAGCTTATTATTTTTTTTAGGCTGATAATTCCGTACCGTTTATAAATATGTTAATTATTTTTAAAAAGTTGTGGTTTATTGGTACCTTTTTTTCTTTTTAATTCACAAATAAGGGAAATGAAAAATTTTTATTTGTTCCGAATTTCTTTTTTAATATTTAATAGATGTTTGTTCATTGTTGACTACTTCCTTCTAACCAATTAAATTTCTTTTTGATTATTATTGCTATTGTTTTGGTTAAGTACTTTAGAAGTGCATAAAAAAAATATTAAAGAGAAATTTTTTATTAACTGCAAATCTCATTTGCATGTTTACTAAGTACACTATCAAGCAAACAGTCAAGCAGGAAGTCAATAATTCCGTTTACAGTCAAAAACAGTTCCCTTGACGCTCTTTTACTTACCATTCTTCTTTTCCTTTTCCATTTCATAGTTACAGCAAAATAAATGCGTTAAGATTCATCGAGGCCGACAATTTAATACCTCTCAGCAAATTTAATGTCCCTAAAAAGAACAAATGAATGAATGAATGTTGAAGTGTAGATAATATTTACAATTTGTGTTTTTTTTTCTACAATGATGTTACATGAGAAATTGTGGTTATTTTTAAATAAAAATTTTGTTGCCTCGTTTTTACCACTAAAATATTTGCCCAGATAAGTGAACATATAAGTAGGCGGAAAAATTGAAAGCGATTCACATAATAAACGATGCGACTTTTTCAAACTCTTCTGAGTTTTCGACAAAATTTACACAAAATTGTTACACCGTGTAAAGTTTAGAAAATTAAATTGCAATAAAACAGAAAAAGGGGAAAAAAGATATGAAAATCTGTAGACTTGAGACATTAGTAAAATGTTCAAATGTTCAAATTATTATATTCTATTCCTCCCTCTAATGCGTCTACAAAAATCTTGTATCATTACAAATTTATACTTAATTCGTACGTAAAAACAAATTTCACGCTTAATGCTAACGCTAACGTTGATTGTCATTTTTATACTTTTCTTCTTTATTATTGTTTTGCAAATTTTTTTTTCTTTAAATAATTTGCATATATAAAGTATAATGTATGTATAGATGTTATATCACGTCATTAATGTGAATGTAAATAGAACATTTTACAAGCAATTTTACGTCAACCAACCAATAACTGTTTTAAAATTATAATAAGTATTGGGGCATCAAAATCACAGTAACAATAACAATAATAATGAATAATGAAAATTGGCTAAGTTCAAATCAAAATATCAAAATAAAAAGGGATTTTTTTAAGAGATGAGACTCTGAGGAAATAACGATTGCCGTTTTTTAAGTTTTCTGCAAACTTTTTGGAAGCCTCTCTTGTACTTTATTTTTCATTAAAATTTGTTTCGAAAAATCGATTATTTAACTTTTTCATACCTAATAAATGTATCATAAAACAAAATTTTTCCTTCTTTAATTATTCAAATTAATTTGTTGACTCAAACACTTTGTATTAAATTTAACATACTTTTCCTGAGTTTAAGTGACTGTTAACTTCTAAGTAAGTCTCCTTTCATTATTATTATTATTTTTACTTGTGTCTTTTCTTCCACTTTTTCTATTTTAATAAACCATTTATTTAATGGAATCTATATGCAAATATATTGATTGTTGTGCTATAGCAGCGTAGCGTACGATTTCCCTGCGATTTCTAAAAGCGTGACTTTTTAACAAATGAAATAGAAAAACCATTTTGCACTTAATCTGTTACCTGTTTGCCTTTTCCTTTTTGTTTTTTTTTATTTCAAGTTAATCTTAGCAATGATTAGAAATCTCTAAAAATAACAAAATTCTTATAAAAATATGAAACAAGAAATGTATCAAAAAATTGAATATTAAGAAAATATCTCTAAAAAAAAGGAGATAGCATTAAAAGAAGCAGACAAAGAGTAACAAAAAGTATGCTAGATAATCTGTAGCTTTTATTTTCTTTAAAATATCATTATCACTGTATACATTTCATAGATTATTTTATAAAGATTTTTATTTAGATGTTTTGTACTCTACACAATCATTTGTTGGGTAGTAAGTTAACATTATAGTATGGAAAAATCGTATTGTGTTTTATATGTACGGTCATTCCTTAAAGGAGGCATTACGATAATAAAGAATCAGTGGGTTGAAAGGAAAAGGCGAAGCTGAATACACATCTCAAGTGGTAACGAAAATTCATGTACTTCACATTTGATTTTGTTAGATTTTTTATTTGAACATAACCTTTACATGTTTTATCATATTAGAGGAAATGGTGTAGGCAACAACCCCAATGGATTATAATATTTAAATATGTCTATATGCATAAAAATATCAAAAATTGACATTGTGTGATCCTTATTTATTTAAACGTACATTTTAATGCATTCACATTTTATTCTTTAGTTACATTAAATGGCAATTGGTATCAATGAACATATTTTGCTTTATGCTAAAAATTTTATATCTATCATCCAGAGTTTCGAGTTATACATAATTTGTTATTACGTTCGTAATGCTTGAAACCATCTCCGACAATTCTTTTAATTATATTTGTATATATTTTAATTTTTTTGATCTTAATCAACATCAAATTCTCAATCAATTTAGAGATGACTGTCCATCTGTCCGTGTGTAGTAAAAATTCTCATTCTCTCTTAAAAAACAAAATATCAAAACATTGGAAGTTCATTTATGTTGGTAGGAATTGAAATTAGACCAAATCGGTTAAAGAGCACGCCCACAACGTAACGTAAACTGCAAACACCGTAAGCATATATTTTATGCGACTTCATATTATTTGTCTGTATTATAAATTACCAAATAATGTCTGGTTGGTGAGTGTCAAAGATTCGGCTCCAACCAAATATAATTTTTTTTCTGGTTAAAGTTAATGTTATTGTTATTCTTATTGTTACTTTTAATTTTACGCTTATTGGTTTTTTGGCAATCGCCTGAACAAATACATTTCAACAGCGATAAGCTTTCCTTTCATATTATTTTGTTCTAAGTTTTTTTTCTTAGTCACGAGTATCCTGTTGATATTTTAAATAAATATAAAATTATGCCAATGATGATGATGATGATGATGATGATGATGATGTGATATGGTTGTGAAGTAAGCAAAATAAGATGAGTGTAAAAAAATAGTAACAATAAGAACAAAGCATAGCAAAAGAAAACCAAAAAAAAAAAAGAAAAGAAATAATTTTTGTACTTACGCTTTGTTAAATGAAAGTATGTGAAAATATGTATAAATAAATATGTATGTATGCATTATTCTACAAAGGTACATCTGTATATTTATATAAATTTTTAATCTGTAAATCGTGCCCAGTCATAAAATCCAGTTCAATGAAATGGAAATCAAAAAAAAAAAAAAACAAAATATGTACAAAAAAAATGTGAAACACATGAAAAAAGTTGTATGCGATTTAGGACAAATCTTAAACACTCGCCATCTTGATGCATTTAAAGGATATGACCCATTTTGTAAAATTGGACAATGACTGACAGATAGGCTAAATTGAAAAATGTTACCTAAGAGCTTCATACTGCATACGAGTACATTGTCTCTAGTGCAATATTAAAAAAAAACTGCAATAAACAGACTAAAAAAACGGCCACCATTTTAATAATAATAACAGAAATATTTGTTTGTATATTTTTTTTTCTTGCTTTTATATATAAAGCAATAATATTTAAAATTACTTATTATTATTATTTATTTTTTGTTTCATTCCATAATGTTTGCCTTAAAGTGGTAGACCGAAAAGATACTTTGTACCTTGTTTTGTAATTTTCTTAGAGATAATCTTTAAATTTGATTTACCAAATGTATTTCTTCTAAGGCTGTTTTGATTATTTCTAAATCTTTTAAAGCTGCAATAGCAATCAGACTTAAATTGATCCTTTTTTTTTTAAAGGCACGTATTGGAAATCTATGCACAGAAAATTTTAAATCTCTTTCATATTATTCTGCTTCTTAGAATGATACTTAATGCTTCTTCATTCTTATTTCTATTTCCCTCCAAGAAGAATCACAAAGTTTTAAGGTTAATTTATGTATAAAAATTGTACCAATCCTTACACCTTTTATCAAACTATTTGATATCAATTAACGTGGTTATAAGTCACCATAAACAACTAAACTAAAGCAACCCAAGTTTTAATAAAACATTTGGAAAGAAATCATCAAACTCATATAATCTACAATTTTGGTTTACATAGTGAGTGCTAGTTTCCAAGGTTTCTACTGAAGGTCTTTACTTTCTTTAATGATACAATTTCAATATTTGATTAATTATATAAAGAAGAAAAAGAAATTGAAATTCTTGCAAATGGCAGGCAATAAGAAATTGAAACATAAAATACATGTAAAAGTAGCATGTAGAAAGGGATTTGATGAGTATAAATGTGAGAGTAATGGACATGAAAAGCAGAAAAGAAAGAAGAGAAGGAAGTTTCAGATAAAATTTAAGGATTGATTTTTTTTTCACTTTTGTTCAAATTTTGTTAATTATTCAAAAATATTTTAACGTACACCAAGCCACGGCGTTTACTGCAACAACAATAAGAATGAAATAGGAATGAAATATTTGAATATTAACGCTGCAAAAATTTATTCTTCCTTGGGTATTTCTTTGTGAAAAAAAGGGTTATTTACTATTACCATGAGACCACATATTATTATTGTACATACATGTAACATAACCCTTATAATCTAAAATCAAAAGTACAATAACTTACAATAACTTACAGTATTACGATCAAAGCAAGAACCGACTATATCATACATTATAATCATTGACCACATGGATCAACTTTTATAAGATGCCACCAAAAAATTGTACATATCAAAAAAGCTTTACAGAAAGCAGTGGTGAATACGACACCAACAAGTGTATTAACACTTTTAAACAATTTGCGTTGGAATGGCTTGACTTCTGGATCATGAATATTTATTTTGAAAATTTTATAGTTATAGATAGTTTATGTAGTATACCTGTACAATCATTTAAGATCCACACTTTTATGCAGCATAAGTTTCAATAAAATTCTTTTCATCTTTTAAAACATCAAAATATGAACATAAACAATATGACATTACCAGTCTTTATGTATTTAAATATGTGAAATTGTTATATAATTTGGCAGCCTGTCATTTATTATATTTTGTACGCGTTAATCTCTTTCTCACTCTTTTCAAATTAACATATTCCATAAATTGTATGTAAGTTGTTTATATGGTTTAATTTTAAGCATACTCACGCCTACAAACTTACTTAAGATATTTTCATTTTTTCAAAGAAGAAAAGGAACAAAAATTAAGAAGTAAAGTGTAGTGAAGAAGAGTTGAAGAGCTTTCCACATAAAATTTCCGTTAAAATTCTTAAGCTATCCAAATCCATATCTCAATCTCATGCTACTCGTGAAATGGAAACAGTTAAATATTAGCTCTATATAAAGATAGTATCCTCTAAATTCTTTGTATAAACTTATAAACAAACGTACATTCATATTGTACATAAATAAACTAAATGTTTGTCTTAATCTTTGATTTGTTTTCTCAAAATGTAAACGACAGGAATTAATTTAGATAAATGATTTTTGAAGAGCGCTTTACGCCATTTTTTTTTGTTATTTTTGTTTTTGCTATTCTTCTTACAATTACTGTTATTGTTATTTTAGATTAAAATTCAAATACTCGTGCCATTGTAGGCATCAATCAGTCCATCCATTCATCCATCCATCCATCCATCCATCCATCTATCCAATCGTCTTCGAGGGTCTCTTTGCAAGAAATCATTATCATCAACATTAACATCATTTCTCAGTACGTGCTAAACTTCTGAATATAATTACACAACTGTGTATTTGCTTGTTTATGTGTGTGCGTCTGTGTGTATATGTATACATATAAAAAAGCGTTTAAGCATACTATAAGATTTTATTAAGCCATGTTCCCCCCATACACATATTTTCATTTTCAATTACAATTGTTCCAACCAAATTTCTATTTCAACCTACGTTTGTGAGAATTTTTTGATTTATTTATTAATTTGTTTATATAATGAAGTTTTATATTACTATCTCTTTCCTCACTTTTATATGAATTTGGCTTTCTCTGTTTTCTACATTAAATTTTCTTATTTTTGCTTTTATTAGATTTATTTGTTTGTTTGTTTATTTATTTGTTTCATTTGTTCGTTGAAAGTATTTAAGTATTTAATTGGCTGCATTTCTCAGCCAATTTTCTTTAGATTTGTTTCTTTATCTTTCTTTAAAAGATTGTGAAGAGAATTGGTAAAACAATCGTAAAGAGTATGAGTAAAATGGAAATTCGTTGTTGTAATTGTTATTTTTGTTGTTTACATGTGCACTTCATTTCATTTGTTAATTCAAAATTAAATTAAATTTTGACCCAGAAAACTCGTACTCTTACTGAAGTCATTTGTTTTATTAGAAGTTTTACAAAATTATTTCGCATTTTTTTTTTAGAACAATTTCCCTTTTGCAAATTATCAACATTCAACTGCGAACTTAAATCATGGTATCATTATACATTTTAAAAGGTTTGTTTTAAAAAATTTCGAAAATTTTTTAGACCCAACGTATTTACGTTCGCAAAACAGCATTTTGATAATGAACACATTTTCCAGGGGGCCAGTAAAAATTCTTGAAAGTAAAATAAAAGCATTCGACAATGCATATCGGTGAATCATAAACTTTATGGATAATTAAATCCATGAAATTGAAATATTTATATTCAGCCCTATAAAAACTATTGATTGATCCAATACTTTCCCTTATTCTCGCATTTTGTCTTTTCTTCTCTCTCTTTTAAGAAATTTTTTTTTTTGTTATTAGTTTGTACATTTTCTAAATAAGATTTGAAAGTCAATACCTAACACCAACATTATCATCATAATTCAACAACATTCAGCATCATTTTTAACATTATTCACTAATCATTTTAAATAATTAATTTCTTATGCTAATCTTATTGCTCTTATTGTAAATGTAAAATGGAGGAAGTAAATTTAGACAAATTCATTGATATTTACCAACTCATCATTTCATTTTTGTTCTGTAATATAAAATCTTTTTGAAGTGGTTTTTCCTCTTTCTTGTGCTTTAACATTTTCAGTTGTAATTATTGTTCGCCTTATTAGATGGTTTCCTTTTGTTATTTTTTTTTTATTAATGTATTAATTATACAAAAAATATTTTATTGTAATTGGAGATGTTAAAGTTAATATAGTTATTTTTGTTGTTACTTTTGTGTCAAACTGAATTACACAATAATAATTAAATATAATATCATTTTACGTTTATTATGGAAGAAAAACAAATTAATGAAAACTGAAAACTGAAAACTGAAAAATTATCTTAAAAGAAATTATTAATGGACTTAAAAAAATTCTTTTTTTTTTAATTGTAAAAATTTGCTTTTGTACAAATAGAAAGTGAAATATTTTACAGTGGAGTAATCTATGTCATGCCGTAGTCAATTATTGTAAAGGTTTTTGTGCTTAGTGCATTCATGTAAAAAAAAACCTATAGCCTGTAGAAAAGTGTCATCTTATAACAACTCCACTGTCTTACGGCTTAATATTGAGAAGGAAATGTTTGTAATTATATGACAGAATAAATATTATTCTTTATTTTGGAGAAAGTAGTTTCCAAAAATTATAATTTTCAAAAATTTTATTTTTAAAGGTTTTTGGTTTTGAAAAGCACTAAATGGGTAAATCGATTAATGCAATACAATTCTTAGGATATTTTAAGCATTTAATGATGAATTTTCCTAATGTTAAAATTCTGTAGAAATCTTGAAATTGCAAAATGACTTTTATTATACGCTAATTTCAATTTATACAATTTAAAGAATGGAGACAAACTCAAAAGACAAAAGAAATCAAAAATCTTTAATTAATGGACAATGCAAAAGAAATAGTATAAATTATTTGTGCAATGTGATAACATTTATATTAGTTGTAATACAAAATTTTATGTGTACACACAATATGCAATATTTTATAACAAAATATAAGGAGTACAAAATATAAACAAAGTAGTAAAGCTTAAAAAATCTATTTATTCCCTTATAATATTTTCAATTAAGTTTGTGTCTGTTTTTATATTTCATTGTTTCATTTCCTTATAAGTTCTATAAATTTCAATGTTCAATGCAGTTTTCTAACCATAAGTCACCATCATGTTTTATGGAATAAAGTAATCATTAAAATCTTTCCCAGAGACGCTTACATACAATTTACATAGAAATTCGTAGGTATATAACAAGTCCACATAATGCTATTTTATTGAATTTTACTTGTTTATCTTGTTTTGTACGTTTTTGAGTAAACATATGTCTTTGGTAAATTATTAAAGAGATGGTAACGCAACGCTGCCTTCTAAACGCATTCCATAAAATTTCATTTAACAATTTAATACTACATCATTCCAATTATAGTGGTGAATGTGTGAGGGGGACAAATCTAGTCATTCAGTCACCTAGCCATCATCTTGTGAGCCAAGTGCACCAAATAGTTTTCATATGTAAATAAAAGCAAGTTAACCTTTTGTAGGGCGATTGCCGCTACTATTACCTGACTCTAAGTTTCTATGGCTTTATATCTATACAAAATTGTTTCTTAAAATTATTGACTTGCCTTCCTTTTTCTCTATAATAAAAACAATTTTCTTTTCCAACCAACCAAGAATAAACTTTCATAATTAATGCAAAGCTTTGAATGAATGCAACACCTGTGGTTAGTTTAAACGACCTCAACTTTATCACATATACTTTCAAGCATATAAGAGCAAGGCAAAAAGGCACAACACAAAAATATATTATAGTAATAAGTATTGGTGGGATAGACAGACAGACAAACATACAGACAGACATGAGGTATATACCAGAAACTATGAAAAAGTTAAACACTTTAGCAATGAAAGTTTTCTATGGGAAATATTATAGTATGATTATTCTTTTCAATATTTTGTAATGTTCCCTAGGAATGGAATCATTTCTAAGAAGAAAAAAGTGGGAGAACGGTAAGAAATGGTCAATAGTTTACATTAAATTGCAGACTGAAATGTTACGTGATTTGTAATGCAATAAAAACTATTTTGAAGTTAACCCTTTTTAAATTTATTTCTTAAATTTTATGAAGCCGATATCTTACAAAATAGTGGAACCAATAAACCATATTTACACTTTTTTCAATGGTTGTCTTCATTAAAAAAAGGAACAATTCTTAAACTAAACAAAAATTCCTCATTTACAATAATTGAAGTATAGACATTAAAGATTTTGGTTTTCCTGCCCGTTTGGTAGTTAAAAACTTTTCTCCTCTAAAATTAGGAATTTTAAAAAAACGCTTAATTCGCAAGTTAATCAATTCCAATGCCAGTAATTGATAAAATAGTAATAAAAAATAAAAAATTTTAAATAAAATAAAAGTATTACATACCAAAAAAATATCTACTGGTTAAATAAATTTTTAAAATGTCTTATTTCCATTGCTTGAAAAAAGCGTCTTCAAATTCGTTCTGATCTACACAAATATCACCAATTCAATCGATTTATGATGTATAGTTCTGTTATACGATATGTGATGGGTATGCAGATTTATAGTGTACATCTCAAACCCTTATTATTGTGTTTTAATTTGTCCATTTAATGTCTAGACAAAAGATTCCAATTACCTCTTATCCGATTACTATTACAACTACATCAAAAATTGCAATATTTTTTATTATCATTTGTACAAATTTGTAAAGTTTATAACATTAAAGAATTTTGTAGATGTCCATGAATGAATGAATGTAGGAAGAAAAATTTTCTTCTTCTTAGTTACATAAAAAAAAAACCAAAAAATAAAAAAGGAATCATTCATTGGTTTTATTCACTAAATATAACAAAAATTATATAATAATAAATGACTGAACTTTACCTATAACAACAAGAACAATAGCACCAATACCAACATTATTTGAGATTTCATTACATTTTGTACATTTGTTTATTTATATTGTTAGTCAAAAACACTCAATCTTTTCAAAATGAGAAAAGGCATTTCCTAAGAGAGAAATAGAAAAGCAGAAAAAAGGATTTTTAATTGAAGTCGAAGCCTTTTTAACAGGTGTAAAGTTAAATTATAATAGTGAAGTGGAATTAACAAAAAAAAAAAGTAAAAGAAAAATTCAAATAGAAAGAAAAAATACAGTGTAAGATAATAACGAATTATTAAATTCCTATTAAGTTGATCTCAGCTATTTTTTCATGATTATTTGAATTAAAAAAAAAAACTTAATTCAAATTTCTTAATTGTCGGAAAATGTTTACCCTTAAAGTAAAAGGATAAGCATTTAGATATTAAAAATCTAAAGAAAATAGATACTTTCAAATATTACTTTAACGATTAATTTACCTTTACAATTTAGATTCCATATTACTTAAAGATAAACAAGGTAGCTTTAGCAAAATCGAATGAACAACTAAATAGAAAAAGCCTGAAGGAACTTTAAGTCACGTCAAGATTTTTTTATCATAGAATTTACTCGTTTTATATGAAGTAGCTAGAAAACTGTCCAAACATTCCACAACCACAAAAAAGGATTGAAATTCAATGGCCTACAAGGATACAAGGATACCTTTCGGGTATTATAATTTTATAGACAAACAAAAAAAAAAAAAAAAAAACAGAAAAGAAGAATTATTATGTACGCATAAAGTACTAGATCTTCTTTCAATTTGAGGAGAGTTATTTTCACTTTTGCCATGTTATATGAGATGCTCTATAAGATGCTGCTAAGTGTAAAAGGAATTTTAAAATTAAAAAGAGAAAAGCCACGTTACTGCTTTTTTCTCATTTCATCTTCAATTCATTTTTATTCATTTTTTATTTTTTGTTTTATATATGAATTTTTTTTCTATTCATTATTTACTTTGCTTAACTTAATTAGCTGCTTTATATAATTAATTTTTCTTTGAAGCACAGCATTTTAACTTAACAAAAATTTATTTGGAAAGAAAAAATACAAACATTTAAGCTATTTAGCTGTTTAATTGTAAAAAAAATATTTGTTAGGAAACAAATTATACAAAATGATGTTTAAAAAGAATTTGAGAAAAGAACTTCAATATTCTTTACATACATTAACACAATACACAAAAAAAGAATATTCTAAATTCTTAAATATTATTAAAAATTTATGTAATTAAGAGATTGTTTTATAATTCGCTTGTGGTGATTTTATTATATTAAAAGAAATGCGAAATTTGTCAGGTTTTGCCCTGGGGAAATATTCTAGAGAGAAAACCTAAAAAAATTCATATTAAAGAAATAAGTGTAAACATTGAAAGTTAATTTTTGATGGTAAATAATTGTACTAGAATTAAAAAAAAAACTTAAAACTTGCACTTTCAATTCAATTTTTTGTAGATTGAAAGGCAGGTAAAAGAACAGATAGTTAGGCTTAAGTCGATGCAGACAAAATGTGAAGATGCTACGTATGTTTTGTTAGAGATCTAAAGAAAAATTAATCGAATTTAAAATGAAATAAATAATTAAAAATGGATACACTGGACTGAGGCTAATTTAAACTATAACCGAAATTATTACTGTCGTGGCCATCACTAATAGACGCTGCCGATCCTCTAATGCGTCTGATAAGTTTCCTTATGGATTATCATTTTCCAATTCAGTTTCTAAAATAGAAGAAAACTTTACTATTTACTTAAATAGTATGTGCAAGAGAAATTAGTTAAAATTTAATTATGGTTTAAAGAAACTTAAACTCTTAATTCATCCTTTGGACTTTTTTTTTCTGTGGTCACTTATATATACGATAATTAATAGTTCAGAGTTAATTAAAAGTAACAACTGATCAATTCTAAAAAACTTATTAATAATTATAAAAAAATAAGAAAATAATGTTAAAGGATAAAGTAAATAACGTCTTGTTTGGCACATGTCCGAATTGACAGTATAAATGGATTGTTATATATTAACATTGATCAATATATTATTTCTTATAAGAGATTATTTCTTATTTGAAAATTTTTTTAACCCTTTTACTCTAATAATTATTTATTTTATTTAGTTTGATCATCATTACCAATGTTATTTCCATGGAATTGAAACGTTAACAATATTTTTACTGAAAGGGTATTGTTTGCATTGTTTTAACGAAAACAATTTATTATATATCCTTGTTCATTTTACAACATTAGCTAAATCATTATCATTATTTCAATTTTCCTTGCATTTTTTTTTTGTTTGTATCGCTTGTTTTTTTTTTTTGGGTTTTCGTTTTAATAAGATAATGATGATGTTGTTAACCAGATGTGTAAAGTGACTTACAATTTAATATTTCTTTGCTTATATTTGCTTGCAACCTAAAAATCAAAAAACTCAAAAAAAAAGTTGGTTTTAAATTGGACGATAAAAAAAAACATAGAAATTAGAAAGCAGATACAGGAATGAATTTAATAGTAATGTAACAATAATTTTTGTGGTTTATCATTTGTAACTGAATTCCGCTGCTACTACTTGCCCCACACTTATCTTTATAAATGACTTACATTATTGTTCAATTGACCACAATGTGAAGAAGAAAACCCATTTCATTTCTCATCATCAACATAATCCGTGTCATCCGGCATAAAATATATACGATTAAACAACAGAATAACATTTTTTGAACACAAAATAGCTTAAAGCATTTCTTCTTTTTTTTATTGATCGAACAAGTTTAGTTATGAAATTGATAAAATCTGTTAATATTCCATTTAAATGGGCAATCGTTTTCAAATTACGTACATATTTTTTACGGTTGCTTTGGCTCAATTGATGTAAATTTCATTTCATTTTGTAACGTTTGATCGATTATCAAAACGAAACAAACATACAAGAGAGAAAAGATTATCATTATCTTTTAAAAAATTGAAAATTATTGAAAAATTATACTTAAGGCTATTTTAAAGTTTAATAAAATTGTTACAACGTTTTATTGAAGAGCAGTTATTCACAAATAATTTGAAATTATTTATATTTATAAATTATCATAAGATTATTGAAGTTTTCCATAAATAATAATATAAAATTTTGCCAAAAGAAAATTTGTTTAAAAAATATATAAATTCCTTAGGAAAAATATGCAATTCTTAGCAAATTATTTCATATAAAATTTGTGACTATTTTTTGTTTAGTTGAAGCAAAACATGTTAAATATATTAATGCATATTTTGTTAATCACTAACCAATAAATAAACACTAGATCCAATTTTGATTCATTATTCATTATCACAACAATTAATGCAAATATTATCATTCCATGGACTTACATGTAAAAATAGATATTCAGATTAGAGTATAATTAACCTATGACAACAATCATTAATGAAATAAAAATTCATCACAGCAAAAAAAAAAATAAATAAATAAATAAATAGAATAAATAAAATGGACACCAAAGCATTTTTTGTGCTTTAACACAAGTAATAAATGTTACGATATATTATGAAAATTATGATTATTATTGTGTTCTCTATGTATACATTTATGTATGTACATGGACGATACATGGATGATATTAATACCAAAAGACAAGTGTAAAGGATACTATAAAAATTAATGAAGAAGCAAAAAAAAAAAGGAAAAACTTAGCTGATAACAGAAAAACATACAAATCTCATAAATTTTATTGACTGAATGTGGAAAATACTTTTATATGAAGAGGGTGCGTTACATGGAAGCAATAAAAACCAGAAAATTTATTTTATTTACTCATTCACAAATATTAAATAGTAGAAACAAATAAACAAACAAAAAAATAAAAATTCAACCAAATGAGAAATTGTTTATTTGTCTATTTTGCTTTCGGTATTTTATTTATTACTTACTCCTTAATCATAAGGAACTTTAATATTATATATAGTTTTTAATGAAACATGTCCACATTTGTGATACTCCAAAATACCATGCAAAATATTGAAATTTGATAAAAATCTTTAAATAAATAATTTTAATTCAAAAAATTGAAAATGGAAGAATAAACAGCAATGATAGAATTCAAGTGCATTAAGTCTGCCTAGTATTTGAAATAAACCATTTTAAGTTACACGTACATAAATTAATATGCCAGTACATTCTCCTCTTAATAAAACTTAAATTTTCTCTTCTCGATTCTTATAAACATAATTTTTAAATATCATAATAAAGCGACAAAAATCACAATATATTGAAAAACTGAATTTCTTATAAATTCTTTATATAATCAATGGTGAGACGATAAGATTAAATAATAGAATATGTACAAACATTGATAATACAAAACAATAACAATAATAGAATAATAGAATAAATAATAAAATGTTATTATTATTATCTCAACACTCCATTACAATTGTACTAAATGTTATTCTTACGATCTTAAACAGCACACAATTTTATAGGTAAAATAGAGAAAGAGAGAAGAGAGAGAGTACTTTTTCTTATACCTTGTACCTTATTTTATCCTGTCATATCTTCTTCTTTCTAATGACGTTTAAATAAATTCCTTTATTTTTTAGTATTTCGGACTGGTCTTTTATCATATTTGCACATTAATTTTTATTATATAGCATTAAATTACAAAAATTAAATCAATAAATTGAAAATAAAAAAAAAGTACAAAGAAAATGGTTATTGAAGATTCATATTGTATTGATGGGGAAAAGAGAATCCAAAATGATATTTTGCTGTATCAAATAACATAAAAATTTTTATTATTATTTACTATTGATTTTCATGTAATTTTTGTCCAGGATATTCTTCGTTCATTGTCATTCTCATCATTACTATTATTATTATTATTATTACTATTACTTTTGCTTTTGGTATCTTCCATAGGATTCCTCTTTTTTTTGTAATTATCTTCTTTGTTATATTTCTTGTATTTTAACGTACCTGCTTTCTTTACTCTTTTTAAAAGGTTTCCTTTTGTTGCCTTTATCACTTCAATTAATATACTAATTAAAATTGTTCAATTCATTTATTTTTTTTAATTACCTCATGAATCAAAATAATAATAAGTTAACTTTATGGAAAAACATACAACGTCTAAAACAAAATTTAGAAATATTCCTTCACTTTATATATTTGAAATACTATTCGAATTTAATTTAGAATTTAGAATTTAAATGAATGCCAAAACCTTCTTGATAAAACCTTACGATTACTTACTTTCCCGTTTATTACTTTCCCATATTCATATTATGATTCTACTCCTACTTAGTTTATTTCTACTAAAACGTTCTTTGCTTCGCCCATGGATCGAAGCATTTATCAAACGTTCCTATTTCTGTTTCTGTTCCTATCCTTTTAACAGATAGCCAGCCCTACTTTTACATTAAAATAAAAGGTACTATTTGAAATAAAAATCCTTCACTTTAGTGTGCATAACTTCAATGTAAAAGCAATTTTATGGAGCTTTTAAATAAAAAAATAATTTTCAATTGAAATGTACAATTTTTGTGGAACGACAGAAAGAATATACGTGACAATTCGATTTACAAACATCCCTTGCTAGAAAATATTTCGTAATAGTGGGCGTATAAGCATAAGAAAAAAAATTATATGAATATCGTGCAATGTAAAGTGCGAAAACTCATTATACTGATTTTTTTTCGTATTATATCTTAGTGTATATTAAAATATTATGGATTTGAGTCATAACACACAAAAATCATATCAATAATATGATATTTTTAGAAAAACCAAAAAAAAAAAGACAAAGAAAGTAAAATATTTATTTTCTATAAAAGGGTAATAATATTAACTGTATTTATTGTTGTTGTTGGTGTTGCCGTTGTTATGCATCATAAAATCTTTAAAATGTTGTCACGCGGCATTAGTACTTTTTTTCTAACGCTCCATATTTGTGCCATACATATGCATTGTGATGTGATGATAATATAATCCTTTATGGTGATGTGTTATGATTATACCCAAAGGATTTTGAATTGTGTTTATTTTCTATTATTGATATAATAAACATGTACATTTGTGTATGTTTTTATGCTTTTTGTGCTAAGTAACATTTGAAAGATTTTATAATAAATCCAATTCAGAAATAGTTTTACTTATAAATATTTTTAGAATTTTGGGCTCATGCTTACAAAATTTTCTTAAATTTTGCTTAATTTTTTTTTTTGCTTAAGATGTGTTTACATTTTAAGAAGTGCACTAATAAAATTCATATTGATTTTAATTTTGACAATTACACATAGCTCATAGAAAATCTTTAAAAGTAATCAATCAAAAAGCACTAGAAGATTTAAATTTTATAATACATTTCAATATCTGCCAACTCTAATAACTCAATGTACCCAAAAGCAAATAGAAAAGTTAAACAGTTCATTTACACAAACGAAAAAATTATATAAAAAATAAATTGACCTGATTTCCTTCAACAAACTTCAACAAGCTGTTTTTTTTTTTAATTTACTAAAGAAAAATCGAATTTCCTCTCCTTCTCATATTACCCAGTTTATACACTTGTACATAAGAGTTTCTGACTATCTAAATGTTATTTGTTTTGTTTTATATTTATGAATCTAACAACTAATAATTGTCCTTAAGCTTATTACCAAAGTATATAAATTTGAGTTCCAACGTATAAACTTAATTAACACAATCATAACATTCCCCATATTCATGAAAATGAACATATAAATATTAATGCAATTCCATTTTCATGTATTTTAAGTTGTTATCGCTAAAAGTCCTTACTACAAGCGATGTCACAGTGATATTAAATGAATATATTTATGCAATGAGAGTATTTTATTTTAACAAGGTGAAACTTGCAATTTTTTTGCTTGCTTAACAGAATCCAAATATATGGTTATATACATTAAAGTGCACGTGTTTTTTATGAGCTGTCAATACTTGAAAATACGTTTGGTACAAAATGAATATGATATAAAAATTTCACAAAGCATATCTCTATATAGATATTGATGGCAATGACATTTATTAGACGAGCTTATGAAAGAACATTATTATTGCCAATAGAAATTGAAAGTTAAAATGCAAAGATTTATAACGAAATTGTAAAAAAATATATTAAAGAATAATAAAATATTTAATGAGAAATCGCATTAAACATTTAGAGGTATAATTACGACAGAGCTAATGCTTTAAGTGGGCGTGATATTATTATAAACATACCATCGTAAAAAAACGTTCATCTAATTCAATAAGATGCAACAAAATTTCAGTAAAATTTAATGAAAGTATCTTAACATTTGTAAAATTGCAAACAATGGCTTGACATCCATAGTCCTTAAATAAATGTATATGAAGATAAGCTCAAAACGTTTGTTAATTTTTTAAACATTTGATAAAATAACTTTCTGATTACAACTTTTATTTCATCACAATATAAATCAAAAAATAGAAATTCTTTTACCCCAATAAAATGACAAAAAAATAAATTAAATAAATAAATTGACTTTTAAAATTCAATTTAAACTTTTCAATTTTCATCATCAACAATTTCAATTTCAGTTAAAATTTAAATTTAACTTCAATGCTTATGCATAATGTGATTTAAAAGTATAAATATTTATATGAAAATTAGTCAATTGTAAAATGTCATAATAAAATTTTATTCCATTCAAACGGAACGGAACGATTTATAAAATATATTAAATTTATTTTCTACTTTCAATTTCATAATACAAAAACATTGTAATTTAGTGTTAAAGCGTTTGTCTCGAGTGTTAAGTAAAATTATATTTAATAAATAAAGAACAAAAAAAAAAAAAACAAAAATATATGACTTAAGGCCATAAATTGTCGCTTCTTGATGACGAAAATTTCGTTTCATTCTTGCAACATATTCACTTATCACACAATCACATAATCACACAATCACACAATATAACACGAACACAACAGTAACAATGATAACAAAACAATGTAACTAGACCTTGTCATAAATTGTAAGTTGTAAATTGGTGGATAGAAAAACAAAACAGAAGTATACCTAAAAAAATGAAAAACGGCAAAAACAAAAAACAAAAAAAAAACAGGGAAATTATGTAAAACATTTGTCATCATGTCATGTTAGTGTTAGATGACAGATATAGAAATAGACGGCATAGAAAAAGCAGGGGACAAAGGATAAAGGAAAATAAGAGAAAGACAGAGAGAGAAATAGTGACTGAGTAGATGAGTAAATGAGAAAAAGAAAGAGAAAGGGAATGTCAAAGTCAAAAATATTAAGTTGAAAATTTAAATGTGTTGTTCAACAATTGCAATCGAATTAAAATTAGCCTTAAAGCGTTTTATGTTTTGAGCTTTTCTTCCATAAAATATATATACAATGGTGAAATGGTGTTGTCAACACTTGACATAAAGTGTAAATGAAATTTTCGTAAATATAAAAAATTCTAAATTGAAATGGTGTAATCATGAATAATAATAATTTCGTTTAAATGCGTTTAAAAGAGAAGAAGAGGGAGAGAGATAGAAAGAGAGAGAATTTTTTTGTTTATTATTATCATTTTTATTTTTCATTTCCATACAGATAAGATTATTTCTTAGATCAAAAGAAAATGTTTTTTTTTTGATTTTTTTGGTAAATAGACTAAATTGTGATCTCTCTGGGTTAACGTTTAAAAATTACTATAGAAAATTCATTTAAATGCTTTACACGAAAAATCATAAGGATTTACTAATACAGATTCATAAACCTTAAAATCTCATTATTATTTTTATAAATATTCTTCAAAAGGAAGCGTACGTACCTTTTATACCTGATTCATACCTTTTTACAAATCTGATCTGGGCCTACACAGGACATGCTTATCTTTAATGAAAAATCCGAGTTATATATAAAAATTACTTTTATGATTTTACATTGAAAATATTGGATAAATATTATGATTTCATTAATATTTTTTAATTATATTAAAAAAATAATCCATATAATGAAATGCAAAATGCAGTGTTACCCAACTTTATGATTTATATTATAATGGCATAATCAAAGATCCATAAAAATATTTAAAGGCAAATTTGTATTGTACAGTCATTTAACTTTTTTTGCATAAATTGGAGAACAATGACAATGAACAATAACAATGATTCATGATGATGATTCATGTTATACAAATTATATGAAATGATAGAAAAAGATATTCAATTGACTTATATCATCACATACATTTGCATTCTTTAAAGACCATAATTCAAATTCCAAGTGCATTTCGTTATAACCAAAATAATAAAATGTGTTTTTATTAAGTGGATGATGCAGTACTATAAACGTGCAACTTGAAATGCAATTTCTATAATTGAAGTAAACACATTCCAGCAAATAAATAAACAGGACAGAACAAGGATATTAACAACAATTATCATACTGATTTCAATAATGATAATAATGAAACTTGCTTTCAATTGATAAAAGTCGACCAGTGCAAATTTTTATAATCCTTTCAAATACTACATTAATAAACTTTCTTTTTATTGCCACGCCATAATTTAACTCTAATGTAAAATTTCTTAATACAATTTAAAAAAAAACGACTTTTACCACTTTGAAAAGTATGATTCAATAATATAAAAAAGAAAAAGCAAATTAGGCAAGACCAAATGTAAAGATATAATAATTCGTATAAAATTTCGCTTTTCCTGTCAATTTTATTTTTGATGCAATGCTTTATGCTTAAGTTAAAGGCAAATGCACATATTTTCTAGGGTTCTTGAACAAGAGAAGCTATATATTTCTAGTAAATCTGAGAATATGTTAGATATCATTTACAAGCCTGTACACATTCCATTATCATGTTGTTATCTTCCCATTCATAACAATCCAATGATTATATTTGATGGTAATTCATTTCTTTAGCTTTTTTTTAAAATGCAATACATTCATTTGTTTATATTATCATTGCCAATGTCCCTTCATCATTGACTGGCTATCGTTTCATATAATTTCAAATGAAATTATATGAAATTATACTACACAACTGCCTACAGTTATGTAGTACATAACTTTAAGCCATTATTTGGAGAATATTGGGGGAAGTACGTTTAATGCTAAGATACTTATATGTAGAATTACTTAATTAAATTCAATTTTACTACCCAATGTTTATTTATTGCTTTTACTGTTTATATCATTCATACTTGCTTTATACTTTACAAGTTTAATTCAATGGTAGGGCGTACATTTAATTTTCGCTTATGCTCGCTCTCATTTGATTGTTCATTTCATATGGATATCATAAAATTTTGCACAACAGTGTGACTCTGGTAATGTGTTTGTTTAATTAGGAATTGATGCTTATTTATGATTTAATTAAATGGCCTGTGATTGTTTATACACATCTTTTTTTTTACATTGGCATTATTTACGATACATAAGGACAAAATAAAGACTCGTGGTCAATTATTAATAAAATAATACAAAAAAGAAAATCAAATTTTCATTTCAATTTAAGATTATTTTAATTGATAAAAGTGTAAATAAGTTCCTCAAAATTTCAAAATTTTTTCACTTAAAATGGAAAATCATAAGTAAGTGAAAATTTTAAAGAATTTTAGGCATTCTCAGAGGTTAAATTGTCTCCAAAAAAAACGTAGTTTCTATGCCATTTGGCTGGAGATTTTCTTCCATTTTTGGGAACACCTTTCATTTTGAAAATTTAAATTTTTACTAAATTATTATTATGGATTCCCTTTTTTCTTGATTCCAATTGTTTTTTTTTTCCGAGTAAATTTTATTTTTGTTTGTAATTCAATAATTCATTAATAATTGAATGGAATTTTTTTTGAATTGATCAAATGAATACAACAACATTTTCCCATTACAAAGAAGTATAATGCAATATGAATAAAGTTGAATAAATCATGCAAAGCATTTTCTTTATCTAAATGCATATTTGAATGAACAGATAAATAACTCAAACTAATACAATTTTAAAATGTAAATTGATTGATTGCATGTATTTAAATGAAATGAAATGAGTTGAATTGAATTGAAATTAAATTGAAATTGAAAAGTATATTACGCATTTCATAATAATAATAACAATAGAGCAATGAACAATATTGAATAGAATGGTCTATAAAAACAATAAAGAAACTTAATACATAAACAAATCATATTGATAAGTTTCATCAAGCAGAAGAAAATTCAATTAGATAAAGATTATATTTTCATATAATTTGTATAAATGTATGTAACTAAAAAGATTTAAAATGAGAGAAAAATGTCAGAGGGCATATAGAAGTGTATAATTTTAGTTAAAGTACCAAATGAAAAAATAGGCTTCATCAAAGATAGATGAAGAATAAAAATCAAACAAATTAAAGCATTTTTAATAGTACACTTATACAAAATTTAAATATATAAAAAGAGAAATACAATTGTATAGCTGATGACCTTAAGCAATAGAAAATGTACAAATACATAAAGTCAAAATCATGACTGTAATAAACCATGACTTGAAATGTTCGAAAAAAATGATAGCAACCACAACGACATCAAATCAAAAAATATGAAAAAAAAAAGATATAAAAAAAAATATTCTGAAAGGAAAATGATAAATAATCATTATGATTTTAAGTAAACTAAACACAGATGCTGCCACCAAAAAAGTTACTTTCAAATAACATTAAAATATAAAAAATAAAAAAATATAAAAAAAAAACAAAAAAAGTAAAAAAAAAAAAAGAAACAAGAAAAATTACTAAACAAATGCCAGGAAAACAGACTAATGCAAGAAAATAAAACGCCAAGAACGTGTATATTATTACATGGGTATTATTAAGTAGAGCGAAGCAGTAAAAATCCATTGAGAAAGAGGGCAAAATATTGTATGATAAATGTTTGAAAAGAATATGAAAAGTTCTTTTGCTTTGTTGTTGTTGTTGTTTTGTTTTGTTTCTTTTTTTTTTTTAAGTGTACAAATTATGGTTTAATGTTTGGAAAAAATGTGTAACAAAAAATATTCATGTAAATATATACAACAAAGACAATAAGAAATGGAAGTAATAAAATTTATAATCATTTATCTTGCTATCTATGTACTACTGGATGTTGTACTATTGGTAAACTGGGTAGGCACCAAAAAAAAAAAAAACAGAAAAATAAAATAAAAAAAATCTGGGTAACTGAAATGAAATGAAAGTTTACAATTTTTCACTATTTTCATCATACAACATTCTGAAAACGCTATACGTATCTTTTAAAAGCAACGCAAAGTTATTAAAATTAATTTATACATTTTATAAGAGGTTTGGTCAACATTTTTTTTTATAATCAAGTTAACGCCAAAGTTCAACCTCTTTGGCGATCATTTTCAACAGAAAATTCTGAAGTTTGCTAATTAAGAAGAAAACAATTGAAATTTTATACTTAGACTTTCGCGCAAAGCCAAGCAATATAAAAAAACAAATACACTGACCAAACAACCTTCTAAACAAAAAAGTTACAAAAGGAAGTACAAAGAAACAAAATACAGAAAAAAAGGTACCGTTATATAACTGTATGCTGTTGATGGTTAATATTTCGTGTGTCATTTATTATAATTATTTGTTTAATAAAAAAAAACGTGAGTTCTTTTTTTACAAGCCTTCTTTTCTAGCTTTCACCATACTTCTTTCCATTTTAATTTAACTTTACTTTTGGTCTTGGTATTTCCTTCCTTTTAGGTGAAAATTAACCTTTAAGTTTGATAGCTTTGTTTAAAAAACCTTTATATTTTGTTGCCTTCATTTGGGGTGTTATCATTGCATACACAAATAAAAAAAAATTATTGCCTACATTTTGTTGCCAATACATAATATATATATAAGTCTACATATTAAATGAATAAATGAGAAAAATCATAAATTAATGATATGTAAAGTTTGTTGAATGCTATAATATAATGAAAAATCTCAGGTGTGCATGGAAAATTTTCACAGACTATATTACAAAACGAAAGTTGTTTGTTCAGAATAAAAGTCACAAACCTTGTCTAATAAAAACTTTAAAATGATTATATGCGGAAATTGTAATAAAAGAATAAAGAATATTAAGTGACATTAAAATACACAATGTGTGTATGTAACATAATAATATTAAGCATTTATATATATATATATATATATATATATATATATATATATATATATATATATATATATGAAAGCATGAAATAATACATATAATATGGCGATAGAGTAAAATGAAAAGTAATGTTTAAAAAGGCAAAAATTTATTAAAAATTCAAGTGGGTAAACGAAAAAGAAACGAAATAAAATGGAATGGAATAATATGATACGGTAAAGAGCTAATGCATATGACAATACATTATAGAGCAGAAGGTATAATGCAATATAGAGAAAAAGGTTGAACGCGTATAATGAAATCTACTTGAAAAATTAACATCACCAACATCATCATTCTCAATATTGCAATATTTTGTTCATTTCATTTTCAAATTTCATTGATAAGGATGTATTCTAAAATATCCTACACCCTGCATCATTAAATGCATCATCAATTAGTGAATGCACAAACAATGAAATATAATGAAATATAATTAAATTAAAATTCATTGTAACTAATGGAAAGCATTTATTATAATATCATAAATCTGCATCGATTATGATTTGTAGAATATTTGTATGTAAATTTAATGTACTTACAAAACTTTAAGAATTGACTTCAGACTATCTAAGTACCGGTTGGTTATTTGAAAGAAGGACAGAACTACCTTTGATAAATGAATTATTACGAAACCCTTCAAGCAAATGATCATACCATTAAGTGTAAAACAAATATGCAACACAAAAATTTAATCATTAAAACACCAAGTCTCTATCATAATGATTGAATCTACAATATTATTTTAGCCTAAAAACTTATGATAAGTAAAGTTTTCTGAAAGTATAAAAATTATTGAAACTTTTCTAAAATATGTAGTTAATTTTTTTTGAGTACAGCAACGGCCACCAGGTCTTTCATCATAAATTTATTGTAAAAAACTTAGTAATAATACTAAAAGACAAGCTTACTTACTTATTTCTTACAAAGGGAAATGATTTTTGCATAATTTATTTGTATGATTATTACAAACAGAAACGGTGGGTTCCCAATTTTTCCCATTACTTTTAACATTATAAAAATTACCTAACACGACATTAAAATCATAATAATAATAATAATAATATTGTATAAAGGAAGACAAAAAACCTATTAGATTCTAAGAAACCAAAAAGAAAAAAAAAATTATACCACACAATAATTTTATAACATACAACATTTTTTGGCATAAACTGTTACATGGTACAATTATATATACTCTATCTCTCTATCTTATTCTCTTTCTCTCTCTCTCTCTCTCTCTCTCTCTCTCTCTGTAAGGCTAACAAATAAAAAAAGGGCATTTATTTATGAAAAACGTAAAGTGTAGCAACAGTAATAATTGCAACAATAGCAATAAAAATAGTAATTGTATATATAATTTTTAGAAATTTCTACTGTCATAACTGTTCTCAATTTTTTAACAATCTAACTCAGTAAATAATAAAATATTACAAGCGCTATGTTGAGTATGTTTCCTAATTCATATATTTGTATTTTTAATAAATATATAAGAAGGAGTCATCATCTGCAACCATAACCATAACGTTTTACTCTTACCGTAACTTTGGCTAACCAACATCGCGTCATTAAAAGTACATTTACTTTGTTAAAATTTTTGTAACAGTCATAAGCAATTTTTAAAGACTGCACTTGATCAGCATTATACTAAGAATCGTTTTCGTCAAGTTTGTGTAGCTAAACTTAAACTTGGAAACATAACGTTTTAATTGCAGCTGAGGAAAGGAAGGTTACAATTTACTTGTAGCATTATTGGATATCACAAATCGTCTAAACTTAGAGGTTACGCCTATCCTAAATAGTACACTATTGGACTGCTTAGACTGCTTTTTAGATCAAGTATTTTTTGCTTTTAATTTCTACTTTTAATTCGTAATGTACATTAAAGCTCTGCTCATTAAACACAACATTTTCACGAGGTTGATAGGAAGTAACCACATTCAAATATGTCTTTGTGTTATTTAACGTATAAATATTTTCTTCGGTTTTTTCATTCACTCTTACTATTTTGTGGATCTTATATACACATAAAAAAACATCTTTTCAGTGCCACTTTATGTCGTTGATATTTTTGGTCTCCTGAGACGTTTTTGTTAACTGTGTATGTTAGACGCGTGCGTCTAAAGGAAAATGTTTTATTGTAATCAAACAAACAACAACTAGAACTTAAATAGATATATTTTTATTATTGTTGTTGCCCAAAAGTTTTACAAATATTGTTACACACGTTCTCATATTTATACATACACACAGGAATATACACTTATGGTATTTTTGTTAAGAAAGCTTCTTGTCAACATTATTTTATGATTATTGTGTACATTACTTACATTGCTGTTGCTTTCTGTCTCTGTCTATTTGCCTTTATGTTAAATAAGCAATCAAAAAATATTAATTTTTCATTGTTCTTCCATTATCTTTTATTATTATTTATGGAATTGTTTATAAATGGTAATTAAATTAAATTAAGATCACGATCGCAATAAAAAGTTTTGTTAAATTATTAAACTTGACTTAAAATTTAAAATACGTAACTCCTTATAGTATTCTGAATTTTTTGGGGTAAGACATTCCTCTCTAAGTTTTTCTTAAATGCATTTTACTACATTCTATTATTTAAATTTTTTTTAGCATAAATCACGGCTAATTTATATGATATTGTAAATTCATTATTTCTTATATTTATATGTTCATGACGTTCGTTCATTTCATTACAAATATTCAAGAAATCATTTAAAAAGTCTCCTTGTTCTTTAATCGGCAAACGATCCAAGAATGGACATATAGCTTTAAAGTGTCCTAAAAAAGCCAAATGAACATAAAATTTAAAGACAGCAGTTTAAATAAAAAATTATAAAGTCAGAGACTCAATATAAGGCCAAGAAATTTTATCAAGCAAATGCAAAACTACATGGACAAAGTGTAGAATGTTCTATACAGGAAGGTATAAGGTACAAGATATAATTACTTTTTATTATATAGAATTTACCTAAAACAATTTCCACACTTTTATATGTATACATTTTATCACGTATTTCCACTTGTATATCCGAAAAGCCATTTTCTTTTAACATATCGGTCATAAATGTACGCGGGTCATTTTCAAAATATAATGGTGGTAAAAATTCATCAACATCGTACATTATTTTGACCCATTTGTGGGATTTCCTTAATTGTACATAAATATCAAAAATTGGATTTGCAGCCAAAAATACCAGCAAACAATCACCACCCTCAGGACGGAGCATATTATAAATATTTTTTATTGCTTGCCTATTGAAATATAATATACAAAATTGGTAATCTTTAAAGTTTGCATTTGGAAGAATTCAAGCATATAAGAAAATAAGAAACAGGATATTAAATAATTAATTAAAATAATCCGTAATTAAATTATTGGCAATTTTAATTACTTACATATCCAAATTAACTTACTTTTCATCGACCAAACTAGAGAAAGTGGTCGTAAACTTCAGAGTTCAGGAAAAACTCAGGAAGTAAAGTATTTGGCGAAGTTAAAGTTTAAATATACATAAGGCTTTAAAATAGATGCCAAAAATTATACAAGCTTTAAAAAGGTGATTGCCAGTTTGAGAGAACAGTAAACTGATAATTGAAAATTTCTAAAAATTAATTTATATACTTTCTCGCAAGTATCTAAATAAAAACTATATAATACTTTAAATTTCACTTAAAAATTTGAGTACTCTCTTTTTAAAATACTTTACACGATATTTACCGTAAATTTTTTACCCAATGTAAACAATAAAATGATGTAACATGATCATATTGTTGAAAAATATTTAAGGGTAATTCATTATTCGTAGCAATATCCAAAACATTAAAAGTACACTTTGGATAGTTATTGTAGGATTTTCGTGCATGTTGAATCATCTTGAATGAAATATCAGTACCCAGTATATTATCGAAATTTTTTGGCAATATGGGATATAAAATGTCGATTAAAATATCACCCGAACCGCAACCGATATCTATTAAACGATCATGACCATCATAACGCCACTTTAATTTATCCCGAAATTCCTCAATAACTTCTTTAGCATCGGAACGTTGTACATCACTATAACGACTATACAACTTTGGTTGATTCATTGATGTATCTTTTCCGTTTTTTTTTTTTTGCTGTATAGTTTTTTCACGTAAATAAGAAAATGATTTGAACTGTTTAAAATCGTTTGAGTATTTGACTTTGAAAAATAATGAACGCACAGCTTAATATATTCTACAATCTGCTGCTTTTCAGTGTGTATATTGTTTTTTTTTTTTGTTGATACATGTCTTGCCTACATAAAGAGTTAATTTTCTTCAAGTTCAATGGGCACATATGATAATAAGATGTCTCAATGTATGAGATACTATCTAAGTATTGAGGTTCTTGAACTTGACCATTTAAATATTTAATGGCAAAATATTATTATTATCCATTTATTTATAGAATACAGATTTACAAATTTTAAAGCATTATAAATTGATAAAACAAATTATAATGATTTTAATGCTAAAAGAATAGAAATCAATTATTCACGATTATATCATAAACCAAAAACATTATTTTTGTATATTTTTGTAAATTAAACTTTATATACATTTCATTTACATTTACATTACATTTCAATATCAATCAAATTTGTCATCAGTAGTATCTTAATTTTTTTTGACCAAAAGATTAACATACATACCCCATGTACGCCCATGTACATCCATGTACAAAATAGGTAAGCGAATATGCAGTGCAAACTCACTACAAAATTTAGCTCGTCAGCTATGACATTTGAGCTCTACAAACATTTAGATAAAATAAGTACATTTCTTCCTTTTAATTGATGGTTATACAAAACCAAAGAAATCTGTTTTTCCCCACATAAGAACTATTTTTAAATTAAGCTTTTAACAGAAAATGAAAAATCTCGAAAATTGTACCTGGCAGTTTGATAACTTTAAATACATGGACGTACGTCATTAACAGAAAAAAATCGATTTAGAAAATGTATTCGAATCGATCAGCATAATAAAAAGTAGATCTACCTCAAGCCCTTACATATACTTATTAGACAATAGTTCACAAATGACGTGTGAAATATTAAAACCCATTTGAATTTAATTATTCTGATTGTTAAAAGGTTATCTATTCCATCAATTGATTTTCAATGAATTCAAGTATGCTTGAAACAACTTACAAAATGTGAATTATTTAAAGTTTATCTATTGTCTTAATAAGCATTGCTGCTAGACTTATTTTTGTTATTATTGTTATTGTTTCAAAAACTTTTTCAAACGAAAACTTGATTTCAAGCATGCAAATAGAAAAAGAATAACATAAATGAACATGCAATATTGTTTAAATAGGTAGAAAGAGTTTCTACATATGGATATGTAAATGTAAACATGAAGAAAAGTAATAACAATAAAATATAAAGTAGAAAATAAAACAATGGAAATGAGTTTTTAATGTCCCATAAGGGAATAAGAAAGCATACAAATGCCGCACACAATCCCTCTCTCTATATCTCTCTATTTCTCCTTTTCTCTCTCTCCTTCTCCTTTTGCTTTCTCTAACATGACTGTAATAAGTGTTACTCTTTCATAGCATTTTATTGTAAAAATAGACAACAGTGATTTTTTGTTATTGATTAGATTGGACATGTTTATATTAAAAGCTGGTGAATAAGCAGACCCAAACAACAACAATTAAAACAACAGTACTAATAACAATATATAAACTGAGAGATATTGGATTGAGTTGAATTGAATTAAAAAACATACATATTAAGTGTAAACATAAAATAGACAAACAAATGTGCGTGCGTTTATGCATATGAGAAAGCAAAAACTAATCGCATAAACTGTATACGCTTAGTGAGTGAGTAAAATAAAAATAAAAAAAATTAAAAAGCAAATGAAGGAACTGGACGAACTGGAAGAACCAGAAGCCAGAAGCCCAGATATCTTTCTCATTTTCAATTTCCGTTTATTAAAATTAAGAAAAACTTTTACACACACATATACATCTACCATAAAGTTTCACATCTTCTTTGCTTTAATAAGAAAACATAATTACACAGTTTTGTTTTGAAATCTCATTTTTTATTCTTCATTATTGTTTTTATTGCTGGCTATCTACTATTCTCTGTTTTCATGTTTTAAGAGATGGAGAGATATGTTGATCTAAATTATTTATACATACATACATACATATATATATTTATATATATGTAGAAATATTTCGTTTATATAATTTGATGAATATTTAATTAAGCATAAAGAAAATTGTTATTGCTTATGAAAAGAACAAGTAAAACGAATGCAAAAAAGGATTTAGAAAGAAAATCTGAAGATTCTTAGAAAAACCCTTAGAGTGAATGGTATGTTGTTGATGTTATTGTTTTTTTTTTCTTTGTTATTCAATAATTCTGATTTACTTTTTACAAGAACTTTTGCATATCAAAAACAAAAGCAAAGAAAGGGAAATTAACAAGGGATTATTACGCAATTCTTATCACCACTATCAGAAGAAACGTTTAAGCATTTCCAACTGTTCAAATCATTTTTGTCTATAATTTATTGAATATTATTATTTAAGGCTCAACAAAATGGTTCCCAATAACATTATTATATTTAAAATTGTTAAGGACTACGTATAATTGTCAAATGGTTCAGAATTTGTTACTAAACAATTTTTTATTACTAAAATTAAACAATAACAATTCTTATACAATAAAACTTAATAATTATAATTAAGTAAGTCTAAAAGAAGACTGTACTTTTTAATTGATAATGCAATAACACAAAGCGATAGGACAACAATTCTTGATGGGGTATTTATTTTTTTTTTGTGATTCTCCATTCAAAGCACAAACATAATGATTTATCGATAAAAATACAAAATTTCATTAAAAAAAATTTCTTCTTATAGTCGACAGAGAAAGCGAGAGAAAAAGAGGGTGAGGAAAATTACGTAACAATTTAATGAAAAGTGTCAGTTTATTCTTTTATCTTTTTTTATAATTTTTATGCAAATACAAAAAGTTAAGGGGAGTGTTACAGGTACTTTATAATTATTATGAAATATTTTCTGCTTATCCATAAATATGCCATTCATCGTTTTTATGAAAACATTGGTAACATCCAAGAGGATGATCACCATCAATTTCTGAACCAACAGAAGAAAATATTCTACTTTCGTATTTTTCAAATTCTTTAAAAACATTAACAGTTGATTAAAAATGAAAATTTAACGCCTATAATGCAATCAAAATATGTTTGCTACAAATGAAAATGAATTGAACAAAGTATTTTAAATTCAACTTTAGTCAAATGTAGCTTTATTGATTTTTCTGTTTTTTTTTTTTGTTATTTTTACATTCTCCTTATATATATTTTTTTTCACTTGCGGTTGAAGGAAAATAATTAATTGATTTTTTTCCTGCCTTTTTTTCTTTTTTTTTTCTAGCAATCCTTAAGCTTGCGCTTTTCTTTTTCTTTTTTTTTTGGGATAAAAAGGAATTTCGATAATTCTATAATTTTTTAATAGAGCATTGTGGTGTAAGGAAAACAATTGCTCTCATAAATTGTTATTACTGTAAGAAAAAAACTCTTTTTTTTTTGTTTATGCAAAAAATAATTAAAAACTTTTTAGACGTTTTATCAATATTTTGTAACACTTGCCATGTATGCTTTGTACATCAGCAATTTCTTTATTAGATTTTTCATTCCTGCGTATTTGTATTATTTTATAATAAACGGTTAAAGTGATTTTAGTTTTTTTATTCATATTTTTTTAACAGTCTTTTTAGGCGCAGTCTTTACATGTTTAAGTTTATTATAGAATGGAGTAATTTGTAATCATTCAGAAAGTTGACTAATTTTATTTAAATTTGGAACAGAGATTTTTCAAAATTTTTTTTAATCATTTAGAGATTAGTATTCGTTAGGGCCTAATTTTAAAAGATTTGAAAAATATAACGTGGCATTTTTTCAAACATTTTTCCATATACGGCTTAAATAAGCGATTTCTAATCGCTTATAATGAGTCTTAACAAAAACCATTGCCTCTATAAACAGAAATGTGAAAAAAAACTGGAACATAAAATACTTTTTAATATATAAAAACCGGCACTGCTGCTGCTCAATGTAACAAAACCTTTGGGAAAATTGAAGTAACTTTACATAAAAAAATTAATAATTAAAAATATTTTCATATAAACATACATGAACATTCGTTCAAAGTTTTTAAGTAGATTTAGCAATAGGGTTAAATTTATAATAAAAGATACAAATAAAGAGTAGAGAATGCCATTAGTTTTCAAGGCAAAATAATATCACACTACCATTATAACCAACAACTAACTTATGTAAAATGATAGAAAAACAAGAAGCAGATGTAAAAGATGATTGTACTGGTGGTATCAACAAAACTAAAAAGAAAGTGTTACAATATGAATGCAATGATAATCTTCCTACTTTTAATATGAAAATTGGCTATTTTCAAATATAATAGAAAATTTTCTAATGTTAAAGAATATCAACTTTTTTGAAAAAGTAAAACATTTTTTACACAAGTAAATACAATAAGTTTAAAAAGTGATAGAATAAAAAAGGGAAATATATAAGATATCTTAAGCTATGCAAAAAGAATTTCTGGCAATCAACTAAAAGAACTATGGTTACTGATAAGCAATAAATGAAAAAATTCATTTAGGTGTAGTTAGGTATTTGAAGCATTTCGTAGAATTTTATCAAGTCCATTCCATGAAATGCTCTGATATTCCTTCGTTATGTAACATGCCATAAAATATATTGGCTTGCCAACTTATAACTAATTATGATACCAATTAAAGTCGTCTGTTGTCTGTTGTCTGTTGTCTGTTGTCCGTTATCATCTAAACTGTAACATTGCAGTAATTTGTAAAGAAATTCCTTTCAGTTAAATGTACATTAAAGTTATTAATGTAATGTAACTTGCAAGTTATTTATTACCAATTAGAGGTAGTTGTTGTTTATTTGTTATACAAACAATTTTACATTATCAATTCTTCTAATTTTAACCCTTTCTTTTTTTAAGGGACAACTTAAGAGAGCTACGTTTATTTAAACTATTAATATCCAACATTTTATATTACATACTTTTAGTGACGTATTTTACTTAAGTTTCATGTGTTTTTTTACTTATTAATATTAAATTAATTTTCTTGTAATGCTCTGTTTAAATTAACGCACTAACAACTATAATAATACAAAATATTGGCAAGAGCCACAATATATAAATAAATAATAATTATTTGTAAAATTTTCTTAACTCGAAACTAAATTTTCTTCTTTATTTATACTTAGATGAACACTACCATTAAACAAAGAAGTAGAATTTACTTACTTTTACTGTGAATTATTAAATAGCAAATATATTCTACTAACAATACGGAAATTGTTTAAATATTTTCATTAATATTTATGTATGATCACGTTTCATTTTTATGAAAACTATTAAGAAGAGAATGAAAATCTTTCTATGCTTTCTTATTAGTTTTTCCCTTTATCTCTTTCTCATTCTGCAGTAGTAGTACTAAATAATATCCATATATATATCTAGACATAGATTTATATATATTTTACATCGTTGTACTTTAAATAAAGTTTCAATTTATTTCAATAATAATAAGACTTTTATTTAGCAGTTCGTATGAACTGAAAGCAAATTTGAGATAATTTTAATTCTCAAAAAGTGTAACTTTCAGAAAATGCAATTGCAGTCGTAATATAAATAACCAAAAATTTATAAAGAAAATATTAAAAAAGTACAAACGTCTACATTAATGTAAAAACATAATAAGTTGGGTAGAAAGAAGGCCAACCACATCGGATGATAAAGTTGAAGGTGTATTGCCCCAGTTGGAGCTTTATAAAATTTAAAACTATAATAACTTTTATGCACTCTAGACTCTAGATATTCTCACGTTCGGTAAAGTATGTTCATGCTTAGTATGAGGTTTGAGCTTAGTGAAGTCTCTTAAGGCGCTTGTGTTGGTTCTTCAACCATTTTTATTTTAGTTTATAAATTTATTAGTCTACTTTATGTGGCGACTTTTTTGTATAATTTTTTGATACACATCATGCAACAATAAAATGTCGCATTTAATGTTATAAAAATAATCATTATCAGCAAATTTTCATACTTGGAAGAATTTTGCGAAGCTACCACAAACAAATTGAGAAACCGAAATTAAACAAATAAAAGAAGAGTCTTATACAATTATAAATGGACGTAATGATTAATAGATGGACAGCATGTAGTTAACTATCTGAAAAAGTTATATCGCGCCCGAGTTGTTAGGTTATAAAATATACATACGACTAATACCCCTAAAATTACTTTCAATAATCAATTAATCTCTTACCAATTATTTTCTATATTTTATACGTATGAAATTACTTGATAAATTGTATGTGTATGAAATTTCTGAATGAACATTAATAAAGTGCTATATGATGTAATTTATTGTAGGAAGTTTATATGTAAATATTTTTTGCGAATATAAAACATAAAAACATTCAGGCACGCACATAACTTTGCAATATCATGCGATATTGCATTATAATAATCGGGCATTTAGCAGAGGTGCGGTCTACTCTAAAGTCTCTGCTTGGTCATTTTCTGTTTACATAATATTGTTTATATTCTCCTGCTGTTGTATTGCTTTAACTGCTGCTTCGACAGACTGACACAAGCTGCCCTATGTCAACCATTTATATATAACATAATTTCTCGCCCTTTATAAATCTTATTGGTTTGGCTATTTGTATTATTTATATATGTGTATGGGTTTTGTTTATTTTAATGTGATTTCGATTTGATTACGTTTCATATGCAAATTGCAAAGTTTGTTCGGCAAACAATCAACACCAACATAAACAATAGCTCGATACTCCACAACATTGATTGGTTCAATTTCAATTTACTCAAACATAAAAACATAAAAACATGCATATATAGAATCGAAAATGGTCAGCATACTCTATAAAATATCCATAATATAATATATAATTAAAATTTTAATAATATCGTAGTGGGCGTTATTCTTATTCACACTTTTAAATATTCATCAATATTATTGAATAGCATTAAATCTCGTTATTTGCCTGTATGATACATATTAAGTCCAAAAAAAATTATATATATTGTTGCCACAATAAAAACTCGAACGATTTACTGATATCTATCTGGCACACTGCTTAATAATATTTCAATAAATGACCTGGCATAATATATTTTATAAAATATTATACTTAAAAGTTAAAAATAACTAGTGCTACGTAGAAAACTAGGACAATTAATCAAGGATTTACTTTGTAATTTTTATTACGAAATTCATTAGAAAAATGTTAACAGCAAAAGCTTAGACATTTGATGGAATTTGATGCACTTCATCAGCTAACAATATCCTATAAATTTACTTAACCTTTAACCTTAAATCTTTAGTAACAAAATTTTCTACTTTATAAAATCGTCTACACTAATTTCAGTATTCAGTCAAGGAACGTGAATTTTTGATCGCTTAAACATTGGCACCCAACTGAACCTTGTGTTGAAATATCTTATAAATATATAGCTTGATTGTTTTAATGGCCTTTGAACAATTTTTTTTGAATGTTTTTTTGAATTAATAGCCATTTCATATAACTCGTGATATAATAAATTTATTTATTATGTATTTCATATTACATCTGGATGTTCATAATAGATTCTTATAATTATTGTTTTAAGTTTACAAAAAAAACAAAGTATTTGGTTAACAAATCCCACAAAATACTAATAATTTTTAAATTTTAAAACCTAAAAAAATCTAATTAAAGAAGAAAAAATTAAAAATTTTAATATAGAACCTAACGTCTAAAATAAAACCAATTTATATGTTAATGAGTTTATAATTCATATTATTGATGCTATTACTTTTATTGTTATTGTTGTTGATATTGTTTATTTATTTAAGCATACAATTAAACTCCCAGCAAATATTGTATGGTGCTGTTAAATATTTTATTGCGCTGATATATTTGATACCAAATTAAAATTATAAAAAATTTTTATATTATAAAAAATTTTCGTTTTAGCTTCTAACACCCTTAAAAGGAATCTAAAATAAGATCATCGATCATTTTAGGAATAAAACTTGAGCCTATACATATAGGCTCATAAGGAAACTTTTTACGTAAAGGCCATAGATAAAATCTATTAAAATGAGGCTCTGCTTTTATGAACACTTCTCCTTCAAAAATTGTGACATAGAAAGTCAAGTGAACTTTTGGCTTAAAAAATATTTAAGCAAAATTATTACCACATCGAACCAATTCTTATTTAACAAACTTTTTCAAAAATCACTACTTTACAAGTTCTGGCCGTTATAATTATGCATTAATAGTACAAGCTATTCAAAAAAATGGCCACAATTGACTATAAAGTTATTATGTATTACTTTTTGTTTTGTTTACATAAAATCAAATAAAATAAAATGCCTTTTACGTAACGTCAAAATAAATACAGAATCACCAAAAAAAAATATACATCAAAAAACAAATTTCTATATTGGCGTCAAAGAGTTAAATAGTAAACTCAATAAAAACCATAATAAATGAAATCAACAAGTTACTAGAACGAAATTTCAATATCAAAGGTACAAACGAAAACTTTTTTTTCATATTTTTAAATAATTCTTTTAATTTCTAGACGTTGGGTTATTTTGTTTGTTTTTTTTTTTTTTTGGGAGAATGGAAAGTTAAAAACTCATTTAAATTCAAATTAATAAAATGAAATACAGAAAAACGTAGCATTGCAAAAAGACAAGAGGAACAGAGAAAGAAGGTAAGAGAAAGAGCCAAAGAAAAAGTTGGTGAGGAGGGGAGAGTTAGGCAGCGAAAGAAAATTATAGAAAAAGATGGTATATGTAACTATTTATTATATACAATTTCCGTTTTATTCTAACACAAAAAAATTTTCTTCATTCTACACCAACATATATTTTTCTAAAAAATTATAATATACAAAAATATCATATGTAATGTAATAACTTATGATGCCACATAATGATACCATTTTATATTACTAAGCAAAATAGTGTTACATGAAAAAGTTTGTTTATTTTGTTGAAAGATTTAAACGGGGTTTTAATATTTTAACACCTGCTGAAAATATAATGAGCTTTTCTTTCTTCTTTATTGTACAAAAGATCTAACAAACAGAACATAGATGTACAAATTTCAAGCTACAGATATGAAATAGTAAATTAGCGTTGCTTTCATAAAAATCAAATTAATCGTTTCATTTCATGGAAAATGAACATTTATATCGTATAAAATTTAATGTTCTTATTATTGCAAAATTATTATTATTATATTAAACAATTTATATAATTTAAAATACATCAACTTCTTCTTGCTTTGGAGATAAAAACCAATTCAAGACTTAATCTTGACAAAAATGTTGCCTTCGAATTAAAAATAAAATAATTTTGTCACAAAAATTAACAATAACAGTTTCCATAATTAAATAACGTGCATTTTATTTGATGTACCCTTTAAATTTAGATAAATACATAGCAAAAACATTATAAAATATATAACTATTTAATTATTCATATATATTTACATATTCAGTTGTCAGATATTTTCACAGTTGAAGTATTATAAAATTTATAATTATTTATATTGTTATTAATATTATAACTCATTTAAAAGTGCGTTAAATGTAAGTGAAAAATTTATTCATATCTACACAGACATTCATTGTGGTACACACACGAAAATATTTTGTAAATCTTTTAACGAAAAATTTGTTGTTTTCCTGGTTCTTTTTTCCGGGATTTTTTTTTTCTTTGATATGAAACATCTAAGCGTCGTGAAATGTTGTCTGTTATTTTTATGGTAAAATTGAAACAAGGCGTTATTTCCGCGCAAGATTTTCTAGGCATTATGTACCTATAAAGCTGCCACAATGTCATGCCAACTACCAACTACCATAATCCATAATTCATAATCTATAATCCTTTCCGTGTATTGTGTAAGTTATATAATGACTATTTTCATTTATTCGACTTGTCTAATTAACTCGTTAAATTTTATCAAATATGTTGTGCTATACCAATAGTTGCCAGATTGCCCTTTTTGAAAACGTGTTACTCATTTCGGTGATCATGTTCTTAATAACGTGCGTATACTTTATAAGCTTTAATTAGCTTGGTGGACCCCCATGAAGGTTCATATTTTGTATCATTTTCTGACCCGCATTTATAAGCTTATGAATATTTTTTTTTGGTATATTTTTTTTGTATATTTTTGTGCTTTTAATTGTGGTTGTTGTTGCTGCTTTTTGTTTTTGTTTTTTTTTTGGTTTTGTTACTATTGTTGTTATTTTTATAACTTAAATATTTTACTTATATTTTTCGCCGTATTGGTTATTTAAAATTATTAAATAACTAATGAATAAATAAATAAATAAATAAAATGAGTTTTCTTAATTTTTGTCTTCTTGTACTGCCTCTCTTCTCTCTCTACTAAACATTATTTTATTTTATTTAATCTTTAACTAAAGTACTCAGAAAATATTTCTGCTTGTACATTATAGAATTTATTATAAAATTATAGAATTATCTTAAAATTGTATTATAAAAAATTTGACTAGGGCAGTTTTGTATAGTTAAACTCCCAGTGCTGTTAAATATTTTAATGCGCTGATATATTTGATACTAAGAATTAAAATTATAAAAAATTTTCGTTTTAGCTTCCAACACCCTTAAAAAGAATCTAAAATAGAACCATCGATCATTTTAGAAATTTATGTTGAGCCGATTCATGTAACTTAAGGAAACTTCTTACATAAAATGAGACAAAATTTGTATATTTACCTAATTTGTGGGAGAATAATTAATTTTGATATGATACTTGTCTAATAATCAATTAAAATACTATGGTTAGCTTATTTATAATAAAAACGTAAATTACAAACAATAATATAAACTATTATAAGACCTTAAATTATTTACTTATAATGGCCTGTAATTTTATTCACAAATGTAGACAACAAATGATGCATGTAACTTGTAAAATGTTCAAAATATATACAATCATGTTTATCTCAAACACTTTAAAAATCTATCATTCGATTAACCGCATGCTGTGTGAAATGTAATATATAATTCCATATATCACAAGATAACACGGACATATTAAATGGCAGAAAATATATTATTGTATGAGAGAAAAAAAAAATATTACAAAAAGAAATTTTTGCTTGCCTTTTGTAAATGGGCGAATAAGATCCATAAAATATTTTAAATAACATATGGAAAAGCTAACAACAATAACAACAACAACAATAATAATAATATATCGCCCATAATTTAAAACGTTTGAAATAATATGAATTTATGAAGTATAACATGAATGGTATGCTAATAACAAAGTTAAACATTTCGTTTTATTTTTCCGCTTCATGGCGGCAAAATTATTGTATTTATGTACCCAGAGATTTTCTAAAAATTCATCAATATACAATATAATATTTTTTAGGAATATCACAAATATAGCAAATAAAATCAAAAAAAATTTAACAACAACAATTATTTATATATGAAGGGGAATGATAAGAAAAGTAATAGGAAAAAAAATTGAACAGCAGCAGCAGCCGCAGCCGCAGCCGCTTTATTAATATGAACTCAAATGAAAAGTATTTGTTTTGGTTTTTTTTTTTTGTTTTTCTTTTTGTTAAAGACGTTATACATCTCTACCCTCTAAAAATTGTTTACATCAAATTTGGATATGTAGATTACACATCCAATAGAGTATAATTTTTTTAAATTCGTTAAAAGGATATAAAGTTAGTAGACCAAGCTCCTTGTTTTGTTATTATAGAACGTTTGCTTCACTTTTACTTTTAAATAACTTTTACACCCACTTTGAATATAAAAATTTGTTATAACTTGAAATATTTGTAAGGTATTTTATAACATTATGATTTTTGTTACATTCAGTACATTCAGTAAATTACTAAGAAAATATTCATTGACTAGAATCATTTTCAAATTGGCATAAGTTATAATTGTTTGATTTAAAAAATATATTACAGTAATATTTTGAATATATTTAATTAATATTTTTGTAATAACATTAATGGGAAGTAGCAAAATGTAGGGTACAAAATAATTAATCTCAACACTCAATCTTATATCAGCAATATTGTAAATATGAGAAGTTGTTGCAATTCCTTACAGTGCTACAAGGGTCAGGAAAGCGAAGGGAAAAATTGAAAAAATTCTACATATATATTTATATATATATAAATATATGTTTGTAATCGCATAGGTATGTAAAAGACAGACACATATTATTGTAAATATTTTTCTATCAAAAGCATATTTTCCATTCTGGTAGAACGAATTTTATGCGCTTTTATATTTTTTTTTTCTCTGATAAACATTTTTTTTAGTTTTGGTTTTATGGTTATACCTTTTTTCTATACTGCCATTGACTTGTGTGGTATTTATTTTTTAATTTCATCATGATTTCACATTTTGAATTATTGATAATAAACGATAAAAATTTATAAAGAGAAAGCATGAGAAAGTGGTTGTTTTCTCTCTATATTTTTTTTTATGTAAACAATAGAATGAACAAATTATGTGAAATGATATTGTAAATGAAAGAAAAAATAACGCTAAAGCCATTTACATGATAGAACAAAACAAAGTAGTATCAGACTAAATGTAGCAATAAGCCCTAACCCAACTACGTAGCATAAATTCAAACATTTAAAATTTTTTTTTGCGTACTTTATTTGCCCTAACCTAAGGCACTTGAGTATAACGTAATTTTTGAAATATTCAAAATCGCTCGTTTTCTTGTTCTTCTTACCGTCTTTCTTCGCATCTCTCTTAATGTTAACATAAACTTTATTATATGAAGTAATGTTTCTTATAACCGAAACTTCTACTAGTTCTAAAACCATCTAAGGTACAATATTATTTGATTATTATATTTTTGTTTTGTTTTCCCTTTTTTTTTGTAGTATATTTGTATCATCAAAGCTTTGAGAATAAAAAAAAATTAGAAAAAAAAGAAATTAAGAAGAATTCAATGATTTGGAAATACAGGTTATTTTTCTTTTTATCTCTCTCTCTATATCTCTCCCTTTCCCATTGTTTCTCCTTAAGAGATTAAATATTTTATATATGACCACGATAGTCATATAAATTTTTTTTGTAAAATAAAAATTTTTATTTTCTATAAAATTATTAAAATGCAGAGTGACCATAAAGCTGAATAATATATAAAACTAATAAAAGAAGAATTAAATATTTTTGCAAAAAAATATTGTGATTTTATTCATAAGAATAATAGAAATTCTGTACTGATTTAATAATGTTTCTGTTTCTTTTTTTTTTTACTAATACTTCATACATGCTTCTGATAAATAAATTTTTTTCTTATTTTAAAGTAATAAGAATCCTTAAAGTAATTCACACACGCCATGAGTACAACAAGTACTTTTTCCAAAACAAAAAAAAAATAAATAAATAAATATCTCTTTCTCTCTTTTAATATCTTGCCATATTGTTATTAAGCTTTCTACTTTTCTCTATTTTTACGGCAACTTTTACACAATACACGCGTTTTAGCATGTTTTTCAGCAAGTACGAGAAATAAACATATAAAAATATTTATTAAAACGGAAGAAAAAAAGAAAAGAAAATTCTACTTCACAAACATTTTATACAACCTACTGCATTTAGTATACATATACATTTAAATTTGTAATAGCCAGAGATTGGAAATTCTTCTTCATTTTTGTTCTTGGTTCTTTTTTTTTATTTTGTATTGTAATATTAGCTCTATGATTCTTTTAGTATTTTATAAGATAGTGCCGTACGCACACCCTTTCTCTTTAAACCATATTTAAGGGGTGATATTTTCATAATTTATTTGGTCAATTTAACTTCAATACACTCTTCGTCTCTCCATTTCTCTTTCTTTTTTTTTTTTTATTTCACTCGTTCTGTCTTTCTAGATAAAGTCTAGAGAATTATGCTAAAAGATTTATATGTTTTCAATAAACAACAATTTGAACAAAAGTAATAATAATAATAATAATAAGACAAACAATAATAAAAATGAGTCGAAATAAAACAAAAAATGTTTAAATACAAATCTTTTAAATACTAGAACACATGCAATAAAACGAAATTGAAAGAACATTTTGATGTCCAAACCCAAAATATCAAATCCTTAAATTGCTATTCTCTACCTCTAAACACACAAAAAAAATTAATAAAATACATGTAATAAATAACCATAATTTTTAATACTTTTTTAATTAATCTTTAAGTTTTACAAAGAACATGAGTATTTTTCTTCTTGCCAAAACACACACATTTAATCCAAAATGAATTAAACAAATTAAACCAATTAAACAAATTAAGTGAAATGAAAGCTATATGTAAAAAAAATTCTAATAGAAACGATATCTATAAAATTTACCAATTTGATAATAATTTTGTTTAGTCTCTATAAGAACTCACTGTCTTGGAACAAGGTTTTACTAAGAAAATATAAATTGTAAATTTATGATTTTTATATAATAAACTTACTTTAAAGTTAGGCATTACATGTGAGAAGTTTGTTAAAATTCTCAAATCATGTGGACAGATCAGAGAGATAAATTGATCGGTAGCACAATAACAACCTCTAAAAATTCTTTAGATAAATATCGTTAGAAGGAAGTTTAAAAAGTTTTATCTCTTCCGACAAACTGATCAATTTCACAAATTTGATACTTAAAAGTAAAAACAGATGAGCTTTTGTGGCACTCTCTCTCTCTCTAACTGTAATTTCCTCTCTGTTTTCTTTCTTTTAAAAATAAAATTACTTCTTCTCACTTATTAAATATATAATTGTTAGGTAAATAAATGGCAGCAAAAAAAAAAACAACCAAAAAAATCAAAGAAAAAATCATCAAAAAAAAACACCAACAGAAAAAAGCAAAAAGGAAGAAAAAAGAGAATTCTTTTCAAGGGATGACAAAACATGCTTCTTGCTCTAACGCTTAATGTTTACTTTTTTTTCAGTATATTAAAGCAAAAATCTAATACATTGGCATGTGCAACAATAATACAATTTAAAAAAAAATTGTGTAACATCAATGACAATAACAACAACATTAAAAAATATAAAGCAAATAATAAATATTTGTTTACTTTTAGCTGATTGTGCGTGTGAGTTATTAATGTTAAAATGTAAGTTTATGTAAGTGCGTGTGCATTTAAAATGCCAAATGCCAAAGTTTTTTTCTGCTATTTGTTCTTGTAATTTTTACTTCAATAACTTTTTGTTGGTGGCCTTTTTTCTTCATCCTTATTTCTTATTATTATTTTTACTTTATCTAGCTCTTGGGCAGGTGTATGACAGACATTACGCATATTGCTGTTATTGTTGTATTGTTGTTGTTATTGCGCTAGCAATACTGTTGACATTGTTATTTATTGTGAATTTTTTTTTGCTGATTGTTGTTGTCATTCTTATTATTTTTGTTTTTATTATTATTGTTATTTTATTTATTTTTCTAATGTTTATTTGCCTTCACGCCCTCCAAAAGATATTTTCTTTCTTTCTGTGCCTACCTATTTGTTTATTGTATCTCTGGAGGAAAAATAGCACAAGACAAGAAACTTCGTTCAACTTAGATAACAATTGAATGGCACTTGTGTGTGCTCGTCAACGTTTGTTATCAACATTGAATTACTTTTTAATGTTACCGCCGAGATAAATATCTTAAGAATAATTGTTTTTATTTTGCTGCTCTTATTTTTTGTTGCCGTTTAGCTTGATATTTGCATACAATAAGATGAAAAATAATGGAAGTTTGAATAGAAAATTCATTCGAATATTCCTACAAAATTTTTATGTTGTAAAATTAAATTTTTGTAAAAATAAAGTGGCCTATAAAAGGTCGACTAAAATTTGTCTACTTACAAGTGCATCATCAATGAAAAATGTAAAAAAAAATATCTAATTTAAGCTAATTTTATTCTCCTTCTGATAAAACACTTACCACTTTTTACTTCTGCAAATAAATTACACATGTAAAATATATTAAGTTTCATGTAATTTGCAACTCCTTTCAAATTAAATTTTTTTTTTGTTTTTTTTTTATCGTTTTACACCTACCATCAAGAGGTTGGGGGTATATTCATTTTGTCATTATACTTGTAACACCCAAACAAATTTTACATATTAATGATCAGCATTAAAATCTGAATCGATTTATACTGCCTCTCCGTCTATTTTTAATGTTCTCCCTGACGCAAAAAAAAAGTTCAAGAGCTTAATTTTAAAAGTTAGGTAGGTTGGTATTAAAAGTAAGCAACACTCGAGCAAAGTACATGCCCATAGTGCAACGTAAACTAAGAACACTTCAATTATTTCTAAACAAAATTTGGTGATTTTTCATTCAAACTTCAAAAGATAGAACGTTGAAATTCTGTACCAGTACGACCATTGGACTGCAACAAGTGTCCAAAAATCATGCTATCATGCCACACCTGAGCGAAATTATACAGCACCAAATTTTCATTCCTTTATATTTACGGTTTCTATTAATTACTCAAAATTGAATTCTGAATAGGAATATCAAGGCGTACGTGTTGTGAGTTTCCAAGATATCACCCCAGACTTGTATAATATTTTTACTTATTGTTTTTTTTTTAATAATCTTTTCAAACCGGAATCTTTTTTAAATGTTGGTATACCAAACGTCATCTTTATGTGAAGTGATGAAATACTTTGTTGATAATAGTAAGGACAAAGAGCTTAATAAAAATACAAACAGATACTGATTCTCACCACATCATGGCGTTAATTTATCAAATGGTCAAATTGTAGGGAATTTTTAAATAAATGTAAAATTCAAATGGTAACGATTCTCCTCAAGGACCATTAATAAACGACATAAAACCTTCCTCCCTCCCTCCCGCCCATGTCATTACATCATTTTTTTCGAGTTTCCAAAATACATACCACTGCAATAACCCTTTTACTTTCTTGTCCAGTTTCCATAGTACCATTAACTTAACTAAAAATATGTAAACTGCTCGCAAGTTATTATCATTTACTAACTCAGTAATAGAAATAGTATTATTTATATTTGTAGAAATTATTCTAAAATTTTACACAAACATATTTCAAAGGATATCTCAAAGGGTCTTTGTCATTTGATTCGTATTACATTGAAATATGCTCTTAAAGGCTTTCCTTTGATTTTTCCCTTTAATCTTTATGCAAAAAAAAAAATTTACTATATTCATGATATTCTAGCAATTTGATATGTATAAAATATTTTAAAAAATGTAAGACTAATTAACTGCGTTAATTCATATGCGAGCCACAGAATTCATATTTAAACGCAGCATGTTGGTCAATAACACCCAGGAATAGTCTTTTCTTTATTTTACAATTTATTATACTTAATGTACATAAAATCTTTGCTTTCGGAAGGCAATATAATTTTATGAAAAAAATGGAAAATGTGTAAGTATTTTTAGAATTTTTTTTATTAAAATATGCCCGCTAGGTACCTCCACTGAAAATTGAATATAAAAATCAAAATTGATAGGAGGCAATCTATATTTTCCAAACCATTGGCATTTATGCCAATTTTCTTTTTTGAATGAACGAATTATGGCAACTCTAGTTTGTGTTGAATAAAAAATAGAAAAATATACGTCAAATAAATTGCAAAGCTTTAATAAATATATATTTGTCATATTTTACCAAGCATACCAAAGTGCCCTTAAAAGGTTTATACAAATAAATTTTATTAAACTGTATGTAGTTTCAAGGTAAATGTAATGCAAAATAATGACAAGAAATAATGTCCCAGCATTTCAATCGAATTCAGTTTTATTAGCAATGGTTTTATTTTGGAATATATTTACAATTGCGTCGAGCAGTAAAGAGCCTTTATCTATTTACAAGGCTGAAGACAAAATAATCGAATTAAATCCTAGAAGTTTTCAAAAATTAGTTTTAAATGATTTGGGTGTATGGATTGTTGAATTTTATGCTCCATGGTGCCCACATTGCCAAAAGTTTGCATTAGAATACAAAAAGTTAGCACGATATGCGAATAGTTTTCTTAATATTGGTGCTATAAACGGAGAGCGCTATCCACAATTAAATGAAAAATACGGCATTCAAGGGTATCCAACAATTTTAATATTCGGCTTTGACAAAAGCGCACCAATCTTATTTAAGGGCAAACGATTAGCAAATGATATTTTAAGATCAGTATTCAACGAATTTCAACGGCATTTTACTGATAATATGTATGATTCAAAACTACAATAATTTAAATGATATATCAAAAACTAATTATTCTTCAACATAATATATAATATATTAAATTCCTTAAATTAAATAGGAAATATTGACCAATTTTCTTATAAAGTTTTATTAAAAATTATTCACATACTACAATAAAACCCATCATGGGATTTTGTTCTTTTTCTAATTAATAAAAAAGTAAATATAAAAAACTACACTACTAAATGGGAATATTAAATGTAATAAATTAAAATCTGTAGGTTTTAATGATAATTATTTAATACATTTTTTCTTATTCAAATTAAACGAATAAATTTTAATCTGTGAAATTATCAACTACAGTTACCATTTTGAACTATTTGTAGAATGAATTGGTTCATAAAATGCAACACTGCGTTAAAAGAAAATTCACTAAAATAAAGAGAGAAACATGCTGGACCAATCACAAAACGATACGTTGAGAAGTAAATTCCGGTTAAAAATTATACACCACAGAGTGGGTCTGCTCACCATCTGTGGTAAAAATAAACTGGTGAAAGAAATGTCAATTCATAAATTATTGATAAATAGCAGTTTATCTTTCAGTTTCCAAACAGACATAAATATACAAAGGAGAAAATATAATATTATAAATCACAAAAAATTAAAAAAGAATTTGTCTTGTTATAAGTATTAAATTTCAACTTTAGCCGGCGTATTGCCTTTTTGCTTTTAGAATTTTTAAAAAATGCGGAAGATAATGATTTTACTATTTACGGCATCGTTCTTTCTGCTGCCTTCTACATCGTTGGCATTTTATTCATCAAGTGATGGCATCACTGAATTAACATCCACAAATTTTGATCGTCTTGTTATACAAGATAAATCTATATGGGTTGTAGAATTTTATGCGCCATGGTGTGGCCATTGTCAAAGTTTAGCCCCCGAGTATAAAAAATTGGCTCAAGCCGTTAGTGGTGTAATTAAGGTAGGTGCTGTTAATGCTGATGAGTATAAATCCTTAGCTGGCCAGTACGGTGTACGTGGTTTCCCTACAATTAAAATATTTGGCAGTAATAAACATTCGCCTTTTGATTTTAATGGCCAAAGGACGGCAAAAGCTATTGCTGAAGCGGCTTTAAGTGAAGCAAAAAAGAAAATCCAGTCAATATTGGGAGGAGGCGGCAGTAGCAGTGATAGCAATGGTTCTGCCAGTGAAGATGTCATTGAATTAACTGATGATAATTTCGATAAATTAGTTTTGCAATCGGACGATGATTGGTTAGTGGAATTCTTTGCTCCATGGTGTGGCCACTGTAAAAATTTAGCACCGGAATGGGCTAAAGCAGCCAAAGAACTTAAGGGTAAGGTGAAATTAGGTGCCTTAGATGCCACAGTCCATCAAGATAAAGCCTCTCAATATGGTGTTAGAGGTTATCCCACCATAAAATACTTCCCAGCTGGCAAGAAAAGCAGTGGTGCTGCTCAAGAGTATGATGGTGGTCGAACTTTCTCGGATATTGTAACGTGGGCTTTAGATAAATATGCTGCCAATATACCACCGCCTGAAATAATAGAAATTATTGATTCAACTTCATTTGATACAGCATGTGAGGGGAAACCGTTGTGTGTAATTTCCGTTCTGCCTCACATACTCGATTGTAATGCCGAGTGTCGTAATAAATTCCTAAATATCCTAAGCGAATTAGGTGAAAAATTCAAACAGAAAGCATGGGGTTGGGCTTGGTGTGAAGCTACTGCTCAGAGTGAATTAGAATCTTCCTTAGAAATTGGCGGTTTTGGATATCCAGCCTTGGCTGTGGTTAATTTAAAGAAAATGAAATTCTCTGTACTAAAAGGTTCATTCTCCAAGGACGGCATTAGCGAATTCCTACGAGATATATCGTTTGGCCGCGGCCAAACATCACCAGTACGTGGTGCTAAAAAACCCACCATCAACGTAGTGCTACCTTGGGATGGCAAAGATGGTGCATTACCCACCGAAGAGGATATAGATTTATCAGATGTTGATCTAGATGATGAAAGTAAAGATGAACTATAAAATTTAGGGGCATTAAGAGAATGTCCATTTATTCTACAACATTATATCACACATTTTTTTTCTTTGTCTGCCTCTTAGAATGTCCATTTGAAAGAAAAAAATGTAAACGAAGACAAAACGCAAAAAAAGCAAATAACATGCCATTACCACTGTCATTATTATTGTGATTTTCACATTCAAATATCAGATATTTTTTCTTTCCTTTTTTATACGCCATATAATAAAGATTTATTTACTCTTAATAAAATTTCTTCATTTGCAAGAAATATTCATTTATATCTTTTGGTATTTATTAATTTATATGTAATGTATAAAAAAATTAATACATTAATTGCTGATCATAAAAAATAGTGGATCGTGCCTTTATTGTTGATCAGCTGTTCTATATAAATGCATGTAAAATACCAAATTCTATGCCCGGAAGTATAAGAAAAGACATGTAAGAAAGTTACTTAGCTGCGGCCAATTCTTGGATACCCATCAACCAAGCACCATAATGTTACGATTTATAGTCTGTTTCAGCTTTTTAATAGAATATGGCAAATGCAAACATAAAAAAGTAAATATTAGGTATTGTAGACATGATGCATTGAAGTGTTCTCAGTTTACGATGCCCTTTGACGGATTTACCCATTTTCAATATTAACCTGTCTGCAAGAACTTCCGATATTAACGCCAAATTTGAGCACGATCTCTTTTTTTGCGATCGGGATAATGTGCACGAAATACATACAGACAAACAGATATGTGTAAACCGATTTAGAATTTGCCGTTGATCAAATATATTTAATTGTAGACCCCGGCGCTTTCTTTTGGGCATTACAAAAAAAAGAAATGTTTATACATAAATTTAATAAATGTTTTAAATAATTAAATGCAAATTGAACAAACTTTTAGCCCCCTTTAAAATATCTCATATTTTATTAGAATCTCATAATTTAAAATGTTTTAGAATAAATGCATATGGCTTAATAGTAAATTATAAGTACATCCTTCCTGTTGTTAAATATTTGTGGTAAATTTTTATAAAAACGTACATGTATAATTTCTTTTCTTGGGAAATATATTAAAGTTTGTTGCACTAAAAAAAACATCATGTTCCAGTGACATACTGTACTCCTCTTTCTACTTTGTACTATGATTTATACTGCGTTATACAAAGGAAAAAAATACTTCCTTTGAAAGTAGTTTAATATTAAAAATGAAAAAAGAACTGAAAAATTCGTTTCATTTACATTGCTTAGTTATATATAGAAATATCGACATATGAAATTAAAATGCGTGATTTATGTGCACATAAATATATGATTTGTATATGATTACATTTAAGTACACCCGTAAGGTATGCTTTTTGTATATTTATAGATGATTACGTTAGTTTCTCTTTCTTTTGTTTTTTTTTTTTATTATTTATAATTAGAAACAGTAGCAGTAGGAGTTTCGATATCATCTAAAATGTACTTTTTTGCTCAAGTGGCATATGTTTTTGCTCATCTGGATATTGATCTATTGATTGTATGGAGCGCGCTGTATCTGTTGTTATAGTTGAACTAACATCCATAAATCGATATTTTTTCTCATCACGACATAACAATGGATAACACATTATACCATAATAGAATGCTAAACAACCAACAATTACTATAAAAATTATAGATATAATACCAAACGTTGAAATGCCAGATTTTTTATTCAAAAATTCTCTAGGCGTTAAAGCTGAGGTACTTTCTGCCGATTGTAGTTGTTGTGGCGGTATTTGTGAACCATAATTACGACGACTATTATAACCGCTCGTTTTACCACTAGAGCGTCCTGCTGCAGCATCATTAAGTACAACTAAAATATCGAGATTACAGACATTGCATGTCAGATTTCTTTTTTAACTTAAAATTTTGTATATGTGTAGAGTAATAATTAATAGGTTTACCCAATAGAAGACACATTAATTTTATACTTTTGTACATTTTTTTAATCTTATTATTAATTTTTAAGTAATATTTATATTCTCTATTTTGATCTGAACAAGTTTCCCTCACTACTCAAACAGGTCACAGTAAATAAATTTCGCTTCTCTGTTTTGTGCCTTTTTGTAACGCCGATATGCAATGTAATTAAGAAGCTTTAGAGAGGATAACAAACGCAAATTTTTCTTAATAATATTAGTTTGGCAATTTCTAAACTAAAATGAACCATTTATCAATGGTTCACTCCATTTTTAGTGAACCTGTCTCTTTTTATATATTTATTTTTAACTTTTTTCTTACAGTTTTTTATAGGTAGCTCTTATACTTTGTTAAAAATAATTTATTGAGTTGTTGTAATATTGTCATTGTAATATTGCAACGGAAGAATTTTACCAAGTACTTGCTTTGCATGAGAAAAACATGTTCAGTTTTAAAGTTTTCAATTTATTTATTTTTATTAATTTCATTGATTAATGATTATTTTATAGACTTAAAAAAGATTACAGAAATTATTTTATAATAAATTAGCTCCACTATAATAAGTGGGATTACTGCTATTTTTTAACGTCAAAAATTATCCCTGCTTTTCTATGTTTTATGTTGTATATTTTAAGGTGAAAATTTCTAGTGTGGTGACTTAGTATAGAAAAAACATGGAGAGGCAGATGTAAAAAAGAAGTGAATATGTGAAAACGAATTAAACCGAAATAGCAACGACGGCCATTTGTACAAGTTTTCTGTGTAAAGTTTTTACAAAGTAAATTAACAGAAAACCTTCTAAAAAGAATTAAACTTATTAAGAAAATGCAAAATAAACTAACAATATGAAGTATATTATATAGTAAGAACAAGAGAATATTAAAATTTTTAATTGAAACGTAAAAACCAACGCTTTGTGTAAAAAGGTGTACTGCTACAAAGTGAAAAAGAAAAAAAATACCTTTCAGAGAGAAAAAAAAGATTATACCAAATAACAAACCCGCAAGTAGCTTGCTATTGTATAAATATATAAAAGTGTTTTTTTTTTCGTAAAAAAAGCGTATTTCATAGGAAGCAGCGTACATATAAATATATGATATAAAAAGATTTTTATGCCAACGCGATATACGTTGCGCATAAAGTCAAAAAGATGTGAGACGTCTTGTTTAATGTGATTTGTGTGTAAGCAAATGTTTTCTTCTTTTGTTTTTTGTCCGTTTGACTTGAACACAAATGATAAACGGGGCTGCAGAATAATTAGGAAACAGCTAAAAGCAAAAAAAAAACGATAATACTACTACTAGAAGTAAAAATGGGAGGAAAAAAGATGATCTAGATGACAATACAACAAATATATAAAAATTTCTAAAATAAATAACGGTATGTGTTACATTTTGTATATGTATGTAAAAAGTAACTTTCATGTGACTCTGTTTTCTTGTAATTTTGCATTTTGTTTGTCGAGACACATCAAAAATATCTGTTGGCTCCGTTATTGATGGATAAATAAAAATATAACTGTAATGTAATAAGATTTTAGAAAATACAATTATTAGCTTCCGCATAATGCAAGTTGTGAAGTACCGTCTAAACTGTAGAGATTTTATATTTTTAAATGCTAGGTTATTAACTATGTCAATATTAAAGTAAAAATCGTGCATATAAACTAATAATAAAGACGAACTAATACGAAAAAGTGTTAAAATAGTGTATGAATATTTTGCAAAAGAAAATGTCACATTTGCCTTTGGATGCACGCGCCATTTTGCATTATTTAAATGAATTGGGCTACACAAACATCACGGCTGTACAACTTAAGGAATTTTTAAAAGGTACATATTAATTTTATAATTGTACGTGCATACGTGTATATGCCGATAAATTTATATTATGTTTTTGCGGACATAAAAGTCAATATAATTTTGTTTAGATGTTGTTTGTAATAAAATAAAAAAGGTGGTGAGTTAGAAGACGAAAATGGTAGCATGACAAATATAGAGAGAGAGCAACAGACATAAAAGATACAGAATAGTGAATGTATAACATAGAAAATGATAAATTGAATCGCGTAAGCAAAATGGTGATGAATAAAATAAAATTAGAGTAAGGAGATGAAAGAGACATAATAAGCTATAAACAAAAACAATGCCAACTATATTAAAAAGAAATTAAATAAAAAAAAATAGAGAGTACGTTATTTCAACCTCAATACATAAAAATAATAGTAACTCATATATTAAATATATATATAGATACATTTTGTTTTATTCTCTTTTATAATAAACGTACTTTTGTTTTATGTTCGTTCATTCATGTTAAAACGGACTACGTCAATTTTTACCTATCAAGTGATTTTTGTTTTGTTTTGTTTTGTTTGCTTTATTTTTTGTATTCAATCGCAATAACGTTAACTAATAGAATTATGCATGAGTTTTGTTTTTATTTTTGTCTTCTATGTTTTATCTCTTCTTAGTATATTTTTCATATATAAGACATGAAAAAATTATGATGATAAGTATACTGTAGTTCGTGCGTGTATGCCGGCTAAATAAATGCAATACACGACACAAACATGCTCCATCGCATATTCACATTTAAGTTCCAGTTCTGTATGCACAAACTGGCTATGTATATTTATGATGATAAATCTATGTAGGTATGAGTTATGTTCATACATATGTATTCATATAAATTCAGGCTGTCATTCTTCATGTCTGTCCCTAAATTTTATGTGTTTTTTTTATATTTTACTTTGTATACTTTTTACAAAAACCATCTGTAGTGGAAGACGGAGAAGAAGAATAAAGAGAAGAAAAAAATCAGCACAGGCCACCAGACACAGAACCGAATAAAACAGAACAATTCAGTACAGTGCAAGCATTATCAATCAAAAAACAAAAAGGGAATTATATGTCGACAAGAAAATTTCTTTTTTTTTTTTGTAGAAATACTTTTTTTTTCTTTTGTAATGTACGTATATAAACTTACAAACGCCAAGGTTTCTTGTACGTAGCCCATTATATATAGGTAATTCACATACTATATAGACAATAATATATAACAATATATATATTTGTAAACATTAGTGGCATTTATGTAGGCTTGTGTGATATATTGTGACTATAGTGTATGCGTTTGTGTAGGGTATAGTGGAGATTCGATATTGTGAATGCAGAATGCCGTGAATACACATTATGAATTTCTTTTATAATAGATCGTTTAAATAATTTTATTTCATTTTCAAATGAATTTCAAACGAGTGAGATCTATCAACCATTTTGTGTACGTGTTTCTTTTAATAATCGTTTCCAAATATAATATATATAAGCAGAATGGCATGGTATTGTTGTACTCAATTTAAAGGCATGTTTATGCCCATTTGCGTGAGTGTGTGCCTATCTTCCATGTTCTGTTAGGTTTGTTGTTTTGTTTTGCAATTTATACAAATATTCTTTTTCGTTTTTGCTTGTTTTCTCTACTTTAAGATATTCTTACATTTATATTTTGCTTTACAACAATTTGATTATACCTTCTTATTTTTATTTATTTAATCAAAAGAGAACCATTGTTTTTTTCTACCAGTGATGTATTTGTTTTTCTATTCCGTTTTTGTTTTTGTATTCGTACTTTTTAACGTAGTGTTTGTAGTATTTTTTTATGACACAGGGTTGTTATAATGTGCATGCTATGAAATATAAATACCAGTTGCTTTTAAATAATAGATTAAAGTTCTTGATTATCAATCATACGATAAATGTAAGTTCGGGCAAAAAAATTAAAAATATGTAAAATATGTATGCCAATGTTAATCATGTTATCTCCTATTGAATGAAAAAGGCAACCGTTTTTTGAATAACATCAATTGGTTAGAAACAGGCTAGACTAGAAACATCAGTAAAATAATTAGAATTTGGAAAAAGAAATTAATATTTTCAATAAATTTTAGCTTCTATTTTAAAACTTAAAAATTTCTACCTACCTAAACTTTACGTTGAAGTTTGACAAAGAAAAAATTAAGAGGAAAATACAACTCTGATTTGTATGAATAGCTTCTTTTTAAGTTTATTAACATGGCAACGAAAATCGATTTAAAATTTGCTCCATACACATATTTATTATTTAATGTAATTTAAAAGAAACATGGGTACATATATATAACATTATAGTCAAGCAATAACACGCATGAATTTTTAATTATATATTAAGCACACACGCCTTAACAATGTGATGAACATAAATTAAGAAACAACAAGTAAAAGGAACATAATATCTAGTCGTCGGGACGAACTAATTTTAATTATATTCAGTTGAGAATGCATAGTTAAGCAAAATTTCATTGGCGCGTGCTTCTATTAAGGACTGCTTCAACAAATTTGATTCTAATTAAATCGCTCTGTCACATAAAATGCGTGTTTCCCTAATAATATTAAAAGAAACATGATACTTTCCAATGCCAGCATTTATTCTATAATAATTTATTTATAAGCCACCTTTAGGTCTTTGTTTATTATTCAGTATCAATAGAATGGACTCTCAGTTATGTTTATCAAATTGTCTCCTATATTGATAAGCAACGCAGAGATGATTAGGAAAACTTAAATTCATTTCGGAAATATTAGGTTTAGGGGAAACAAGACTATGGGATTCATATTAACGTAATACAAATTATAAAATTTTTTTTGGGTGCGATGATTCAATGTTAGGATTTTGTGGAATGATTTACGTATAAATGAAACGGTAAAAAAATGGTTTAGTTTTTAGTTTTAATTCATATTATTCTAAATAAAGCTCTTACGGTTATTTTTTTCTCTTTCTTCTTCTTCTTGTTTATTTTTCGATCCACTACTCAACGTGTACTATGTGCGATAATAATAAAAAAAAAAAATAAATATCGAAATCTTTTTAATGAACTGTTTCACTATAACAACAATAACGACAACGCATATATAAATTTAACCTTAATTCGTGCAATAGATTTTTTGCGCCTAAAGGTATGCAACCGCAATCGGATATCATCAGTAGAAGTAAATTTAAAATTAAAACTAATCTGCAACAGCAAAAATATAATCATCAAAAACAACAATTCCAAATACAATTATCAGGCGCAATATCGCCGCCGCCACCACCAACAACAACATCAAAAACAGCCTCAGCAACATCACACAGTTTTACACCAAATAAAAATACAACTTTCCAATCACAACAACAACGTAGTTCGTCTATTAAAATAATTAAAAGTAAACAGCCATTATGCAATTTTAAATTTTTTATAGATCTAAGCGATCTACAGCTAACAAGGCGCATCGAAGACAAAATTAAGTTCTTAGGCGGTTCGTTAGAATTCATTTTAAACAATAACGTTACACATTTCATAACTGATAAAACATTGTTGCCGCCCTCATTACATAACTTTAGCAATAACAACAGTTGCCCTGACACCCCGAAACACCCAGTAACACCAAGTACACCCGGTACACCTGAAGCTCCACATTCTGTTCAAGACTTACAACATTGTTGTCGTAATAAAACAAAAAATGACTTTAATTCAAACCATTACAGCACGGGTAGTACAAGAAAGTCCACTGCAACTACAAGACGCCAAAGCAGAGCCGATGCATTATTAAAGCGTGCCAGACAAAATCAAAGTGCCAATAATTTAACATTTACAGAATTTCAGAGTTCAAATAATCATCAACAACAACAACAACTATTGTTTAGTGTATCACCACCACATCTTAGTACAACTATATATACGCCTTCGCAATCTGTAATTGTATGGCAATTAGAGTACGCTTTACACTTTTTTAAAAAAGTGCAGCACGAACTTAAAGACTATTTGGACTCACCGCGAGAACTTTTAAAAAAATTCAGTTGTAGTAGCAAAGATCCCATTCATTTGAAAAGCGGTTTTATTAAAATCGAAGCCATCAAACGTAATTGTAGGCCATATTATCAATTATTTAAAAAGCCAAACGAGTGGCCAAAAATCGGTTTATCACGCGAGGACGGTGCATTTCGTTTATCTCCCAAACGAGAATATTCAATACAAGCAAATAGTACAAAGCTGAAGACGAAACGTTCTGATGTAAATACAATGACACGTAAATCACGGTCACGTTCATCATCAAAACAGCAAAATGGAGTTCAAAAAATTAAAAAATCTAGAACAAATAGTCAACGCAATGGTAGTAGACTTGGTAGTGATGGTGCTAAAAATGCAACAATATGTAAACCGCAACAGCAACGAAAAGAAACAACAGATAAGCAATGTGGCGTTTGTGAAATATGTAAAATTGAGTATGATGCCTTAACCATTCATCTGAAGACAAAAGATCATGAATATTTTGCTAAGAATCCACAAAATTTCACAGCTTTGGATACTTTAATACATACCTCGGCCGACGTAAATAAATTTTTACAAGAAAATAAAAAAATTAAAATAAAGAGTGAACCTGAGGATGTTGAAGTGGATACTGAAGAAACGAGCAAAAGCAATCGTCATACAGATAATGTGCGACATATGATGACAAATGCCAGTGCAAATAGTGGAAGTAGTAATAATAGTACTAGGAAAAAGTTATTGGTATCGTCTGAAATACAAAACGCCAATACAACAAATATGTTAGTAAATACTGCATCACCTACTTTATTACGGGAAAAATCTAAACGTACAACAAAAGGTAAACATTCATCAGAGAAATTTCAACACATTATAAAATCGCCAAAGAATACTAGTCCATCAAAGCCTGTTGCATCTATTACAGTAACACATACAACAACGATACCACCGTCACTACATGTGACATCAACACCGTTATTAGAAACTACTTTGAGTAAGAATCGTAAAAAAACTGCCTTATCTGTAGTATCACCACCATTGCGTGCTGTGTTACCACAATCACCTTTATATAAAGTAGTTGAAAGTCATACTGATGTGTGTACAACCCCTAAAGAAGGGACACGTGCAGGAGGACATGCTTCAGGAGCAGTTGCGTCACCATCCCTTATAGTGAAATTTAAAAAAGTCCGCGCCACAGAATTGCAAGTACTAAATGGTGAAGCAGAAAGCTTTATGTTTCCTAAACGTCGCGCAGAGTCTAGTGATTTATCTACAGATATAGATCGACATACAACATCAGATCGGTTAGGTAATACAACTAGTTCCTCATTAAATTCGTCATCAGGTTGGTTAAACATATCTGAGGATATTTGCAATGAAATTTGCGACCAGGTTACAAATAAATTACGAAAATCTGACAACACCGCTTTAAGGAAAATTACAAATATTAGAACGGTAGCTACAAAAGAGCGTAATATTTCAAGTACAGCAAAGCGAAGGACAGCCAATTCGTGTAGTACAACGTTATCCGTTAAGCAGAACTTTCCAATTGCCCCCATCCAGCCAGAACAACAACAGCAGAAAAGACCAATAGTACCGCAAAAAAAATTAGCAACAACTGCAACAAATACAAACACAAAGGTACCTAATAATAATGTAGCTCGTGCAGCGATTGTAGAAGCAACTGCCGCAGTATTGCCGGAAGCTACACGTAAAAGTTCGCGAACGGCAACAGCTATTGTAACAGCTGCTACTACAAGTAGTCGTTTATTGCAGGCTGCTGTAGAGGCGGCCAAACATAAGAATCGTAGTAGTAAGATGGTTATAATTACAGCTACCACAACAGCGACAACAACAATGAAAGAAAAACCACCAAAGAAATCAAAAAAAGTGTTTGAAGCTGAATTAAGTCAGAAGGAAGGTAAACGTGTGTTTAGACGAAATGCAGTAATAAAACTGGAGGATCGGATGGGGGAGCAAATAATTAACAATCGAGAACAGCAGCAAGGTTTAACTTTGCTGAATGACGAGGATGAAGATGAAGATATCGATTTTGATGACTTTGATGACGCTACTGTAGATAATGATGATGCAAAAGATGAAGATTTTGTATTAGGCACAGCAAAAAGGAAAACAAAGATTACAAAAAACAAACGTAATAACTCTCTAAAAAATTCCACTAGTAGACAAGAGAGGGCAGCGCGAAGGGAACAACGGTTAAAGGAAGCAGTTTTTATCAAATCAGAACCACTAAGCGAACCGGAAATGGAGCAAGAATTATTTCGCGATTCTACTATCACTTCCGTTAACCCCACGACTAATACCATTGAGTCCAAGAATAAAAGCCGAAAGAATGTTAAACTAAATAGAACACCGAAGAAAAAAACTGCTAGTCGTGGTACGAAGTCAAAAAGTAAAAAGCAAAAGGAGCAACAGCCACAAGCTAGTCGATTTTTTGATTTTACAAAAAGTGAACAGCTAAAAAATTTTCGTTATGCTTTTGAACGTTTACCAGAAAGTGATTTATGGTATCGAGTTTATATGCGTCAAGATAAATGTGAAGAAAAATATTTTGAATATTTCGGTTCGAACACCTATCGGAAATTACCTTACGAGTTAGGTCCAATGCCATTTATTTTAACCACTTCAAAAACCTCAAATGACAGCGCACATTGTACGTTGTGTCAAAAATCCGTAGATGTTAAGCAAGCCATTACAAATGAAATCCGCTTTAGTGAAAAGCCATTACATCAAGGTATCTTACCAACATCAAACATGGTGAAAGAAGAACGAAGTGAAGAAAAGCAAGAAGAAAAATCTTTGGTAAAAGGAAGTGATTATGTTGCATTATCAAGAATTACGACTGACAAAACTATTTCGAATAGTACTAGTACAACACCAATACAATACACACATAAGCATAAAAAATTACATTTACTGCAACGTTATCGAGAAGAACAAGAGCAACAAGCGTTATTACAAAAGCAACAACAAGAACAACAAGAGCACTACCACCGGCCTATAGAAAAGCAAGAAAATGAAGAGACTGAGACGATCACTAGTTATGTTAATGGCAATAGTGGATTAGGATATTTGCGAGAGCATAGAGCTCTATCTACCAATAGTAATGCAAGTAGTTATACTAGTAGTTCCACAATTGGGAATAAAAGCAAGAAAATACTCAATAAGAATTTAAATAAAGCTTCATATTTGGCACATTTAGAATTGCCACCTCGAAAATCTCCGCGTGAACATGCTTCCACATTAGCATTAGTCAGTTGTATTATTAAGCAAAGGCAGGATTCTACAAGTAAACCGAATTCGGAACAAGATGAACCACCAACACCTATTCAAAATGGAAGTAAACAGCAACAACAAACTCTATTACTTCTAAATCGTGGGGGAAAAGCCATCGCAAATACACCTGTTAATGATGTAAACGTACAGTCTTCACAAGATATCAAACCAGTGCTGCCAATTTCAGTTGGGGAGGATGGTGAAAAGGAAGTACGGTTTGCCACAGAAATATCCGAAACTGTTAAACGTATGAGAAGAGGTCGGAACAAATATGATTACTCTCCACCATTTGTTGTACGTAAGCAAGGTCGTTCAAAAGGTGGTGGAACACAAATTACAGATTCTGCTAATTGTGTAGTAGCTACCTCTGTTTCTAGTACAACATCATGTGGTCGGCGTTCACCAGCATGCAACGCATCCGTAATCCAAAGAAATCAAACGCCGAATGTGAAAATGTGTCGTAGTGCCTTGGCAAACGGAAGTATCTGTACTGTGACAAGAGACGGAAGACAAAACAAAACCTGTACTACAACATTGCCATCAATACGTAAGACTGGCTCTAAGAAAGGCGTTCTGGAATTCGACATGGATGAAGCGGCTTTAAAAGCATTAAAAACTTCCGTAAACAGCTTTGTACCCACGCCACAACAGCTCGAATGGCAAATCGATAAATATTTAATGCATGCGTGGCAGCAATACGATTTAGATATGGATGGCTTGGTTGAAAATGTATCACTAATCAATCAGGGGGAAACGGACTTTTTAAGTAGAATACAGAGAGCTCAGCATAACAGTACACCGCCTGTGACCGGCTACTTTTCTAGTGATTTTGATTTGTACGACTTATTAAATCCCAAATTAAAACGAGAAGGTACAACGGTTTCAGTGAACACTGATGGATTAATTGATTGTGAAAGTAATAATTTTCTGAAGAATGATGGCGGGTGTTGTGTTGATCTTAATGATGATAATAGAGTAAATTTATTAAATAATACCATTTTACATAATTACATTCGTAGGCGTAAGACGCTGAAAAGTAATCGAACTGGTTGGCCAAGAGTTAACAAGAAAAAACTTGCATCATCACGGTCACTGCAGGAGCAACAGAACCGGCAGAAAATTTTTTTTTTACATAGCGATATTATTAAGCAACAACATAATTTACAGGAAGCGAAATCAATTACAAAAACAATTAAAACAAATACTAGGGTGAAGCGCGAAGATTCAGACAGCGGAAAACATCGTGCTGTTATAACTCCACCTGATAGTAATACAGAAACTCAATCCATAACAGAGAATGTTGTTTCCCATCGTGATGATTTAACTGATACTCTAAATGCGGACTCACAAATGTTAATCGACGACGACGATAATGATGATGTGGAGACTATGGCTGATTTTATGGAATATGAACCTGACGGTGCCGACGCGGATGTTGAAGAGGTTGATGAGGATGAGTATGATGTTAAATTAGAAAACGAAGACGAAGATGAGGAAGAAAGTGTACAGGAAAAAGATGCTTTAAAACATTCAAGTATTTTATCCAGGCGACGTGACTCGTCTTTTCATCGTCATTATAATAATGAGCCTTTTGAGGTACATGGACCACCCGAAAAGCGATTGCACTGCATTGAATCGCTTTTAAGTCCTGTGGAGAAAGTACGCTCAAGTGTTTTAAGTAATCCCTTATATGCGACTACTGCCTGCTCTTCAACGCCTACTCAGCATTTAATGCGCACATTAAGGTGTACACCTCAATTAAATGGAAGCTTAGGCAGTTGCATAAGTCCTAGTGAAAAAGCTGGAGATAATTCCGACATATTTACAGTGTCATCGGATGGTTTAGATACTGATTTAGATTTAAGTAATTCACATTCACACCAATGCAAAATGACTGATGATGAATCACGTCATAATTTATTTCATCATCATAATCACCATCTTTATCACCATCATCATCATCAATACCATCAATATTGTCATGATGGGACGTATCAACCGGTAACTACTAATGCCAACGCGAATACAAATGTAACCACCCCAAAACGTAAATTTGATTTGTCGAAATATGCACCGAAAAACGGCGCTACATGCGCAGCAGAAGCTGCAACCGCAGCTGTTAAGTCACTAGCCATATCACAGTTCCTGAAGAAAGAAGTACGAGTCACTTGTAGACGCCTGAGGGCACCATTTCGACGATTTCGATATCGCAGATAGGGCCATGGTTACCTACTCATACCAATATTTGATTAGACTTCTATAAACTCACACACAAATTAATATATTTCATGTAATTATAAAGAAAAGCATAGTCATAGTCCATTTTTCCATGTTCGTTTTTATTTCTTCCATAAGAGTTTGCTTAAAAAAGAAACAAAACAATTAAGTATTACTTGAATTTGTCTACCAACAATTTTAAATGTCACAAAGTTCACTATGTAGAAATTTTTGTTTGTTTAATAGTTTTTAATTCTGATTGCAGAAAATATTTTCTTTTTATGCCCACCACCGAGAGGTTTGTGGTATACTCATATTGTCATTGTGATTGTAAAGCCTAAAAGGAATCGGCGAAGACCACATAAAGCATATACTTGATCATCATGAAATTTCGGATCGATTTAATGATACCCGTGTGTCCGTGTGCTCAAATTTAGTAGAAATATTAGAAGTTTATGTAAATATTGGCTGGGATTGAAAATGGGCCAAATCAATCAAAGGACAGTGCCATGTAAACTTTTTTAAATAAAAATTTACAGTTTTTCGCTCATAATTTGAAAAGTCAAACAGAAAAATGAAATTTTGTACAAATATTAAGACTGTTTTTTTACAGTATTTACAAAAAAATCGTGCGAATTGCACATGCCTACCTAAAATTATACAACTTTATATTGTCAATTTGTAAAATATCACACAATCTATGGATGGTGGGTATCTATGATTTGGCCACAGCCAAGTATAATTTTCTCACTTTTTTTCTACATAATATCTTTTATTTTTTTTTCTTTGTTCCATTCATTTTTCTATTTATAGTGTTAAAAAATGTATATTTCATAAATGTTAATAATAATTAATAGATAAAATAAAAAACAGAATGTTAGGTTTAGTAAGCACAAAACATGCAAAAAAATAAAGTACACATTCGATATAAAAGGAGCATTGTTAATATGAAGATTTTCTTTTATTTCACAAAATTGCCTTTTTTGAGGAAGAAAACACCCACCCAAGGTATATTTATTTTATTAATTAAAGTTGATCCATATTTGCAAAAAAAAAGTTCCCATTACATATTATAAAACTTCTGGTGCAGACGTTATTAACTAAAAAAGCTGACACTTTTTGTACTTTCGTATATTAATTTCGAAAATGGCATTACTGCCTTTAGCTTCCTTCAATGTCTTTAATATCCCTTAATAGGGCTCATTCATGCTGGCATCTAATTATTACACACACATACATACATACACAGAATTTATAGTGTATCCAATATAATCTATAAATTTTTCTTTTGAAAAATGTAGATTCCTTATATAAGCTGTAATTTTATTATTAAAGTGCAATTTAGCCGCCTTGAAACAGCATTAAAAAAGTACTATGTAATTATATGATGATGACCAACGAAAAATAAATTTATAATTTACGAAAAATTCTTGAAATAATTTTCTTGTCCCCATTATCTTTTTATCTAATGTATTATTATGGTTGCTTCGTAGTTGTAATAGTATGAGTTCCAATATCGAAGTAATTTTAATATAGATCAGCTTATGTAAATTTCATCATTTGCAATTAAACTAAAATTCAGGTGACTTCAATGAAATAATTATTCAAAAGGAAATCTAAAAGAAATCTCTAACGTTATCTGGTTTATGTATTTACCACCTACATTTTATTTTATTATATGTTTTTATATACTTCCTTTTCCATTTTCCTTTTTCCTCAAAAAATAAAATTAATTAACTTTTAATAACAATTCTTACCAGATTTACGAAAATTGATTAAGTATGAAGAGAGTGTTGGCGTTAATATTCATCACGATGATTATTATGAGGGTCTCTTTAGACGCACAACAGCTAGTTATCGAGCCAAAGTTGGTCAAGAGAATGCAAGACAAAAAAACAATGGCCGTAATTATGTGCCACCCTCCATAAAAAGAACAGACACTAATTTAAAAAAGCAAAGACATTTGGACTATAAAGAAAATATACCAACAGCATCAGTAACAATGTCTACTAAATGTTATAAAGAACTTTTGGAAGAAAATGGACGAAGAAATAATAGTTATCATAAAAGTGATAATCCAAAAATTGTTTTGGAAAATTACTATCATGAGTGGCAAACAGCAAAAACATTAAAAACAAACAATGAACAAAAAGCAAATAAAAATAATAGTAATACTAATATTGAATTTAATAAAATAAAACAAAAAAAAGAAAGAATTGATTTAAGTTCAGAAAAAATGGCCAGAGAAATTATTGATGAAATTTTAAACAAAATTCGAACAAATAATATGGACGGCAAGAAAGAAAATGGATCATTCACAGCAACAACAGCGTCCTATTCACGCATACGCGAAATGGTTATTGAAGAATTACGTGAACAATTGGAGAAAAATTTGCATTCGAAATTAACAACTGCAGTGATAAATGAAAGGACTCAGAAAGACAAACGTTGTCCTTCAAGGATAGGAGTGTGCTTTTCACCTGCATCACCAACATTAACAATAAAGTCCAACTCAACGAAAATAAAACGTTTACCTCAGGCAAAAGTGAAGAAGCCATACTGGGAAACTATGCTATCTCATAAGGAAGAAAATGGCATGGAATATAGAGATAATAATACGAATGATAAAAATAAAATGCCACAATATCAACAAGTACGTTCAAAAAGTCCAACTGCAGGCTCTAGTAATGCAAGTTCTGGAAGAACTACAAATTCTGGTTCTCGCTATCGATCTCGTAGTGTTTTAGGTAATATAAATATTTCTATTTTGGACAAGTATTTGTGACTTTCCTCTGCCTTTTTTCCACTGCTCTTATGTGTTTTTCAAGTATCACGTTCATCATCTTCATCACGCCGGCGTAAACCACGTAATAGTGATCCAGTAGCTTTGTATCAATATTACAAAAATGAATGGGAACATTTCAGTAAACAAATACCAGGCCAAACAAATCATCAACAATTACGATGGCAAATCAAGCAACGTTTAATAGATTCTGACTAATAATATAAAAAGAAAAGAAACCTAAAACTAAAGTGAACACAGTGTCAAATGCCTTTCAGAGAAAATCGAATTTCTATTTTCCTAAAATTATATTATGATTTATAACCCAATGGGTTGTATTTTACATTACAATCATATTAATTTGAGTTTATAACTTAATTTATGTATCTAGAGAAAATTCCAATTTGTAAAATTATGAATTCAATTAAACGTCTTTTATTGACAAATGAACTTTCCATATTCATTTGAAACAAATTTGTAGTCATAAAGAGATTTGAACATTTGAAAATTTCTGTATATTTTTTCTTTTATTTTTATAATTTTTTTTTAAATCGCACAAGTTTTAATTTAAAAAATGAATCGTTCTATATACACTTTAAGTAAGTTGCACGACGTTTATATCAACAATAAGGAACAACAAAAACCAGTAACATCGTCCTCAATAAGAACGGGAACATTATTTTCTGCACAAGATAGAAAATCAAATGTACCACATAATACGACCAAAACTGCTAATACCAAATGCCAATATTTGGGTCGAGATAAAATATGTAAAAAAACAATAAGAAGCAACAATAAATCGTTCATGGAAAAAGAAAAACAAGTGAAAAGAGTATCAACCAGAATGACTCTTTTAACAACGTCGTTGGGAAACAAGCAAAATTGTCACGTCGCGTCAGCCTCTAAAAATCAGCAATATCGCGAAAATACATCCTTAGATGAAAGATTGATAAATATTACAAATCGAAATAATTATGGTGTTGTGATAAATCACGCGAAAAAGCTTAATGGCATTTTAAAAAAGAATCCACCTCAAGTCAAAAATAAAGCGAAAAATAGGCCGACACAAGGCTCTAAAAAACGTACATATACGCCAAATATTTTAAGTAATGCAACAGGTCAAAGAAATACAAAACCGAAAGCCCCGGATGCTATATCTTTATACCAATATTATAAACGTGCCTGGAATCATTGGCATATACCTGGCGAATCGTCAAGTTATCCAACTGATTGGGAAATTCGTTAAGTGTACAATACTAGCCTAAAGCGTTAAATAAATTTCTTTTTCAAAAATAAATTATAACTTACCTGTAGAGCTAATTTAAATTTTCTGTATTGAATTGTGTGAATTTTATAGAAAAATTTTTTACGAAAATATAAAATTCCAAAAAATGGTTTACAACATTTTTGGTTTAATTATTATTAATTATTCTGTAAAATTAGTAATATTAAAATTAAAATGATATGTATGACTAAGGAAAATAATTTCGTATGATTAAATTTATAGCATTGAAATTTGTAAAATACGCTTAAGAAATGAGCATTTTTTAGTTATAAGTTTTTCCAGAAAAGCTTTAATCTGTTCAGTTCAGACTTAAAGTAATCATGAGAAAAATATTAAATATTTTGTTCTATGGCCATTCCTATTAAAAAAACATGGCATTGTCAATATGTCAGGATAAGTCAATGAAATGAATTTTTTGTACTTTATAATTAAACATTGGAAATGATAAGTTTATTATACTTATCCACTTTATCTCTCTCCCTGTATTTCTCTTTTGCCCTCTCTTTCTTAGATTTAATTGACATTACTGAATTTCGTTTCAAGCATTTGAAATTTTCCATTTGAAAAATTTATTCTACGTTAAGTACTTGTATAGATTGTTTTAGGTGCTAAAATCTTTTAAATTATATTAAAATTTGTCATTGATGAAGTGATAGTGAGTGTGTGTGGGTGGACATATGTACTATTACTTCATGACAGTAGTATAATTTAAAAGATTTTTGCACAAAAAAAATCTATTGCAAGAAAAATACAAAATTCAAAGTAAAGAAAAATGGCTAATAAATCTCACTGTGGAAAGAGAGAAATTTGTTCTTCATTTTGTAGAGAACCTTTTCGGACTTGCTTTGGTAAACGCAGTGATGCGTTCTATTGTTATAACGATGATAAAGCGAAAATGTGGCCATCGAATTGGCATCCGATGAATCCGAATTTATTATGTGTTGGAGGCGGTTGTTCATGTCAGGAAAACGCTAAATATGATGCACCAACAACAGCAAGATCATCTTCATCACAGCAACAATTCTCTGTAACACAATCATCACATCAAAGCCAGTTTGGAAGGAATCAATTTTATGTGCAAGCTCCACTACCGCCCCCACCCCGAAAAAAATTGAGCAGAGAATTATTGGACATACGGGATTATTTGAGGAATTGTATGTACCAACGCTTAAATATCAATTGGACAGATGAAGATGATGCTATATTGATTAAGTGCATATATAATAATTTAATAAAGGTAAGGCCACCGGGTAGAGTGTGCCCCATGTTGGACGAAATTATGCAAAAAAGTAAAAATGTGCTATTCACTGAATTTGTACTAAAAATAAGAGAGGAATTTAGCAAAAATGGTCATTGCGATCCTCTTCCGATGCCATGTTTCGCCACATGCTCCCAGGTATGCAGTGTACGATTTAAAAGAAATATTCTAATGTTAATCAAATTTCTGTGTTTGTCATAAAAAGCAACATCAACCAACTTATCAGTATGGTCAACAACAACAACCCGCACCGCAAGTACAACATGTTACAGAAGCACCTAAAGTTATCCGCACCAAATGTTATGTTTGTGGGAAACTAGAGTGCGCTTGTGACAGGAATAAAACTAATATGCGCACAAAAAACTCACGAATGGAAAGTGCAAGAGCAGCCGATCTACGATCACCATCAAATCGACGACAATATGAAGCTGGTACTTCAGCTGCTTTCTCACAACCCAAAATTCGGACTAACAGATCATCGGATGATGATTCCGATGTTGAACCGGTAAAAACTAATTCCCATCGTAAAAAATGCCAATGCCGTGCAAAATAATGTGCTAATTTTTTTTTACGTACTTTTATTCCATCAATTCATTAGGAGAAGGTTTCAGTTTTATTTTTGCAATTCCACATAGTACTAGTGAACTAATTAAACAACAAAAGTATCAATAAAAAATTGATCAAAAACAGTAACAAAGAAATAATTGCATTGATATAGTATAAAAAAATTCAACACCTTATTTATCGGGTTGATAAGAAATTTATATCATAACATACACTAGTCAGTATATAAATCGACGATTTGTGAGTATTTATAATTCGTGTTCCTGTTCCTGTATAGTAGAATAATAATAAGTACATCTATAGTAAATTGATATTTTCAATATCTAAAAGGTACAGCTTATAGTTATAAATAAATCCCTAAATCCTAATTTAGATATATTAATTTGTAAGCTAACTAATAATGAGAGTAGATTGGCAAAGTTGAAAAAAGAAGCTAATAAAAAATATATACTTGAATAATTCTCTCTGTGGTTATAGTCCCGTTAGTTTTCAACTTTTACATTGTTAATTTCTCAAATGAAATGCATTTATGAAAAGCTCTTTTTTGTCAGTATTATTTCAATTGTCGTGGCGGTAAGTGGCTTGAGCTTTGTGTAACTACGTGTGACGTTGTGTTGAAGTACCGTTACTTTCACAACTAACGGGAGTTATATTCAAATAAATTTTGTTTTTTTTTAACATTTAATATAATAAGTTGTGTAATTTTTTGTGGACATTGTGTGTCGATGAATTGTAAAAAAACGTATTGTTTTGATAAAACAAAACAATCCAGTACCTTCTATATTAAATTGATAAGAAACTTACATCGTAATACAAACTACTAGATAGTGTATAAATCGACGATTTATAAATATATATATAACTCCTGTTCTCGTATCGTAGAATAATAATGAATATATCTATAGTAATTTGAAATCTTCCATATCTAAAAGGTACGGCTTATAATTATAAATAAATCGTTACATCGTAATTTAGTTATATTAATTTGTAAACTAACTAATAATGAAAGCATATTGATAAAGTGGAAAAAAAAGCTAATGAAAAATGTATACTTGGATAATTCTCTCATAATTCAAAGTCCCGTTAGTTTTTATCTTTTACTTTGTTAATTTTTCAAATGAAATGCATTTATGAGCGGCTCTCTCTTGTCAGTATTACTTTAATGACCATGGTAGTAAGTGGCTTGAGCTTTGCGCGACGTTGTGTTGAAGTACCGTTACTTTTCAACTAACGGGAATTGTATATTGCTAATTATTCAAATGGAACTTTTTTATATAACATGTAGTATTATACCTTGCGTAATGTTTTACTGTGCAGTACAGTATGTAAAGCGATTTTGTTTTGTTGAATTCTAAAAAAAAGATAAATCTAAGCTTATAATTTGTACAACAATGTTTTGTATTATAAGTACAGTTTCAATAGTGATGAGATGTTTGTTCTTATTTGTGTGTAAAAGTATCGTACGTTTTCACGTAACGGGACTTATGTACTTTAAAGCATTCAAATGAAATTTGCGTCTATAACTTTTTGTATAACTTTTTTGTGAAAAATACAGAATCGCGAAAATATCGTTTCGTCGTATTCTAAAGAAAAGAATGTTTAATTTGTCAAAGCTTTAGCTTTCAGTAAATGTAATTGTGATATAATCAAAGGGTCATACAAATTGTTGAGTGTTATATTAAATGTAAATAATAATAATAAAATAATAACGGGGAGTGTAAGATTGAATCATAAAATTAAAGATTATAAAAAGTTGAGTTAGCTAGAGAATTAAAAGAAGCTGTAGAAGTGATACATATTTTACTTCTCTGTGTACAAAATAATTATAAACGTTTTTCCATAATACGAGTATGGCAAATAGGCATAATTTTTTACTAGTTTAGCTTATATTATATAAATCAATAATTTTCATTATAATGTGTTCGCTTTGGTCATGAATAATTTGTATTAATAAGTAATTGTAGTAATAATTTGTACTAATAATGATGATAGATTGACAAAAAAGAAAAAGAAGAAGCTAACAAAAATCATATGCCCATAATTTTTAAATTTTATTGTTTTCTCTTGCGGTTTTTAACTTGTCAAAACGCTGCGCTTCGGTAAATCCACTCTTGATATAATTAGGATATCACACGTACGATTAAATTTTACTTCGACTTCAAATAATAATAAAACAATTGCGGAAAATATGGTATTGCATCATAATGTTAAAGGTTATGAGGAGTTTACAAAATTAGTTGAAGAATTAGAAGATAGCGGAGAATTAATACATGTTTTGTTTTCTGGTGGTAAAGACGAAAATGGCCAGAGTTGGTGCCCTTATTGTGTTAAAGCTGAACCTGTTATACATGAAGCTTTACATCATGCTCCAGAAAAGTCTCATTTTATACATGTTGATGTAGGAGAGCGAGCCTATTGGAAAGATTTAAATTGCCCTTTTCGCAAAGATCCAAAGACGCATTTGGTTTTTCTGCCAACATTATTACGTTGGAAATCTCCTCAGCGTTTGGATGGTGAACGTTGCTCTAATAAAGAATTGGTTGAAATGATGTTCGAAGATGAAGTTTAAATATAACGCTCATATAAATAAGTACTTACAAGTAATGAAAGCAAGTATGTGTCTGTGTCAACATCTTGTTTATTTTCTTTATGGCTTAATAAAATTGTAACACATTTAATTTGTTATATAATAGAAGCAAGTTCATTTGTTTTTTTTTTTTGGGTTAGTAATTACATTTGTACTTCTTCATTTCAACCATGACAACGTGTATATTGACTAACTGGGTGCGGACATTTGGTGTTAATAATTTATGAAAACGATGGTAATATTGAACTAAACTGGATAAAGCTAATTGTAATAATTGAGAACCCGTTACCAATGAAGGGAATGATAATAGTACCTCACGATTTAAATCTTCTAAACCTTTTTTCCAATTTGCCGTAAAACTGGCCACTAAAGCTAAACTTTTGCGCTCTTGTTTACGTATTTCTTCCAATTGGTCTTTCTCCATATATGGTTCACATTCTTTAACAAATTGTATGATACCACCAAAATGTGGTGCCAAAATTTCCTCAACATATTCTGTACTGCGTGTATTTAGTTGTTCACGAAAGGCTTCAGCTTCTTTAGAATTATCTCGGGTATGTTCCATAAGTATGCCCAAAACCAAATCGTAATTGTTGATCATATAAATTAATTGATCCTTTCGAGCAGAAAATATGGCAGCCATACGCAATATAAAGCATTCCACTTCGTTTTGTAATTCAAGTAGTAAACGGCTAACTAATTCATTAGGAAAATGTTCAGAAATACCCACAATGGCTGCTGAGAATTCAGCATAACGACGTGTAATGTAATGAGGTCCCATTTCTTTGCTAAATTTTGTTGGATCACAATCTCTTATACTGTTTATATTCAAACGGAAGACATGTTCAAATCTAGGCCAAAACACAGATTGTAATGAATCCCAATATTTGTCTAATGCTGGTACACATCTCTTATGACACATTAACTGATAACGATATATTAGTTGTATGCACAAAAACATGGCGATCGTATCATAGCAATCTTGAATGCTATTCTCAACATTTTTAATCATTAATGTTAATGTCTTGCCCATAATTTGACTGAAAAGTTCTTGAGCTTGATTACCGCGCACAATAAAGAATTCCGTTATAAATAAGAATTCACGGCATGCGTTATCTACTAAAGCATATTGCTCAGAACGAAATAATGCCTCAAACGTGTAGCGATTTTTTAATTGAGCATGGGGAACAATAATAGGTGCTTCTAATTGTTGATTTAGAATATCACCACGCTTGCCTATAGTGAATATAGTGCTTTTATGCTTTAAACTGGTGGCTTTAGCAAACAAACCTTTAGACATATTATCTTCAATGCCCATTAAATCATCTTTAGTGCAGGATTCTTCGAATCGCAATAATGCCAAACGGGATGAATAACTCTTAAAGTAACTGTAATAGATTTTACTCATTGTATCAATATATTCATTACATATTTCCTGTGCCACTTGCCTTTCATTGGATAAAATAAATTCGAAAAATAATTTGTGCTTCAACATAGCATTTTGTGGTATTTGATAATTAGTCATGGGTTTACGAAATTTATAAATTTGCTCTAATAAATAGGCCCGTGTTTTGGACATTGCTTTTAAACGTAATTTATGTAAAACATCTGCTACATCGTTAGTGGCTTTCGATTCTTTAAAATTTAATTCCTTTACCAAAGCTAGTTTGTGATTTAAAATATTTAATTGAACTGAAAATGCTTTTTCAATAACTGGTGACTCCATTATAGTCCTAATCATTTCTTCCGGCACAACCATATCTTCTATAAATTGAGATAACTGAGCTTTAACCGATTGGCGATTTGTCAATTGTATAGACATTGATACAGATTTCTTTTGCAATTGTGTTATTTCTGTGCTAATATCACTTAAAACATTTTGGAAATTTAACAACATATTTTCCATACGATCTAAAACATTATCACATTCACCAATTTGATTGTGTAAGGCGGCAATATTTTGTGATTCTTTAATATAGTCCTCAATGGATTTATTTTCAACATCTTTAAATTCTTTCTCAATTTGCATTGAATATTGGCGTAAATCTGTAGTATTTTTTAATATTTCTCTCACTTCGTCATTGTCCAATTGTTCCGGAAGATTAATATTAATTTCAGACATAATTATTCTTTCCTTCCTTCTCTTTATTATCTATCAATAATACTTGATAATATTTACAATTTTTCTTTTTGGGGAAAAATTTCATATTCCAAGTAATATGATTTTATTCTTTGTTATTAACATTTAGCATAAATTAACAAATAAAGAAATTCAGTTACAGGGTTGTAAAATTATAGTATATTTAAAAAGGTACAAGTTAAGCATGCCTAATTTCTAACTTTGCATTCGCTTATTTACAAATTCATCGTACCGTTAACCTGCTAAATTCGTATGAAATTTTAAAATTACAGTAAATATAAATGGGGAATATAACTTATGTGCAATTGTATTTTAAACCAAAAAGTGGAATTACACAAAAAAAATGCTTCTGCTTAGTGCCATAAGTGCTCCTTATCCCAATAAATTATTTTTTAGAAACTCACCGAAAAATACTTGTCTTGGGCTTGTATTTTGAAATCAAAAGAAGTTAAAAAATATAATTAATAAAGTTGATTTAGATTGGAAAAATAAAAGACTATTTTATCCTCTGTCCATTAGAAAAAAATAAAAAATAAATTACATTTCATAATAGTAAGCCGTCTACTCATCTATTTTCTTAAATAATAAATAATAAATAATTTTGGCTTTTTTATAAGCATTGTTTCCTCAGTTGTGTTAATTGCTGTTATTAAAAACATGTTGCCTCTAATGTACACCTTGATGTTTTTGGACAAAATATTAAGCTTTTGTTGCAAAACATTTTATGGCCTTTCATTTGACCTTGAGCATTTTTATAACAAATAAAATATTGATGAATTGAAGTTTGATCTGGTATTTTGTCGCCTTCTTTACAATAATATTTACGCTTATTCAGTTTATTCGGTCTTATGGAAGGTTTTAAGGTTGTCGTGGTTGTTGTTGTTGTTGTTGCTGCTGCTGCTGTTGCTTTTGATATTGTGGCATCTTGCATATACATTTGTATTATACTGTCCTTAGTCTTATCATATGAAGTCATAATTGCATTTGAATAACCTTGTTGTTTTTTTTGTAATTGTGCAGGTGTTAGAACATTATCTTCTTGATTTTGGCATTTTTTATAAGTTTTATTATCACATATGCGTTTTATGCGATCGAAAGCCATGTAAGTTGGACATGAATATGATAAGATTTTACCATCCTTTCTATTACACAGATAATAACGCGTACAGTCGGTTATATTTGGATGTCGTATATTATCGCCACCACTACATGTGATTATTTCGATTTTATTTTGTATTAAAACATTTGGATTTAAAAATGGTAAAATTGATTGTTGGAAAGTATCAAAATTTATGAAATTACCATCAATATTAATTAATTTCGTGTTATCTGATGCAGTGATTGGCTGAGACAATGGATTTGAAACTGGTGATAATGCAAGCTTCTTATTATATTGAATTAAATAATCGTAATTATTTTTTTGGCCATTATTATTGTTATTATAAAGAATCGATTGTGGTAATAACGTTTCCAAATAAGAATTTTTATTATCCACATTAAGAATTGATGCCAAGCCAATATCAATATTATGGTGCACTTTGTTTGTTGTTGGATTGTTAATTGATGTATAATAATTTGCCTTATCTTTATCCAAAATGTTTGAAGAAAGTTGCTGTACATTATTTAAATAATTTTCATAATTTGGAACATTTTCTTGCACGTTGCTTTGTTGCTTAAATGGATAATAATTTTGTGAATGTGTTTGAGGCTTTTCGGCATTATGGTTTATTAAGCTAATTTGTGATTGTTGCTGTTGTTGCTGCTGCTGCTGCTGCTGCTGCTGTTGTTGTTGTTGTTGTTGTTGTTGCAGTTGAGATATTTTCCCATAATTGCTTGATGAGGAGAAATGCTGATTTATATTATAATTATCTAAATGTTGACTAGGAGTAAAATATTTTGTTATAGCAGCTGGTGTATTGAAAAATTCATTTGGTTTAATTGTTTTTAGATAATTGCCGAAAATTGTATTAATTGTTTGTGTTAGATGATTAGTTGAATTCAGCGATTCATTCGTTAATGGTTGAACATGGTATCCGTTGTTACTATTGTTATGGGAAATAAAACTATGATGTTGTTCTATATTAATTTTTTGATTATTGGATAGAGGTGAATATAAATTTATTATACCTGTCCATTTTATCATTAGTCATGTTAAGGTAATGATGATGATGGTGATGTTGCTGGTGCTGGTGCTGGTGCTGTTGTTGTGGTAGAGAATTTACTTGAACATGATTATGAATTAGCGTAGCAGTAGGGTGAGCAATATCAAGGGCGGCTGATGGTAATGATGATGAAAGATAAAGTTTCTTCTGGTTATCTTCATAAAAATAGTTATTTTGTTGTGTTTGTTTGTAATTTGTATTTGAAAATGGTGTATCATCAGTTGCATAAACTATTGATTTTAATGTGGTTGTCCCTGCTGATATTGGTTTTGGCCTTTTTATATAAGTATCTAATACTTTAGGTAAATGCTGAGTAGCAAGCATTTGTTTTGATAGTTCTAATACTGTTTTTAAAGTTTGTTTAGATACTTCAGGCACATATTCCACATAATTATTAAAATAAATTGCTTCATAATCTGAACTGAAATTTTGATATGGTTTGGTTGTATATGTTAAACTGTTATCTGGATGATTTATAAGAGTTTCACGAGGTTTATTAGCTATATCATCATCATCATAATTACTAGCAAGAAAATCATGTTTGTCGAAAGGCTTATTAAAAATTTTCAATTCAGCTTTAAGTTTATTGTGGTGTTGTTGTACTTGTTGCTCATGATGTTTGGGAAATTCAGCATTTTGTTTTTCATTTTCTGCTATTTCGTTATAAGGACTATACGTTTCATACTGATTTCTTATATTAAAATGAGCTAGAAAAGCATTCAATTGATCTGGCCTTAGTTCTTGTTGATCATCACATTTCTGTTGATATGTTTTCTTTAGACCATCGATTAACTGGGCTAATCTTTGCAATTGAGCTGTTACTTTTGGATCAATGCTGGAAGAGGTTTCTTTAGCTTCTTTTATAAAGTCATCATTTTTTTTGTTTTCTTTTATACTTTCTGCAATTTGAACAAAATTTTCAAAATCGGTTAAATCTTTATTCATGCCACTACCAATATCTTCATTATCCTCATTCTCAATATTAATGTAAACATTCTCATTAGATTCTTCATCTAACAGCAATTTTGATTGCTGCATTATAAAGCTCAATTGTTCTCTATCATAATTAACTTCACCTTCGTCCAGTTCATCGTCGTCAGTCATTCGTTGTGTGACAATGTAATAATTATCATTTTCTTTAGATTTATTTATATGTTTCAATGATTTATTTTGACATTCCCAATCATCCCTTGGTAACACACAATCTCTTAAATTATGTTCATATATTAAACCTTCATCACATTGTTCGGGTATCCAAACATAGGTGTTCCTTTTTAATAATTCTTTACATCTAAAATACACATTACAACGAGTAAAGTGTGCACGTGTTTTCTCAGGACACGATTTACCTGATTCAATGAAAAAATTATTTAAAAAAAAACATTATTTAAGATTATTTAATTAAAAAAGGCAAACCAACCAAGCAAATTACACAATGAAAAAACTTTATTTTTGTGTAATTTGTTTTTTTTAATTCTCTAAAATAAAATAACTGAAATAATACTGAAAGTTGGTATCATAAAATTGATGAATTTTATTACGAATAAGTATAACGAATAAGTATAACTACGACTAAGTAGAATTTTAAAGTGAACTGAAAAATTTCTATTGTGCGTTGTTGTTGATTGTGAAATTAAAAAGTTGCCTGTGTTGCTTTTCATAAATAAAATGGCTTTTTGCTGTTTTCATTTATTTTCATCACAACTGTTCAATTAAATTTTGATATACCTTCAGAAAAAGAAAATCTTCCATTTATAAACATAAGTATTGTTATAATTATTATTAAAAAATTATATTTAAACATCATTGAGCCCACGACTTTTTAAATTTATTACAAAATCCTAAATATCAAAAAATAAATCAGTTCCTGTGATAAGTAAATTTCAAAAAAAAAACGTCAAATAAATAAATAACTAGAGCACGTAAAATCCGTGTAACTTTAGACGCTAGACCCTACCAACTGACGTTAATTAACAAGAATAATAATAATAATATTATACGAATATTATGTACATGAAGATAAAGCGAAAAGAAAAGCAACAAAATAAAGAAATTTTCTCTGCTTACGTACTACACTATATAAGATTCAAAAAAGCAAGAGCAACAAAAAAAAACATTGCGACAAGAGAAAATTGTTATACATTACGTTCAAGGTTTTTTTGCGAACATTATTTGTACTTTTTTTTTGGGCTTTAACAACCAAACGACTAAAAAAGAAGTTAAGTGTTAAAAGTCATAAAATATATGTGTAGAACTATGTAAATATATGTGATAAAAAAGTATGCGGGTTAGGTTATAAAAATAAAACAAAATTATAACAGCAATTTATGATTTTATTATTGTTATAGTTATTATTGTTGCCGTATTGAGATGTTTTAATAAAAGTGAAACGTAAAAAAAAAGGAAAAAAAATTGGAAGCAATAGTTCCATTTCATTAGGGCCTGAAGGGAAACACATTTTTAAAAAAATACTATTTTTTAAAAAGTCATGTTCAATTCAGCCTATATCTTGAAGAATCAACATACGTCCAAACATAATCTAAAATTCAGAATTAAATCTGGCATATAATTCATACGTATTAAATAAGAATTGTAAAAAAGCAAATGTGTAGAAATGAATAAAAAAATTTGAAATTTTATTGTTGATCACAATTATATGAATTCTCCTTTTAAATGTCACATATCATTTAAAACTATAGTTATACCCAAATGCTTAAGTGTAAACATGTTAATAATTCATTTAACGGGAAAGAAAGTGACGATGTTGTTTAATGCATGTCCAAGAAACCGTATATTTAATTTACACTATTCGTCCCGTTTTCTTCGTAACTTTATCTCTCTTTTTTTTTTTGGATTTCTCCTGAAATCACACTATACAATTAGTTTAATATAGAAAGTCACTCTTATATAAATTTTATATTAAAATATTGTCGCTTAACAACTTTAACACTTTCTTTTTCATTTTACTCGTTTATTCAATTTATAAAATGTGTAAAAACACTTCTCTAAAAAAAAAAAGAAAACTAAAGCAAAACCATGACCATGCATTAAAAATGCGGGCTTTAGCAAAAGTGTTAATTACATTTTATAAAAACTTTATGGATGGATTTGTCTTTATTATTTTTGTATTTTTTAACAATAATTACGACGAAAGTACATGATAATTGAAGTGCTCTATTTACAATATTTACATTTGGTCATATTATTGTAGAGTTTTGTGTTTTCACAGTTGATTTTGTCTCATGAAAACTTTCTATACCAATGATAATATCAACTCTCTTTTTTTTCATACGCCCTTTGGAATTCCGTCTAAATTGTAAGTTATTGTGAGACGAATGCCTTTAAATCTGGCCTAACGAAGTGATAAAATATCACTATTTTATCAGCCTCTAAACCATTAATTACAAGGAAGAGGTTTAATACTGTCGCACAAACTTAAATTCGAATTAATGAGCATCTTTTTTATTGTATGAACTGGTCTAGAGGGAGCTTAGAGCTCCATATGTCCTTGTCAGCTTTTTAAATAAAGCTAATTTATTTCTATTCTACTTTGCTAAATGCACTCCATGTGGTGTTGTATATTTTTGTTTTCAAATAAAATTTTAGTTAAACCACAAGTAAATTATTTCGGTATTTTGTTAATACTTTATTTATTACTTCATTTTTTTGGTTTTTGTTTTTAAGTTTTTTTTTCTTTTTCTTCAGATACACTTTATTTCAATAACAATTAAATTCAAATTGATATTTTCATATTATTAATTTATTACTAATGTGTATGGTAACAATAAATGTGTATACAATATGGAAATCGCCAAGTATAAATAATTTAAAGTACAAATTACATTGCATTTGCGTAATCTACTTCAGTATTCAAGGATTAAATGTTTTTAGAAATCTACACTAAGAAGTATGCTCGGCATAAGCAATTAAATAAATTTAATTTTTAATCGGCTTATTTTTTATTCTTAGTCCTTATAATATTATTGCTAAAAAAATTTTGACGAAATAAACCAATAATAAATAATATCAAAATTGTTACTTAAAAATCTAATACATAAGCACTTAGGGCTTAAAATTCGACAGAGTTTTGAAAAAAAAAATTATCTAAAAAATAACCTAACGATTTTTCGAGCCTCAAAATTATATATAAATATAAAGTAGTTAAAGATGCACCTTTATGATCACACGTTTTTTTTTCAACTAGTAACGTTTTTAACTAGTAACGTAACTAGTAGTAAATAGTAAATATATAATACATATATAATACAGGAAAAATAATAATTTATTAATAATTTATATCACATTTGACTATTGTATACGATACTTATAAGTAATAATATTAGTTTTGAACCAACCGGGCGCCACATGATTGGTGGGCAGTTCAAATATAATTTCCTTATTCATTTTTAACTTAGAATATTATAAATTCTTCATGTAAAAAGAATTATTACTGTAATGGATATATAAAAAGGATTTTTCATATAAAGCGTATTACATTGTACATAATTTTAGAAAAACGCTTTATTTAAATCCTTTTACTTCAAAAAAAAAAAATAAACAGCCTTCTATTAAAATATTTGTTCATATAATAAGTACATTATATTCTACACTACTTGCATTTAATGAAGGAATGTAATAATAGAATCGTATAATGAGAAGAGTGCAATTTTTAAACCATACCAAAACCTTCAGTACCTTCACTTATAGCTAATAATAAAGCTTTTTCGAATTGCTCATAACTTTCATAATCCGGCAGGCATAATTGATTAAAACATGTATGGGCCGTTGGTAAATTACCAAAAGTGGGTGCTGCAGTTATTTGAAATTGTGGATTTAATTCTTGAAAACCACCGGGTGGCAATTGAGAGCAACCTGTCGTAAATTGTAATAAACGTGCCATTTCTGTTTGACTAAAGTTACTTATGGCAGCCCAAAACCATGCCAGAACTTTGCGGAATTCAGCTGAATTGCCATTGGCTATATGATGAGCTTTAAAGTCACTTATAGAATATTCTCCAGTACCACACATCAAAAGCTCCAATTCATTTTCGTCAAATATACTTAACAGATTGTCAGGTATAATACCATTTAGGCCTTTTAAAAAACTATCAACTTCATCTTTAACACTATTGCATAAACGTTGTTGAGCCAAAGCATCTAAATATTGATTCTTGGTAGCATTTGTTACTCGGATTTTTGAACCATTTGGTATTAGTTCAACTGTTTTATTTAGTTGGCCACTATTATCATATACTTCTTCAATAAAATATAATTCTAGGCTATCCGTATTATCCAAATCGGTATCCAAAATGTATTTAATTTTTGATAAATATAAATCGGGATCATCTTGTTCAAAGTACTGCTCAGGGATAAAAAGAAGTTTATTTGAATTTTGCAGTCTAACATTTTATCAATCCTTTTACCTTATAATGAACTCTTAAACCAATAAGTTGTGCCAAGAATGATCGTGTAAAACGGGCTCGAACTAATTGACGATACGAGCCACCTAAAGCACTTTCGTATAAACATTTGCCAACAATTTTACCAGCAAATTCAAAATGTTTTAACTTTAAATTTGCTGGTCTATGAGGATTTGGATGAACTAAAGCTTGATGCTTGTCATGAAAACTACAAAACAGACCACCACGTGGATCGAACAACGCACTGCATATCAATTCAAACCATTCTCGTCTTAAACCACCCCAATCTATACCTATATAAATGATACATTTTAAAAAAAAGTTCTTTTTTTTCAAATTTTTATGTTCATTTACCTTGTTCTCCTTGGAATGTTACCTCAAAATTACCACACCAATCTGATATAGAAAAATTTTTCGTCGCTTTCATACTACTCATTAAAATAATATCACGTTGAACTTTTAATGAAAGCTTTTCGTGGTAATAATTTGCATGAAATTTTCGTACTTCATGATAAAAGAAATCTTGTTTATCCTTAAAGGTTTCCGATCCTCCAATATTTTTTAATAGAAAATAAGTAAAAGTAGCTGCTATAATATTACGATCTTTTGAAGCCAATTCAATTCTTGGTTGAGCACCATCGTCAATAATAAAAATAGGTCCATAAATATGTGAGGGAAGTAAAGGTAAAAAATGGAATTTGGTTGAAGGACATAAGCGAAATGTGGCAATGCGTTTCGGTATAAATTTTAAAATCATTTCTTTAATAGTAACCTGAAAATTGACAGAATTCTATGGATAATTTTTGAGTATATATCTTTTTGTGTTAACATTTTTTTTTTAAATACCTAAACTAAAGTTTCAACTTACTTGTTTAGGACCCACATAGCATTGAACTTTCCGTGGTTTCATTTTAGGCGCCCCATAAATACCTAATAATTTTGCTTCGTAACAAATATTATGCTTACGTGAGGCAATATTTTTATGCACCAATGTGGTATCACTACCTAAAAAAAACATAAATGTAGTAAAAGGTACAGAAGTAATGAGAATGAGATGGACTATTGTATGAAGTATACTTACTGCTTAAAACTATAATATCGAAATCACCATTTGGCAATTTTTGATCTAAATAACGGATAACAGCCTTTAAGCACATGGGTTCTGGAAATAAAGCTGTTACTGCAACTCTAGCATTGACATTGTCATATGAAAAAGTAATAGCGTACCGCAGCTTGTCCATTAATTGATCACTTAGATCAAAGATTTCTACATGATAACCCTAAATAATTTTGAATGTTACTCCAATTACTTATTGCGGTATTAAATATATTCTTAAAAAAGAAGGATGCATTCTTACTTTAATGGGGTCGTCGTTGTCCTCGAATTGGCAAGCATTGCCAAATTCATCTTTTGGTTCTATATGTAGTATAGTTGGAGATCCGGCGCAACATATTACTGTTGTTGCTGGTCGTATAAAACGTGAGCGTCGTGCATCGATTGGTCCCGGTAAAAATGTTTTACTAAATGGTGATCCAGCAATATGATTTGAACCTATAGTCACAGAAATTTTATATTGGCCTGCTGAACGTACAGTAAATTTTACTTTAGCTATGTTAGCGTTATTTGGATCAGTTGAAGAGCCCAATTCACTAAGGGTGACAACTTTACGAGTACCTTCGGTAACCTCAACAAAAAATTGATCTGTATCACAGATAGGATAAGGTTGACCATTACGTTGAAAGAAACGTACAAGAAAACACATGGTACCACCAACAACGGCAGGATCTTTCCAATCCCATTGTACTTTACAATTAGCCGGTAATAAGTATTTACCAGTAACATATTGTAATAATGAATTACGAGCTTCTGGGGCTAAAGATGGTTGTGTCATAGCGGCTAAAGTAACTAAGCCAGCCACTGAAACGGACACTACTAACATGCCACCCCATGTCCAGGCATCCTGGTGTTGACTCGATTTCACGACAGTTGACCATAATTGTCCTTTTAGAGAATCTAATTGAGATTTAGATGTTGGCAAATTTTGTCTAGCTTGTGACCATATTTGCCAATCTTTCCCTAGTATTTTACTAGCTCGGGAATCTTCTAACCAATACACATCTTCTAATGAAGCAACTTCAAGGCCTAATAAACGTTGATAGTAATGTTGCAATCGATGATCTCGCAACCACTCACGTAAAATAAGTTTCTGTTGTAAATGTAAAGCGGCCCTTTGTAAGCGTTGCTCGTCACCAGGTGGCAGTTCAGGCAGGCGTTCCGGATCGCCACAACTTGATAATGATGATATACCTAAAACAAATTCAAAATACTTTTATAAATGTTTTTACCATTTCTCTCATTAAACTATTTATTATTGCAAAGGTTAAGTATCAGAAAGTTTTACGCGTATTATTCCTAAATATGTTAATCTTAAGTTGTCCATTATTTTATAAAATATGAATATATTCTGTAAGAAGCCTTCCAGCAACTTGCCTTTGCCTTTGTTTTAAAGGGCTATGTATTTGATGCAAGTTTTCAATCAGCTTATGATTTTTGAAAACTACTCCGAAGATTCCATAAATTTCCTTTTTTTTATTTATTTTATGGTTCGATTGTAATAGTTTGTCCATATAAGTACATTTGGCTCGTGTTCAAGTAAAGTTTTTTTTTAAATTGTTCTTACGCTGTAAATTATCTTTTGAGTGTTTTTAACTTTTCCACTAATAATAATATTAACATAATTACAACATCCTACTTCTTGTACTCTACTTTTTTGTAATTATATTATCGCATTTGTTGTATTCTACAATTGAAGAAACTATAAAAAACTATACAAGAAAACGAGCTGTTGTATTAGTAATAACTTTATAAGTGCATAAATAATCTTATTCAATAAATAAAATGGTTTTGCTTAATACAAAATTATTCTTTTTATTGGTTTAGAAAACATTATTAAATGAAATTAAATGTAAAATCTGGCTTTGTTGTTACATTATTAAAATACAACATATAGGTAGGCAGGCAAGTGATTATTTTACAATTTAAATGAATTTTGTAATATCCATTAAAGAGTTTTCTTCGTATAATATTTTGAACATTTTTAAATAATTTTTTTTTAACTGTTATAATTAATTTATTTCGTAACTATTTTGGGGGTAAACTATTTGAGTATTTTCATTTCACTCGTCCACTTTTCTATGGATTTTTGATAACGGCAGCTAAATGTAAAAATTTTCCATCTTTCTAAAGCAGCAAGTTTTTGTTAGAAAAAATTATAAAGTACAAAGTTACGAAGGCAGTTTTATAAGTTTATAAGTTTTTTTGTCCATAAAAACAAGCTTGAAGAAAGTATTTCTCAATGTACTATGGCAAATGAAGAAAACAAACAAAAAAAAAAAAAAGAAAACAGAGCAAATTGAAGAGACTTGTGCTGAAATAAATTTTGCAAAGTGGATAAAAATTGAATAAAAAGGATTTTACGAAATTAGTTGCTGTGATGATTTTTTTTTAAAGTAATAATGATATATGATTAGAATGTGAATTAAATATTTAGAAGAATATTCTTATCCTTGTAATAAATTGGTCAATTTAATAGTTTAAATAAAAATCTTTTTAATTTAAATACCCTTAGACACAATTATGAGAATTTTATTTAAAAAAAAAAAGAGACTACTTTTTTTAAAAATAAAATTCTCTGTCTGTCTGTGTGAATTTTTTAAGTTATTTTTAATGATTTTATGATTTTTTTTTTAAAAATGCATTAAAATTCTTAATGTTTTGCTCTAAGTTTTATTGAATGTTTATTTGGTAAATGTTCAATAATTTGGCTTAAGCTAAAACTAACTTCTACCTCTACTATCGCGTTCCTTACGAAATGTTTCATTCCCTTTGCTTTTCCTAGCATTTCTTTTGAATAAATTCTTCACGTTTCATATGCGTAAGTTTCCATATATCTAACGGACATACGAGGGCAGTTTGTTAAGTCTGTAATATTTTATACAATTTGTGAAGTCTCTTCAAATGCAACCCTGTTGCTGCGTAACAATGACAATTTTTTAATCTAATAAACATTTCGTGAATAAATCTGAAACGAGTGGTGAATACATTATTTGTAGAATTATTGTGAAAAAGAGAACTGGAAAATAATATGGAATTTTAAATAAAAATTGATGGAGATGATTGAGCAATATTTTCCTTTGATAATCCGGTAATTTTGAAAAAATACATTTCTTCTTCATTTATTGTAGTTTTTCGCTCAGTATACTTATATTTACACTTTACAAAAATTTAAACATAATAAATTATGATAAACTTATGACACCACTACGGGTGCGTTGTATATATTTCTAAGCAACAGCTAGCTGTACGTAACACATATTTAAATTTTTATGCAGCCTAAGCTTATGTATGGCAATTTTATTACTACCATAATAAAGAATAGACAAACTCTCAGGATGTAAAGGCAACTTTTAAGCAAAGCCATGTTTTGGTAGATGCACTTGAAGAAGACGAAGAAAAGGGGTAGTGTATATGAGTATGCAAATATACATGAAGAAAAAAGCATACGTAAATAATAATACGCTTTTTGCTTTTACACTTTTTTTTTTAAATTATGAAAACCAATGGAAAAGATAGTTATACTTCTTCCTACAGTTAATAAAAAAGTAGGAAGTATAATTTTTATTTAAAAAAAAGTTTACCCCTAAAAATATGTTAACGATATATCAAAAGTAACTATTTCTCATGTATCAAATGCTGTGTTAATGTAAGTACACCTGCCAATATGTTGAGACGAATAATAAACATGCAAAAAAATAATAAACAAAATGAAAGTCCTTGAGATTTTTACTCATATAGAAAATTTTTATATAAATTATTGTTATTATTGTTATTACAATTATTTATGTATTTTACTTTAATTACATTTATGTGCGCAATTACATGTATGTCTGTCTACACAATTATTTATACATATAAAATAACATTTATCAGATAAATTATTTTATACAAAAATTTGAATGTTGTACAATTCACTACAGACATTAGTAAATTATATTGAAAAGTATGGCCGATGTATGGACATGTTTCTGTGTAAGGAGGGGGGGACAAAATAAAAGAAAGTGATTTTTACTATGAATAATATTTTTTAATGATAGTGGAAGCAACAAAAAAAATGTATATGTATGAATTATAAAAAGAAAACAAAATAACATGTAAATGATTAAACAGTAAACAAACACTTAGTAATTTATTAAAATTATTAATGTAATTTAGAAAAATTACAGCTACTTTTGATGTTTTTCTTTTTTTTTTTTTGTTTTTGGTGTGCCCATTATTTATATAGCAAAAGCCAGCCAATGCTGTAGAAATTACCTGAAGGCACGAAAATCAATCTCATATTTTACAAAAAAAAATTTCTGTATATTTTTGTTTTCTTTTTTTTTTTTGTAATTGCACGTTCACAAAACAAATCAACACTTTTATTTAATAAGAGACAAGAAAAAGGAACAAAAACAAATCGAAGAAATTTTTCAAAATTTTTTTAAAATAAAATTTTCGTTTACTTTTTGTGAAGATCAAATTTTTATGCTTAAAATTCAAAATTCTTTTTCGTAACTGCGACTTTTGAAATGGCTCGTCTAAGAAATTTATTGTACACTTTCTTGAATAGAATTTATTTGTGTGGTGGCCATCATTTCAATACAATGCTATTGGAGTCAACAGTAAACTGTACAAATATGCAATTTGTATTTATGCAATAACAATAACAATAAGTACAAAAACAAAATGGAAATAATAATGAAAATCGATAAAATGTTAAAAATAAGTGCCTTAATAATTTACATCAAATATGGTTATAATCAAAAGAGGGATGGGGAACAATTTTAAATGTTAGAAATTAGGAAGCGCTAAACATGCACGCAAACTGGCTAAGTGCCGTAGTTTTTTTTTTTGTGCTGTATGACTTGGTGCAAGAGAAGAGAAAACATACGATTCAGCTTGTTTTTCAATTTCGTACATTAAATTTTTTTTTGAGGTTAATGACACCTTTGATGACATTACTTCTATTTTGCCATTTCTATAATCACTATAATGTTGTTCACTGGTTTGTTCACAACTTTAAATTAAAATTATCCAAGTATTCTAAACTTCTAACTTTTGCTTTTAATTTCAAGAGTACATGAGAGTTTTCCTGTGAGCAAAAGAGTTTTCATAACATTCATTGAGTTGTATAAATCATAAATCATTCATTGTGCTGTGAATTTTGATAATAAGACATTCGATATTTGAGATCAGTGTATATAAACAAAGTGTTACGTATGTACAAACCCACTTGTCTTTTGTATATTGCCATAAAAATGTTGAATGTTGCAATTACATCTCTTTATATAGAGATTGTTATGCAGATAAATTTAATTGAGTGTTCTATGGTCAATTTAATAAATAAGCAGCAATATACATCACCAATTTGCATGAGCGTTAACATTAAGTACAAACCAAATAGACAAACATAAAATATTACAAAACAATAATATCAAAGTAAATTGTACAAGGTATAGCTGCAGCTGTAACTCTTTATTAATGGGATTTATCTATTCGTATTTATGAAGATAATTTAAAGTTTAGTTTGTTTTTCTTAACGATTTCATTTATCGTTATAAAATATTTTGGAGTTATTCAGATAAAATATACTCTTGCAAGTAGTATAAAATAATATAGAGCAGAATTCAAAATTATTGTAGTAAAAAAGTTTCTTTAATCAAAAACCGTTTAATCATAGCTTGAGATTGGATTGTGATGTTATAAAAGAAGCAATTGCAAATTAAAAATTTTAAAAGTATAAATGGTAAAAATTTTTCATACAAAAATATGCCTTTAATTAGAAATCGATTCCATTGCTAATGGAAATTTTTTTTTTTTTTAAAAACTTAAGAAACGAGACAAAAAGAAAAACACTTCCCATTGTCCTTTTGTTGAAATTAAATGAAAAAATCTTGCATAAAGGAAATGAAAAGTGGTTTAAAAAAAAAGCATCACAAAAATGGAGGAAAATTTGCGGATATTACATTTTATAATACCACAAAAATATTAATTTCATTTTGGGGTTTATGGTAGTTCATAAAAAGAAACCTTGAAAATTATCATCTATAATTATTTATGTAATACAAAATGTACATTTATTTGTGACAGATAGAGAAAGAAGGAGTATATAAGAAACATTATGCATGTATGTTTGGGTTTATTGTACTCTCTAGTGCTACTACTAAAAATATGTCAAGTTTATATACCAACCACAACAACACTATTGCAATATATATACGTAAAGTATATCTATGTTTATTTTTTTATAAGAAAAATATTTGGAAAACGAACGAACGAACGAACGAACGAACGAACGAATGAACGAACGAACGAAGGAATGAACGAACAAGCGAATGAATAAACGAACGAATGAATAAAGGAACGAAAGAAAACTTACCTGAAGATGATGATTGCGAATGGCGTATTGTGGTAGCCATTGCAATGAAATTAATTTCCGATTCCGGTGACCACATATTTAATAATTAATAATTAATAATTAATTCAATATTATTATTACTTTATTCAATTTTTAAATGGTTTAATAATAATAATTTTTAAATATTTTGTTACCAAGATAGTTCAGCATTATTAGTTTCACTTTTTATTTATATGTAAATTATAATTTAAAGGAAACGTGATTGATTAATTAAAGGAAGGGATTAAGACTTGTAACATTTCATTATTTGAGGTACCTACAACAATAAATAATGTAAATATTTCAAAAAAAAATTTCTTAAATCATAACACGTAATATTTCCTTTAAGTTTTATCATTCAATAAGTATCAAAAATATAATAAAGTGCCCATTGCATGTACATGTTTTACATTGCTTTAGTTTAATGTTAAGTATAAAATTAATTAGAAAAGATAATTAGTTATAGTTTACTTTATGGCATTGTTGGCAGTGTTTATTTAAATTTGACTTTGTCATTGCTACAGACGAATTTTTAAACCATTATCCAAAATATTTTACGAAAAGCAAAATCAGCGGTCACTTTCAATAGGAAGCATAATATGATTTTCTTTTTTCTTTTTGGTACATTTAATTTCGTTCTACAACAACAACAACGCTTTTGTAGTATTGTTTACTATTTGTTGATGGAGAATTTTTTTTTTCATGTAATCATAACTTTTATTAACTGTTTTGATGAGATTTAATTAATGTTTCATTTCGTATTTTGGGCGAAAAGGGGATTTTTTAAGACTACATTTATAGGTGGGCTTGAATTGGAAAAAATTTATTTTTTGTTTTTTTTTTAAACAAAAAAAAAATTGCGTCAAGGAAAGGGAAATTCTTATATAACAAATTTCCTGTGTGGTTTGTTTACCTTTACTCTTAGATTTCTTTTTGCAGCTAACTTATTAAACAATTGACTTCCTGTTACAATTGACAAGATCATTTTTTGTTGTTATTGATATAAATGAAAAACTGTAATTTCTTTTTTTGTGTTTTCTTTTTATCATCAAGAATTCCCTTTCTTGAATTTTTCTTAAATACCAGTTAGAAGAGATATTGATAACTTTTTACACAAATTTGTTTGATGTTAGAACAGCTAACTTAACAAAACTTAACAAAACTAAACAAAATGTGTAGTAAAGGGCTTTATACAATTATTAATTTGACATGGATGTTTAGTTACATTAAAATATTACTTCTTCTTATGGATTTTTATTATAAAAAAAAAATTCTAAATTTTTCCTATGAAGCAACATTTTTTTCTAAATAAAATGTTCCGTTTGAAAAGATTATAAAGATTCGTTCGTTTTTATAAAACTATCTCTCAAACAATACGATTTGTAATTTGAAAAAAAAGCGCGTATTTTGAAAATGTTGCCTGTTCTATCAGTATAAAGATTGTTATAATGTAATGTAGTGTTTGATAATAGTAAATGTTAAAGTTAATGGTTGGGCCACATTGCTTTTAAATCCTGAATTTTAATTGAGCTGTAAAGAGCTGTAAGTTTGGATTATCGTATAGGACTATTTTTTAAAAATCATTTTCAATATAATGACTAATTTTATCAATGGCAAATATTACCCATAGGGTGGGGTGGAGGGTAGGGAGGGGGAGAAGGAGGATTAGCTTTTTGCATTGATAGAGAATTTTCCAAACCTTATTTACGTTTGAATTTTTAAAAGTTTACCACACATTTTAATAAGAAAGCATCTTAGAAAAAAACCCATATTTCTTGTTCTTTTTTATTTTGCTTTACCGTTATAATTAAAAGCAAATTTAACCCCACATACTGGCAGTATAAATATTTTTAGCTAATCACTAATTCTCTAATTCTCTTTGTTTACTACATGCATTATTTTCTTCTGTTTTTAAAGTGCTGGCAAATGATACTTTTTCTTGGCAATAACCAGGCATTAAATCGTCCATGGTTATAGAAAGAGAGTTAAAAGGAAAAGGGGCATACCATTTTTAACGGAATAGACATTTTGGTGTATGGAATGTATAAAATTGCAGTTGGAATCGTTATTTTGCATTGCTATCTATAAATCAAGACCTTGAACTGTGAAGGGGGGGGGGGGGGGGTGGTACATACGTGTTTATTTTGGATGATTATACAAAGCATAATACACACATCGTTGCTTATATTCTTGAACAAATGTTATACAAGAAAAATTATGATTACAAAAATGTACCACATAATGATCCAAACAATAACAAAGAAAATTCCTAAGGGAAATATAAATAATATGCATGTTACATACAAGTAGTTGTTTGTGTTAATGCATATGAATTTATAAGTTGAATTTTTTATATTTGTTTTTTTTTTTGTAGTGTGGCAAAGCAAAATATTTTAAAAAAGGATTTTCCATTTGGCCTTTCAGAAACTGTTTTCTGAACTGCTACATACCTTTAATGTACTTAAAGAGTCAACAAAGTGACACGTATTATTGACTTTTGTAAAATTTCAAAGCATTTATTACATTGAGGGGCATGCCCTAAATTTAACAGTTGCTCTGGTAATAGAGCAAGTGTAAAAAAAAGGTTTGCATCGAATTTATGCAATAAATATGTAAAAGGGTAGTGTAGTGTACATCTCTTCAAAGTGAGGTATTATGAGGAAAAATGCTTGGATATCCTTATTTTGTAATTTATGAGAAAACAATTCGTAATAGAATAAAATTACATAAAATAGCCGTAAGGCGTATGGAGAAATAAAAATTCATAGTACAAAAAAAATAAAACTCTCTTAAGCACACAAAAAAGTCAATAAGCAATTTACCTTTTTAACTTGGACCATTTTGAGTATTTTGCTTTATAAGGTATTGTGTGGTTTTTTGTGTATGAAATACTTTAATATCAGTCTATCTTAACATACATTGTGCCTACTTAAAAAAAATAGTTTGTTGTTGTAGAAACTTTAATAGCAGGCACGTAACTATAGCGTATGTTTGCTTTAAAGTAGACAATAATAGAATAAAAAAAAATCATTAAATAAACACAATGCTACAATGTTTGGCATTTACGTAAACTTTGGGAATGGTATCATTTTTACTCTTAATCTAAAGTTAAAGTTTTCAATTTATTATTATTAATTATCACTGTTATAATATTTTTTCTTTCATTTGCATTTTCTAAAATATTTTTATTATTTATTTTTATTTTATTTTGACATATCAATGCATGTGACGGTAACGCTTGCACAATTTTATTGAACACATTTATTTTTATATAAAATTGTCTTTATAATGAAAATAATGAAAAAAGAGACGAGAGAGAAATAGTATTTATTTTATTTTATTTTATTTTATTTTATTATTATTTATATAAACACTATAAGTGATAATAACAAGGACTAAAACAAAACTGAACACTAAAGGACACAACTTTAACTATTTTATATAAATATATATACAGCATTGTGAGAAATAAATAGAAAAAGGAAATTTTTTGAAAGCTTTTTATGTAAATTTAAAAATAGAGAAAGTTATATACGGAGAGCAAGTTTAATGCTCATATATTACTGCCTTAAATTGAATAATAAGTATTTTAAATAATGACATCTCTGTATTGTATGTATTGCATTTCATGAGTTTTAGTGTAGTTTTAGAATTTTTCTTCTTTGTAAAAAAAGTTAAAATATAACATTTTTGTTAAGGATTAGTATAGACGCCGCTCATATGTAGAATACATTTTGAATTATAAGCGCTTGACAAATCAATCAACGAAAATAACTATAGAAAATGATGTACAAAATTTTTCTAATCAAGACAAAAAAAAAGAAGAATAAAAAAATTGACGGATGAGTAGATATTTACATTTTATTTTGAGGGTAATATTAAATGTGAAGCCTATGTAAAGGCATTATTTTATATGTATTCCAAATATTTTGAGAATTTTTTGGATAACTTATGAATGCAATAATAATGGCAGATGACAGAGATTCTTAAATTTTTAATTTCAAATAAATATCATTTTCGATTAGTAGAATGGGAAAAAACTCTTCATTTACTTCATAGGACAGAACATTTATGCAAATCTCACCGTTAGCAATATTTTAAATAAATGCTGTCGACGGTGGCAACTTTTGATCAAATAAAGCTTTCATATCATGAGAAAGAAATATATCAAAACAAAGATTATATATCAAAACAGCAAAGGCAAAATATGATAAGATTGTTTTTCTGATGTTGTCTCTTTTCTTTTCTGCGCTCGTTTGTTATATTTTGTATTCACAACATTCTTTTTGTATCATTAAATTGTTACATATTGCAAAAATTTACTCATGAATGATGTCGTTTTTGTTCTGTTAACAAATTTACATGTATTTAAATGAATGTGAGTGTTGGGTACTTACCCTTGTCTTTAAATAATTCCTTATAATTTGTAAGATTATTTTGTTCCAACCATTGATCAACTGTGGGTAGAGACGGATCTGGACCAAAACCATATTTCACTATCATTGGATATTCATGCCACATTAATAAGACCAAATTAACCAACGATATAGTGAACATTAAACTTAATATTAATGCCATTAAAATTTTTATAATACCAATTAACATAATAAATTTACACGGTGAGGTAATGTGAGGTAAGTGTAGGTAAAATGAGGATTATAAAATACAAAATTTAGAGAACGAAAAACTTGCTGTACCGGCAAAATGACAATCTGCAAGAGTTTCGTTTTTCTCCTTGTTAAAGCAATGTAAAGGCATAAAATAATTTTAATCAAACTCTAGGAAGATATGTTATTTTGATTGTAACACTTCAACACTTAAGCACTATTTAAGATATCGTGTAATTTTTTTTTTTTTACATTGTAAATTTTTGCTAAATTGATTTTCTCCTAGCTTTGTTCATCTTTAATTTTAATCCCTGCCATGTATCTCTTTTACGTAGTATCTACTTGTTATGTGTAGAATGAATTGCGTTTTTTGTAATATTTGATTTTTTTAAACATTTTATAAAAATGATTAGATTTCTGTCGTATTTTGCACGGTACTATTTTCTATATAAAAATAATAACAATTATTGTGGTGAGAATGATATAGAATCGTGTTGAATTTTAGGCTTATGTTACAATAGTAGGGTTGCCAATATTTTGATTAGCTTTTTCTTAAATAAATGAATGGAGATTTCAAAATGTTTAATTAGAATTAGCAAAAGATTATTTGGTTGATTAATTCGACATCGCCTTAATATTACTGTTTAAAGTGACCAAATATACTAACGCATCCATTATTGCAGTTTGTAATTTAGTGAAGTTGTATTGGCAACATTAATAGATACATAAAGAAAATTGGTGGTTACACGAATCCAGATAGAAAAAAATCTCAAAATATGTAATGAATGTTATACTATAATTATTTAAAATTTTTTATGAAAATAAAATTTGAAGTTCAGTATTAAAAGAATAAGGATTACTCTTAAAAAAATCTTGGAGTGTTATTATCGGAGACAAGCACCGCTTTAGGAGCTTTAGAAATGTTGAATTAATACGAGAATAAATTGAGCCACGAACATGATTTATATTACATTAAAAATAAATGTATGAATAGGTAGGTTCCACCGAGACTTGAACTCGGATCGCAGGATTCAGAGTCCTGAGTGCTGACCATTACACCATGGAACCTAATTTGTCATAGAGATATATTTTTCAATGTTTATACAAACATTTATCAAGTATCCTTAAGGAAAACCTAAACTTCATTAAGTTAGTAATAAGCTTATATGTATTATAATTTTTAAAAAAGAAAAACAACTTTAGTATTGTGCCTATTGCTGCAGGTTGATTTTTGTTAAACGCTATACCATTTTTATATTACAAAAAGATAAACATACATTATGATTATTGTCACATCAATATTAATTCATTAACTCTATCAAATTCAAGCAATAATATAAATAAATAAAGGTTAAGCAAGTATTAATGCGCCCAATTACTAATTCGCTTCAATTTGTATGAAGTAAAAGTAATTTCTTCTATAAAAATAAATGAATTAAGTTAACATATTATTTTGTATTATGTACATTGTGCACAGTTAGGCATTTTTTGATAATAATAATAATAAATGACACAACTACGTCTTATTATTAAGATAATACTAACTAAAGAAGATTTAGGATCGGGCAGTATTTCTTTTTTTAATTGCCAAGATAAATAAAAAACATAAGAATTTGAATTTACCTTTTTAATGTATAGTTTATATGAATATTGTATTCAAATATAAAATATGGATTATACATTACAATTTAAATGAATAAGCTTTCTTGCACATCCGTAAAAAAAATGCTATTAAACAAAAATATTTACATTTGAAATATCATGTGATTACATTTAGGTATTTACATTTACATTACATTTATATAATATGTACATAAATAAAAATAAAAAAGTAATTAGGAGAGATGTAGAAATGCTTCTTCATTTATAATGAATTAGCTAGCATGGTGGTGAGTATAAACAAACTTTTTGCGAATTCAACACATTATTATTATTATTATACTGTTAGTTACTGTTGCAATAAGTATTTGTTGTTGGTATTTTTTGCCATAACGAAAGAGTTTTTACATTATATTTTCTTCAGTTTTTTTTTTTTTGTTTTTTTCTTGTGCCTTATAAATTAAAGTGATATCTATGTTTTATTTTTACCAATACATAAAGCTCCTATAAAATTCATATAAAATTTCACCAATTAAATCGTAGAGTATTTCTAAACCACAAAATGCAAAAAGCTTGTATAGCAATTTTTTTAGAAGTGTTGGCATGAATGGTAACATATCGTAAACATCTTCAATGATAGCAATATTTTCGCTTAATTCTTTATGTTGCGCTAATTGCTTTTGTAATAATTCATTATTTAACAGTACACTGCTTAAATATCTGCAATTCTTATCAGCATTCGTATTTGATTTTGGCATAAAGCATTCTAAATGAAAGCGGCATAAATGTTCATTTTGTGTGTCATCACATAAAAATGATGGATTTCTACGGCATAATTCTGGCCTGATTTTTATATGAAATTTATAATGTTCGGCTATTGTGAAGAAGCGTTCGATATCTCCACATTTGAATCTCTGTAAAATATTAATGTGCTCCATTAACGTAAGTAATTCTTCCTCGGTAATTATTATGTTATAATCTTTGCAACTTTCATTTTCCGAATGTAATATATTTTCAGGAGTTTTCAATATTGCAATACTTTGAATATTACGATCATCACCGCTACAATTAATATCATTATTATCATTGTCACTGTTACCATCATCGGTATTATATAAATTTATGGTATAAGGACTTCTTGTTTTACAGAGATTATTATTTGAATTAAATGATGCCACCATGTCATTATCAGTTAAGCGGCAAAAACTACCTTTCATTGTATTTAATAAATTGCTTATGGTAAGACCACCCACTGCCACAGTCTTTACATCAATATATCGTGTACCAATTACTATACTAAATTGTTGAAAAATTTTACTCTTTTTCAATTTATCCAATTCCCTTTGTTTTACACTAACCATACCTAAATGGCTGCCATTTTCTTTTTCAATAGCGTGCAATTTATATTGATCCTTATGCCGACTTGATGGTGTTATCATTATCATTACATCATGATTTTTACACTTTTCCATTAATTTTGTAATAATGCGGTCTAATGATGTTTCCGAATAATTGCCATATTTTTTTTGCTGTTGTTTTTTGTTAACTTCTCTCTCTGATGAACTTTCCTCATTATCAGCGCTTTCATAATTCTCATTCTCATTCTCATCTACTTCAAAATCTATAAAATGTTTGCTTATAATTGGTTGTATGGCCAAAGTGCAACTACGAACAGTGCGCATTTTTTTCATATTTTTCTTTTGGTATTCAAAATGCTCCACTCCTTATCCTCCAATCATTATTTTTTTCCAGGTTACACAAAACAATTATTTAAATTAACACGAGCAATTTGAATCCAAATGGACTCAACAGTATTAACAGTATTAAAAATTTCGGAATGTTTTATATTAATTATTTTCCTCTAGTAATTTTACACACGTCAAAATATGCAACTTCTTGTTAGTCTATTGTTCATTATACATTTTAAAATATATAACTTGATTACATAAAAAGGCAGTTGTCAAATTTTTCCATATAGATGACATTTCACATTTCACATTTCATTTTTCATATTTTTATTTTTTAATTTTGTGTTGTTTTCTTTGAGTACTTATTCATCTAAAATCAATGAAAATTTTCTACAAAAAGTAAAAACTTTTTTTATAGTAGTTCCGGGCCCCACTCTTTTTAAATAGAAAAATATGTAATTTTTTAGTTATTTAAAAAGTTCGTTATTTGAGAGAAAGTTTAAAAAATGGACCAAACTTTAGTAAATTTTTGACACATGTTTTTCATGTTAAAATACAATTCCCACTGAATTCAAATAAAATTGTGATTTTTTTTCACATAACGATTTAAAAAAAAGCGTTATTCACGGTGTGGTCATAAAAATTACAGAGGGTACGCCTCTGCACCAAAACAAACCCATGTAACGAATTTTACTAAAATATCTCAAAAATTTCGCCCTTTAGCTTAATAGTAAATTTATATGGGCAGACAGACAGGCTTAAATGGAATTAAGAAGAGATTCTGAGTCAATTGATATAATAAATGGGTGTGTTTATTATTTCAATTTCTTCTACGTGTTACAAACATCTGTATAAACTTTTAGTACACTACCACAAATGTTGTAGTGTATAATACGTAATGACGTATATGTAGGGCTATCTAATCTCTTCCATTATTATTTTGTGAATGCGATGTTTCCAAATAATTTTATCATTGAAGGTTTTTTTTTTGTCTTAATTTTCTATTTTTTCATTTATAGGGGAGAAAAGGAAATGCTTTCACAGCTTTACAGTTTTGCAAGATGTTGCATTTTATTTCAAAGAGCTTTTTTTTACTGATATGTTTTAATATGATTTTTTAAGTATAAAAATTCATTTTATATGGAATTCTCATTTGAATTACAATAACAAATAAGTAAAAATAATGTAAATGCCGAATTCGGGGAAGTCGATTCTTAAATACTCTTATTCAAGAAGAGCTTCAACTAGAGCGCAACATGTGTATAAAGAGCTTATTAGGTTGGCAAGTTATAGGAAAATAAAATATAATGGGAAATTATATTATTGTACTTTAGTAAGTTTCTGATTTATATTAAGAAAAATGTAATATTAACTGTTATACGATGTCATGTTTATTTTCATCTTTTATCTTTTGAAAAAAGGGGTACAACAAAAAAAGCTTTTTGAAAGTTTGTGCTGTTACAAATTGCTTCAATAATTGTTGAAACTTTACTCTTTCATAGTTTACATCTTTAGCAACATGTTTAGAAGAACGAAAAATTACCGAATATACATAAAACGAAAAACCTTCATATGGGAATCCTATATAATATTATTATATTGGTCACACTTATTAAATTATATCTATAGTTGGTATGTTCGCATAATTATTTGAACAGGAATAAGTGATTAGGAAACAAGTTGCAAAGAATTTTCTTTAATTAGCAACATTCTATGATATCCTCATTGTTGCTGGTTATACAATGTGTAGACTTGTAAACATGTTGCTGCAGTTGTTTTTAAACTATCATATCATCATATATATATCTCATGCAATAAAAATATTTAAAGTAAAGAAATGTTTTCATGTATCATCAAACTATTGTGAATTACGAAACATATTGCAAGGACTTGCCAGAGAGCATGAGTGTAGCAATACGAACATGTTGCTAGAATGAATGATACTAATAATAAAAAAAATATATAAATACGAAAAGGCAATTACTTGATATATATTAAGCAACATTTAAAAGGATTTTAAACAGGATACGACAAAAATGCTCTCAGTATAATTCGAGATTTCGCTGAGATTTGTATACGATCTAAATTGCAACGCTTTCTTTTTAGTTTTTATCTATTTTTCTTTATTTTTTTTTTTCCTTGGGATATTTTATCTGCTTTTGATAAAGAAGGAATTCAAAGAACTAAATTATTGTTTCAAATATAGATAAAACATGCAATACATTTTTCTTGCAAAAGCAGAATTTACCGAGATGTGTTTAGAATAAATTTAATTTTACGTACTAAGGCTGCTATAGGTTTTTAATACTTTCGTTAAATGAATAATATTGAATGCAACTATTAAGATTAAATTTATTTATATAAGAAGGCTACGTGATTATTAAATTTCAAATTATTGATAAATGGTGGTCACATTTTATAAAGTTTTTGTTAATGTGATGCTTTTCCACTTAAATTAAATGGATGCATAAAAAATGATGATACATTGTGAAATAAAATGCAATATGCAAAAAATAAATAAATTAATTAATAATAATGAAAATAAAATGTAATATCAGGGTAATACATTGATAATGCAGCTTAGTTGTCGTGTCAAGGAATGTTGATCATCTCATCATATGTCAATTTTATTATCAACACCATCAATGCTTTCCATAGCATAATGATATTTTTTTTTATCAATATTGTTTTTGTTGTTATTGTGATTTACATTTCAGAATAGTTTGTTCTTTTTATTTTTTAATGATGTTGTTGTTGTTATTATTGTTGTTTTAATTGGCCATAGACGTCCAGTAAGTCATTTAATCCATCAGTCTGCAAAATGCGCTAATGCCAAATCCGCTATATCGCAGAGCAATGTGTCTGACACTTTTTATTACAATTACAATTATTTTCCTTTCATTTCATACTGCCTTCGTTTTTTGATGGAACATTTCTTGTATACGTTAATACTTTTTGTTGTAAAAAAAAAAAAAAAAACTTCCATAAAATAAGGTGTGAATATTTTTTTTGGTATATTTGTTACTCTTGCCATTGATACCGGAAAGGAGATGAAAATGTTGACATCATTTTTATAAAAACAATACAAACTTATATCTACAACCCATTACATATTTTTTTTGTTATCCTCTTGCTTTCTTTACTGGCATTTGTGCAATTATATTTAAAAGTAAATGTGTGTGTGGTTGGTTACATGTGTGTGTATTGTTCATGGCAAAATAAGAATTAATGGCCAATACATTGAGTTCTAGTGCTAGTGCTAGTGCTAGTGACGCCATCTAAAAAAAAGTAAAATAATAATAATAAGAGAAGTATCTCCATAAGAAATAACTAAAAAGACAATGATGTCATTTAGTTATTTCTTATGCATTGAAATCCTAGTGGTACATATACATGCCAAGCTTTATGGAAAAGAGAAAATCTATTAAAATAAAAATGTAAAAATAGTGACAATAATATTTCAAAAAGGTAGGATAAAGAAATAAACAGAGGCTGGTTACTGAATGAAAAGATTACGCCAAAGAAATGCAATACTGATAAGAAGAAATCAAAAGAAAAGGCTGTGTTTAAAAAATATATTCCCATAAAGATAAGAAATCAGAAATAAGAAATCAATAAAAAAAAAAAAAAATAAAGATGAAACCACAAGAGAATATTTGCCCTTAATTATATCAAATGAAATAATGTTAATTAAATTATTAAAAAAAAAGCTTACGCAAAGAAAAATTTTCAAAAAAAAAATCTTAATAAATAAATTTAAATTAAAAAAAAATTAATATGTAAAATTTATGAAGCACAAAACTGAATTGGACATTCATAAAATAATAATTAAATTTTGAATAAAACTTTGAATTTTTTTAATAAGAGCTTACGTTGCTTACGAAAGAATGATTGAATTTTACAATGCATTACAAAGCAAAAAAACCAAGTTTTTTTAATTCGTTACAAAAATAAACACAAAAAAAATTGTACAATTTTTCAATAGAATGTTAATATAATGAAGGATTGCTAAGGATTTTTTAAGGATTAAAGGCATTTGCATAATGGATTTATTTATCATTTTAATTTATGTCGTCCTACTAATACCCAGCGGTATGTAACAAATCATTCATAATAATCCTCATTTAAATCATTAGTTTTATGAAGTAATAACTAAATTAAAGCATACTTTATTTTTATGTATACTTCTCAATTTGGCACAAAAATTTCGAAATATAATTTGGTATGCCTCAAAATATGCTAAAAAAAAAAAAAAACCATCAAATTCAAGAGTATGCGTTTGGCTGGTAATTTTAAAAAGTCATTTATCTTTCGTTTAATTTTTTTTTTGTTGTCTCTTTTTTTTATAGTGCTGTTGTTGTTGTTTGTGTTTAATAAGAGAATATTTGTTATCATTTTAAACCATCTAGACGGCATTACATAAACTAATTTTTCAACATAGGCTGCTTCCGTTTCCCTTATCATAATATTCTCATATTCTCTTGGTGCTCTTTTGTTTGTTTTCTTGAAAATTAATCTTAATCAAATTAAAAAAAAGAAAAATAAGTTTCCATGCCTCAATAAGTTTCATCTCTAATGATTTGTGACACTTTTTAAAAATTAGTATGATAGAAATAAAATTTTGACATGTGGCTTCACTTGTTGCATTAAATGTTGTACATTCAGCAAATTTCATCAAAACTTCTTTAAATATCGATGGTTTGTCATATAAAGCATTTTAAGGTATTTTTAAAAAAATTGTAATATCTTTTTTCACACTTTCGATACCAAGTATTATAAATAATTTTGCTGTTATAAAAAAAAGGAGCCATTGGGTTATAAATTTTCCAATGACGGGAGTACCCTTCATTTTGATCTTGTTGTTATATTTTATGTTAAATTTGAAGTTTTTGAAGTTTTTGGCTTATTATGAATTTATAAACTTCTTTAGGATCATTAAAGTTTTCTTTGATTTTGTACCACATGAACTGAGTGCTAAACTTTTTATGATGTGTAGTTAAAAAAAATTTCGCTTAAAAATTTTTTATATCGAGCATGCAAAAATTAGAAATGTTATGAAACTTACAAAAACAATAATTGTGAGTAGCTTTTCTTTAAAAGCTAATCATAATTTTTCTAATTTATATATTGAAAAGTTTGCATTTACTCATGCACTTGATGAATGCACATTTCTACAAAGTTGTAAGGATGTTGTTAAAATAAAAGTCATATGGGTGCCAATGTGTGCATTATGATAATAATAATAAATATTTGTTGCTGCCATTGCATTTAAAATGTGCATTTTTTAGTAGTATCATATTTATTTGAGAATATTAACACAGCAAGCACATACCCAGTACATTACAACAAAATTACAAAAATGTTTAAAATAAAGTTCATCCTACTTGATGTTTCATTTTATACTAGTTTGTGTATGTTTTTAAGTATTTTTTTTTGTTTTTTGCTATTTATATATTGTTTTGTTTTATGTCAACACCAGATATTTATTCCTTGTAAAATCTCCCATGTTATTGTTTGTGTTAATTGTACATTGTATGGCTGGTTTTTATCTTTGGTTTGTGCTTTTTTGTTTTGTTTCTTATTTGCTATTTAACTTTGCAACAATTTTAGGATATGTTGCTTATGTGTATGTGTAGGGGGGTGTACATTTTTTCATACATTGACATCATTTTCAAATTGTTATTGTTATATTGTTGTTGTATATTATTATTATTATTACTATTATTATTATTATTATTATTTTGTTTGTTTAGTTATCCATTTGTACAGTTGCAAAAAATTATAGCATGGGATAACAGATTGTATCACGTAATGGCATATATGTAATAATAAGGGACAGAAAGAAGGGATTTTGGCATAATGGCAACTGTTATAGCAATAGAAAAATATTTCACCACTTAATTTTCATGCATTTATTACTGAATTCAATTATGTATCTGTGTGAATGCATCATGTTTATTATGTGAACAAAATGTATGAAATTATATAAATTCTTATATATATGTTTATATACAAACGTAACGTATGAACTACGTATGTGTGTGTTTTTGCATTTATATAACGGTTATTACACAGTTGACAAAGCATTGTTAAATAAATGAAAAAATTTAAGAAAATTATATTTGGTTAGGGAGCAATCTTGGATACCCACCACAAATTTAAAAAGTAATGTAGATAATTTAGTATTGAATAATTTCGTGTGATACTTGGTTAAACATTGTAAAACAATGGCCTTAATATTTTTGTAAGATTTCAGAAAGCAAGCATAAATTTCTGCTTTAAAGATAGTGGGCTGAGCGTGCCCTTCCTTTAGGGCGTTGCAAACCTTATGATAAAATTAGTAAACCTCCCAAAACTTTGGGTGGTAAGTTTAGTACTCACCACTTTTTAATACTCATCACTTTTTCAATAAAAGCAAAAGATAACTGAAGAGAAATAACTTAAAGTTAAGGCATTGCACTACAACAACAACAATAATAATAATAAATTGTAGTAGTCTAAGATAATTTTTATTCATATACGTAATGGTAAAGTATTATGTGTGTGCAGTTGTCATAGCCTTTATAGTTTTCTTTTTTTTATATAAAATATGATAACACAAAGGTGTTGTTATATTTATATTAAAAGTTATTAATGTGGGTGGGAGGAGGGAACATACTTTTGTCGTTATTGTAAAAAAATGCTCTTGGAATCAATAGTAGGAAAAAGTTGTAATATTCAATTGAAAAATGCCCATGAAAGAAATATTAGAAATAATTCCGATTTTTTAATTCTCACATTCTTATCGAATTTGAAAATTATTCAATATTGATTAGGAGGTGAGTTAGCGTTCTATAAACACGATAAGACATAAATTTAGAATTGTGCGAGTGTACCGGTGATATATTTTTTTGTTTTTTGTATATGTATGCTGAATTTTTTTATTCGAATATGATGGCATAGAGTGCCACCCCTTCCCTTCATTATTATTTGAAAGTTATTTTTCTAAACGTAATTATTTTAAGCGCTTTAAATCCTTAACAATTGTTAACTCTTGTAGGACACACACACACACACACACACACACACACACACACACACACACACACACACACACACACACACACACACACACACACACACACACACACACACACACACACACACACACACACACACACACACACACTTTTTCGCAGAGATCAGAGTGTAGCATTGTTTGTACTTCCAATCCTCTGGAGTTTATTGTTTTTTTTTTAAAGTTGATAATGTACGTGTTTTACTATAACTGTGTGGAACAGGGCTTATAATAAATGACTTTTTTTCTAAATTATTCTGATTTGAATTTAATTTAAAGTAATATATAACTTTTGGTGTAACCTTTCACAAAAAAAAAAAAAATTGTGGTCGTATATCCTCTTTATAAAATTTGTATTTGTATGTGTGTACGTTCTTTTGTTGAAATTATATTTTATAATGTAACATATTCAATAATGTAAACAAAAGTTTTGTGAAGTCATATGAGGGCTCTCTTCCCACGTATTGGGGAATACACTAAACAAACGTAAACGTAAACGTAAACCATAACTATAATTAAATTTAAATCAATGTTGCTCTGGCAAAAAATTACATAAAATATAGCATGCCCATAATATACATAAATACATATTTGTATTTGTAATATGCCATTATTGAAATAAAAGTGCAAGTGTTGTTAACATATTTGATACCATTGATTTGGGGAATGATTTATTAGATTCGTAAAAACAAAAAGTTTTTAAAACTCTATTAGGTATTTAATTTGTGTCCATAAGTAATAAAAAATTCTTTGAAGAAATTTAATTGCGTTTTCCTCTTCACTAAACAATTTACTCTCTTTGCATTATTATTTAGTCAATCGATAGCTTTGCATAAGTTACCTACCTTAAGTTTTATGTTAAAAAAGCTAAAGTTAATGTAGCATACCTTTCTCTCTTTTTGCAAAAAGTAATTCGCTCAGTATTTTATGAATAAGCTTATCTATCATGCGATGTCATGATAAAGATATCTAAAAATTTATGTAAATATTTTATTGACACGTGCATTACATAAGAAAGTTATGTTAAGTTAAATTTATATGTACAGAGTGGTATTCCTATAGAAAATTTTTAAGTTATCATTTATTTTCGTGGCAATACTTTAATTTGAAAATTATAAAATACTCAAAGTTGTTTCAATTTATTTTTTTAGTGTTGTATTTATATTTGTTTTTTAAGAAATTATTTCTTGTTAATTGTTTGTTGTTGTTGTTTTTCGTGTTGTAATATAATGCTCAAGTGATTCAACTACATATGATTTAAAAAAAAAGGCAAAATTAAAAAAATTCCTTTCAATTTTTTTTTTGTTTACAAAAATAAGCATTATTTTCTTTCACAAAAACTAATTAAATAAACTAAATGCAATAAAATATTTAATATTGTATATTTATTTGCCATTTATATAAAAATACATTTGATATTTTAATCTGTCACTTTCTATTTCTATTTGTAGTTAACTGATTTAGAATAAATTCTAAATTATACATGAACGAAAAAAAAGCAAAAGCAAAGTCTTTCATTTAGAAACTGGACAAAAGACTAAAAACAAAAATAAGAAAGGTAGATAGAGAAAGATAACAAAATGCCTACATTTATATTGAAATGAAAGTTAAATATTTCATATATACATGTGCGTATGTGTTTACATAACCATGACACCGTATTATATAAATGTATGTTTGTGTACGAAAAATTTCACAAAAAATTCTTTTATATCGTTTTAAAAGCAATAATAAATCGGAGAAAAGAAAATGAGAGAGAAGTGCAAACATATCTACTGATGGAGATAAAAGATTACATTTCATTTTATATGATTTTTGCGCATTTATTATTTTAAGTTTATTTTGTTTTAGTTTGTTTTACCTTAAGGAAATACTCAATACATTTCTCATTATTCAATTTTTTTCTTGAATTTGTTTTTTCTACATATACATATCTTGCATAAAATTCATATATTTACATTTGTGATTGATATTTTTCGAATATCTTATTTCAATATATTTAATAAAAAGAAAGTAAGAGAGTATTCATGAAGTTTTCGTATTTTAATTTTATAATCTAAATTATTCAAAGATTGCAAATCAAAATCATTTAAAAACTTTTTGCAATACCAGAAAAAAAAGAATTTTTATAGATTTTCTTAAGCAGTTTAAGTTAAGTTTGATCTTGCAAAAACTATTATGGCGCTGTGCTTTTTTGAATTTCGTAATCTATTAGTTTTGAAATAGCGCCAAAATGAAATACTAAACATGAATGCTTTTTGAAAAAAAGGACGCTAGAATCATTAGAAGGATTCACTTTTAATTTTAGTGTGTATAACAAAGTCGAATCTATTTATTTTATACAGCTGCATCTTTTGACCACAGTCATAAACTGTATATTTATTTATCATCATTTGTTGAGAGTCAAATTATATCAAAAATCCAATGTGACAATTTTTGGTTGTTACCGTACGTTTTGCATATCATTAAATGAACAACTTGTGATTATACGGTATAAAATGAAGTGGTAGTTGCATAAAAGGTAACATTTTGCTTGATTATATTATTCTATTATGAAAATACAAGCGATGAAGGAGGCGAAACATTTTGTCTGTACAGAATTCTAACCTTATCAAATAAAATACGCATACACAAAGAATTTAATATTTAACATTTTTTATCTAATAAACATAATCAACATAGAACAATAACGAAAATATTATTAATATAAGTATATGTTGAATGATAACGGTACATTTGTTCATAGTGTACTTGAAATGTTTTGCTTCGCCATAACGAAAAATAACGAGAATAAGAAATAAGAAAGAATAAGAAAGAAAAAACTTGCCTACTATTATTACTTGAACACAAGTACAGAAATGTATGTGTGTGGTTACAGATGAGAAAATAATCTAAAAATATATTAATGAGAGGGAAAGACAATAAATAAAGAAATATGCATGTATGTATATAGAGAGAGAAATATTACATAAATAGTTATTTGATGTTAGTTTTAAAACAAATACGAAAAAACAAATGCCTTGTCAACTATTAAATAATTGTTGTATCACAACGGAAAAAAACTCGTTACACGATTAACTAGAGATTTCTACATATCTAGAGAGTTGAAAGTATTTTCTCGTATAGATATATATATTTAACCATAAAAAAATATGTGATATTTCTTATAATTTTATGTCATATACATAATGTATCTATCGAAAGTTTTTTAATAACACGAATCAATACGTATACATTATACTTTGTATAATATAACGCAATATAACACTTAGTGTACAACACATAATAGATAGAAAAATATTCGATTACGCTTTATAACATTTGACATACATATAATATATGTCATATATAGATATGAATGTGAGAATACCTGAATGGTGCATTTTGTTGATATGAAAGTCTTGTAATAAAATATGTTTTTAAAAAGAGGACGAAATTAAATCCGCGAAGCGTAATCCATTCAAGTAATTTTATTAAAAATCCATAAATTTTAAAACTTTCTGGCTCTTTTATATATTTTTATGACTTTAAAGATTGACGTTCCATATCGCCAAAAAAAAAATTTGCAAGCTTTAAATCTGCGACATAAAAATATCTATTAAATTCATTCTTAGTGACATTTCTAAAGTAAGCAATGCATTGTTCCTAAGGAAAAATGATGTAATATGTGGGAGTGAAAATGCTTAAAATGGTGAAAATTTTTATTGAAAAATTGCATATTTCAGGAAATGTGTTAACATGTAAAAAAGAGTAAAAAATTATAACTTTGACTATTATCCACTGGGATAAGACTGTTAAATAAGTTCTTAAAAAAAATAAATAACAAAAACAAAAGTAAATGAGAAAACTACTTGAAGTAAAAACAAAACAAAACGAAACTTTTAAAAATAAAATTAAAATAATGACGGGAATGACTGTCTGCCTGACCAACTTATTGAACAATCCACTATAAATGAATAAAAAAAAGCTACAGGCATTATTTTTATATAGAAATAAATAAATAAATATGCAACTGACAAACAAAAAAAATAAAATGTCATGCCACTGGAATATACAAACTAACGTACATAACATAAAAATGCCTAACAAAATTTCTATTGTGCATTGCATCAGTGTGTTGAAGTGTTGCAGTTAGTGTTAGTTTTAGTAGTAGAAGTAATTTTGCCAAAAGACTTATTGCAGGATATTCTTCTTTTATGCCAGAGCTTCCTCTATACGAACATGATCAAGTATGTGCACCACACGCATACAACCACAAAATCCTTTTTACACTCACTTGTTAACAATTTTCGTAACTTTATTTGAACATTTTTATATCATTATGCACATGCCTTTTTCTTTATTATGATTATTTTGCTTGCTTTTTTTAAATTACTCCTTTATTTTGCCATGGGTTTTGCCTGTGTTCATTTTACATCATGCCAAATTACTTCTACCTAAAGGATGAAGGCTTCATAATGATGTTGATAATTTTTATTTTTAACGTGATAAAAAAATGTAGTTGCTTATAGAAAAAATTCTTTGATTCGCTTTTAACTATTTTTGCTTGTTTTTTAAGTGACGCATGCGAATTTTTTTTTAAGCGAATATACGATGACAGTGTATTTGCTTAACAATCTAATGATATTTGTCTATAAAATTGTTTCTTTTTTTTATTTTTTATACTTTAATTTTAGTTCATTTTCCATCCATTACATAAATTCTGTTCCATAATGAAAAGTGTTATATTTTATTGACATCAATCAATATATAAATGGAAAATTGCTTGCTCATCTTTCATTTATTGAAAATTTGCCATTTCCTAAATGCATTTAACTTGATTCAATGCCTACAACATTATAAGTTCAATGATATTCCCAGATTATACATAAAAAGTTGTATTGCAATGGTTTTTTTATCGATTCGTATTCTTTACTTTTTTATTTTTATTATTTTATTATGCTTATGCTTATTGGAAACTTTCTTCTGTTTTCCTCTTTTTTGGTTCTTCGTTTTTTGAGCACTGCTGTCATCTGCCTGCTATCTGTTTCTCTATATTTATCTCGTCTATTTTGTATTGCATGTATACGTTTATGAATCAAATAATATGACACACAAAAACCTTAAGGCTCAATTCAATAGTGCAAGCCTTTTATTTCTTTTTTTTTTCTATTTAATCCTTTTTTCTTTTTATTATTTATTTAAACGAATTTTCTACTTTCTTTATTTTATTTTGCTTTAGCTGTTGATGTCGTTGGGGAGTGGGCTTTTGGTTAATTTTATAATTTATAAATTGCGTTTAATGGCATTTTAAGTGGGGTTCTGTTTCTAATTGAATTCAATTAAATTTTTTTAAATATGTATTTTCTTCGCCCATAACTCTCTCTCTCTCTCTCTCTCTCTCTCTGTGTGTGTGTGTATGTGTGTGTGTGTGTGTGTGAATATTTTTGCATATATAAATTTTTATTTTTAAAACTATTAGAAAATGCAGTTTTCAATGGCATACTATGACGTAAATATATATACGCAGTACTTAATTAAAATAAAAGACTGGAACTTTTATTAACTTTTAAAATGTAATATTTATTATTATTGCATAAGTTTATACCATAAAGTTTGCTATAAAAACTTCTTTGTCTATGTACATATTTCCTTTAAGTAATTTATAATCTGCCTACAATAAAATCGAAAAAAAAATTAATAAATAGAAGAAGATTAAAAAAAAGTAATTCAGATGATGTATAACCCAAAATGACGCCCCAAGTAGTCTTAAAAAGATTTTTCATTTAAGATGTTATATTAATTTTAAAGATTAAAGGTACGCGCTTTTAGGAATAAAGAAGTTAATTGTCATTTACGCTTATTCACTTTGGCGAAATGGATGTAAAAGCAAAAAAAAAAAAAAAAAAAACAAAAAGTTTCATTAAACATGCATATAACAATAATTGAATGTTTAAAGTTCTTGGTTTCGTTTTATCCGTATTCACTATCCCTTATCCCTATGTTAACGTTAAATAGAAATGAAGATGAAAGGAATCATTTGAAAAGTTTTTATATAATGATAGGGAATATCTTCAATAAGTATGATTAGAAATTTTTTATTTTGTATCCATACATTCATATTTTTATTTTAATTATCATCCATGTGCAATTTTATTGCAAATAATTTTACATAAAAACCAAATACATTTTTCATTTTGTTGTGATAAGAAGGCACAACAGTTCTATAAAACCACCTGACCATCAATGAACTTAATGTATTTAATTGAAATTCATTTTCTTTCATTGCCATAAAAAAAATTACATGATGTATTGTCATGATTATATGCCAAATTTTTTAAAAGACTAAGCATATCACTTTTAATGTACTTATTTTCTATATGAAATTAGAGTGCAAATAACGACTACCAAGTGGAGAACTTTTATTATAAAGATATTTTATAATAAATATGAATTGACGTGTCGCGTTTACCAATTTGTAGTAGTGGTTTTATATGCTTCCAATGATCTTACAACTTTCTTTTACTATTATTAAGTAATATATTTATCTAAAACTTTCAATTATATCACGTTTATATAAAATTATATGATTATATAAAAATAACAACAAAAGCAAAAACAATGCTTAGGTGTTGACTTTTGTGTCACGTTAATAATTAAAAAATATGTTTTTTTAAGCGTGCAACTGAAATGATATATTTAGCTTTTACTAGTAAAGTCTATCTGTCGCTTAAAAACTGTTATTATTACTGTTATATAGTGCTTGCGCATGCAAATATACAAACAAGCACATACACGTATCTCATTCGCATATTTTTTTTTTTATTCAAATATGAATCATGGCACAACAATAATTAAGTGAAACAAAAAAAAAACACAAATAAACTAAATGAATGAGCTATTTACTTAATGAAAGAGAAAGCGAAAAAGAATCTTGTTAAAGTTAGTTTTTTATTTTTACTTAAAAATGAAAACTTTTCTTTGAAGTTGTATTAAAAAAAGGGAATAAAGAAAGGACGATGATGGTAACTCTTAGTAAATAAAAAGGAAAAGTTTTACCTTTTTTGTTTTTTTAATTTTTGCTCTTTTTGAAAGTTGTCAAGAATAGCGCATAAAATGTATATGTAAAGAATGTGTAAAGAAAAAGTATACAAGAAATTTTTCTTTTTTTAAAGGGAGTTTGCAGTTTCATTAACCACTTTTCTTTACATTTATTTCTTTATTGTTATTATTATTATTCTGGTAGTCATAGTACAAGCACAGGAGGGGGCAAGCAATTCTCGCAACAATCACAACAATAACAACAGTAACAGTGACAGCGAAAGGAGCAGTAATGGCAGCAGTGGTAGCAATAATAATAGTAGTATTAATAACAATAAAAATGATAGACTAAGTAACTTAAACATCACAACCACTAATATTAATATAGCAGCAGTAACAACAACAACAAAAACCACAATAATAACACCAGTTATAAGAAGCATTGATGATAATGTCAAAAATATGAATAGTATTGATGGCGCTAACACGAGCAGCCATAGTAGCAGCCAGAGTAACAGCTTATTACAACTTCGGCCATCTACACCATCTATAACGCATTTTGTTAACGATTCCTTTATAATATTTTGTGCTGCCGCTGACACACAAAACAATGGTAATATAGATATTAAATGGTTCGATGCAAAAGGAGTCGAACGTGTAAACACCAAAGGTCGCGTGCACGTTGAAAAGAAAGCAGGTAAAATTGTTATTACTAAAGAAAATTAAATTTTCCCTTTTTATTTTAATCTAAAGTTGAAAGATTTGTTTTAAGCATAAGAAAAAAAATGGGAGATAATGTTCTTCATTATGTTGTTTTTAAATTTTGTTTAATGAAAATAACTTGATTTATTTCTTTTTGAATTCCTTTTTGTAGGTTTATTGGCATTAGTATTCGAACATATTGCTTTAACAGATAAAGGCAATTGGTCCTGTGAGGCAAGCACTAATGATACAAAAGACCATAAATCGTTTGAATTATTAGTGAATCGTAAGTATTCCTTTTTCCACTCTTCTATTTTTGGAAATGTCATTTACACCATAATATTTATGCATCCCCAGAAAGATTTTCTATTATTTTTAATACCATATATAAACAATAATTGCGAATATTATTTCAAAAAAAATACAAAAAAAAATTGTAAAAGAAATTAGCAAATATTTCTTTGCGGACGCCCCAAATTCAACCTCTATTGAATGCAGATTGGCTTAGATATTATTTATACAAACTTCCAATAGAGTCCTTAATATTAAATGCAGCTTTATTTATTGTCCAATTTATCATGAAGTTCAATTATCAAATATCTAAGGCAAACTTCAAATGTAGCATCTGAATGTTACATTGATTCATATAAAACATTATATGACTCTTTCTCACTGATTGTCTATTCTTTCGTCAGATACTTTATTATCTCGCTTTATTTAATTAACTTGTATATACATGTCGATACATGCTTAAAGTGTTTTGTTTTATTTCAACTTCCATTGTCTTTTGTTTTTGTTTCTACGGATATCACATTTTTCATGAGTTCATTTGAATCTTTTTGCCAAAACTTTTTGTTTAAAATTTCATTATTTTTTTTCATTGTGAATTATATTATAGAAAAAATATCATTTGATAATACGGAAATGGTACAATCAGCACGAGAAGGTCGTGATGCTACGGTCTATTGTTTGGTTAAAGGTGATCCGCCACCAGAAATCTCTTGGCTTTTTAACGGTGAATACATAAATAGTAAGTATCGTATATAACTTCTTTTACATCCTACACTATTCCTGCCACTATTTAAAGTAGGGTGTTAAGGTCGATCGAATGAGAATTGTCTGCCTAACTATTTTTCCATTTTCCTATGCATTTTTGTGAATTACGAATAGGCCGCAATTTTTGAGATATTTAAATGAAATTTGGTACAAAATATTAGAGTTGACGCAAAGGCAAACCCCATTGAAAATGTAAATTAACCTTAATTTGGAAAAAAACCCTAAATTGCTTTTCTTGACGGGAATTCATATAAAGCAGTAATTTGATACTTAGTCCATATTTTGGAACATTTTATTGACTGCCATTATATAATAAAGTTTCTCGATATTTACATTTACACCAGTCATAACAGTAGAGGACATTTAATAATCAGTAGTTGTTGATTGTAACGCAATTTTGTCTTACTTTCGTTATTCGTTAATTTCTCGCATTTTTAACGCAAAAGCATTTTACGACGTTAAGTTTAAAGAAAGAAAAGGATGAGAAGAATATTTGCTTTTGCTTATATATGGAATAATTGTTGCTGTTATTGTTGTTGTTTTATTTCTTTACTTTTATCTCTTCGGACTATCAAACCATGAATTATAAATTTTCATATAACGTTATGAAATTTTAAATGTGATTGAATTTTTAATATTGCAAAGCTGAAATAAGAATAAGGACAAAAGAAAGAAACAAATAAGAAATACAGTCTTAAAAAGGGACACATATTTTAATGAACTACTTACCTTTAGTTCACCCAGTTTAAAAGAATTGAAACACTTTCCTTTAATATTATGTATTTGAGTAAAACATATGATTTACAATAGAGACAATGTAATAGAAACAACTTGAGTAAAATGTAAGATTGTAAAATTCAAGGCATCATTTATTCTCTCTCTGCCCTCTATAAATATTGTGTGATACATTTAATGTAAAAATTTAAATGGTTATGAAATTTTCGGCCCTTTTTTATTTTATTCTAACTTTATTTATTCAGTTGAAGCTGAATTTATAAATACTTTTAATCAATCACTTGATTGTTCATCTACCTACTGGGGGCAGCCAGACCCGAGAAGCATCTGCTCAACTGGAAGTGGCTCATGAGATGGTCGTTGGTGTTGCCGGCCATCAGGGGGTATCATGAGTCACGAGATTCGATCAAAGATTTAATTTGGTACCACGGGATCATTAGTTTTAATATAGCCCATTGTGGTGATATTGAGTTAGACTTGGTGATGCGGGGGCTGTGCAATGCCCATATCTTGGGCGTTGCTCGTTCAAACATATATATGCTTGTCGTGCAGGGTACCATTTCCCGAATAAAATAAGTAGCTAGATAGGCTTATTGAGCTAACCAAATTAAGCCAAGGAGTAATTGGAAGGCTCCGAATCTAGATACCAAAAATGTATATAAGGTGCAATACAGGCTTTAAATTGGAAGCTGGTCGTGACGATAGCATGCACCATGTGTGACATGATTATCGCTAGCGCTTTTTTTGTATGTTTGTGTATCATGCAGTTAAGCCATGCTACGGCAGGTATACACTTCTTATTTACAGTAAAATTCATTAAATCTAGCTTATGTGCCAAGCTAAAACAGTACTTTTGAGATGTACTCTTGACTTGTATTCTTAGAAAAGACTGAATTTCTTACAGTAGGTTGGATTTATAAATTAAATAGGATTTTTAGAGCCCACACCTTTCTAAAACGATTTGTAAACATGTAAAAATGTTACATTTGGCTGGGGCCAAACCTTGGATACTCACCAGCAACCTATTGTTTGAAATAGGATGGCTGGCAGCATACATACATTCGTATAGCTAATCGACAAACTTACATGAAAAAACTTAAAAAAGTATAGTCAAGTTTGACATTAGGTAATTTCTTAGTAAGCATGAGTGATTCAAACTGTGTTTGAACTGGTATTGTAGGAAAATATTTTTCAAAGTCGTGCAACGGTTCAACTTTCTGTAGATTGTAATTTTTAAGTAAAGAGTTAAAAAAGTTGAAAAACAAAAGTAAAACATTTAACTTTGTATAATTTCTGAAACTCATGGCCGATTTGGGTAATTTTTAGACATGCATTATGGGGATACTACCGTATGTTTTACACAAATGTAAACCTTTAGCGGTCTATCTGTTATGGCCCTTGAAAATAAAGTAAAGATAATTTAATAAAGTATAATTTAACGTAAACGTGGCCAATTTGCATGATTTTTAGAATCTTAAAATTTGCCTTAAAATTTGGGTAAATTTTCAGCTCTCAAACTGTGGCAGTTTTCGAGTTATAAACATATAGTACGATTATTATTTAAAACCAAAGGATTTCTCACCTAGGTAGAACTGTTAGGCGTCTTCTTTAACGGATTTGGTTCAATTGCAATTCCAACCTGCTTGCAAAAACTTTCCATGTTTCTGTCAAATTTGAAGTCAACATCTTGAATTTTACGACCAAGAGAATGTTTACAACAAGACAGATACCCAGGCGGACAGACATGTCTGAATACCTTTGTAGGATCTGAGCAATTTTCTTTTAGGCTATACAAACGTAATGACTAAATGAGCCAGCCCCCTCTACCCCTGGGTAATAAGTAAATATATAAAATATGATAAGATTTTTCTATAGCCGTAACCTCTCGGGTTTTATATTTTTAACTAAGAGTAAAATTTATCACCTAAATGTTATACTATACAACAATTAGTAATCATTTTAATGTATTTTGAAATTTTTGAATCTTTATGTTTGCTTACTGTGATATCATCATGCTAACTATGTTGTTCTAATACGTTTTATTATTTTTGTTAATATCTCGGGTGTACGGTAGATTTTAACTTTTCCATTTTCCTATTACTATTGTGGTTGTTATTAAACTCTTTTTTTTTTGTTTCCTGACCAAAAAAAAATTTCTTTTCAAATATAGCACTTCTAACTTTTTTTTCTCTTTTTGATGCATTTTGTACTTTTTATGTACATTAATTTCAACAGCAGTCAATTCAACTAAACATAAAAAATTATCTGACGGTCTTTTTATTAAAAATGTTACGCAACGTGATGCTGGTGAATATACGTGCCGGGCGATGCGTATAACACAAACATTCTCCGATTCTGATCAAATTACGATATTATTACGTATTCAACGTAAGTATACCACTGCAACTTTTGCAACTTTTAATTAAAATTATTGTTTTTATAAATACAAATCAAATAAGTGCTTAGAAATAATTTACTATTATTAATTACACATAAAATGTACACCAAAGCTTTCAAAGAGGTCTTACTCTTCTTGGTTCTTCTGCTGAGGAAACAGAGCAAAGCTTTGCGAAAGCTTTGACGAAAACTATAGCAGTTAATGTTATTGAAATAAAAACATTTACAATATCCTGCCTTGTATATCCTAAATAACAGGAAATAAGTGCAATAACACAAAAAGAAAAATTTATATATAAAAACAACCAAATCTTGTATAACCATCACCTAAACACCCTCTTTGGTATTTTAAAGTACAGACAGATAATTTAAATTTAATGTTGTATAGTTTCGGTTAAGCAATGGCTCATTTGCACGATTTTTATATAAAATTTGTAGAAAAATGACTTTAATATTTTTAGAAAATTTCAGCTTTCCACCATTTGCTTCAATTTTCAAGTTATAAAATTGAAGCAAATGGAAATTTTTGTTTTAAAAACAATTTTTTGAAATATTATTATGTAAATATAAGTGTATATGAATAGGTTTTCATGTTGTTACACCGTAAAATGTAAAACAAGTGAACAAATTATACTAAGCTAAGATCAAATCTTATAAACGCTCCATCAACTGTTTAATTTAATGTGCCACACATTTATACATGCAAACACTAAAATATTTACAACAACAACAAACAGACACACAGACGAACAGACATATCTAAATCCATCGATCTAAATCTTTTGGGTGTTACAAATATAATGACTAAATGAAGATGCGCTCAACCTCTAGGTGAAGTGTGCGTATAAAAATTTATGTATTGTAAATACTTACTCCCTCTTCCCTTTTGTTACTCTCTCTCTGTCTCATATTTATACACAGTATTATTAAAATTATGTTATGTTGCCTTTGTTAGTATAAAATAAACAAGGCAAAGAACCCAAAAACATATACGCACATGTAAATTAATATACTTTTACTCTCTTTAATTTTTTACAACAAAATTATGGACAATGAATTAAAAACAAACAAAAACTACATATGGGCATCATGTTAACAGGAGTTCTATGGTGCATGGGATGCGTACATCTAAAAGTTTATTATTGGATTTTATATAATCATTTTTTTTATACAGGATACTACAAAATTAAGCGTCTGCTTTTTTATTTTTCCATTTTTTATACCAAACAGAAATTATGGGTGTACTTCTTGTCTTTATTATTTTTGTAACACCTTAACCAGACATGCCTTAATCAATTTAGGCACGGCCGTCTGTGTGTGATAAGCATTCTCCTGATTGCAAAAACGTCTAACGATTTGAAATTTGCTGTATAAATTCACTGAAAATTCATATTTGCTGGTTGGCATTGAAAATGGGCAAAATTGGTCAAAGAACATTCCCACACTTACGCAAATTGAAAATAACTCTGTTCGTTTAAATTTCATTGGCTATCACTGTTACTTCTTATTTTCGAATAAGGAACATATGTCTTTAAGTAATATTCTAGCCACTTCAACTGATTTCAATATCAAGTTTTGATCCATTTGTATTCTTCAGGTAATTTATATAGTTAATGTCGTAGCAAAATTTCTAACTATGTTTTTCATTTACTATAAACATTGCAATTTGCTATACTCGCATTTACTTTACTAGTTTGACTTAATAAAAGTGAATATTTGATTTGAATATTGTTAAAAACGCTTTCAAATGTACAACTTAAAAACGGGTCATTTCGTGAGACCCTTTATGATGTGTAAATTAACATTATTTACAATTTATACAATTGTAAAAATTAATAGTCCTTTGTTCATATTCATTGTTCGTAAAATCTTATTATAAAAAAGGAACAAGGAAATTTTTTATTTGTTACAATGTATATTTGTATAGAAAAGTACACATTTATGTCTAACAATAAATGTGTAGCATTTAAGTGCATTTTCTTTCATTATATCACAGTCCCCTTCTTTTGCCACTAAACACGCACTATTCAAGTTAAATTTCCCTATTACTAGCCTTTATTATTATGTTTAATTTGTATTTTGAAATAATATATTTTATATATACGCATTAGGCTCAATAAGCAGGCTAAGTTATGTCTGGCTTAAGCAACTCACTCTTCCTTTAATACAAGTAAATATATTTTTGCTATTTCATATTTTATACTATTTATTCGTAGACATTTTAATTGTCTAGCTCTTTAGGTTATTTCCTGTTTAGTATTTCAGTATATTGATATTCTCACATGCTCTTTTATATGCAAATGTACATGATTTCGCATATGTGCTCAGGTTTAGTTTATTATTATCAATTTTTGTTGTTGCTGTTTTTTCATTGATTATTTATAATTCATGCATGAGAGTATACATATATATGTGAATGCATGTGCGTATCGCTTCTTATGAAATTACAACGGTACATGAAAAAAGAGTCACCGTTATCAACAATGTCAAACTATGTCAACTAATTGTGTTGAATTGTAATAGCAATGTATAATGCGGACAGATAGCATTGACAAAGTTAACGATATTTATGTAAATATACATGTGCTTATTTGTATATGGAAAGATAATCAACTCATTTACTCATTTGTTTTACATGCATACATGAAGAGCTGAACTTTACGTAAAGTTAATTTATTTTCACAATTCAACAATATTCGTATAATATTTTATCTATAAATGATTACGAGGACAATAATACTAATGACACTTATTATGCAGCCGTTGATGGATATAAAAGAGAAGAAGAAGTTTGTATCATTTTTATAGAAATCGCGTTATTTCATTTTACTGGAAACTGTACACAGTAATTAACAAATCTAATTATTGTACTGATAAATCATTAATGACAAGTAGAGAACGAAAAATAAAAAATTTTTATATGAATTAATAAATGCATAAAGAAAGGTCACAAAATCATCATTAGTGGCAGTAATACTGAACTGCTATTTTGAAGTTTACCTATTAGATGTTTCAAATAAATTTTGATAATATACGGAAAATTTGGAACCTTCCAATTTGTATGTTAATTTTTGTTGGTTTTTTTTTTAGATGGGTAGATAATTTAAATTATTGTATGAAGATTTCTGGATAAGTCTATTTGTAAAAAATATTGACCTGGAATTCCACACATGAATGTGGAAAAATATTTGCATTCTTTTCTGCAGGAAATGCAACATTGACAATTTTACATTTGTTCACATTTGTTGGTACACTAACTGCCAAAAGTGATTGACACAACCAGACACGTGTAAAATACAAAGAGGGAGAAGGGAGACGACGGTAATCCAAACTAAATCTAATTTATTTTTATATCCAACACTCATACATTGACGATGTATTCATTTTGTCATTATTCTTCTAACACCCAAAAAGAAGTACCCTAGTATAAATATTCTTAATGAGCATCAAAATAAAAATCAATTTAGATATGCCTGCCCGTTTGTCCGTGTATTATTAACATTCCTCCCGATCACAAAAAAAGAGATATCGAGTTCAAATTTGCCAGGAACATTAGAAGTTCTTAACGTTAGTGTTGAAAATGAACAAAAAAAAGGTCAAAGAACACGCCCACAGTATAATGTAATACCCTGGTTCTTTTAAAAGCAAAATTTGATGGTTTTTTTGCTCATTATTCGCAAATGGCAAAAGACAGAAAACTGAAATTTTGTACAAATATTAATATTAAGGCCATTCGTCTACAAAATTTTTTTTGGTTATTTGGTGTTCATAAAATCTAACATGAACATAATATGAACAAAAAATCCCGCTTTTATTGAATGAATTAGCATTTCTGTGTATGCTGCTTAGTTTAATATGAATGACGTATAAGCACCACGTTCATATGCATTCATTTCTACATACATATGAACATTTGCAGCAATAATAGTAAACATAAGACAGCTAAATTTTTTAAGAACATTTACACAAACATTGTGCATGGAAATATGCAATCATGTGTAATGGGTGCTCTAGTAGGAACAGTATGGTATGGATCTCAGCCACTGTTTTCTTTATCTATCCTTTCTATTGCATTTTTTTTTTACATTTTACTTTATGTATTTACATTGTACATTACAATAGGTCTTAAAGTAGTTAATGAAGGCCATCTTATAATTTTTAGATTTTCCCAGGTTGTATGCTTAGAAATAATTTTAATGTGTTTGCTTGACAATAAAATAAAAAAAATTAAATTTAAAGTATAATTGAATGTAGTTCAATTCGAATCCTATTCCATATTACTTGCCTTTTTTTTTACAATTTCATAGCAAAATTGTATAAAAAAGCTATATTTGTACATTTTATATGGTTGACGAAACTCTAATTTGAACAAAACTGTTGTTTCTATTAAATTCTTTCAGCGAGAAACACTGTAACAATTGATCTGTATTTGATGAAAAACTTTACATTACTTATGGGACTACTTCTTTGTAAAAAAAATTTCTTAAGTTTATAATAAATTTCTGTTCTGAATTTTTCCGAAATACATTAAACAAAGTGGTGTAAAATGTTAAGCCGTTCATACTTTATGATTATTATGTTTCTAATAGCTTTTTTCTCCCATTCTCTCTCCTGTATTTTGTATCGTATGTGACATCATTTTGTCCTTTCTTTACCACATTTAAAAAAAATTTTTTTCTTTTGTTACAGATAAACCTCACTGGTTTGATAACGAGACTGCATTATTACAGTATGCGTATGTGGGTGGCAGTGTGAATATCTCATGTGATGCTATGGGTGAACCGCCACCATCATTTACATGGTTACACGATGGACATGCCATCAATGGCAATAACTATCGTTGGTTTTATGCAGACTATGGTTCAACATTACAAATACATGTGTTGAATATGAGCCATTTCGGTGATTACAAATGTAAAGTAGCTAACCCTTTAGGAATGTTGGAGCGTATCATTAAATTGCGTATAGGTCAAAAACCAAATGGTCCTTCACGTTTTCAATTGAAGCGTGCCTTTACCGATAGCCTTGAATTAGATATACGTTCAGTGAAATATACCACGATACCGGATAATATGCATACAATTGGCTATCGGGTTGAATACATGAGTGAGCATGATTTTAAATATTCTGCCGGCAATTGGAGTTATGCCAAAAGAAGAGACTTTTTATTTTACAAAGGTAACGTAAAGTAGAATTAAGTAAAGAGGAAAATATAAAGAAAAAGAAAAAAAAATCAAATGAAACTACGATCTGAACTGAATTATATATTTAAAGGGGCTTTTATATATTTTTTAAGACTGTACTCACGTAGTAACAGTTCATAAATCTCTCAACTATATACATAAACATTTGATTGAATTTTTAAAACGACATACGCAAACTTCTTTACAATAAGTTCCCAGTGCAAACAGCACTACACCAAACCTTATCAAACCTAACCTTTGTAATATGGAAATATTGTGCGCGAAATTTAAGTGTGCTTCTCTATTACGAAGATAAGTTTCGACATTTTCTTATATATATATGTATATATATGGAAAACTTGAATTATTTTTGATAAAATTTCTATCTAGAAAGTTTTACAGTTTTACAAAGAAAAAGTTTTTCTGCATAGAAAATTAAAAATAATCGATGTAGGTAGTCCACCTGGTCATTCCATATTTCTAAGTACCGACCATGCGTGTAAACATTTACATTTACATTATTTACATTTACTGTGACATACTTTAAAGAATTTAATTGTCGATCAAAAGCATTTTCTCATTTAACCAATATGTTTTGATCCATATGTATTAGCAACATTTAATACACTTTTTCAATAGTTATGCAAAAATGCAAAGACAAAAGAAAATAATAACCAAGCATATATTTCCCTTTTATATTATCTTTTACGAATTTTTTTAGATGGTCGCCGCTTTATTATAACAAAATTACAAACAAATACCACTTATTTGATGCGTTGTGCTTCTTTGAATTTGGCCGGTCTTAGTGATTGGAGTTCAGTGAAAATATTTGCCACTTTAACGAATTTAGCCAATAAAACAATCACACATTTAGCCAAAGATTTCATTACCATTATAGCTTTAGGATTTATCTTCACACTTTCATTGCAGTACATTTGAATTTTATACTAAACATTCCTATTTGCAGTAAGTTTCATTAATTATAGGGAATACGAAATGAAAAAGTAAGTTGTAATGTTGTAAAATTTGAAACGTAGACTCTTTAGACATAACTTTAACCTTAATTATAAAAATTCAATAAAAAAGGCTAGGAAAAATACTTCAAAGGGACAAAATGCAAGCGTTTTTCCTAATCTAAAAAAAAAACCAAACTTCAACATAGTTGAAATGTACGTGGGTACTAGTAAAAATTTTTTTTTACTGCAAATCAGAAAAAAAAAAACGTGAAGTAAAAACATTTGAAAAAATGTACAACTTTTTTATACCACAACGCGTGTGATTGGGAAGAAAGTTAGCAAAATGTGAAAAACAATGAAAAAAATTTCTACTTTTCATACAAATCATAACTACGTACTTACATAATTTATTGTATTACATTATACCAGTTAAGATGAATTCATAAAATGATGTGAAAGTATGTAAAATTTTCTTCTAAAATTTTTAGAATTCGTCCAGCATAACTGAAACTTCATGGAGAAGAAGACGTAAATATTTTTTGCATTATATGTAAGTTTTGAATGAATTTAAATCATTTTATCTTTAGATACGTGATATTTTATATTGTAGTGCTAGTTATAGCAAAAGAAGAAAAATTGGGATCTCAAAACACGCCTCTTTATATATAATTTTAAATTTATGTATGACATATCAAAATCCAAGAATAACAAATTTTGAAATTTACCACCTAACTGAATAATTCATAAATTTCTCTTCAAAAAGTTTCGTTCGCATTTTATTATTATGTTAAAATACCAATTTTTTTTGTAATATTACAGTGTCCCGGCATACTTCATTTCAACTTTTTACTGGATTGTATGACATTCTATTAATTGACTTATATATATTGGGTGTGTCCCTAAAACTAAAAATCAGCTTTTTGTAATTCTAGCACACAGTAAACAACTTTCGTCTTTGTTAAAGACAGTGTTATAAATACAATAAAATAGTACTTACTTGAAATTCTAAAAAATGTTAAATTTAATTGGTTTATTGCCGTTGTTTTTTTACACAGTTTTAAAGTTAAATATTTTACATAAAATTGTAGTCGTAATAATTAAAAATAGATTTAGAAAACAATTCAATTAAAATTTATTTCCAATTAATTTTTAGAAATATCCAGAGTATTAAAAGAAACGTCATATTAAGAGTTTCGCCCTCTCATGTATCATCTCTTTTTAAATGCAATCGAATTTATATGCAAGAAATTTTACGGGTCCATCTTCATTTTTACACAACTTTAACATGTTTGTTTCGCAATTTAATAATTAACGATTTGATTTGGTCAAAATTTTTTAATGAAAACTTTCACATATAATTAATGATATTCCAATCGATGTACACAATTATATTAAATTAAATTTAATGAAATCAAAACCAAAAACCATACAAAAACTAAAAATAGATTAATTCAATTCTATTTTATTTTAATTTCTCGTGTACCTGATTTCTTCAAATTGCTTTATATTGGAATCTTATTAATTTTATATATTTAAAATGATCTGAACATGTTTGTTGTGTGTATGTGTACGTTTATAAATCACAATATTCAATACTAATAATTTCTGTGATAGTTTTTCTTTAAATATACTTTGTTACAGAGAGATTTTAAACAATCCATTATTTTATATTTTCTGCCACATCACCTCTTTTTTTTACCCAATATCTTTGAGTGCACACATTTGCATCAATCATAATTATATCCATAAATACCAAATCACAACTAATTTCTATGTTGATAAAAAAATTTTCGTGTCAACTGAGAATACATGAAAATGAAATGAATTGTAAAGTTTTTGTACTATTAAAATTTGTTATTATTATGGGTGTGTGGTGTTATTAAACATTTTTTTTTATATTGATGCGTATATATAGGTATTTGCTGCATGGCAAAATATTTTATGTTATTTAATTTAATTGAACATCATTATTGCATTATTATTATTAGTGTACATGTGCTTCTAGTTGGTGCTATTGTTATAGATGTTGTTGTTGTGCGTATTTGAATATACAAGTTAGTCTATAAAAAATTTCGTAAAAAAAATTTTGTAAATGAATAACGAATGTCCGGGTGTATCACTTTTTTTCACTCTTGCACTGTCTTATAAATCCTTTAGTGGTTTATCAAGATTTACAATGACATGTAAGTTATACGAGTAACTACTAATAGTCCACTTTTCTCCGTTATGTTAAGAATTTATATTGAATTATTTTTGTATCTTCATAAACATAAAAGTTATTGATCAATAATTGATTATTTATTCTTAAAAACAAACTTGTGTTTGCATTGGAAATACACATGAATACAAGTAATAAAATAATAATAATATATAAAGAGCCTAAAGGTACTTTGTAAGATGTTGTTTTGCCATATTATAGTGGAAGAAATAAAATAATACCCTCGATGTTCTCGAAAAGTATTAAATATTTAATTATGGTTATATCAAAAATCCCCTGCGTTATTTTTCACATGGTGCATATATTTTAGATTTTATAGCCTAATGCTAAAGATAAGAATAAAACTTTGAAGTAAGAATCCACTACCAAAGGAACCCACATTACTTTATATTATCAGAGAGTAATTGTCTGTCATATGTTGCCTTGCCACAGTAATACTTGCTCCAAAAAAGTTAATTGTACTTTTTTTTCGATGGATTTGTTAATTTGCTTCTTAGATATTCGTATGTGGTGTGTTTTTTAGGAATATGTTTGTATGTGTGTGCACACTAACAAAGTTAAATGAATTAAAATTAAATTAGCTTACATAAAACAGCGAAATTATTTAATACGAAAGAGACGCACAACACCGGAAGACTTACAACAACAGCAACCGATAAAAAGAAATTGAAAAAACTTATGAAATTATTATTATTATTGTGTGTGTGTGTGTGTGTGTGTTTGTGTGTGTATGTGCTTAAAAGTTAGTTGATAACAATGAGATACAATAAGCAGAAATTACGGTAATAATTTAAGAGAACAAATCTAATAAACAGTATAAATAATATAAATCAGTTAAATAAAAAAGAATGATATCAAATAATAGATAACGAATAAATGCAACACAAATGAACATAAAAAACATATACACATCAGAAAAAACAATAAAATAAAATTCATTCAATGTAAAATAAATAAATGGGACTGATTATCCTAAGAAAAAAAAAATTAAGAGAAAACAAGTAGTCAGCCCGCCGGCTCATAAATACTTTCCACCGCATTACTTCATGTGATTAAAGTAAAATAAGAGAATTACAAAAGTCAAATAAGAGAATTACAGACCAGAAAAATTTAAACAATGTAATTTTACAGTTATTTAAAAAGTTCGTTATATGAGAGGAAATTAAAAAAAATTGACCGATCTGAAGCAGATTTGGATTTAAGACAAAACACAGAGCAGGGCCAGTTTTTCCAAAAATACATTCAAAACTTAAGCCTTTCTCCCATACAATAATTTTTTGCAAGGGTATCGTTATATGAAAGTGGTCTTAAAAATACATCCATTTGGACTAAACTTGACACACACGTTTTTTATGCTAAAATACAAATTAGCGACAATTTATTTTAAAATATATTTAATATTTTAATCTTGTTATTGTAAGAAAGATGTAGTACGACGCGTGGTTGAAAAAATATCCCGATTTTAACCATTTTGAATACGGTTTTTCTAGACTGAAATATGTATCCATCCATCCATGTACCAAATTTTACTAAAATATCGCAAAAATTGCGACTTATAGTTTTATTAACAAATTTACAGAGTTGAACAGGCTTAATCGAATTAAGAAGTGAGTCTGAATCGATTGGTATATTAAAAAGGAGATTTAACGGAACTCCTTAAAAGGAAGTACAAAAAAATCTGCATTATATTAAGCTTCTTTGCTAAGATCATCAATTTTCATACATACACAAAAACCATGGCATTATTCAGGTGGCTAATTACTAACACATTTGAAATGATTTTTATAGACAAAGTGTCGTAAAAAAAGTGGACCTACACTCTGTCGTGTCTTATGCTATATAAATAAAATAAAAGTTTGACAACTATACAATAAAGAAGTGTTAAAGGATCTATAAATTGTGGGCTTTTGTGCAATTTTAAGTCAGACTTGTGCCTTATTGGATAGAACCATTCTATGGATTTTTAATGTAATGGACACTACAACATTTTTGCTTTTTACAGGGTTGCAGAGAATATTCAGAGAAAGAGTATTTTACAAAAATTTCGTAAATCGCGGATGGAGCTTTTGGTATGGTATGCCTTTTTTTTAAATTATTAAATAAGATTCAAAATAGAAAAATTAAAAGATAAGAGATATCAAATCTTTTAACCTTATTATTTCAATAAGCATAAAGCATAAAGGAAAAGATAGACTTGAATTGTAGACCATTTTTAATTTGTATAATAGTCGTTTGCCCCGCTTGCGCAATTGGACTAAGGAAATTATTTTTGGACTCCAACCGTCGAAGTATATTTACTTTAATTTTATCTTGGACTTTGGACAAACCGCAATACCTCAATAATGTTCATGCTGAAGCTTGTTACAATTAGATTTTGAAATTGGTAATATATATTTGAATAAATTTTATCTATTTATTTAATAATTATTCCGTAGTCATTATTTTTACATTTCCTTTACTTACAAACCGTGCCTACAATTTAACGTTTAATTTTTTAATGGGAGCAAAATAATGATCAAAGAAAGCAAACATTAAAATGGTAAATTATATAAAATATAAAATAGTATACATATAATATAAAACACATTTAAAATAATATATATATTTACAATAGTAATACATTCCTTTTGGGGATTCATAATCAACTACATAATAAATAAGTAAATTTTGATTTGTATTGTAATATAAAACAAAAATTATAATAAGCATAACGATTATGTTATTATTCGTCATGTGTTTGCAGCTAAATGAAAACGAAGTAGAAATAAGAAAGGTATAATAATTGATTCTATTATTACCATTATTAATTATAATTATTTCTTTATAGTTTTTCGAAATAATTTAATTAAAGTGCCAACAAACCGTTGATAAATGACATCGATGGATTAGAGTTCATTTTATATTACGGAATTTCAAATACAATTAATTATATTATTAGTAGGACAGGATCCTAGATCTCAGAAAAGCCAACCTCGAAACAACCGGCAGCTATCAAAAAGTGGTGTCAAAGTAAATTTGTTATTTAAGTTCACTAAAATAATGTACATGTAAAATTCTATACGCATAACGTGGAACATAAATATAAAATACGTAAGTTTTAAATGAATTGCAAATTCATTAATATAATAAATAGTTTAACCTAACAACATATTTATCATTATTATTTTTAATTTTATTTATTTCTTTATAGTACCCAAAACAATTTAATGGAAAGGTAACACAAACAGAGTGATGATAAATTGCCTTACAATTAAATTATATATGTATATAAATGTTTCCTGCTTTCGAATCTGAATTAAGTAATAAGCAGAGAAGTGGCATCTTTTTAAAAACGCACTGTTACCATTTTTCCAAATTTGTAATTCCTTTAGTTATGATATTTATGCGACTTGTAATGAAATTCTATGGAAAAAAAGTTAATTTTATTTTGATATCATTCATTAAGTAAAAATGTACAATTTTTTTTATTTCAAGCGGAATATTGTAACATACGCAAAACGGATCATACATGAATTTGTAAAAATTTTATGTTATTGAACACATAATTTTAAGATTTCCTTGTAATCATAACATTAATTTTTATAAATAATATTTTAAGTATTTGTGTATTTATATGTAAGCAAATGTTTAATTAATATAGAAACAAGATTATAATGCGCCATTATTATATATTGAATAAAAGAAATTATGTAAATTTTATTATTATTGCAAAATTCTATTCTTTATTCTTTTATGTAAATATGTAGAAATAGTCTTAGGTAGTTTATATGAAAATTAAGATGGATTATTCAACATAGATATGTGGTGTAAGTGTAATGTTAGTGTCTGTTGTTTGTTTCGTTCTGAGTTCGAATCTCGTGTTGTATATTTAGTTAAGAGACGCTTCTAGAATGTTCAATGCAATGCTGCAGATTTCGTATTGTGATCTCTTTCTTGCAAACAAATTCTACAGTGTTGAGCAGGTCTCTATAGTTTGTTTTACATTGATATATTAAAAAACACAGCTTATATTAAAGTTAACAACTCAACTCATTAAAAGTTCTGTGGCGTAACTGATAAGTGACTGGCTATGGTGCATGTAATACCGTGTTCAATTCCCATGTTGTCGTTGGGCAGTTTTGTAAGAGGTGTTTCAATTAATCTCTCATTGTTGCGTGTGTTTCAAAAAGATGTTCTGGTGTGAGATCGGCACATAGGAGTTGTGTAGTGGCAGATAAAAAGGATAGAAGAGTACGCGCGAATACTACGTCATCGATTAAAGTCCAAGTTGAAACTGACGTCACAGATCAGTATATGTGTGTGCGAGTTCTCTCGTTGGTTCGATAGAAGAAGTTTGCTGCTTGCCCGGTTCGACGGAAGAAGTTCGATGCAATCACAACAGGTTTGTGGGTGGATGTGTGCGTCGACGAAGTTGCAACGGTCATCGACGTCAAACGGGTTTGATGAATGAGATGGATATAGAGTTGTTGTGTTTTACTTGAAAAAAAAACAAAAAACATTTAGTTTTTCAACCTTTTTTATTTTTAAAAAACAAAAAAAATTATTTTTAGGAAACAAAAAAAACAAAAACACACTTCCGTTACTTAAAAGAAGTAAATAAACACGCAATAACAAAAAAATAAGCCTTAAGCCTTCCATTTCAACGCATTTGCATTAATTATACAGTATTCTTAATAAATATCCATAAAAGTATAAAGAGAACCACCAATTAATCACAAATATACGTTTAGGTCTTCAATTTCAACCCATTGTATTAAGTAGACAGTATCCCTTAATTAATATCCATAATAATAAAAGGAGAACAAGCAATTATTCAAGAATATACGGTTAGGCAGACTTTCCACTTTAACCCATTGTATTAATTCATTAATTAATTATATTAATGTCCATAAAAATATAAGGAGAACCTTCATATAAGTTTAGGCCTTCATTTCAACGCATTTATATTAAAGGTGTCGTGAATTAATATGGTACTGTTGATACAATTTAATGGAAAAAATAATCTTGAATAATGCTTGTTCTCCTTTTATTATTATGGATATTAATTAAGGGGATACTGTCTACTTAATACAATGGGTTGAAATTGAAGACCTAAACGTATATTTGTGATTAATTGGTGGTTCTCTTTATACTTTTATGGATATTTATTAAGAATACTGTATAATTAATGCAAATGCGTTGAAATGGAAGGCTTAAGGCTTTTTTTTTGTTATTGCGTGTTTATTTACTTCTTTTAAGTAACGGAAGTGTGTTTTTGTTTTTTTTGTTTCCTAAAAATAATTTTTTTTGTTTTTTAAAAATAAAAAAGGTTGAAAAACTAAATGTTTTTTGTTTTTTTTTCAAGTAAAACACAACAACTCTATCCATCTCATTCATCAAACCTGTTTGACGTCGATGACCGTTGCAACTTCGTCGACGCACACATCCACCCCCAAACCTGTTGTGATTACATCGAACTTCTTCCGTCGAACCGGGCAAGCAGCAAACTTCTTCTTCTATCGAACCAACGAGAGAACTCGCACACACATATACTGTGTCTGTGACGTCAGTTTCAACTTGGACTTTAATCGATGACGTAGTATTCGCGCGTACTCTTCTATCCTTTTTATCTGCCACTACACAACTCCTATGTGCCGATCTCACACCAGAACATCTTTTTGAAACACACGTAACGATGAGAGATTAATCGAAACACCTTTTACAAAACTGCCCAACGACAACATGAGAATTGAACACGGTATTACATGCACCATAGCCAGTCACTTATCAGTTACGCCACAGAACTTTTAATGAGTTGAGTTGTTAACTTTAATATAAGCTGTGTTTTTTAATATATCAATGTAAAACAAACTATAGAGACCTGCTCAACACTGTAGAATTTGTTTGCAAGAAAGAGATCACAATACGAAATCTGCAGCATTGCATTGAACATTCTAGAAGCGTCTCTTAACTAAATATACAACACGAGATTCGAATTCAGAACGAAACAAACAACAGACACTAACATTACACTTACACCACATATCTATGTTGAATAATCCATCTTAATTTTCATATAAACTACCTAAGACTATTTCTACATATATACATAAAAGAATAAAGAATAGAATTTTGCAATAATAATAAAATTTACATAATTTCTTTTATTCAATATATAATAATGGCGCATTATAATCTTGTTTCTATATTAATTAAACATTTGCTTACATATAAATACACAAATACTTAAAATATTATTTATAAAAATTAATGTTATGATTACAAGGAAATCTTAAAATTATGTGTTCAATAACATAAAATTTTTACAAATTCATGTATGATCCGTTTTGCGTATGTTACAATATTCCGCTTGAAATAAAAAAAATTGTACATTTTTACTTAATGAATGATATCAAAATAAAATTAACTTTTTTTCCATAGAATTTCATTACAAGTCGCATAAATATCATAACTAAAGGAATTACAAATTTGGAAAAATGGTAACAGTGCGTTTTTAAAAAGATGCCACTTCTCTGCTTATTACTTAATTCAGATTCGAAAGCAGGAAACATTTATATACATATATAATTTAATTGTAAGGCAATTTATCATCACTCTGTTTGTGTTACCTTTCCATTAAATTGTTTTGGGTACTATAAAGAAATAAATAAAATTAAAAATAATAATGATAAATATGTTGTTAGGTTAAACTATTTATTATATTAATGAATTTGCAATTTATTTAAAACTTACGTCTTTTATATTTATGTTCCACGTTATGCGTATAGAATTTTACATGTACATTATTTTAGTGAACTTAAATAACAAATTTACTTTGACACCACTTTTTGATAGCTGCCGGTTGTTTCGAGGTTGGCTTTTCTGAGATCTAGGATCCTGTAATGTTAAAATAAATGGCTTATAAATGGCTGTGTAATGAACTGCATAAAACTCTCCACCTGTCCTACTAATAATATAATTAATTGTATTTGAAATTCCGTAATATAAAATGAACTCTAATCCATCGATGTCATTTATCAACGGTTTGTTGGCACTTTAATTAAATTATTTCGAAAAACTATAAAGAAATAATTATAATTAATAATGGTAATAATAGAATCAATTATTATACCTTTCTTATTTCTACTTCGTTTTCATTTAGCTGCAAACACATGACGAATAATAACATAATCGTTATGCTTATTATAATTTTTGTTTTATATTACAATACAAATCAAAATTTACTTATTTATTATATAGTTGATTATGAATCCCCAAAAGGAATGTATTACTATTGTAAATATATATATTATTTTAAATGTGTTTTATATTATATGTATACTATTTTATATTTTATATAATTTACCATTTTAATGTTTGCTTTCTTTGATCATTATTTTGCTCCCATTAAAAAAATAAATTTTAAGTCGATTACAACAATTCAGCAAAAACGACCATGTCAGAATAATAATGAAATCTTCTTTTAGTTATGACTCAAGAAAAGTAATGGAAGTCCGCTTTCTAATGGTGAGAAACAATTTTTGCCACGCCTGTTTATTTTAAAGCACATAGTTATTTATTTTTACTTATTTAATGATGTAATGCAAAAAAAAAATAGAAGGAAAAAGAATGTTTACATTTTTTAATCTATCAGAAATCTGAATACTTTTTTACATTATAGTTCGTGGAGTCAATAACATTAGGAATATTACCATATTACCTAATTCACATTTAAGTGAATAGTTAATGATAATTACTACTAAAGAGACAACTCAAAATTTACATGGTTAATGTTTAACTCAAATTGTGTTGAATTTAAGCGATTCAAGGAAAGTTGACTTAAGCAGTTAGCATTTTATGTAATCACGTGTAAGATAACTTAAATTAATTTAAAGATTTTTACAATCTTAATGAAAGATATCTATGGGCAAAAAACAACAACAGATTACAAAATAACGGAAAAAAGGCAAAAAGCAAAAATCACACCCATAAAACAAGAAGAGTAAAAATCTGAAAAACGTAAATTCATATAAGTTTTTTGTATGGATAAATGAATACGGATAAATGAATATTTAAAATCAAAATAAAATGATAAGGGCACCAATAGCAATAACAATAATAATACAATTAATAATGCAAACATATGCATCTACAACAAGAACATAACGTATTATATTTTATTGTCACTTCCGTATTAAAAGCTCATCAATGAATGATTGCAAACGTACAAGCATGAGTTTATACATTTGTGTGTGTATGTAATAATATACCCCCTCAAACAATTAAACACTAAAGAATATGATTCAAATGTATCAGCCTACATCCGGTATGCGGTCTTTAATCTGAATGTCCATTATATAAATAATAAACTACATATATGCAAAAAATATTATCTGTTAATTAGTCATCCATATATGTGACTTATGCATGCCAAATGCAATTGCCAACAAAACCACTGGATAACAAACGAAATTATTAGATAGTGAGTGTGGTATACACATATACTTCGATTTGCATACGATATCGATTTAAACACCTGTTAATTTATAGCGTTTTCATTATTAGCTATATCTTATTATTGCTGATTGGTTGATTTTACTTATTTTACTTATCAACCATTAAAACTCTCTTTGAAAGGAGAGCAAATATCATTGTTTAAAAATTTTTTTCTTCACTTGCCTATAATAAAATTTATAGATATGTTTTCAAATCAATAAGCAAAAGAAAAATCGAAAACTGAAAAATAATACTCAATATATATTTGACTTAGACCATATCTAGAATATCTAGCAGTCCTAGAAGGTAATTTTATCAAAGTGTTACTTTTTTCTATTGTGTTGTTTCAATAATCTTCATTTATAGACTTTTGAATGTTGAATAGTTCGAGCGGACTTTTTTACCTTTATTTAGCAACAGTGAAAAACGTATATAAGAATTTTATTTACTATAATTATTACTTCATTTTACACTTTTATGTCTTATAAGAATTTAAGTGCAATATAAGGTAAAATTATTTATTATATGAATATCCCAAGAATCCGTTTATCTACATCAATTGCAGTACATTTTAGCACGGTAATACGATTGATATCGATTGATTCAAATTCATGCTTTGCCTGTCTTTGTCTGTCTGTCTGTTTATATTTATATAAATTTATTATGAAAATAGAGGCCACAAATCTTATTATGATTTAATACGTAAGTACGTACGTTTTGCATTAAAGAAGCTAAGACGCAAATATGAGCAATGTCGGACAAATTTTCTACAATTTTTCTTCACATAAAAGTCAATCATATAAAAAACTTACTTTTTTTTGATGAAAAACGGCGCAACATGGTTATTTAACATATTAAGCGAGTGTGCCATATATATTATACGTATATGTATTATACGTAACGAAACTTTCAAATCCTTCTTGATTTTTAATTAATTTTGTTGACTTATTATCACACATTAAGAAAAGTGGTGTCGACCTCAACGTGTTCACTTGTTTTTGTGGTGGTGGTGTGATTATTAAAATTGTTATATAGCGCGTATGCATACTTTGTTTAAGAAGTGTAGTAGAGAAAGAGAATATTATTTATAGCGTGTTTCAAAATTTTAATCGAAGGAAATCAACTCAGCTGTAGCTGGTTCCTTAGGCACAGATTTATTGGGGGCCGCACATTCGGGTTCTTGTTGTGGTGGTAATGGAGCAGCATTGACGGCTTCTATTTGGTTAGCAGCTAATGCAGCTATTGGTGATTTCTGGTGTTCGTGTTGGTGTTGATGTTGCTGCTGTTCAACTTGAACCTGCACAGTTTGTGGTTGTTGTTGTGGCTCTTGCTGCACTGTTTTTCCCAGCATTTGCGATTGTACAGCGTCACTACATTGTTGCGATGGTATTGATATGGATTGTGAATTCGTAATGTGCGCTAAATGTGTTGATGTGTGTAGACCTTGTTGCTGTGATTGCTGTTGTACCATAGGCGGATTTAAATGATGTTGATTGGTTTGCTGTTGTTGCTGCACACCACTGCTATTTGCTGCAACTTGATCGCATACTAATGCCAAAGATTGCATTGACAGTGGTTGTTGCCCTGCACTTAGTAAATTCTGTTGTGGCACTGCCATAGGCGCCATTAGACCAGATATTTGTGTCATCATATTAACATGGGCCGGCATTATACCTCCATTAGTCCCTGGCTGACTGGGTCGCTGTTGTCCTTGCATGTTAGGTATATGATTGTTGTATAAACCTGACATAGCGTTAGACATAGCTAAATTGTACTGAGGTAAAGCAGTACTGGCCGTGGCAACATTAGTTCCACTTATACCAACATTAGTAACCAGAGCATGCACTGAATTAAAAGGATTGTAAACACCACCGCTTAACATCGACTGAGGATTCTGAGAATGATTCAGTGCAACACTATTTGCAGTGTGCGGCCCTATACTCAAGTTTGACATAAAAGGAAATGTCGTATGACCTCCTATGCGATATTGGGCCATTTGGTGTTCTTGCCTTAATTGCATTTCACGTTCTTGATCACGAATACGTTGCAATGCCAATTCTCTTTGATATTGCAAATATTCCTGTTTCTTTTTGCGCATAATTTCCAATTTTTGAGCCATTTGTACTTGCCTCAAACGCTCTTGTTCCTCAGCCATAAGCCTTAACTTTTCAGCATGTTCTTGCCGTAACACATCCAAAGCAGCTCGTGAATCTTTAATTTGCGCCAATTTGTCTTGCAGCTGCTCATAATTCAAACGTTTGTCATCCAATTCCTTGATATACGTTAGCAACTGTGAATGCATCGATGTTAAATTAATGAATAAATCTTGTACACAATTATCGTTTGCGATGCTACGGCCACGACTTGAGTCTGATTTCATGCGATTAACAAACATTTCAACTTGAGTTTTCATACTCTCAGCGAAGTCATTAATCTTCTGCTCATCCGTAGCATTTGGTCGATAGTCATTTGCTATTAAATTTGTTAGTTGCTGTTGCTGGAGTTGAGGTTGGGGCGTGGAGGGCATTGGACTCGGGGCTGTTGGTGTTTCGTTTTTACGTTGTTCCCAATAGCTACGATTTAAATATTTAGCCAAATCCACATTAGCGGGTTCTGCGCCAGATACTTCTTTCTTTGCTGCAACTTGAATTTCAGGGGTTGACGAATGTTCTTGCAAACGATAGGCAACTAAAGTTTGTTGCGGTTGCTGCTTTTTAATTTCGGCTTCCGATTGACTTAAAGCTAGTGCTAACTGTAGCTCTTCTTCTTCTTTCAATTCTTGTTCACTTTTATGTGGTGGAGTCTGTGTTTGCTGAGCTAATGAACTATTTAAATATTCTGCTGGTAAATCACTATCCACAACTTGGCTAATTGATTTGCCTGATGGACGCTGCAATTGAGCATAGCAGCCATCGCACACTCTTACTTCTTTTTCAATGCCAAACTTTGGTAATGGACACTGCTGTGACGTGCATTGAGCACAGAATATCTGTCCACAATTACGGCAATGATGACGACGGTGCGTTAAAGAAAATTCTATACGACAACGATGACACACTTTACCATCAGCCCATTTTGGGGCACTACTCATCACAAACATTGCATCTGCTTCTTTCATTTCAGGGAATTTATGACCTTTAGCTTTTAATATTGTCATTGTGTCCTACAATAAATAAAAAACATTAAAAATGCGGTGGAATATACGAAATAAGTAAAAATGGAAACGACACAATAGAAAATAATAAGAATAATACTGAAGAAGGTGGAAATAATTAGCGTTTATCATATGCATTTCCATATTCTAATGATTATTATTGAACTTTAAGGCTTCGCATAAGCAATTATATTAAATTACCTTTATAGCTTGATATTTGTCGCTTGAACGGAATGCATTTGCCCATATTTGAACCAATTCTAACATTTTTGCACGAACATTATCATGTGTTGTTGTTTCCAAAAATTGACTAAACATTTTACAATTTTCTTTAGTGAAGACTTCATCATGCATTGGTGTACCGCAATTCTTTACAACACTTTCTAATACTAGCAACGCATAAAATGCCGAGTGAGGATTTTGAGAATTCATTTTTTTTTTAATTGCACCGAAAGCGTTTCTTGGACTAACATCCTTTTGATTAATTTCGTCGCATATTAATATAATCGATGGCCAATCGGGTTCCAATATTAAGTGGCTGGTTGCGTTATCTATATAGAAAGAATAAAGTGCAACATTAAGGCAAAGCAAATTACATATTAATCATGACTAATACATTGCCTTTATGTGTAGCAAAGTACGGAGTCACTCCCTTTTTCCAACCTGCTATTTGGATAAGGTTAAAGACTTACCAAGATTTTTGTCAAATGAAGAACGAAACATGGACATTTTGATGCAATTAAAATAAACTTTTTTGGCTATTATTATTTCCACGCTTTTTTATTTCACTTATATCAATAGCTATTTCTCACAAAGTACATTAAAAGGCTATCACTATAGTGTTAATATTTTGCAATATGTCATGTACCCTTATAAGAAGAAGCTATTCTTCTTCTTTTTCTTATCATTCAGTTATTTAAAATTGTAGTTATTATTATTTTGAAATCTTAGTTGTTGAAATAAGATTTTCGAAAAATTAAGAAAGGAATAAATAAATTTAAAAAAAATTATATTAAAAATTCAATAAACTATGAATACGATTTTAACAGTAAGGGTTGAGAGAAGTAATTCCTACGTGACAATGGCATAATTTTTATCTATCAGTCATTATAAAACAAAGGCGATTTATATCCATGCAGGGGCTAACAATTTATAAGCCCAACTATGTAGGACTACTTCAAAGATATTTCAATATTTAATAAACTATTTGCACATCTATAACTTGAAAACTTTTTCCGATGTCTATGTATGTTAACATTAGTTAGCTTTTATGTTTTACGCTGATATATTTAATTACAATTTTTATGGTTATATATATGATTTTATCACCATTCTTTTGCTTACGCTTTATTATATTTAGTAAAAAATAAAAAAATTAAAAAGTTTGTAACACCATGTACCCGTCTAAGTTAAGCTAAAAAGATAAATTTTCATGTAAATTATGAAAGCCTAATGGGTTCAGAAAGTAAACCTGTACACGGTAATGTGCAAGTAAATTTACAGCAGCATCTCTTAATAATAAATAAAATGTAATTTTAATCTATTTCTACTTAAAAACCAGATTTACGTTTATTTAGTGTTTCAAATTTATTGTGCTTAATAAAAAAACAACACATATCGCCTACATATCACTGTTAAAGGCGTATGTATTATACATTCACTCATTCTTTCGGCAAGTGGATATTTATGTAATAAGGTAATTTATAAGTAAACCCATATAACTTGTAGAAAAAATTGAATTATTCTATTAAATACTACACAGGCGTAATATTTTAAATATGTATTATATGCCTATAAATGTAAAACGTAAATCATGTAAATATTGAGCATTTTAATATGTATGTATGTGTGTGTGCATGCATAGTACTAAAGCAGTACAGTTTGCATTCACACAAATGTTATTTTAAAGAAAAACATTTATACTCATCGGATATAAGCAGATATAAAATAATGAGTATTCAAATCTTACCCCTTGAGGCAAGTATAATTTTTTTATATGCTTTTAATTTAGCTTTAATCACAGTAGCATTAAAAAATCAGGAAAAATATTTGTAAAAGCATGATAAAACCTAAACTAGCATAAATTATTAATTACTATATATTCAATTTCTTATATACATACATTCTCACATATTTGCTTGCTCCCAATTTGCTTGCACATAAAAAATTTAATATTCAAGAAGTTAAATATTTTTCATAATCTAATACTCAATGCGCCATTGATAAAAATGTAATAAATATAATAGATAATACAATTGTATATTGAATTCATTCATTCCAGTGTTTCAAAATTGTTATTAACTTAATATTATATAACTTATACATTTTCATATGAAGTAAAGGAGTGCAAATTTTCGAGATTTTTAAAATAATTAACACAAACGCGTAATTGTAAAATAATGAAAAATACTGCGGCAAAGACCGATTGTATAAATTAAAGTCAGAGAAGTAAAAATGACCAGTCTCCAAAAACCTTGAAAAATTGCACTATTTAGAAGAATGATTCACACTTTCTATACATATTTAAATTTTCAAAATATTACATCATTTTAATTTTCTCCAACAAAGATATCTATCTGCTAATTTTTTTTTATTACACTAAGTGTAAGATAGGCGTAATTATTTTTTCGGGCATAATTATTTGCAATAAAATTTATCTTTGGATAATACGTATCATCATCATTATCAAAGGATAAATTTGGAGTAATTTTAATTGTTCATTTCTAATTAATTCTAGTAAATTCTTTACTCATGACAAAATACTATAAACCAAGCTTAATTAACCATGTTAATAAGCTCTTTTCATTTGGCGTTTTAAAAGTAGATAAGCAGAAATCTTATATAATATCAGATGAACTGTTAAGATGAGCAAATTGAAACCGAAACTGCCAACATTCATACCAAAGGTTTTTAAGACTTTGGTGGCGCTTTTCATGTGACAATATACCACGTTTGATGGACATGTTGTATCTGGCCGATTATTACCATAAATAGCAATGACTAAATTTTCTAAGCAATATCGCAATGGCGAAAGGAATGACACCATTCTCATTACGTAAGACATGTGGGTCAATAATATTAAAACGCCCGAATATATCAGCATGAAACATGTTAATATTGCTACACAGAAAACACCATTCTGAAAAATATAAAAGAAACACGAAGCTTTAAGATTTGTATTTTTATACAATAAATTTACACACTTAAACAACAATCCTCTCACTTTAACTAATTATTTTTCAAAAAAGTGAACTAATAATATGAAACTATTATAAAGAATGTCTCTAAAGAGACATCCATAAGCAATACAAACATAAAGAGAATATTTTTTAACTTACCACAGGTTTAAGTACTGTACCCAACATAAGACCAAATCCGTCAGCACATAACGTCATACACATACAAGTTAAAATAACTTTTACTAGACGATCCACTTCTAATATTTGATCAGTCATTAAATAAACTATTAATATATATACTGTTGAAAATAGAATATGAACTGGGGTTGTCGTTATAAATGTTGCGATATAGTACGTTCTTAGTTTATACCAATTATTAAATGTTTCTTTTTTTATTATAGGTATTTCCTCAGGAAATCGAAAAACCGCAGGCATCGCAGTCGTATACCACAAGTAAACACAATGTACAAGAAACGACCCAAAATTAGCCACTTGTTTATACGCATTAGAACCCGAATCTCCATACAATAGACCAATGAGTAACGCACAAAGTATGTGCAATAATAATTTTAAATACGTTATTGTCCAATCTCGCAGTATTTGTACATGGCAACGACTTATCAGTATCCACATACGCATCCATTCTGGTGGTGGATAAACATATTTACTAACATTAATTGTTAATGCAGTATCATTGCTTATTACAGAAGCTTTATTTAATGCTGCATTATTTGATAAAGAGTTACAACGCCATACAGGATCTTGAGCTGCAACTATCATACTATTTACATAGTCACCATAATCACCATTAACACATTCTAATAAAAAATCTGCCGGATTGTGATATGGCGGGCATGCTAAATTTACAGATCGTAAATATTGTACGGTTTTTTGTGGAGTCCCTTGATATACACAATAACCTTGAGCTAAAACGTATATTTGGTTGAACATTTTATATATGTATGATGATGGCTGGTGTATTGTACAAATTATAGTTCGTCCTTCTTTTGCCAATGTTTGTAATAATTCTATAGTATCCAAAGAACTCGAACTATCTAAGCCTCTAAAAGAAAATATTTTAAATAACAAAGCGCTGCTGAATAAATATCCAATGAAATTTTCATTTACATAATTTTCTAACAATCTCAGAATTACATTTTGGTATTTAAAGTTCTTTGTTCAGATAAATTTGTTATAAAAGCACCGGTAACAATTTCATTTTCTTATCTTCTTATTTAATTTAAGATAACTAATGAAGGATATTTAAGGGTCGGCTCGGCCGACTAGAAATTTCTTAATTGTTCTTATTTTACAGACTCTTCTTTTTTTACGATTTTTCCTTTTACATTATGTTCAAAGACTTTAACGGAAAACCTTTTAAAACCGCATAAAATGTCTCTCACTATTCCTTCAAATGAAACGTTGTCACTTTAAAATTATTACTGAAACGAAATAATATTTTACAACATTTAAAACTTACGTTGTTGGCTCGTCCAAAAATAGAACAGCTGGATTATCAACTAATTCCAAAGCTATGGATAAACGTTTCCTTTGACCACCTGATAAACTTTCGCAACGTGTATTACGAGCAGTGCTCAACTTTAATCTTTTCAATATGCTTTCAATCTACAAATATAAACAATTTTTGTAGATATAAACATACATACAATTAAAAGCACTGCCATAAAAAAAAGTAAAAACTGTAGAAAACGTACCAGTAATTTCTTTTCTCTTATACTCATCGATTTCTGTGATATTTTCAAATTCGTTGCAATCAACATTGATTCTTCAACAGTAAAAAAATTAAGGAATACATCATCTTGCATAATGTAGCAGCACATTTTACGCATTTTATTGTTGTCATTGCCAAATTGTATAACACCGTCCACATTATTTTTACTAAAACGAAGACAATTTTATTTCAAAAATGTTATAGTCTTAAGAAAATATTAAAAACTCTACTCTGTATCAGTTAGAGAAATTACAAAATCAAAAGTGCTTAATTTTAAAGTATTTTAAACTCTCTGCATAGAAGTCTATTGTAAAAATCAACTGATGCAAAAGCATATTTTATCTGAATAATTTATTAATACTTTGAAGTAATTTTTTTATTTAAATTGTTTTCATTTGTTTTTATATAAACATTTATTCTTATATGAAAGGCCTTATTGTAAAATATTGCTGGAGATCTATTCTAGTTAAATTTAGTAAGAATTACAAATTCATTCTGTTTAATCATTTTTGTCAAATAAAATTTTATTTGAAAGCGGTTGCATTTCACGTACTTTCGTAACGCTTTCGTTTTGGATTAAAGTACATTTAAATACCAAATTGCATGTATCAACGAAATTGTAATATTTAGATTGTACATAAAATTCAGACAGATAAATAATGGATCAATAATAAAGATGGATTAATATTAATTTATAAAGCGATTCCGAATCAATAGGTACAAATAAAAAAAGACTTATCTCAACGTCATCTAGATGTTACAAGTTTATTATATTTTATATGACAAATAGTGTAAGACATAGAAATTATACCAATAAAACTTACATAAAACCTGTTAAAATATTCATTAAGCTCGATTTCCCCGAACCGGAGGGCCCCATAATAGCTGTTAATTCACTCGCTTTGAATTTTCCTGATATACCTTTAAGTATAATTTTTCTTTCTAAGAAATAATAAAATGTAACATATAAGATGTATGAACCAAACAAATTAAGTACTCAAAAATTGCATATAGGTAAAATAGAATCAAAAGAAAATATTAATAGAAATATCACTTTTCAAATGAAGTGTATTTTCCTAGACTACTTTGTGAAAATGATGTACCCTTCTGAAATCTATTAATTTTATATAAAGCATTACATAAAATTAAAAGTCCTGCCTAATATGAATTTCTTAATGATTAAAATAATTTTATATCTGTATCAACAAAGTAAGATTTTGTAAGTCGAAAAGCAGCCGTTAATTTTAGGAAATATGGATAATGATCAGAATAAAATAATAGAAAATATAAGAGTTTTTACATTATACAATTTAACTACCGCAACGAGAAAAAATGAAAACAATTCATAATTATATAAAATATTTCGCTCAGCTTAATTCATTCAAGTTCATACTTATTCTAGGTCAGAGTTATTCATTAAAGTATGTCAATGTATAAATATGTAATAACTAAAATGCAATAATGTCAATGTCACAAAAATGCTAGAGGAATATAATACGAATCACTTAATAATTGGACTGTAATAAATGTAACTGTTTTTATTAATATTGTATTACATTGCCTTGTGCGTCGTCTAACCATAATATTAAATCTTGTAAAATTTAATGGCCTCAATATTTCAAATAATTGTAATACCTTAATTACAATTATTGAAGAGGACTAAAAATTATAAGTATTGCGACCTTGAACCACAATAGCAAGCGGTGAAAGTAAAATGCAATAAGGATCAAATGTAGTTGCACTCGTTACTACTCTCTATTTTATAATTGAAGCGCTTATACACTAAAAACTAACTTAACTAAAGAGTTACATCCAGTGTGAGTAATTAGCATGAAATTGCAGGTAATTTTGTAATATCCCTCTATTGTAATGCAAGTCTTAGACACGTTTATACCGAGCGTTAGCAACTGTTAAGCGAAAACTTAACACATAACATAGAAGAAAATTTGTATTTGCAATTGTTATTGTAATTTATTTCGAACTACAAAGATATTTTTGCGTTAACATGTGCTAGTTAACGAAAAAATAAAGCAATTATCGTGTTTTGTTTTTCCCTATTGTATTATATATTTTTTTAAATATAATTCTATTAAATTCATATTTCAATATTAAAGGTATAAAAAATTTATAACATTTTCAGAATTATACAAAACACTGAAAGAGGGAAGTTGAAACAAGGAGACGCATATGCATATGCATATTTTAAAAGTCAGAGAACTCTATCGCTTGTGAATTAATCTCATTAAAATATTAAAGGCATAAATAAAAAAGTGACGTTTTCGATTACGCGAAATACATATTAATTAAAAATAAAAAACAAAAACAAAAATAAAGACATTTAAAATGCAATCGCTTAGCATTTAATTTTTTATAAATAAACCATACCCTGCGATAAAGTGTTTCAGCTTTATAAGATGGATATTAAATAGGCCAAATTAACGCTGCTTCTTCCAAGAAAATGAATGAAAGGCTTTACATTTTTCTTTTTTCCATTTTAATTATTTACTTTAGTATAAATGGGTTTATTCTTTATATACTTTATTAATACGCGTGCATTTGGACTTGTAGGCATATTGAGATTTATTATCATATTCTAAGAAGAATCATAGCATTTGTTAAAAGGGTACGCCAGCGATATAAGTTAAAGCAAAACAAGACAAAACTATTTCAAAATATATTTTCAAAACCAAAATTATTCATAATCCGACCTTAGTTTTCCTACTGATTTTTTTTTGCATTTATTCCTTTTTTATTCTCGCTTATTTTTATTATTATACTTGACTATGATGATAAGGTGAAGTCATTGTAGAGATAATAAAAGATTTTTATGCATGCTTACTCAAACTTAATTCGAATTGAAATAAAATGTGATCATACTTATTTATTGTACTTTATAACAAGTCCAGAAAACCGGGGTTTGTTCAGATGTACATAAAAAACCCATAAGGCATAGAATCCATAGAAAATTAATTCAAATCTCTTTATCTGTTGGTCTACCTGCGCTGTTTCTTAACCATATAAATTGATTATTTTAAAGGAGAACAAAATTGTTGGGGGATAAACTCTACATAACACTTTAAAAACAAATTGATATGTGTAAAAAGAAATTAAGGAACGAATTTAATGTGCTACAAACCCGATAAGCAAAACATTCATCTAAATGTTATTTATGATTTGTTGTACCACATAAAAAGCTGTAGAATGCATAATAGAAAGAATTACTAATTACTGTTACTCGGAAGATCATATAATTCATATTTTCCATATAGACTTTATATGTCAAAACATTTCTTGATATTTTATTTTCAGCTATCACGTATATTTTTTTATATTTTTTTTAAAGAGTTTTTCTTAAATTTTTTTAAAAAGAATAAGTTTAATGAGGTATGAGTGTTTAACAAAATCAAAACTTTCAACATGAATAAAGAAGAAGCAGAATAAATGAATAAAAATGAATACATGGACAAGTACAAGTGATTACTTATGCAATTATTGAAAATGCAATAAAAAAGTATATTTACCTTTTTGTTTTGGTATTTTCACCCGATATGTTAAGCCTTTAAATTCGATGTCAATATTATTAACAATGCTAGGCGGCTTCACTTTAACCAATTCCATAATGATATTTTATACTTTTTCCTTTTTCTTTTACTTATTCTATTGTAAATTTATAAGCCTAAAATTAGAAAATCTTTCTTAGAATAGTAAACATCAAACACAAATAAATATAAACGAGTCACTAAGTTATTATCACTGAAATAAAAAAAAATGATCACAAAAGCACAAAGATGTAATAACAGAACAAATACGTAAGAAAATTGTAGTTGGTTGAGAACATCTCTTAAACACCCACCACTCATGTAACTTGCTTATAATAGAAAATTGAAAAAACACAAGGAAAAAATTTCCATTAGCTTAGCTTAACGCATGTCACAAATTTGATACATTTTGAATGCCAGAGTTTGACTGAAAGAATTTGCATTGCATGCAATGGGATCAAAATATAAGAGGCGGATAAAATTTTCTCATAAAGCAAATTCGGAATAAACTTACATTTTATATAATCTCTGGTATTGCCTTTTGAACATTACAAACGTTTTGACAGTGCACACAATTCCGAACGTCTGAATGATAAGTAAAATTTTTCAAATGATAATGAATATCCCTTTGTATGTACAAATATATAAATATACATATAAAAAATGTCATATCAGTGAGCAATTTCAAGGGCAACTATTTCTAAAGAATTAACATTGACCCAACCGTACTACTATTAATTTCTACAACTAGTTTTCTTATAATAATAATGCTTGTAATGTAAGAACAAAGTCCGCTATATGATTTTTTTTAAATAAACTAATTAATTGATACTACATGTCAATTTTTCTTGAATTTATTCTGCGCTCTTTACAATTTATGATATTCACCCTCAATAAGATTTAACATTCTGCTCTGCCCTGCTCTGCTCTGCTCTATACAATAACTTATATTAAATGCGATTGTAACATGTTGTTCGATAAAAGCGCGAAATGGATATGAAAAAAAAATAGAAATGGAAATGTAAATGTAAATATTTTTAAATTATATGAAAATACAGAAAACAAATGAGGAATAAATAACTTTGAAATCTTATAAATTAAAAACAACATTTTGTTTAAGTTTTAATAGTGTAGCATCTTTACCACAAGGAATGCAAAATGAAATTATGCATAATATTAATAATTTTTTTAATATCTATCACTCAGAGGATGAAGGTGTACTCATTTTTTTGTCAATATGTCTGTAATACTCAAAAAGAAGCATCGGAACCCTACAAAGTATATTCATGCTTGATCAGCATTCAAATGTGAATCAATTTAAACTGAGATATCTAACTCAAATTTCGCAGATACATTGGCAGTATTAAAAGGGAAAAAAATGGCTCAAACGAAACACCAAAACGACAAAATATAAAATGCTGAAATTTTGTACTAATATTAAGGCCACTGGTGTACAATACCTATAGCAAAATGAAGTGTATTAACCATGCCTACCAGAAATTATATTTATTTAGGTTTTCAGTCTATTACTCAAAAACTGAAGCAATCTCTGTATCATATTTGAGTGGTAGGCATCCAAGACTTAGCCTAAGAAAAAATATACTTTTTTTTAAATTTTTTTATAACTTTATAGTGCGTCCATTATTTTTACAATGCAGTTTAACAATAACTGTTTATAAATCATACGATCGCTCAATGAAAACCAAACTAAGCAAAAAAATATAAAATAAAATATTATATTACGAACAAAACTTAATCGTTCATCCATGTCATTCACTAGGCACTAAAACACACAATAAAAATTTTAATAAATTTTTCATGTTTTCTTCTTTCGATTGTCATATATCATTAAGTACTAAATTACAATGATAATAAACAGTTGAAAAAAAAATAAGTACTAATTTATATTATTTTGTCTTCTTTTTTTATCATGTATTTGACTTGTTTTTTTTTGTAGTTTTGAGAATTTCCTCGTTTCACTTGAAATAATTTTTTATTATAGATTTTCATTTCTTTTCATCCTTGTTGTTTAAATATTATTTAATGTGTAAAAGAAAGAAATTTAAAAAATCACATAAATAATAAAAAAAATGCAGTAATCAATAAAATCATAAGCAAATAAATCAAATTTGTCTATATGAAAACTAGTAAGCGCAATATTTAATGTCTCAGTGTCGATGGCCGTGTTATGAATAACTGCGGAAATGTTGTGCACGAAATAATTTCAAATAGACATCATAAACACAGAAAAAACCGGTGGTGGGTACACACATATGTACAGTAAAATTTTCTTATTATGGTATAAAAAAATTCATTTTCAAATATAACTTTAAAGGTTATTTTTAAAGTATTTATGTTGCTGCTACAGATGGTCGCTATTTATTACCATCATTAAATACCATTTTCTCTCATGAGAGAAAATGTGCTACAAGGATAGTCGGTCGTATCAGTACTATTGCAACATACATAAAGGGAGACAAAGAGAGCGAACGAAAGTTAAAGTAATACAGATAGAGAGAGGAAGGAAGATAAACAAAGAAGACAAGAGAAAAATCAAAATCGCAAAGGAAATTACACAGAGTAAAAAAGCTAAATGAGAAGTTCTCGATTTTATTGATGCAAGCAGACAACAACATCAACAAAAGAGGAAACTTTAATTTCCAATACTGTATAAAATAATAATTTTATAAAACTTTCAAGCAATTAACTACGATTACTTCGAAAATATAATAATTGATATACTCATTAATTACTTTATTATAAATTACATAAAAAAATTCAGTTCAACAAATCATAAGCAAATTTTGATGCAATTAAAATATGAAATTCAAATTCAGATTACAATTATATTAAATGCGAGTTTCTAATGTTATTGAACTCGCCTTGAGGTTACATTTTAAAAAATATTTAATTTTCAAACGGTAGGCATAGACATTTTAAGACCAATCAAATTGTTAAAAAAAACATGCAGCAAACGTTTTTATAGTTATTCTAATGATGATACTCTCTGGTCACTATAAAACTAAATAATTACATTTCTAGGTGTATAAAGTACACTCGGAAGAAATTTTCAAAGAGATTTGGACGTCTCTGTTATATGCGGTAGGGTTTTTAGTACAATATTCAATACGTCCAGCGATGATAATGAATAATGCATAATAAAAAATCAAAACCAAACTAAATATTATGGACTTTGAAGTTATTATTCTTATCATGGTTCATGTTTTAATTTCACTTTCTTTGTAATTTATTACATCACAAATGTTTCAATAACAAATTTGTTTGATTGTAATGATTACTGAATAGAAATTAGTAATTGTCAATTGTCCCTCATGCAGATTCCAGTAGAAAAAGAAAATACTTTCCTAATTTATATGTAAACATTAATTGGATACAATTGCTTATTATATTTGGATACATTCTTTGGCTGTACTTTTTAAATAGTTTGAAAACCAACTAATGATTTACACTAGTAGCAATGAAAATTTGATTTTATTGCTTATGAAAGTGCACTCATTATAAATCGATGTAAATTAATTTCAAGTATTCAAGTTCAAATCGTCTTAATGTGTTTAGTTCTTGGGTTCAGTTTTTTTCAATGTCAGCTTTTTAAAACAAAAATTTTTTATATATAAAGTAATAACTCAAATTATTGTGTTATATTTTGAAGCTTTAGCTAAACGTAATTTGGATTGGTTTGCGATATCCAAAACTTGCACACTATTTAAAGTTTATATTTTATGAAAGGGACTTAAGGTGTTATAAATATTTTGATAAAATGAGTGCGACCAACGTGTTTTTAATTGATCAATTTAATAATACCAAAAATTTTATTATGCTTGTTAATATGTTTGCTTTAGGTATGTTTTCAATTTTAAACATACTAAAGAACTAGTTTTTGCTTTTTGTTTTGCTTCAAGCAAAATGAAATACGTGAAATGAAAAAAAGCGTAAAGGCACGTTTAAAAGCTATCAATGTGTAATATTGTAAAATGTTACCATGAACTTGCTGTTTTACTGAGGTCATTATAAAGAGAAACAAATATGCTCTCTATAAGTTCATGCAAACATTAACCTTACATTATCATATAAACATATAAAAAAACTTCTTTTACACTAAATATAATTACTCGCTCATTTAATGAGCATAAATATTTTCACATGGTCACACGTAATTTTTTTTAATTTTTACTTTTTAATGTTTCACATTCATTTTACTACTGCTATTTAGGTTTCTGCTTTTTTTTTTGATATTTTTTTTTTGCTTTGAAGTAAATGACAAAAATATAAAAGCTAAGCACAATTTACTATTTATTGTTATTTAAGATATCACCATAATACGCTTAAAATATGTAGTATATTGCTAAGTAAATTTCTTAAACAATGTGATTTGATGATGTATGTGAATAATGTAGAAAAAAGAAAGCTGATTAATATAACAAAATTATATTTAGGATTACATTTCGAATATATACGATATATTTTGTTGATTAGCTTATAAAGCTAGAATCCAGTATCTCATGCAACAATTGGCTTTCACTAGTGTTCAAATATGTAAATTTCAGTCGACAAGGAAAAATTGTGTACAAATAAACAGAAACGATCAGCAAATTTCTAGATTAAAGAATCAAGTCAGCTAAGCAAAATATAGTAAGCCCCTCTGATACTTCTCTATGGAAGATGTAAATATTTTAATAAAATAAAAATAGCCCTTTAGCTTTGATAGTAATAAAGTACAATATTTTCTGTTCATCTTGCTTCTATTTTTATTAACATACTTGAATAACGTGTATGGTAATGAGTACATATATGATAAAATTACTAAAATAATTATAAAAATCGATATTTCAACGTAAGAAACCGTAGAAAATGTCTAAATAATTTCAAAATGATCTATGGAATATTATATGCGTAAAGCAATTTGTGTGCACGTGCGCGAATTATTAAATTGTGTCAAAATGTCGAATTACTTTTTTTGTTCTATTTCATTAACACTCTTGAATTTTTGAATTTTCATTTTGATTTTGATTTCGATTTCTATTAAAGCAAAACATTCAAAACAATTCTAAAGACTTTAATTTAAAAGCAAAAATAAAATGTAAAATGTAATCATATTGCAAAATTAATTTAACACAAACTAATTAAATAAACAATCTAATTAAGCAAGAATAATTAAACAGCATAAAGTAATATTTACGTACATATATTGCGCACATTACATTGTAAGTTAATTATCTTCATACTAAATTGCGAAAGCACAGAGAACATTTTTTTTTTAATATATAACTATATGGCACACTAAATAATAGCGAATGAAACTATGTATCGTTATATAAATAAATTTCAGTTCAACTTATATACAAGTAGTTATTTATTTATTAGTACTGAAAATTAATATGATTAATAGTTCTAAGAAGCTATCAAAGTAAAAACAAATCTCGTGGAATGACGGTCATAATTCACTTTCGGCTAATTTTGTTCATAGGGTATAATTTAAATTACGTTATTTTGAATAATGGAAATTCATGAATTAAATTTTAATACAAAAATCCCACCAATCAAAAGAAATCAAAACTTAAATTTATCAATGAACTTATTTCATTAGTTTAGTTCTTTTAATTTTAATATACACGTTGAAATTCGTTGTGCCTTGTGTGTCATTAAGCACAAGGTAGTGATGGTGAATATTCTAAAGAAGACGTTTGAAGAATTTGATTGTGTGTGAATGCAATTTTAATTGGAAGGTAGTTAACGTACTTATAATGTTTTAAATATTGTATACGAATTTATTATTATTGTTTTTAATTCAATAACAAAATTAATAGTCAGTTGAAAGTGCAATACAAAAAGAATTTATGCAAATTCCATTTTGATAGCACCGTTTTTAATCACTTGGTTAAATACAGAACCGGTATAATAATTGTTCTGTATAGAACAATAATATTAAAATAAACCTTTTAAATTATATTTAACCTAAGAGTAATGAACTCAAAATAAATAAAGTTCAAAAAAGTACAAGAAAATACTTTAATACACGTAAAACAGATTATGTTGATCTGGTTTATGGTTTAAGCAAGTAAGAATTTTGTAGCCGATTGGGATTGGCCCTTAAATACCTTACACCATTTAAAAAATATAAAAACAGCATATAAAAACAAAAACCAAAAAAAGAACCGTGGGCAATTGATTTTACGTAGCCTTGATCTTAAAAAAATCTAAAGTGTGACATTTAGCTAATTGCATTAACCAAAAAAAGAAGCAAACAAAAATAAAGTAACGAATAAAAATAAAATATTATGAATATTATGTATATAAAACAATAATATTTTATGAACGTATGTAGTACTTTTAGGAATCAGACCCACAATTCAATCAATACAAATCAAATAAAAATCCTTATAATACTATAAATTCTACAACTTCCTTTTATGAGTCACAACACTATGTAACTAATTCTATGTAACTAATTAATATAGCCAATTAATTTTGAAAAAACGCTTAACATAAAGATTTTCACAATTTTTTGAGATTTCAAAATTGCTTTTAATTTTTAATAAAACCGAAAAATATTAGAGGAATTGATGATTGTCATGCAATGTGGATAACCATGCGAAATCTAAGTATAATGATATCACAATTCTAATTAGAAGAATTCGTTGAATTGAAAACATTTTTATAGATCGCATGTCAAACATAAAAAAATATGTTTTAATAAAATATATACTTAGAGAATGTTCACACATTTAATTATAAGAAAATATTAATATTATATAAGAAAATATTTAGTATTAATAATTCACACTTGTTTTTAATACTTCTTTTTTATTATTAATGTGTTTTATTATTTTACTTTCCCCACGCTTACAAATTAATCAGTGCAATTGATTTAGAGTAACTGTACTTTGATATTTATATTGTAAACCTCTTTAGAAATATTTTCTTTCCTTATGATCGGAAAATTGCACTTACATATATTTGTTAATTTCTGAAATAAACGCAACAACTTTTTAGATCATACTGCAATGCCCGATGTTAATAATAATAGTCTAAGGAATAAACAGAAGCTTATATTTATACTTCTAAAGTTTCTGGATATAATATTAACATAAGAGAAATAAAAAGAGAAAAAGCACAAGATGGATTCGCTAATGCAGTGACTACAAAAAAAATATAACGGTGAAAAAGCTTTATTAAAATTAAAAAAGTCCATGTACAATAATTTCGTGTTGCGAAGTCATTAAGTGTAATTATATAGTTTACTAATATACAAATATATACATTGTCATTTAAATTTAAATTATATTAATTATTGTGCAGAAGTTTATTAAAAACCGTAAAAACAAAAATTTTATATATCCAGATAAGTTTGTGGTCTTTTTCATTCCATAAAGCAAAACAGCTTAAGATATAACTAGTAACGCATTTACAAGTTTTCCTTTTTTAACGTTGAAATTTTGATTTACTTAATTACATACCCCAAAACAATTAAAAATTCAATTAGATGAAATTTGCAATTTACTGCACTGTAAATTGCAAATGTTTATTATTGTAATGTTTGCACATTTTTTTTTATATATGACATATCGATTTTCATTTTAGAAGAAATACTTAACACAAGTCAACACTGTTTAATTTACTTAAAAATTGCAAATGTTAAAATGCATATGAAGACACCGCATTTTAATATTTTAAAATTTCATTATTTAAAAATGTAGCACTATAATTTGTAATGATTATTATTAAAATTATTATCACAAATTTATGAAGCGGATAAAGCTGAGCCACTTTAATTATTATCTTGCACTTTTTCTTCTTCTTTTTTTTGTGTTTACTGTTTAACCATAATGTCATAATTTGTTTGAATTGCAAGTTTTATAAACATTAGCTTTTGTATGGGGTTAAATATTATTGGTTTATTTGTCAAAGCTTCAAAAAAATGTTCTGTCTTAGAGAAAAAAAACCTCTAACCGACAAATATAACAGTAGGATATAGAATTGTAAATTAATTTTGCGAAGTTGTCTGAATCTTATTCATTAAGAAAAATTAAAAATTTGCACACAATAAAACGTACAACAATTTAAAAGTACACCAAAAAAAAAAGAGAGAAGGAATCTAAGTGTGTAACACAAAATTATTTCGATAACGAAAAAAAATTAAAGTAAGTGCCTGTTTTCATTAAAATGACGAATTTTTTCATTATGAGTATAACTGATTATATTGCTGTTCACGTAAACACAGATCAATAATCAATTACAGTTAATAGTGATTCATTAGACATGGAAGCATTAATACCAGTCATTAATAAACTGCAAGATGTTTTTAATACTGTTGGTGCGGATTCTATACAGTTGCCGCAAATTGTAGTTTTAGGAAGTCAGGTATATATTTATATTTGTTTTTGTACTAATTGATTTATTTATGATTTAATTACATAAACATTTAAATAAAACAACTTGACCAAGTATTACCCCGGCAGTACATCATTTATGTAATAATATTTTCATAAGTACAATCCCTCAAAAAAGAAAAATCAATACACATATACTTTACGCATATATGCACGTGAAACATACTAATATGCAAATATACATACATATACGTTTACGCATATGTGTGCACGTAGAACCTAATCTGTCGTGGAACTTGTATAGTTTCATCTCAACCTGGCGCGGGCTAGATATACAAACATACAAAAATATATGTAATAAGGCATTTAAAAAATTAGTCGATCAGGTCCAAATTTTGCACACTATGCTTACAACAACAAAATTTTTTTATGAAGTTCTTTCTAAAAAATGCGCATATTAATAATGACATAAATTTTATTTGGAACGATAATATATTCATAACCCTTATTAATTGTTAATTATTTTGTGTCTTTTTATTAAGAGTTAGTTATTTAATACCACTCATAAAATTGTATAAAAGTGTGTGACCTTTTCTAATTATTTTCAGAGTTCGGGAAAAAGTTCAGTATTAGAGAGTTTAGTGGGTCGCTCATTTTTACCACGCGGTACAGGCATTGTAACCCGATGTCCACTCATTTTACAATTAATCTATTGCCCGTTAGATGATCGTCAACATCGGACACCTGAGAGTGGTACCCTTAATATTCCAGAATGGGGAACGTTTTTGCATGTCAAAAAAATGTTTACAGATTTTAACCAAATACGTCAAGAGATTGAAGACGAAACGGAACGTATGGCTGGTCATAATAAAGGTATTTGTATGGAGGCTATCAATTTAAAGATATTCTCAACACGGGTAGTCAATTTAACATTAGTTGACCTACCGGGTATAACTAAGGTACCAGTTGGCGATCAACCTGAGAACATTGAACAACAAATCAAAGAATTAATTATTAAATATATAGAAAACCCGAATTCAATAATATTGGCAGTAACAGCAGCTAATACAGATATGGCAACAAGCGAAGCCTTAAAGTTAGCGAAAAATGTTGATCCAGATGGGCGACGAACATTAGCCGTTGTAACTAAATTAGATTTAATGGACGCTGGTACAGATGCCATTGATATATTATGCGGTCGTGTAATACCTGTTAAATTAGGCATTATTGGTGTTATGAATCGTTCTCAACAAGATATAAAAGATAATAAAGATATTGAGGAGCAACTAAAAGATGAAGCAGCTTTCCTGCAACGTAAATATCCAACATTAGCAACTCGCAATGGTACCCCTTATTTAGCAAAGACTTTAAACCGTTTACTTATGCGTCATATAAGAGATTGTTTGCCCAATTTAAAGACGCGAGTTAATGTAATGGCATCGCAATTTCAATCTTTGCTAAATTCATATGGCGATGATGTGTCAGACAAAAGTCAAACATTATTACAAATAATTACCAAATTTGCTAGTGCTTATTGTTCCACCATAGAGGGTACCGCTAGAAATATAGAAACTACAGAATTATGTGGTGGTGCTCGGATTTGTTATATATTTCATGAAACGTTTTGCCGAACTTTGGATTCAATACATCCTTTAGCTGGCTTATCTAAAATGGATATATTAACAGCTATTCGTAATGCAACCGGACCAAGGCCCGCATTATTTGTGCCTGAGGTATCATTTGAATTGTTGGTAAAAAGGCAAATACGTCGTTTGGAAGAACCATCTCTACGTTGTGTTGAGTTGGTACATGAAGAAATGCAACGTATTGTGCAACATTGTGGCAATGAAATTCAACAAGAAATGTTAAGATTTCCCTCATTACATGAGAAAATTGTCGATGTCGTAACACAATTATTGCGCAGACGTTTACCAGCCACCAATGCAATGGTGGAAAATTTAGTGGCAATTGAATTAGCCTATATAAATACTAAACATCCAGATTTTTGTAAAGAGGCAGCCTTAGTTGCCAGTCTATTCAAAACGGATGGTCCTCATTTACAGCAGTCACAGCTACAACATTCACAACATCACCAACAACAACTGCAACAACAAATTAAACGTTCAACTACGCCTAGAACATCAAATTCATCACCACAAGTTACTTATAATCCTCAAAAACAGCAACAGTCCGAACAAAATCAACAACAACATGAACAAGTACGTCAATATAAATCACTTTGTGAATTACTAAAAATTTAACGTTAGCATATGCTTTGCTAATTTCTATTTCATTACTATTCCATACTTCCAATTACTGTACAATTTTATTAATACAAACACCCATTGATGAATGGGTGTTTGTTTTGCTGATTTAACATGTAATTTCAATACAAAAGTAGGAAATATTTCGTAAGGAAAACTTATAATAAATGCTATTCTTAAAATTGAAATCCAGCTTACAAAATAGTAATAGATAGTAGTTGATATATTGTAATGAAATAGGGATTTAAGCGTAACAGTAAGTTTTAACTGCCATAATTTATTTTTAAATCTCCATTTGCATATGCATTTCTATATGAATTTTTAAATGAAATGCCTTTTACCACTAGTACTTCTAATCGGGTACCCAACTACGACAATTTTTTAAATTTAATAATTATTTATGAACTTAGAGTTAGTTACTATTGGGCCAAAAAAAATTTAAATAGAAAATTCAATATTATTTTCAATTTTGTCTATTAAAAAATATAATGCTTTTCAAATACTTTTTAGAATCATTTAAATGAAACTCCAAAACATATTGGTATTAGTAATAGCTGGTTGTCAAACATTTTGCCACCGCCACCTACACCCTTAAGTACTGTTGTACGCACAGAAAGCATCGAGAATAACACCAATAACAATAACGTCAATAATAATAATAATAATAATCAATCACAACAGAGTACAGCAGTACATCAAGCGAATAATACTACGTCAGCTTCTTCTGTAAACGCAGTTAATCTTTTAAGTGATGTGCCTCTCAATCAAAGCTCTAATCGCAGTTTAACTGATAAAGAACAGAAGGACTGTGATGTTATTGGTAAATATTAAAAAACAAAAAAAAAATTAAGAAAAAAGGACCATATTTATTAAACATATTAGATCATACGGAAAGTCACTTTCTTTTAGTCAATATACTAAACTTGAGAAATTTAATTTATTGGAAAAACTAAAAAAAAAATAAAGGGGTTGGAAAAAACAACAAAGTCACTTTCCAAACGATCGATTATTTCTCTTAGTATTATTTTTTATTTTTTGTTTTATTTTTAGAACGTTTAATTAAGTCGTACTTTTACATAATACGCAAATCCATACAAGATTTAGTACCAAAGGCTATCATGCATTTTCTAGTTAATTACGTTAAAGACAATTTGCAAAGTGAATTAGTAACACACTTATATAGATCAGAAAAAGTTGAAACATTGTTAAATGAGTCAGATCACATAGCAGTAAGAAGAAAAGAAGCAGCTGATATGTTAAAGGTAAGTTTTATTAAAGAATTTTACAAATTTTTTCCTTGCCTAGCGCAACTCAAATGAAACTGGCTTGAAATGCTCATAAAGATATTGAGTATCAAATGATACTCAATAACATTATTATATTTAATCGGCACAAGATTCTCTTTTCATCATAATTAAAATATAAGTGTTATGTATTTTTTAATGTTCTTTCAATTTTCTTTTGTAGGCTTTAACTCGAGCTAATCACATTATCAGTGATATTCGTGAAACGCATATGTGGTAATTAAATTATACATTATATATATAAATATAAATATACATGTTTGCGGGGAAATACGGCCTCTTTGTTATATAAATCAGCAAACGGCCCGAACATTTATATTTTATTACCGCATTACAAAACTGTATGCGTAATGTAATGTAAAGTTAAATAATTGTAAAGCTTATCTCAATCCCTATGGCATTGTTATTATCATTTTTAAAAGTTTGAAAATTTTTGTATGAAAATTCTTTTTTTATCATTATTATTACATTTGGAGTATTAGTTATCAATAATTCCGAATATTTATAAATTCGGATGTTCGTTGCTGTAGAAATATTCCAATTTTACTTTTTCAAATAAATTAAATTGAATTCATATTTTTTGTGTGCTTAATATATGAGCACACACATATATATATAAATATTACATTTTTTTTATTGGTATTCAATATTTTTAATTAATAATCAAAAGAAAATAATGTTTTTCTATTATTTCCTTATTAAAACGTGAATGCTCAGCCAGATAAGAAAATTAGCAACAATTACAAACAAATTGAATAATTTAAGAGTAAATAGAATTATTGTGTCACAAAATATCTTAGTTTTATTTACTTATTTTTAGAAGTAAAATGAGTAAGTGAGTAAATATAAAACCAACTGCGTATTGGATAAACAGGGAAGGAGCGCTAAAGCGCTCCAAAAAATAAATTATACACATATCAGCACGTATTCTATGTACACGATAAATAGGCTTCTTTAAATATCATAATCTCAAATAATCGATTAATTTAAACAATTTCTACATTTTTTATTACAATGAGCAAATTTTGGACACCCTCATAATTATTATGCAAAAGAATTCCTACTCATTTTTAAAGACATAAACCAACAGACGGAATGTGGAGCCTCTATGTAATTAAGCAAAGTTTTAAGGATCTATTTGATAACCCCTTGGTGCATACAAGGATGCTAATAATGATGCTAAAGAAGGAAACAATGTGTTTGCGAAATCAAAACTAATAATTCTACTTAAAGTGCTTTTGAAATTTCCTGCAATGAAAAGCACCCACATATTTCCTTTTAATACACTTAAAATTGCGCCTTAAACTCTGGTAGTAAATCTACCTGCACAGTTAGCAAAAAAACGCGCAAACCAACAAGCAGACAATCTTACATCAATTCCAAAAAGCGATTTTGAGCTTATCAGTGTAACAGAAGCACATTGAGTATAAAAACACTGCTGCCTTCAACATTCGAAAAGCCATGTGTTTAATAGAAACAACTTTGTGAAAAGCAATTTAAAAACCTAAAAACAATTTCAAAACATTAACATTTTCTATAAAAGCATTGGACCCCCAATACCTCGTTCATTTTTTTGGTCGGGTTTTGTTACCATTAATAATATAACCATTACATTTGTCATATTTTTAATCTTAAGATAATGTTTGCTAAACGAATACAAAATAAGGGCATTAAAAAAGCAAAAAAGGTAAGAGGAAGGTAATAAATGTTATAAACTTTTGAGGAAAAAAAAACCATGACAATCGCCAAGCACATTTTTTTTAGTTTGTTTCTTTTCCTTATTAAATAATTATTATAAGTCTTCAAGCACGATTTGTATCAGATAAAACCCGAACAATACAGCCCACACCCCCCTTGGCAAAAGCTTTTTCATGCCATTGCAATAAATGGCCACTGGAACCCTCTGAGGGTATTTCAAATCCTCGGTATATGTATTTCATCAAAACATCTAATAGATCGTTTTTTTGTAACGCTTCTACTGCTTGATCCATTTGTGATGATTTAATTGACAATAAAACTCTTAATGTTACATTGAGAGCGTGGTCCTTTACATGCTGCTGTTTACACCTTAATGGGGCATTTTGTAAAACACTGATTAATGCTTCAATTCCTTTGCCCTGATTTAATAATTGAGTGATTTCATTTTCATCCGGTCCCAATGTAACTAAAGCATTGTCAGTTTCATCTTCTTTAAAATTATCTTCATTATACTGATCGACATCGATTTTGCGAAATGCAGAACTAAATGTATTTTTTGCCATACTCCTATTGCTACACTTTTCTTATCTTTCAAATGATTCTTATTTCTCAACTTATTTAATGTATTATTGAATGAAATTATTATAAATAATAAATGCCATATATTCTTTTTTGACTTTTTTTTTGCTTCTTTATCGTTAATGTACCTGTACATAACAGATGTATTAAGAAACGTCAAAATAGATAAAAAAAAAACAAATATATATGTAATTCAAAAGCCTATTATACTTCACAACTCAACTTTTTGACCGTAGTAATATATCTTAATCCGGAAGCAACAATAAAAGTTTATAATTATTCTGAAATGAACAAAGTGTCAGACAATCCATGGGCGTAAGATAATAAGATAATAATAAGTGCACTAAAAATTGATATGGAAAATTAAATTAACGATTGAGAGTAACATAATCAGAAAAATTAAATGTATTATAACAGTACATTTTATGAAACATAATATGTAACTGTTATACGCAATCATCTGTTTAACGATTATAACAAATAGTTGCTGTAATTGTTTTAAGACAGAACGAAGAGAGGAAGAATAATATTTACCTGAAAAGGTGATATTTATCATAAATTATTCTGTGTATATTTGAAATTTCTTTGGTGACAATTGTGCTAAGAAATGGGATCTTTAGTTAAAATATCTAAATATTTTGGTATTAATCGCTTGGCGAAACTTTACGATATTGTACGTCAAAATGGTGGCCTCAAGAATACATGTATGAAGTTATTTAGAACTGATGACTTAAAATTGGGCTGCTTAGTGGGAACAGATAAGTATGGCAATAAATACTACGAGAATCCATATTACTTCTATGGTAGAAATCGTTGGGTAGAATTTGCCGAACATGTCAATTTAGAATATGACGCTTCACAAATACCAGCTGATTGGTTTGGTTGGATGCATTATAAGGTTATTAATCTATTTTCCTATATTATTATTATAGGTTCATATAACCGCGATTATCAATAATTTGATGGTGTATAAATTTTACTGTTTTTTTCACAAAAAGACGGATATTCCACCGACCCGTGATGGCCAACGACCTAAATACAAATGGATGGCTAATCATAGTGAAAATTTATCGGGTACTAAAGGTATAAGAAAACACAATCAAATTGTGCATTTTACAAAATATAATTTGTTAGCTGTCCAATTTAATTTTGATATCTAAATATTTTGGTAAAAGAGTGAAAGCAAAGTAGCTTTGTATTTTTTTGTTAATCAAAATATATAATTTTTACTTTATTTATAATATTGTCAAGTTATATATTATTAAAATATCATTTTTATGTATTTTTAGAACAATACATGCCCTATGGTACAACACGACCAAAGATTGAAGCTTGGCTAGGTAAAAGTACTGGCAACAAATAAATAAATTTGAAAAAAAATTATCATTAATCCTTGACGAACCTCTTAAAATATTACAATAATTAAAATAAAGCGTAAGACAATAGGTCTACTGAAAATTCTTTAAAATTTTCAATTTCAAATTGTAATGTTTATTTTTCAAATGACATTGGCCTTAAAAGATTGCTGAAATTTACAATGTATTGGACAAAAATGCATACTTTCTTTGATTTAAAAAGAAAGTGTATATTATATATATAAAGAAAGGTACCTCCTATTTGGTACAATTATATTAATTTCAAGAATTCGAAATTATAAAATTTGAAATGTATCTGATAATTTAGATGTATGCACGAATGAAACAATGGAAACTTTGTAATTAATTTATTAAATAAGAAACGTATTCGATTGTTATGTCTTGCATGTGAATATTTGGACGATCAAAATTTTTATATTTAATATGAACTATTTCTTATAAGAAAGAAACAAAGCAAAAGCATCAAAATAAAAAGCAAATTGTGTGTTTATTCTGTATTTATTGTATAAGGGTAAGATGTTAAATGGTATTAATTCTTTTTTCCCACTCAAAAGAGCCATATTATACTCATTAGACTTATTTAAGCAGATGTCAAGCACATAAAAATGTTGCAATTGTCCAAGTATTTGCACGTTTGTATTGGACTTTATTTTCCATATTCATTATTCAATTTCGATTTTTGTTTTATTAAGGGTTGGAGTTTGCGAAAAAGCATACCTACTACTAACCAAATACAAGACAAGAGCATGCGTTCTTTATGCATGTTCTGTTTATGCATGCTTATACATGTATTTCTTGTTACCTGAATTCTATTTTAAATCTATTTAATCTAAGTGTAATTGAATAATTATATAGAGAATAATAGTAGAAAAGATTCTTATTTCTCAAAGACACAAAACATTAGGCGATAACCTAATTTTATTATTAAAATATCATACTTGATTTATCTGCAAATAGACAAATATTTTTAGTTAATTGGTGATACATTTTATAAAGTTGACAAACACACTTAGGGAATTTTGCTTTACGCTTGTAAGTAACAGAGAGAGAGACGTAGAGTGAATACACAGGAAGAGAAAAAAAGAGAAATGTAGCTTCTTTTAAATAATTGAGGGAAAAATGGAAGTTATGCATTCAATTGTTTACTACGGTATTTGACTGCATTAGATAAAAAAAATAAACTATTATTATTTTTTAATACGTCCCGAACAAACTGATAATTTGGCAAATATTTAAAAGGCACCTATTCAATTCTAATGTTAAAGTTAAAAAGCTTTAATAAAAACTAAAATCATATATTACATTCTATAAATCATTGCTTAGCATATAAGTATTTGATGTTGAATTTTTTTAATGTTATAAAACAGTATACAGCAATAAACTGCCTATTAATTGTACACTTTACAACCATTTTAGGTAATTTTTATATATCCCGGTAAAATCTTTTACGAAATTCTAAGAAAACACTCTCCCTAACTCCACTTTAGTACATTAACTACTAATTTTTCTAATTTACCTACGAATTATCTCATATCTTATGAGTATCCTTAATATAAAAATAACAGGACATTTGTTTACATATTTGTTTTAGAGGTTAACAAAAATACTCTCAATTTTTCTCTCTGCCTCTCTTTCTCCTTTCAATAAAAATACTTGCTGAGTCTATTTCTACCTAAAATTCACGAGTAAAACTTTAAACAAATGATCTTAAATGTACATTCTCAGTCTTATTATAACTTTAGAGTGGTAAGCTTCGAATAAATGCAGTGGGCTAATATAAAAAAATTGATATAATATTTATTTTAAAGATCATACACAAGTAAGCATAAATTTTTCTCCCTTTTAAGTACAATGGAAAAACAAATAACAACGCCTTATTCAGAGGATCCACCTCGGGATGATATCATAATGTTAACAGCCTGGGTGCAAACTGAATCATCTTGGTTACAACAAACGGACAGAGAAAGAGGACTACAGCGTCGCATCGACGATTTAGAAATGCAATTAAATAAAGTTAATGAATTAGCACGTCATATTCTAATTAATTGTAATACGGGGCAACAACAAGAACAGCAATCGCAGCAATTTCAACAACAAAAACAGCAAACACATCCAGATTATAATCATATAAGAAATACGGATAGTAGTGGTACAAAATTGAATCAAAGTAATAACAATAACCATAATAATAATACTAATAACATTGATTCAAGTCATATGTCCGTTATAAATCCGTTAAGACGACCAAATTTGCCATTCAGTGAAAGTATTAAATATAAAATTGTACCACAAGGTGCAGACGGTGTAAATGTCGAGCCAATTGATGTACGTTTAGAGACATCCTCTGATGATCTAGGTACAGATCAATTAAATGGTTCAGATAATGAATCTGGACGTTTAGTAATTTGCGTACCAAGCAATAATAATGATGATGATGAGGAACAAGAGGGCGAAATAAAATCAGACATTCAACATGTGGAACATTATTCCACAAATAAAACTACGGCAGCAAGTGACTTTGCTAGTAGTCATAGTAATCGATTATTTGAGAGGAAAAATTCTCCAGATTCTTCAACAAATTACAATATAAGTGACACAAATCCAACAATGGCAGCACTTTCCCAACATAACGATGCCAGAATATCCTTCACAAGTAATAATAGTGATGAAGCATCTACATCTAAAGGAAATATTAATAGGAATAGCAATGGAAATACTCGCATTATACATTATCATAAAGATTATTCATCTGCTTCACCATCAATGGGTATAAGAGTGACAATGCCACCATTACAAAGTTGTAATCATCAAATCATTGAAAACAATAATGTGCAACAATCAAGGGATTCGAATCATTTATCACCAATAACATTGACAACAGTAAAACTTTCGACAATACCAGAACAACAAGATGAGCAAATGAATGTACCTATCAATTACAGTTATTCAACGAATATTGCTAAAGTTAATAATGGCAATAGCAGTAGCAATACCAATAGCAACAATAACTACAATACATCAATGATGATACCAATTGGAAAATATGGTACAAAAATATTGCAAGAAGACTATAACAAAATTAATTGGGATTATCCGGCTCATGCCATTCGTAAATTATTAATGAGTGCATTTGGACGTCAAACATTAGCCACACATTCCTTAACAGGTCGTCCATCACCCGCTTTTAAAGGGCAAAATAAACCGATCAAACAAAAATTGGATAAATTTGTTATTGAAGATATCATTGATATTGTCATGAAAAATTCTTCTATGCCTCGAAAAGAAATCCGAAGTATAATAACAACGAAATGTGCTGATGAAAATAAAATGATGAAATTACGTTTAAATAAGCGGACACCAATGCGCGAATTGACTGCACATAATTCCCCAGTACATGACGACGGCAACAATTCTGGAAATTAGTGGTGCCCACGCAACTCACAATCTCTTTATATACATACGTAAAATTATATATCATTTTCACTTATTCTTTGTTTAGAGTATTTCGCTCATTATTACACATAACACATACGTGCTGAAAAAAATCTATATTAAGTAAGAAAAAAAATTGCCAAAGTTTTACCAATTGAATAACCTAAAGTGTACTTTTCTCTGTTCTATATAAAATACTTTAAAGTTGCACTACCATAAAATCTTTTGTAATATTAGTACACGCTTGAATAAATCATTTGTATATTACAATTGGTAAAGCAGGAAGTAAATTTTCTTTTCACTCTAATTTTGAAGTATTTTACAAATAAATAACGCAATTTATAAAACGACTAAGTTAAACAAAAAGTGTTTACGATTCACAGTGAATGTATTGAGAGAGATGAAGAAGAAAAACTTATCATTATTGTCATCTTTTGTCAAAAAGTGAGTACATAAAAAGAAAAACATATGCGAAAAAACTTTGTCAAGTAAATATCACGTTTAACCTGTATTATACAACACATTAAAAATAAAAAGTCTGAACATAAATTTTTCATGAACAAAATTTTATGTCAATTTTTGTTCACGGTATAAATAAAATAAATAATTATATCCGATATGTCTAATATTGGGAAAAACATAATATCTTTTTTTATTTGTGTTGATTTTCATTCGTAAAGTTTCTTTTAGGAAAAAATTCGAAAAGCAAGTAAAACATAAACAGGAAGAGTGAATAGAAAAAAGTATAGAGGGGGAGGTGCAACAGAATTAGATATAAAAAGAATATTCCACAAATCGATGTTAAGTAAAAAAATAATTTGCAAATGAAAAGAACGCTATGGAAGAAAATTAACAACCAATAAACTATGTGTAAACTCTACTAACAAATCTTTCATTTTATTCTAGAAGAGGTTGATAAATATTATTTAAACAAAATACAATGGATATACTAAAAAAAATGTTTCAGCAAAACCGTGCAGAAAATGAACGTAAGAATGATAATTATGCACCGAAAGATGAATTTCGTAAACCTCAATGGTTCGAAGAAACAGAAACAGATGATGAATTGTTTGATGATGATCGAAAATTCGCATTTCAAGTATTTACCAATCCCATGGAATTACAAAAACATTTCGAACGTCAAATGCAACAAATATTAGAAGGCTTGATTATTGATGAAAGTGGACCTACAGAGAAAAATTTAAAGGAGGAGTTTTTAAAACCCGGCTTTGAAAGTGCCATTTTAAAGGAATTCAAAAAGCAAAACAAACAATATTTTGATACAGATTTGGATGATGAAATATTTTCAGATCAATTGCACTCATTAATACAAAGTTTTGTTGGCAGTGAAAAAGTAAAACAAATACCACAAAGTATACAAGATGGCCCGAAGGGTAACGTATTGCCACGTAATGACAATAAAATTACACGTAAAAATACGTCGAAAATGACAGATGAGGAAATCATTATGGGTAGAATTCATGGTACTTTAGATAGTGAAAATCAAGAACGTTCTAAATCGATACGTGTACCGCGTTACCGACCCGATTTTATGAATCCTATGACACCAATTATGCCACGTAGTAGCAATCCATTTGCTGGTAACGCTTTCGATGGCAATTTTCAGGGACCAAAGATGTTTTCTCAAAGTATTATGACAAAAACTGTACGTAAACCGGATGGCACATACGAAACAACAAAAATCGTTCAAGATTCTCAAGGCAATAAGACAACAACCATAACACGGCAAAAGGAAGATGGTAAATCAGAAACTGTTACAATATATGCTGATGATACTTCTAAAGGAAGAGATTTGCAAAATCCAAAAGAGAATAAAATGAATGACTCTACAAATCAACAGTCACAATTGTGTAAATACGAAAGGAACGTGTATGTATCAAAAGATGGCTACGCTTTACCAAAAAATTTGTGGTAACCATTAAATGATAGTAAATGTAAGGCTATATTCCAGCAGAAGCAATAACTACATCTATAGATTAAAGCAAAAATTAGAACTCTTATTTGGTACGATACATATTGTAAACCAAGCAGACAGTAACTAGAATAATTTTATCAAAATTCACTTATCTATAATCATATAATTATCTTCCATATTATCCAAAATCAATGAACGGTATACTAATTTATAAAACCAAATGTATCTTTATAATTTTCTTTCCCTCTGTTGTAGACATTGGTCATAGAATGTGTAGGTCGTTTCCGTTCATTTACCTTGGATCATAAAATTCTCCCTAATTAATTTTGCTTATTTTTTTAAGTCATTACATTTGGAAATAAATTACAAACTTTTCAGTGTCTGAAATGAATTTGTGTACGATTTTCATTAAATATAAACCTTTACAAAGCAAATACCATTTGAAATGCTAAGCAAAGTTGGCTTATTTGTTTTTTAGAGTATTGTTTTCCTTTTGTTAAGATTACTGTAAACCTCTGTTTTTGTAACTAAGCAAAATTTTTTGAATAAAATTCTTTTAAAAAATGGCGCAACACAAAAACATGTAAACAATAATTTTTCAAATTCTTCGGGGGAAATTTTTTTATTTTGCGTTTTCTTGGCTTAATTTTCTATGTTAAGCGTATAATATTATTTAAATAAATGATTAATGATCGCCATCCTTTTTAACAAATCTTAGGCCACAATAACCACAGACATGAGCACCCGGTTTGTCCAAATTTATGTAAACTTTTGGATGACCTAAGGGTCCATTACCCCCATCACAATAAACGACACGTTCAGTGCATTCTTTAGGTGGTAATTCATCAATTAATTTTATACCCCAATTCTCATTTACATATCGCTTAGCATTTATAAAACGTACATTACGATAATCGTCTTTATCAAATACCTACACAATACCGACAATAAAAGCGAAATCTGTTTACATAACAATTGATTCCTCTACAAATAAACTTATATAGATATATCTTTCAAATACCTGACCAGTATGAGTAACTTTATCCAAATCCCGACGTTCACAATAATTACGTATTATAGTAATTGGAGCACTAAATTTATTCAGATTTGCTTTTGGTAATTGATAAAGAATTTTACGGAAAGCCATTTTACTTTGATTTTTCTTTATTTGGTTTTATTAAACTTTCTCACTACTGATTTTTCCACAAAAAAGAACTATTTAACAATTCAATAAAGTGAAACACATGTTTTACTAGATTGTACTAAACAATTAAAGTGATTACAAAAATGCTAAATACAATTAATATATTCGAGATGCAGATGGCGGTGTATATTAAAATAATCATGGAAACCACACCAACTGCAGACAGTGCCCCCACGTCTTTATTTAAAAAGTCGGGAAATTAGATAATTTATTTTTTTATTTATTGCCTTCCTCACTTATTTTTATTAACCACATATTTATAAACTTTCTTTCGGGTAAATTCCATTACAATTAAAATTACATTAAATTCCATTACAATTTATTTTGTGCGTTAACACAAAATAAATTGTACGTACATACATAAATATACACGGTACACCTATATACATTTACAGTGTAAGCTTTATGCAATTTCTCGTACGCTCGGTATAAAAGTTTCCCAATAGGATATTATCTGTTGTTGATGAGCCATTTGATCTTCAATATAACGGATAATACTAGATTTAAAATCTCTAATTCTATTTAATTCGAAGCGGAGCATTTCATTTTTAATTTCTGTTGATATCTCCTCGAACTGCTGTTGGCAACGTTGAACTTTTACTTGCCACTAACAAGTAATAAAATTAAAAAATAAATATTTACAACAGTTTAATAAAATAAACCAATATACATATTATATTAAAAAAATAAATAAATTGTGTAAGATTATAATATATATATAATACCTCTGACACTTCTTGATGAGCTTGTTCAAGTTTTTCTGTGCGATTAGTCATTTCATAACGCCCTCGACTTTCACGCCGTTTTGTTAATTGCATTTGAGCATTTTGCCAATATTGAAATACTTTAACGCGTTCGTGGAAAATAGATTTGATAGAACCAAATAAACCTAAGTAATCTTTGATAAATTCCGCTAATATATAATAATCGGAATTTGATTGCTCTGAACGTAATATTTCAATTTTCTCTTCTGTATCCGCTAAACACGATAATGCACGGGATAAACTCGTATGCTCCTCGCACGTACTTAGCATGGCTGCTGATTTTGCTACCAAGCCCGTAAGGTTGGCTAATTCTTTACGCGTTGTCACCAATGATTTCAATGCAGAATATAATTTTTGTAAATTACAATCTAAATTTTCTACTTCGGTTATTTTTTCGTCAAACCACGGATCGTTTTCATCCATTTTATAAGTAATTTTATTGACGGTTTCACCAACTTTATTGAATAATCGTACAACAGCCGCCCCACTTAACGCTGCTGTATTAACAGCACGTGGCAATTCTTCAACAGATTCTAAAAAATTAACAAAATCAGAGTCTATTCTTAATGTAGGATGTTGGGCTGTACGATTTATAAAACGCTCTAAGGATGCGCGACGTTGTTCTACCCATTCAACATTTATGGTATTTCCAGGTTCACTCTGTTGTGGACTGATCTTGACTTTTGTTGTACCTAATATATTCTTTGATGGTGCTGGTGGTACAATTTTACCCAATTTTGTATATTTACTAGCCAATAAAGCATGAATACCCAGAAAATCACTAAATCGCCGTAACGTACTAAATTCTTCTCGTTTAAATTGTGGAATGTTTGTTCGGGTAGTCACCCTGCAGTATTTTAAAATAAAAGAAACAAATTTAATAAAAATATGTATATACACGCAAAATAGTTTAATATACTGATTACACCGTTTCGCAATCGTTTCTTTTAGAAAGCAAAGGTATTGTACTTATTCATTATACTTTATTGTAATTTACAATGCTAATTCAAATAGAAGAACAATGAAAGTTTACAGCAATTCTCACGGACAATTGATTTCAATTATAGATAATAGTGAATTGACAAAAATGAGTTATTTAAAGAAAAATCGGATTAATAAACTAAAGCAAGAAGGAAGAAATATCCAATACTTTGACAAATTCTTATTCATCACTATTTGTTAAAATAAGCGGAACTTACTTATATGTTAAATATGAGCTCATGCCATCACCAACTTTTTGGGGTTCGGACACTGTTATTTCTATATAATAATCACCCTTGTTGGATAAAACATCTTCCATATTTGATGATGTGTGGCGCTAAAATGAAATTCTTCCATATTAGTCATTTCAATGCTTCTATATTAAAGCACTTTGTTTTATCTAATCAAAATTCATGTTCTACTTTAATAACATTTTAACAGTCAGAATAATAGTAAATATCAAACACATTCATGTATACTAACTGTTGCTTTGCATATATATATATGCAAATATGTATCATATAAACATTTGAAGATAAGAAATTCAATTCTATGTAATCCAAAACGAATAAGTAAATTTAACATACACGCACAAAAAGTAAATAAATTAAAAATTAATCGCGGGGATTCCGTATTCTTATTTATAACGGGAAAACAATTAATTCGGATCTTATACACACGGACACAAAATCAAAAACGACACCGCCCTTTAATTTGAAAGATATATAAAAATTAATACATTCGTCTTACATGCATACTGGAATTATTAGCACTATTATTTGCTACAATAGATAATGGAGGTGGTACTTCTTCCTCATCATCATCACTATCATCATCATGGTCGGCATTTTCATTGTTATTATTTATTATTGAAGAGACACCATTATTTATGTCCACATCATCAAATTCAGGCATTTGATCTTCTGCTTCCATAGATATATTTTTATTATTGCTTGTACGCTTATTATTCTTCTAACTCAGTTTAAAATAAATTATTTTAATATACTGTATTTAAATATACACACATGAAGGTACACTTGTTAATTATTCTTATAATTATACGTGTAAAATAGAACTGTTCGTGTAAAAAACACGCATAGATTTGTTTTGTAAAAAACAACACAGCGCTCTAGTAAAAATGTACAAATTTCTTCTCTGTACGTTTATATCATCCTTATTAAAGCATTTTATAAATTATCTGAAACTTAAAAGAAATATCATTTTATACAAAATGCTACTTTAGATTTCTCCATAAGTATATAATAAGTATCAAAAGTTTTACTAAAACAAGAAAAAAGCAAAATGCTAAATTATTTTTAATTTTTGTAGTTTCTGAAGTTAATTATATAATCTGTTAGTCAATATCCTAAGTAATTATGAGTGTGTTTTAAAATACAATTTCATCTTGCAATTCTAACGGTAACTCTAACATTTTCTCATACAATATTGATTTTGTGAAAATATTGTTGCTGTAAAATTTCCTTCATTGGATTAATTTGGTATTGATTAGATTAATTTTGGTTTAGAAAACGATTTGTGAAAAAGAGGCAAAAAAGTAGTTTACAAATCGACTTTTCGTGGTTCATAAATCGACTTTAGTCTTATTGGAGATTATTGGATATTAATTTAACGTGGCTTCAAACGATAGTATCAGAACGCAGAATAGTAAAGTACACCCGAGTACAGGGGCAGGTACCGCCCGCAGTGTTTGGGCCCTGCCCCTAACCTATGATAGCTGCAATATGGTTGCCGAAGAAGATAATACCACCCAAGATGTAGAAGGTGTCAGACGGTCGCACTTAACGGTTGGTGATACCAATACACCTGAAAACAGGGCTACTAATAGTCCAACAAATATTTCAACTGCAACAGTTAAGAATAATAATGAGGATGTATTCCTTTTTGAAAGCACTAATGGTTGTGTGGTACATTTAGATGATATTTTTGATACAATTAAAAACGGTGAGGTGAGCGATTTAGAACACTTAACTGAAAAATTTGGCGTCGAGTGTTTATCAGCCCGTGATCGACATGGCTACACCCCTGCCCACTGGGTAGCCTTAAATGGCAACATTCAAATGTTGCGTTATTTAATAGAACGTTCAATTCCAATCGATTTACCGTGCTTAGGTACACAGGGGCCTCGACCTATTCATTGGGCCTGTCGTAAAGGTTATGCCGCCGTTGTCCAGGTTATGCTACAGTCCGGTGTAACTGTTAATGTGGCCGACTTTAAAGGTTTGACACCATTGCATGTTGCTTGCATGTATGGTCGAACAGCCACAGCCGCTTATTTACTGGGCATGGGTGCCTTAAACCATTTAACTGATATAAATGGCGATACTGCTCTCCATTGGGCTGCATATAAAGGTCATGCTGATTTAATGCGCCTTTTAATGTATTCGGGTGTTGAATTGCAAAAAACTGATAATTTTGGTTCAACACCTCTACATTTGGCATGTCTTTCTGGTAATATGACTTGCGTGCGATTATTGTGCGAAAAATCTAATTTGGATTTAGAGCCACGTGATAAAAATGGTAAAACGCCAATAATGCTAGCTCAATCTCATCAACACCAGGATGTTGTAAGTTTTCTATATAATGAAGTGAAGAAGAAGTCACGTTGGATACCATCAATTTCGGAAATATGGGGTTGGCTGTTCGGCGGGGCTGGCGATTCTAAAGGCCCATTATTACTATTCCTATTCTCAGTACTGTTGTGGGGTTATCCAATGTATATGATACGCGTATGTAGACAATATGTATAACAAGAATATTATACTTGGGTGAGGTCAAATTTTGGGTATCCACCGTTCAAGCAATATTTCATAATTTATGATAATTTGAAGTTAAAGTCGTGCAAATTGATCTCGCCGATTTACTTTTATACAGATATAGTAACATAACTGCCTTTATATTTTTCCAAAATTTCATTTTTCTGTCTGAGTTATGAGCGAAAAAGTGTATATTTTTGCTCAAAAAAGCGGAAGTGTTCTTAGTTTACGTTGCGCTATGGGCCCAGTTACGTGCGCTTTGATCTATTTGGCACACTTTCAATACAAACTAATGTACATGTACTTCTAATGTTTCTGTCCAATTTGAAGTCAATATCATTTTGTTTGCAACCATAACAATGTTTATTATGTACATGCAGCCGGACAGACATATCTAAATCCATTCAGAATTTAATGCTGATCGATAATATATATACTTTATAGAGTTCTTTTCTTTAATGCGTTACAAACTTAATGACAAAGTTAGAATATCCCCAACCTCTGGGTGGTGGGTATAAAAATATCATTTGAAAATTCATTCTAATCTTTGGATATTTTTGTTTTTGTTTTGTTAGGCTATACCTATCACTTGGAACATATTACGCCGTGCACATTACTGCTTTATCTATTGGAACGTCGTTATGTGGATAAGTTGGATTATAGCAAACCGTCGCGATCCCGGCTATATACCACTTAGTTCTGAAGCCTATTATCGAGCCATAAAACAGATTCCATATTTTGATAAGCTTAAAAAGCGGAATATTATCTTGACGCGCCTTTGTCATAGCTGTCGTTGCTTAAGACCATTACGAGCCAAACATTGCCGCGTCTGTAATCGTTGTGTGGCCTATTTCGATCATCACTGTCCATTTATATATAACTGCGTTGGCCTTCGTAATCGTATGTGGTTTTTCTTATTCGTTTTGTCTGTTGCTTTAAATTGCTCATTTACCATTTACTTTGCGTGTTACTGCATAATAATTGAAGGCTTTACTTTATTATATGTTTTGGGTTTAATCGAGGCAGTTGTATTTTGCGCTCTTGGTTGGATTTTAACTTGTACTTCCGTCCTTCATGCCTGTATGAATTTAACTACTAATGAAATGTTCAATTATAAACGGTATCCTTATTTAAGAGACAAACGGGGTCGTTATCAGAATCCTTTTTCACGGGGTCCCGTTTTAAATCTATTGGAATTTTTTATTTGCCTTCCGCACGATAACGATTTGCTTTTGGAAGAAAACATATAAAATTAAGGAGAATTACTGACAGGCAAGCACAAAAATTTGCCGGAATTTACAGATGAATCAATGGAAGAACATCTATTACAAGATTACGTATAGCACAAAAGTAAAATACCTTGTGTTCATTGCTTTAGTTTTCTTTGAGTTATATTGACTGTTTGTTATGTCTTTCTTCTTATAATTCTTATAAAGCCTTAACATAAGAACGAAATAAATTTCGTTATATAACCAGTTCATATATTCAAGTACACAAGGCTTATTACGACGGCACTAAAATTAAAATTCTCTTTATTCTACACCGCCTATTATAGTAATGCAAGACATAATACATTTGAACATTCAGAAGGATGAACCGTCTATCTATCTGTCTAATGCAAGATCAAATCATATAGCTCGATTTGTTAAATATTTTCATAAAATAAAGCAATCAACCATCAGCCTGGCTTATTTTTAAACTTTAAAAAACTAACTGTTCTCCTATATGAAAAAAAAATACTGCAGAAATCTGAAGATTTGTTTTTGTGTCTTAAATTTTTCTTAACGCATCTAATTTGTTCAATGAAAAAAGAAGAACTTTGTATATAAATCTTAAATTAAATTTTCTCAAAAGAAATTACTTAAATGAACTGCCCGGCTTAACATCCTGTTTTAAAGATATGATGCAAATTCAATTGCATCATATCTTCTTAAATTCAATAATAATACATGTAATTTCATATATTTACCGGATAGAAAAATTTCTGAATGCTTATTTGTAACACGTACCTCCGAGCTTATCCAAAAAAAAAAAAACTTGCGCCACATAAAGCCGGAATATTTCGAGTTGATTAAATACTTTGGCATTTACACATTAAAATATTTCTATATGTAAAATGGAATAGCATTTTTCCCACTATAAAAAAAACTGAAATAAACTTTAACTTTCAAAACAAAAATCATAATTATCTGGATCATCTGGTATGGGCGGTGAATCTTTACTAATATCAACACCTTCCGTATCTAATAAACGCAATTTAATTTCCATTGATAATAGTGTATCAAAATCTTCTTTCTTCTGTTTACTTAACATGGTCTGTCCTAATAGTGCATTAATACCATCTGTCCAATAGTTGAATGTGATTTCATCTGGTGCAACAAAATCCAACGTAGAATGGTCCATGTTATCAAATGTTATGGAAAATGCTAAATTAACCGCCGATTTACGAGTGCGCATTTCTTTCATATGAGGACATTCTTTACCCTCTAATAATTGTTTAATGTCGACAACGGAAACTTTATTTGGTAATTCTTCTAATGTGGGTACTGTTTTTTCATCACAATCACCATAGTGAATAACTTTATGATTGGGTGACAAGCGGGCGTACCAAAACTTATCTTTAGAACGGGTTCCACGAGAATATTTGGAGAATCGTGTTCCTTCTATTAAAAATGCCAGTCTTTGCTGTTTAATTAAATCCAAAATGTGCGGTGAAATTTTGTCTTTCAATTTAACTATGGCTGAAGCAGTCGAATCACATTCCTCTTTGGAAGTTCTCTCCTGTTGTCTTAAGTTCGTTATAGTTTGATACGTAAAATGGGCAATCTTTCCACGAAAATCTTCTAAATTATCTGGCCGTTGCTTTAGTGAACGCGTTATTTGTTCACGTACTACACTAAACACTTTAAGAAAATCTTCTCCAGTTGCACGCATATCCTTCCATGTACGATTCAAAGTCATAATAGAAATACAAAACAATTCTTCAAATGGTTGATCATGGGTAAAGAACATTGGTTGAAAATCGACAGTTTGATGATCAGAAGGTGGCTCACCAATACGTAATATGTCACATAGTAGTTTAACTAGTTCAACGGATGTTCGTCCAAATGGACATCCATGCTCATCACCGCGGCATGAATTTTCATGAATAATTTTAGTATACTGCTGGGTATAATTGCGGGCAAAATATAACATACAATCTAATGCTAAAATACCTGGTGGTATTTCCATAAAATCTTGAATTGGATTTATGTCACATTTGAACCCAAGTTTTTTATAATATTGAGCCACATTTATGTTACATGTAGATGAAGAAATATTGCTACAACTACTACCACTACCCACACCGGTGCCGCTGGCTCCACCTCCACCACTACTATTCGCGATATTTATACCTCCCATAATTCCAGGATAGTCATCAAATGCTATGCGTCGTAATTCTTTAATCTTATCATGAACATCTTGATCCTGTGCATTAATTTTCATACGCATCCTTTGTTCCATTAAACCCAATGTTAATGTTTGCAACACATACAATTGATGCGTCATTTCTGTACTGGTTACATTACTGATTAAAGCCAAACGGTACTGCTTAGCACTAATTACATGTGCCATATGGTGTTTGCGATTATCATTTGCTTTTACAAATAATGCATTTATCAAAGCAATAGCATTTTGCATTATAACAGAGGAGTTGGCATCTTGTAATAATTTCAGTAAATCTTGTAATGTTACCTCATGTTCTACCAATGTATACTTGGAGCTATTTTGTACAATATTTTCCAAATTAGAGAGTGCACTTTCCGTGCATTTTGGGAAATGTTGGAAATTTTGTACTATATATATACTACGTTCCACAAAACTATTTTGTAATATTTCCCATGATACTGTGCCGTGTTCCATTAATTCTACAAAACTTTTCAAACTATATTTTAACATGTCATCTTCTCCTTCCAGTGGCATTTCAATCATGTCGATGATGATATTTAAGCCTTGCTCTTTAATGAATTCTAAAGCAAAAGTTAAGTCCACTGAAAGGGCTGATAAGTCTTTAAGACATTTAATTTTGTCAAATGTGGACCCATTTTTTAAGGTTTCCAAGGTATCATTAGCCGTTTTAGATGGTGAATATTGCAAGCGTAATACGGAACCATTTTTAATTTCATTACGATTCTTTTCAGTCACATATTTTTGATTATTAGCTTCACAAAATTGCAATGAATAGTTTTCTGGATCCACAATACCCCAACAACTGCATATTTCTTGAATTTTACCTTAAATAAAATTTTTTTTATTTTAACTAAGTCAAACTTAATAAATAAAAGATAAAAGCCAAAATCATATGTACAAACAACACTTTATATTTTACCATACATATTTATGTTGGGCGTTGGTTAATTTTTTTTAATTATTTTTTATTCTTTGTGAAATTTACCAGTTAGAGGTTGACGCTGATCAAGATTTATTAATTGTGCAATGTGATTTTCAAATTCTACGGCAATTTTTACAATATGTTGAGCATCTTTGGAAGGCATCTTTTTGGGTATCATGATCTGTTCCGTTAGCACTTATCATAGACATTATTCGTAAAAAAGTTAATAATTAATACCATCCCAGAATAAATATGTAATAGACCCAGAAGTTTTTAATTTAATGATATAATTTCTTAAAATAATTGATTCTTACAATACACTGTGATTACACCTTTGCCAAAATTGCGATTTCTTCTAGATGGCGCGATCGCAGGTTAAACTAAGTTACACAATGAATTCTAAAATGACTATTTCTTATATTTGAAATGTATTTGATGCTCATATTACTAATTCCACAAATTATTACTATTCCACAAATTTTACTTAGAAAAACAAAGATTTTTTGAACAAAGTAACTCTTGTAGAATTTATTTATTATTCTGAATTTATGTATTCTTAAAAAATTGTAATACGAATAGTCCTTTTTATTAGAACATTGCAAAAAGAAATTACATTTTCGTTTTTGTTTAGCAACATTAGAAAGCAAATACTTTATGGAGCAGACGATGTTGATGATGATGCTATCGTCGACGACGGCTGCTGCACGGTCGTGGGTAACGACGACAATACGTCTTGTATAAAACTTAAAGGATTTTCAATCATAACGAAAAGGCCGGCTGCATCGCAAAACTCTTCAAATGATGTGCAGGGCAAAAAATCATCAGTAAATGTTTCCAATATGTCGTCCGTTTGTTTTAACAAGACCTCATCATTTTTGCGTATATAATTAAACAGAGATATAGACCAATCTTCTTCTTTGGGTGTTGGAACTGTTTTAAATAATTTATTATAGAGGAGATCGACTAAAGCCCACATCATACAATATGGCTTGTAATTATATGTATAATCTTTTTCTTGCCGGTCCGCAGGTGTTAATAACGCTTTACATAAAGTCGCTGGCGATACATTACGAGCATGTCCTATAGCAATTAAGCGTTTTAGATGCGCCACTTTGTGTTTGTTCCATAATTCCGATGAATGTAATGACAACGACATAGCTAACATATACAATGGACCATCGACATCATATGCACATTCTAACCATTTCTCGGAAGGTGCCGTCATTAAGTATGTTAACAATGTTTTACTATCGCGGGCAGCTGATCGTGATGATAGTAACAAGTAAACAGCATAGAAGAGTAAATAAGGTATAAAGTGCATATTAGATTGCGGACCTCCACCACCTGCATCATCATGGAAGCTACGTTCCCAAGCAAAACGCATTAATAGTAATTTTAGATCATGAATGCTATTTATATAATTAATGTCGCAACGTTGAGTACTCTCCTGCATGTAACTAGCATGGCGGGTCATACAAGCGGAAAATGCTGTCTCCACGACTTCTGGGCCCCATAATGGCAACAAACCATTACAACGTGTATTGGCATTTTGTAAACTTGCACGCTCCCACTCATCTCTTCCTCGAGCTAAACGTATTGCAGATGTATGGCAATCCACATGTACCACATTAAAATGTGTTACTGTAGTGTAACCAATTGTTTTGCGAGATTTCAACTCAAATTCTTCCACATTACAACGCTTGGTAAATGTGTAAATACCCAGAACTTTTGCTGGCTGGCAAGCATAACCTTCACGACATATGAAACAAGTGAGCCCAGTTTCATCACGTAATTTTTCAATTTTCTGTAAAATAGATCCCTTAGCTGTTACTTGACCTTTTTCATTGGTACGCATACCCAATGCGTCTAATTGTTTTTCCCTGGTGGCCATCGCCAAACGTTTCTTTTCTGTTCGTGTGAAATCTCTTACTTCTTGGACTCGAGCTGCAGTGGCAGCATCGGTACATAAAGCTTCTAAAAGGTTTTCAGCCAAACTGCCCACATGTTCATCACTGCTAACTTGTTCTAAGCGATGTATAATGGGTATAATATCTTTGCTAATAGCCAATTGTGTGGCTTCATGTTTATTAGCCAACCCAGTTAAAAAACGTAATATATATTTTAGACTGGGGCGCGATATAAATTCTTTCAATTCATCTGAATCTGTTCTCAATAATGTGGGCTTAACACATGGAGCATAGCGCGTTATGTAATTAATGGCCTGCTCTACAATACCCAAACCCACAATATAATCCTTTAACGTACCACCAATACAATTATGTTCAATTTGATTGGTTAATACACAAAATAACTCCAATTTAAATTCCTCTTCAGCGTTACGTTCGGTGTCTAATCTATCAAAATCTAAAATGTCTTTAAAATGTTCACAAAGCAAACCCATTTTTACTTCATTTCCGTAAACCAATGCAGCCAACACACGAATTAAATGTCTTAATACTGAAGGATTATTACGAACATTCGAGCACTCCGTGCACGATATTAAGGCTGTAACATATTCCGGCCCTCCAAAAGTTAAAGAAAACTGTAAAAATGAATCTAAGGTATCACTTGCCGCCTTCGATAAAACAGTTTCCATAATTTCTAGTAATTGCTCGGTAACGGCCGACTGTATAGAATCTGGCGGCTCCGATTGTAAGCACATTTGTAAAACCTTCAGTAGAGTGTTTACAGCTCCCAATTCAGGTTGACACAACACTTCTTGGCATCTGCGCACTTTAACGCATATTAAGAACAGTTTCAGTAAAACTTGTATTAATTCTCTGGTTCTGGGAATGCTTTGTAAGTTTCCAATACGATCCAACATAACTTTTAAACCATTACAATTGGCTAAAACATTGGCCATGCGATATAATTGTTCTGTGTCCACTTCTTCTTGAGATTTATTATTTAAAGTTTCTACAAATTCTTCAGTGGCATCACCCAATAGGCCACGCATACGATAAATAATGCGCATAGCATCACGTTCACCTCCCTCAGCTAGCCACACCTTGCGATAAACATCCTTAACCGGCAAATCTAGACTAATAATTTTGTTATTTACCAATAATTCCATACCATTGTCATCTTCCAATAAAGCAATTAGCTCACAATCCGTACAAATTTTATTTTTAATATCGCGCATTAAGGGACCTAAACCAACTTCCGTGGACGGATAGGGATTACCTAACATGCGGCCTTGTAAGAAATCTTCTTGTTGAGGATCTTTCTCCAAAGTCATTAAAAATTCACCTTCATCATTTTCCTCCGGATGGATAATGGAGTAGAGACGTTCAAATATAAAGACTGGTGTTTTAATATCTTTGACTGGGGTCTTTTCTACTGTGTCAATTAAAATTTCCATAAATGCTTGAGTTTCTTCTTCTGTGCCACTGGTCATTTCTTCTAACATTTCTAATAATTTCTCTTGAGCATCATCTATCAAACGAGTCCGTTGGACAACGAGTTTTCTTAATGATAAATAACCTTCCAAGACAGGTCCCAGCAATCGTGTTTTGTAAACTTGCCTTATAGGAGCATTTTCTAAAAACAAAGCCAATAATTCAACAAATTGCTTTAAAGCAAAACCCTGAGAAAGATCTGACGATAATGTTGTTTCTTCCAAGCGATGTATTTTGATAATTTCGTTTTTCAATAATTGTGAAATTTCCGTTAGGACACCTTTCAACGCTAAGTATTGACGCCATGGTGATTCAATTGCTAACAAGCGATATAAGATCAAGAAGTCGATACTAGGTTCACCTGCTTCGCCGACGTATTTTAAGAAACTTGTTAATAAATTTAGTATTTCACGTTTTCTTTCATACGTTCTACTAAGTACGGTTATAAGAGTGCAAACTACCGGACGTCGAAAACGCGAATTGGTATTAAATAAAATAGGCTGTAACCAACTGGCATTTAACACCAATGGTTGTCGCGGCATACCTTTACTGAGTACATTAGTGCGCCAACGTAAACCGTATTTCTCCATAAGATAAGCTTCACGTATTAATTTACGTTTCGCTTTCGATTCATCGCTAAGTATCGGTGACGATGATGGTGCTTGTTTTAAATGTTGATTATTATCTTTATCTAAACCAGCACCAGCAGCAGTAGCAGCACTTTGTAAGGTTTTATGTAAGCCACCGTGGTCGGCTACTACTGCCTGTAATATGTCTGCAAACATGCTTTCATCTTGTAGTGTTTTAAGTCCGGAAATTGTACTTATAAAATTGCCACCATTAACAGTTCCAGCAGAATTTCCCTCCTCATTGGTGCTACTATTATTATTATCAATTAACATAAATATATTAAAAATTTTATTTCTTACAGATGTTGGCATTCGCTTCCGCCAAGCCTCATAAGAATGTTGCGGATTCTCTTGCAACCATTTATTAAAATCGACAGTTATGCCATCCATACAAGATATAGATGATAATGACGTTGGACTAATTTCCCGATTCAATTTGGTTGTTGTTGGTATTGTTGGCGATATTAATTTCAGCATAATGTGTAAACAGGGTTGTATTACAGAATAGGCTGGACCTCGGGGGGTGCGGCATGTTAAAAGGAAAAGTTCAAACACCACTTTTAGTTTCTCTTCCCAACAAAAATCATCTTGACTGATTAAAACTCGTAACAGTTCCATTTCATGATGTGTAGCCGAATCCAAATTTGTTATTGGTATTGAACCAAGTAAGGCGGCCTTCACGCGATCACTAATTAAATCCAGTAATCCCATACATGCCTCACGATTATTTTTTGTTAATAAAACCAATAGATTACGCACTTCATCTTGTATTTGGGGTGTACCACGGCGTAAATTATGTTGAGCTAATTCTTCTACCAGACCTTGACTGTACAACACTAAACGGCATTCATAATTTGAAGCCATAGCTCTTAGTAAAGTCAGGCATTGTTCAGTTGAGGCCAAAGCACAACCGTAACATTTATTTAAGGTACAATGTTCACGACCATCTCCAGTCAATAAAGACGACTGATTACCAGGTTGCTGCTGTTCCACTTGGATGCGATCATAAGCAACCAATTCACTGCGGCAAGCCCTTACTTTTTGCACAATTTTCGATAACTCTTCAAAAGAAGCTCGAGACTCTACACAATATTTTTGAGCTAATAATTGTATGATCTTATTAACTTGTGAAGTGCCGTGAATGGTGCCTACATTTTCTTCCACTAAACGGTCTGAAGAACCGTGTTCGATAAATTTTTGTAATAATAATTCCAGCATTTGCTTATTCGCCAATAATTGACGATAAATACGATCAGCTCTTTCTAATGATGAATGGATAATTTGTACAGTTTTTACGCGATCTTCAGCAGATTCAATAGGATCAACAGCACAACACACCCGGCCATAGATACTAAAATCGAATTTCGCATATTTACAAAATCCGCATGAATGACATAAGAAGGGATCCTTCTCATCGTAATTAATAGCTCGGCATTTGTGACATTGAAACACATTTTCACCACAATTACCACAAACGCCTGGGTACGAAGGTACAGCAGCACTACATCTTGGACATTGTAAATTTTCAGAAGATCCGGTGACGGTCTCGTAAAAATCAGCGTACTCAATCATTAAATTGCACGCAGTAATAGGTAATGGAAAATCAATTTTCACTTCTGTCTGACCCGATTGCAATATTGCTGTACGAGCCTTATGCCACATGGCGTGTCGATTCTTTAACTCAACTACAGCTTGTACAGTGCGATTATTGTAGTAAATATTTATGGTGCGTACCATTTTTGTTCTTTTCAAATCAGCAATGCGAACAATTAATTTAGATATGGTATGACATTGAACTAATTTTACAATCATTGTAGTTGTTGTGAATTTAGTGTCTGATTTTATCGATGGTAATTTAATATTACCTATGGGTACTTCTGGATTATTACATACCAAGCATGGTTCTGATTCTAAATAATAACCACTCATTTGCAAAATGTGTTCCAAGGCGGCGTATATAGAACCATTTGGATGCTTAGATAGTAAATCATTTTGTTGGCGTAGTACTTCAACAGCTCTTTCTGTATATTCCGGTAATCTCTCGACAACGGTTTTCGTGCTTAGTGTTAAATAACCTAAAATATCAACAAATTGTGCTGTACGTCTGCCGAAACTTGGCACTAGAGGCCACATATTCCATAAAATGTTGATCAATTTTTCTTTTTGGCGTTCATTCGAATGCTCATAGATAGCGTATATTAATGAATGCGCTTGCCAGCGTATTGATGTTATGTTTGTTTCCAATAAAAATATGCGAACAAATTTATTTAATAGAACATCGGAAACATAACGATAAATTTGATGTACAAATGCACTACAATGTATAGCATCAAACTTTGAATCGAAACTCATTTCAGCCTCTTCAGATTTATCACGTTCTGAACGTGGCTTCGTTCCTGTATTTATAGAATTTTGTTCGACTTGTTGTTGCTGCTGCTGTTGTTGCTTAATTGCTTGCACATTATTACACATAGCTGCTTGTAGTAATTGTAATAAAATTGGCGAAACACCATCGTCTAATTGATAACAAGCGATTTCAATAAGAACGGGGATAACATCCTCATGGATCAAACAAAATTTTTGCCAATTTCCTGTACGTATTTGGCTGATCTCTTGGCATGTTCTTAAATGTTCAGTTAATTCAACCAATGAATCGTAACTAAATATGGGAACTTTTTGGTTTGACAATACTAAATTCTATAGGGACAGGAAAAAGAGAAGCAAAGTAATTGAATAAAGAAAAAGAGTAAAATAAATGGAATAAAATCATTTAAATAAGTAAATTTGAACTGTACCTTTGTATCGTAAAGGTTACATAACGCTTTAGCATGATTAAAATGTACATCCAATGAGTGACCATCCCGGAACATTCGGAATTTCTCTTTATTCCCGCATATATACATTAAAAGTTTACGAATCTGACGTCTCAGTAGAGCATTCAAATTGAGCATCATATATTCACAAAGAGTATATGTCATACTCTCACAATATTTCAAATACCAATCAAATGAGCATGGATGTGTTGCGCTTAGACGAAGAATTTGATATGGTAAACGTACCGAAACTTCAGTTAATAAGGTATCGTATGATTCAAAGATATCTGGATAATTTTTCAAATAATTATGTGGTATTAATGTTGATATATCCGGTTTGGGGCCATGCCTTACGGGTTTTAACAGATTATTTTGTGAGGGTGTAGTAGTACTTGAAATAGTAGCACTACTGATAACCCCACCACCACTATTGCCACTGCCACTGTTACTAAAAGTAGCCGACGTACCAGCAGCTTGATTTTGCTCATTTGATAATTGCTTCCAATGTTGTAATAAAGATTCCATCACCACCAAACAAAATGGAAAAGCACTATGATTACTTAATACGGTGGCTGTAGTAGTGGCTACAAATGATGCATTATCTTTAAACTGATGTGGTGGTGACGTCGTACCAACTTGTTTTGATTTTGTTTTGCCCATCAAAACACCAAACACAAAAAGTATAGCTAAACGTACTTCATTTTTGGGGCATTTTTCTTTCATCTGGGCAGCAGTGGTATTGGACTCTATTTCTACGTAAGTAACTAAAGCTGTTAATAAGTCATTTAAGATTTTCTGATCACGTTCGTTATTGCCATTTAAATCGGTTGTTAGCATTAATATAACTTGTATAAGGGGAACCGCTCTTAAGCCGTTGCAATCATCCAAAGTGAATATATTGGCTATGAAACTCTCTAACACAGCAGTTCTACAAACAAATACGTTTAAAGGAAAAACGGAAAGAACATATACACGTATGTACATCATGAAATGATATACATACACATGTATATCATATATGACATATACATGACATATATACATGATGAAAAATGAATACACTTCCTCACCTTAAATCATGTAATTTAGATAGTTTTTCCTCTTCATTTGTCCCATTCTCTTCTGTTTCATTGCTTTGATTACTGTCCGTGCGCATTTTAATAATCGTGACAGCACCACCAACACTGTTTATACTAGGAGCTTGAACATCTGTCGCAGAGATAGAGGCAACGCCTGCTACCCCTTTATTAATGTTACTAACGCTAGGTAAACTGCCACTAGGCCCGGCAGCTTCACCATATGTACTACTGCGGCCAGATGCGCCTCCGATACTTTCTACACCGCTACCACCACTTTCCGACCCGCCACTACCAGCAGGCTCAGCTGGTGATGTTCTTAATGTAGAACCATCTGTAGCTATATTGGACCCTTCATCATCGGAACCAGTCGCGGAGGCACTAGTTCCTGATATGATACTTGGAAATTGTTGTTGAGTACGGTTTGATGCTTCCACTACATTATGTATCTCATGCAAATTAGATAAATCTTGCTGTAATTGCTGTAAACTTGCATCACCAGGGCCACCACTATCAACACTACTATTACCACCAGTAGCTTCATGCTGTTGTAAACTTAAAGCTATTGCAAAATCCATAATAGCTTCATCATCGGCATCTTGTTGTAGCCCTAATAGTTGAGGGAAACCACTGCCAATGAACGCCTCTAATGGATCAACCAAAACGTTAGCATCGGTAGAATTAGCAATACCAGAAGAAACATATTCGGAACTGCCACTATGTCCTATCACAATTGGTGAGGAAGTGTCAAGAACTCCATTACCACTTCCACCAGATGTTCGATTACTTCCAGCAACTCTAACTATACTACTTCCGGACGCTTCATCTAAAGCATCGGCATCATTTTCAATTTGTTGACCACTTGTAGCAACGGCTCGAATTAAAGCCGGCGCCGTTGGTGTTGAGCACACTGGTGGTGTTACAATAGCCACTTTGCGCCTTTTTAATCGTGGATTTAGTAATAAGATAATGGCCTCTTTAGCACTATGACTAATTACAATCGATTCACTTTTTAACAACGCTATAAAATATTTTATCATACATTCCACTTGAGTAATATCCGCTACAGCGAATGCATGCATAATTTCTACTAAACAATGAACAATTGTTTCAATATGACATAAGCCCTGACGTACTATGGGTGTGGGTTCATCCAGCTGTGGTGTTATCTGATACAATTTCTCCAAAAACTCCATAAAATCGGCAACAATTTCATATTTATGTTCCGTACAAATTTTGCTTAAAGAATGAGGCCTAGTTGCAGCTATACTACGAACCATTAAGACCAGGCGGTAAAATGCTTCGGGGTCTATGTCCTTTAATGCCTCTCTGGAATTCAGTTTCGATTTCATATTGTGTAATTCATTATGCACATAAGATAACATTTCATAATCTTTAAATGCATGATAAGCTTGCCGGTTGCCGAATAAAGTGGCCAATACGTAACGTGATTGTGCTTGAACTTGATTTGGCGTTGGCATTAATAATAATGTTGTAGCAGTCTTCGTTGCTTTTTGCTTAATTGAAGCTGTTAAGACTGAACAGTCTCCCAATAGATTTAAAGAACAATCCAGAACATCTAAGAGATTTGTAACCATTTTATCTAAATTTGTTATGGAATGATATCCATCATAATTAGTTGGCGCCGTAACTAAAGCATTATTCCCTGTTAGAGCTGTTGTATTGCCACCTGGACCGCTTGCATTAGTACCTGAGACTCCTGTTAGAGTATTACCAACCATTTCATCAGCATCATCTGGCCATCCAACTAAGTCTTTACTTTTACCATACACTTCAATACAATCTAACATGCTAACATTCTCTGGATCTCGGGATTTACCAAACACAACTTTTAAACATTTATCGGATTGTAAGATTTCTTCACGAGTAAATGGTATATCAAACCATCTACATCGTCGTACTATAGTGGGTATAATACGGCCCCATATAACGACGCTTTGTGGTGTCCTTTGAGGATCTTGTGTTCCTAACAAAATACGTATGCCTACAATAACCATATTGGGATCGTTATTATAAACCTCTAGAGTAAATCCACTTGGTTTAGTGGAAGCAACGTACATTCCTGCAGAAAATAAACGATTCTTCAATTTTTGCTTGTTGTAAATTTGCAATAAATCGTTGCCACCAAATTCAACATCAGTTAAGAGTGTACAATGTTCAAAAAAGTCTATAGGAAAAATGGGTTGACCGTTTGGCCCAACCGTTTTTTGATTATGGCTTGATTTACGCTTAACTTTCTTTGGATTAGATTGATTATGGACTGCTCCCAAAGCAGGAGTTTTCATATATAAACTTGAGGTATATAATTGATTACCCAATGGTTGTATTTGAGGTGATAACCAAAAGTTTGTTATTTCCGGTTGGGCTGTAAAAATTCGTAAACTGCCATCTTCACATAATAATATTAATGTTGTTTTCTCTACCCCTGCCACTGTATGCCTTATGGCAACCATATCCATTATACGTGATTTGGGTGATTGGGCTTTAATTTCTTGCATTATAATACGATCCGGTGTAAACATAAATATAACTGGATTATTTGATGTATGCATCATGGCACAAATTAATCCGGGATGACCAGGTATTTCCGTCCATTGACATAATGGTTGAGGTGGACCTTTGGAAGAATTCTTAGAAGCTGATCCAATTTGTAAATGTGTGATATACACCGCACCCTTATTAACATCAACCAATGGCGCAACAAAGCTACGTCCTACTGAATAGCTAAAGAATAATAATTGCAAGGTATGAGAATAGTAAATGGAGACACCGCCGCCTGCTACTTGTCCATTAATATCTTTAATTTGTGGATGATTCAATTCTAATGTGTTGGTAACGAAAAATTCACCATGTTTTGCTTTACTTTGATCATCCAGCTTCTGATAATATATATATCCCGTAGAAGCTATTATAAGCATATAATACGAGTCATCCTGATAAACAAAAGTACAATCACGTAATTTACCTACAGCCACTAAGAAATAATATTCAGGACTATAAGCATCTTCTGCTAATTCGTAGATTTTTACATAGTCAGCTGTAACCAAAGCCAACATAGTTTGTGATCCCGGTAACCATATAGCTTTCTTAATGAAATTACCATTTTCCAGCTGAGGTGTTAACACGATATGGTCATTCGTTGTACCATTATTAGTAAAAGTTAATATATGGCACTCTTTTAAACCACATACTGCTAAGCAATCTTCATTTGTAGGATTGGCTGTTAGTGATAATACGGTACATGGTATAGGGGCCGATGACAGTTGGGTTAAGGTTAATTTCCGTTTGGCTGCATCGGCTTGTTTTAGCAAGGCCGACAATTGTAATATAGTTACTTTACCCTTTTCATGTGACACAGCCAAATGTTGTCGTTTGCCATGTGGTGAGGACAGGCAACATAATGCTACACGCCGAACTAATCCTGACGACAACAATTGCTTAATGGTTTGACCTTGATCGCCTGAATAACTCATGCGTACATTTTCAAAAGCACCTTCTTGAGAACCCAATGTGGGTACCATTAATTGATCATTTAATTGGAAAGTCTGATTGCCCATATGTAAACGAGTTAAGGCAATTTTAGCACGTTTGTGACAACCAACTATGGAAAACATTTCGCAATTCTCTCGTATAGCAGGGATTAAAACATCGAAAAAATCCAATATGCATTTAACAATTGCTATCCATTGATCGGTATTTTGTAATGCATCGCGAGACGTTTCTAAGAGTTTACTAAGCAAACTTATGCGATCACTAGACTGCTGACTATTAAGCACTGGATTACTTTTGGTAGTTGTGGCTACTGTTGTAATGTTACTATTAGTGCCACTACAACTGCTAGTGCTGTTATTGACATTGCCAGTATTACTATTATAAGTTTTTTGACTTTGCGTTGAATTCGTTGTTTGGGCTCGTTTGGTTTCACAAATGGAATAATTTGGTGGCGTCGGTGTATTGTACTCGTTGCAACTCTCTGCTGTTGGTCTATTACTTTCGTTATTGTTAATCGAAGCTGTTGCGGCAGCGGGAGAGGCAGTGGTTACACGGCGACTTAGTGCCTGACAAGAGCCGTCTTCTTTTGCTCCACAATCACAAAAGAAGTTACCGTATTTAGCATAACTAACATCGTGTCCTTTATGACAGACTCGAGCACATATCGAGCACACGCCAACGGTGTTTACCATATTACAAGTATGACAATGATACCAATGTTGATTCATAAATTCTTTTTGTGTTTGTGAGAACGTACACAATTTATTATTTAGACTATCTTCATCGGAATCATCAACAAATGAATCATCATCAGCCTCCCCAGTAGCCAATTCATCCATTAAATCTTCCAATTCTGTTTGCATATCATCATCCCAAGGTGGCTGTAAATGTTTACTGCCCCGGTAACCTAAACTTTGTAATAATTCTCCTAAATATTTTAATAAAGCATTAATATTATCCAGTGTGGTGGAAGGCATTATTAATGATTCTAAATTTTGTGCTTTTTCTAATACTTGATATTTTGTAATTTCTAGCCACATAATCGTTACATTAAATAGAGTGGCGTGGCCTCGTACGGTGCTCGTATCCGCCAGAGTAATCATGATTTGCAATACATCTGCAAAATCGGCTGCCTCTTGCGGTGGAGCAATGAGAGACTGGCCAAGTTGCAATAATGATTGAAATAACAAAACAGCAACTTCACTTGAACTTCCCCCTTTACTATTACAAACTATATGTTTGACGATACTCAATAATAAGGCACCATTACGTTCGATTTGTTGCCCCATGCTACCACTACCGCCACCCCCACCACCCAGTCGTTGATCATCTTGTGTTGAAAATTCCGACTGATTGTTGGAGGTAGCTATCATTAAACTACTACCAGCTTTTTTTTGTTGTTGCCATAACCCAATCGATTGAGCTGCTTGCAAAGTATTACCAATATCAGCACCTCCATCACCACCTGATGTTGCCGTTTTAACAACACTGCCAGCAACAGTACTAACGTTTGCTGCATCATCATCAATATCCATGTCTTCAGGGGCATCTACAATCGAAGATGGAGCCAGTTGGTCTGTAATACTTGGTATTGCAGAGACTGTAGCCATATTTGTTGGCGTTTGAGCATTACTTGAAGGTGTACTTGATGGTTGTGTACCACCCGTATAATTTTTATCCATCGTATTTATACTTGTTGCTTCGCCAGTGATATGGCGTTGGCCTTGAGGTCCATATATGATATGACTTAACCAAGTTTTAATACGATTTCCCTCAACATTTGATAGTGGCGCAAAACATTCCAATAAGTGTTCCAGAGGAAATTGGGAATTCGGTTGCGCAGCCAGTTGAAATAATTTATCAATAAATTGCAGTAAACGTTTGGCGTACAACTGGGATAATGTTGTACCATTGAATGATAATAATAATTCTATTAAATTACCCTTTTCCCCTTCTTCTTTATTATGCTGCATCACTTTTTCTGTGGCTTTTGGAGATCCAAAAAATTGATACATTGCTTTTACACCAACCGGTTTATCTAACATTTGTGTCATCGATTTCAAAACTACTATTAGCAGTGATTCATTATATGATAATGTTGATGATACATTAGATGATTGATTTTGTTGTTTTTGTTGGTGTTGTTGTAACGTTGCTTGTGAATTTTTTGTGGTACGTAACTCTTCAGAGAAGTCCAACAGCAGTTTATAGTAATTTTTCACAATGTATTTATAAGTCATTAATTGGCGCATTTCATTCGGCTGTTCCATCTCCGCACTGTCCTCATTAATTACGGCACTCTTTCCCGAATCCATCAATGTTTGCAAACATTTCTCAGCTATATTATAAGCATATTCCATGCGGGCATCTAGCGTTATTTCAACTAGTAAGGCTTTCAATTGTTCTGCAATACTAAACTCCAGAGTAGAAGTTGTGACATCTTTAAGAGCTTGAATCGCTCCAAGTATTATGTTTATCAAACTTAATAAACTTTTTAAACAATGTTTCATTGAGTTTAACGTTGTGTAATAATTGAAACGCGTTAATTCTGTTATATGAGCTTCAATGACAGCGGTAGTATATTCTTCTACAGGATATTGATGATGGCCTGATGAGGCTGATGCTGACGATGATATACTTTTTTGAAATGTTGTCTCTCTTACTGGTAAATATTTACGCCACTCGGTTGTTATGATTTCACAATCTTCTTGTGGTAATAATTTTACGTAAGCGTTTGCCAATTCATGTGTAGTGGTGTTATTCGTGTTAGCAATCGGAATAATATGTTTTAATAATGTACGTGGTGTTAAATCGGTAATTTGTTGCATCATTTTCTCTCGTAGCGTTTCCATTAGGATTTTCATCGTTTTAATTAAATTTAGTAATAAATCATGATGCAATTGTTGACGTTCCTGCATAGCATTGACAGCATCTTTCGTTTCACTTTCACTTAATGTGCCTGTTACATAAACTTCCTCGTTGATAGTTGTTATGGCTACGGGACATTGTGCTGTTCCAATCGTCGTTTGGCTACCTGACGTATTTAGTGTTGCATTATTTGAGTCTGCAATGCCATTTGTTACTGATGTTTGTGATGTCGTTGTTCGAATTTCATAGAATTTTTCTGGTTTAATGCCTTCTTTATCAGCCCATGCTACTACCAGCATACGGGCTAATAGAGCATCCAATAATATAATATTCGATAAACGCAGATTTGCTGTAGCAAAACAATATTATATGCAGTTAAACAATATTATACATCCATTATTTGTAAAAAGCAATTGCATTGCAACCCAAACTACCCAGCCCGTCTAGTTTTTTTAAATGTATTTGTACAAATAAAAAATTAATATACGTATGGTATACATGTGGAAAATAAATGCAACACACAATTGAATCTAAAAAACTAATTTTAAAAGCTTTAAAGCCTTACACATTTACCAATGTTATTACAAATTTGAATGATAATTCAATAAGTGGTAACTTACTTATTTATTAATATACTTACATTTATCTTCCAATTCATTGAACGCTTTTACGCCCAAAAGCGTTTGCTTTAAACTGAACTTAACATCACTAACACGACTGGTAACATTGTTCCACAAAGATTCAGCAAAGTGCGTATACATCCCCTGTTTTATTAAGCTGGTTATTATTAAATAATGGGCCGATGGGCATAGTATTGACCACATTAATGAATGTAAATTAGGTATTCTATCGGTTAGTAATTGCTCAACATGGGTGGTAGATGGTGGTAACCCCAACAATAATTTCCAACATATACTAAAACAATAGCGTACAGCGCATAATGTATGTATATTGGACTTTGATTGCCACGATAATGTCATATCCGTTATACTCAATATATCAATTAATGCATTAACCAATAACGGATATTTCAATTTATCTGGAGTACATAATATGAAATTCCATGCCAAACCGTCCAATTTAAAATCTTGTAGTTGTTGCTGTTGTTGTTGTTGCTGTGATGTTCCACTTGCACTGCTATCATTGATTACGGTTAAAGAATAAAATGTTGGCCGAACGTCTACGTAAAAAGAAAGCAGATTAAGGAAGAAGCACAAAACGGAAAAAAATGTGCAAAACAAACAATTCATTAGTAATGAAGATTATTTATGCAGAAGTCGTAAATTTTCTGTTTTTTTTTGATCCTTTAACAAAGTATAATCTTAACTTCTCTAATTACAAATTAAATATCAAAGCAATCATTTATACACATACTTGATATACAATCGATGCCACTTTTGCGAAATTTGTCTTCAATATCTTTACGGAAAAATGATAACAATTTCGTCTTGTTATTTAATAAGTCGGTAATTTTTTGATCATCGGATAATGTACTAACACTGAAAAGATTCCAACGTACTTGATCTAATAATTCCGGTGGCGCATTATATAAGTGTATCATTAGGTATTCTAGAAATAATAGTAAACGTGATAACAGCATAATTTGAGAATTTCGTATTGGTTTTCCCAGTGATATTTCGCGACACACTTCAGCACAACGTATTACTCCTCCAGCCGTTAAAAGTAGAATCGATTTCTTTTGCATTAAATTTAGAGAATGATATAAAAATAGTAATAATTGAGCATGTTCCATATTTAAATCTTCGTAATCAACATCTGAGGGTATATTAGACATAGATGTTCCACAAACACCTTCCACTAACGTATTAATTAAACGATGCCATACAGATAAGCAAGCTGCTTCTTTTTCTTGCGCCGGTTTCAATAATATTATTTGCACTAACACAGATAATGTACTTGGATATATTTGTAAAGGCCATGTACTGGTTTCTGTAGACCATGGTGATACGCCCAAATGTTGTAATAAATTTGCTTGCAGTGCCTCATTTATTAAAGATCCCGATATTAAATTGTGTAAATAACGACCTACGGCACCAGAAAATCGTATCATAGCTGCTTGCCACTTAGAGCAAGTAGCCGCTTCAGTTTCACCTCGAGCCGAATCGCGATCCAAATCTTTTAATATATTTGCCATTAATAACATTTGTTGATCGCTTAAGCCAGCCTTGACATAACGTTGCAAATAGTTATGTTTTTGGGCGAAAAATTGATCCAAAAATGTAAATATTAAGGCAGCTAAATCTAAATACTCATGCGGTTCATCTAATGCGGGAACTAAATTAGTTTTTTGTGTCTCCATATTACGCTCCTGACTTTCATTTGTGGTATTTTCTTCTTGTGATTCAGGTAAGAGAGTTTCCTTAAACCAATGCCCTAAATAACTTTCACTATCATCTTCCTCAGAGTTATCTGAACTTGATAAAGTATCATTAAAATATGTCGTAGAATCTGAATAACTAATAGGCTCGCATTCAGTACGATCCTTGGCATTTGCACGTTTTAAATTACATGCTTTACGATATGTGACCGTTGCGAGAAATGTAAACAATTGATGTAAAGTGGCCGTATTTAATATTCTCATAACTCTTTGCAATGTTGTATAATTTTGTAATATATCAAAATTGGCTGGTTCAGGCATAGTTATAGCATCTGATGCGCCACCACTATTAATATCTGACGATGTGGATTCTATTTTTAGATCATCAATTAATTCTGTTAGTAGTTTAATACAGTGATTGGCGACGGCAGCATTTAAAACGCCAAAGCCTTGTTGAACTTTGAATAAATTTACTCTTGCTGTGGGCGTAGTAGGAGTTGATTGTATGGTTTGATTATCAGTTGTTGCTGCTGCTGTACTTAATGTACTTTTACTTTTAAACTTGCCAATATCATCTTTACTACTAACATTACCGCTAGCGCTTGTATTAACGCTTGCATTGTTTGTTGTTGTACCTGAACCGGTTGCTCCTAAAGCACCTTGTATGCCACTTACCAAGACCCAGGCACCAAAACATAAATGATTTTGGTATACGTGGGCACGAGTGTCGTTTTTAAACATATTGCCAATTGTAGTATATATCTCCAAAGCCTTGTCTACCACAAAGCGGGCACTTTCCTCATTGTCATCATCTTTTGCATTTGTTTGGCCAGTATTAAAACCACCACCTGAAATAACAGCAATGCCACTACTAAGTCCTCCTCCACTACCCGATGATTGTTGTTGAGCACTACCAGAACCTTTCTGATTAGTACCTGCAGATGTCATACTTAATATACTACTAGCTATTGATGTTAATACAGCACAATATAATGCTGATATAGCGCATTTTGACAATTTCATTATTCGACTTGGTGTTAATGGTTTAAATATAGGTAAGGTTAAAGCTTGATCCAAAATCGATATGTCATGAACCATGTGAATTAAAGTATTTTTAATTTGTATGGCTTCCACTTGAGTCAATGGCAAATACAAGGGTTTGTGCGGTAAGTTCGCAATAGTCTCTTGATATTTAAGACGATAGCGGGTCAATATTGGTAATGAACAAACATCTAATATAACATCGGCACCATGTAGCGATTGTAAATAAGATACATTTGATGAATACAAAATATCCTACAAAAATACACAACAAATACATAATGAAAACCAATGACTCATTTTTTAAGTATACAAAAAAAAAAGCAATTGATTAACCTTACCGAACAATCTGTTAATTCTTCTGTTAATGGAGCCCAAGTAATTCTACCCGCTTCTAATGGCGCTGTCAGCTGTTGTATAATTATTGAAGATAAATCTGATCGTGAGCGCTTTATTTCCACTTTTGGTGAATCTTTGTCATAAGCACTATTTCCACTGCAAGTAGATCCACTAGTGCTACTAGCACCACTGGTAGGAATACTTTTGGTATTCTCTGGATATTTACTACTTTTTAGTACCATTGCAACGACATTATGATCGAATTGCAGTGTCGATGCGGTAGCACCACCAGAAGCACTTGTTAAATTGTTACTGGTCAATGTAGCACAGCCATTACTGCCACCAGCACCATTGGCTGGTGTAACAACATTTGTTGTTGCTGTACTTTCGCATAATCCTTTTAATGCTGGTAAAAGCCATTTAATTTCATAAACACTCACTTTGTCCAAACGATGTAATATAAACCGTATTAATATAGCGCATGCTTCATGTATTAATGGAATTTGTGTTGGCGAGACTATAAACAAAATAAGTTACAAAAAAAATTATATTTTACTGGGGCCAAATCGTGAATACCTCCTCATGCATTTTATTATGGTGGTGCCTGAATTTTCTGCATTTCGAAAGCACTACGTAACACCACATCAAAAACACATAAATGAATTATCAAGGTCTTATCCAGTGATTAATAAGTAATATAAAAAAGGCAAAAAATAATAATAATAATTGTGCTTGTGAAAGGGCGGGTGTAAGACATTAACATCGATCGAATTATATCAGTCGGCAGTATACCGTTTTCTCAGACAAGTTAACTGTATTATTGTATATCTTTGAGAATACAAAATATTATATACATAATCCTACATGATATAAACCGTTATTCAGATAATATTGCATTACAAAAATTACGACATATTTTTCGAATTACCTGGAAAAATTTTAAATTGTGAAATTGCTGTTGACCATTAAAATATATTGTATTACAAATTTCGATGGATTATATAATCAACTACGAATTATTGCATATACAAGACATATCCACATACATGTGTGATATATGCCCATATATTTTTATTATTTTACTTACTATATTTGCACTGGCCTAATTTGTCCGCTACTAAGGCAGCAAAAGCCGTATAAAATTGTAAATAATTGTTATCATCATCGAAAAATTCATTTTCACTATATCAATAAACAAAACAAAACATATATTTATTAGTAATTTTCTAGAAGCACAAGAAAAATTTTTTCGTAATTTTTTTAGTCGCCATTTTTAGTTAAAACTTTTTTCATTTTAAACATTATTATTCATGAAACATTATTTTAACAAGTTTTACTGCTACTTACAATCGTATAATTATTCTGACATAAACGAGAATTTCATTTTGACCTAAAGGTTCATTTCGATTATTTAATAAAGGTTTCAATATGGAATTCCAATCCATTGAACCTCCACTATGAGAAGACATTTTATCTTTATTTAATATAATGACTTTTCTTTTTCTTTTTTACTTTTGACAATGACAATCAATAACCGCGTAGCATTCTGCAATGACTTTCTTACAAAGTTGTATCATCAACTACATATCTAAAAAATGTATATATATATATATATATGTATATATATATATATATGTATTATATATATATATATATATATGAAACTATAAATGCCTGATTTGTCTTTATAAATATTCATTTTTTAAATAATTATGATATTTTCTTTGACTATGAAAGAATTAATTACGAATACGAAATAATTATGACAATTAAATTAATTATTATAATTAAATTAAATTAATTATGATTTAATATAATGCAAGTAAGTAACTGTATGAGGTGGATATAAAATATTACACATTACTGGGCAATTTTGTATTCTAAACGATCGATCAAACAAGCTTTTGAAATGAACGTCAAAAATCGAATGAACAACTTAGTCAATAAAATATATTCGTCATTTCAATATGGATAAGCCTCAAATGATTGAACATTTACACGAGTCGGTAAACTATACAATCTATGATTGTAAATGGATACCATGTTCAGCAAAGTTTGTTGTATTGGGTTCTAAAGCCAATTATACTGGAATTCTAGAAATTTATGAACTAAACGAGAGTAAATTGGAAAAGGTAAAATGCGTAGAGAAGAAGGCGGCATTTAAATGTGGTACTTTTGGGGCTAATTCACTCAGAAATCGCCATATGGCAATTGGAGACTTTAATGGGCGATTACAAGTTTTAGACCTAGAACGCCCAGAGATACCAGTTTATAATGTAGAAGCACATTCAAGCATAATTAATGCTATAGATGCTATAGGTGGTAAACAAATCAATTGCGGTGCTCCTGAGATTGTAACGGGTAGCCGCGATGGATCGGTTAAAGTATGGGATATACGTCAAGGTGGTGCGCCTGTGGTAGATATAACTCCAGAAACTATCGAAAGTGTTGACGGTAAAAATCCACTTAAGCGCGATTGCTGGGCTGTAGCTTTTGGCGATTGTTATAATAATGATGAAAGAGCTGTCGCAGCTGGTTATGATAATGGCGACTTGAAATTGTTCGATTTACGTCAACTATCGTTGAGATGGGAAGCCACTTTGAAAAACGGCATATGTGGTATAGAATTCGATCGCCGCGACATACCTATGAACAAAATGGTTGTTACAACATTAGAAGGCGGCCTTATAGTATATGATATGAGAACACAGCATCCTTTGAAGGGATTTTCTTGGTTGGAAGAACGTAATGCTGGTCGCTCGGTTGGCTCCAATGGTGTTATATCTGGTCCCAAGGCTACTGTTTGGTGCGTCCGCCATTTACCACAAAATCGTGATGTTTTTATTACGGCTGGTGGTACCGGCTCGTTACGTTTATGGAATTATGAATATCCTGGCAAACGTTACCAAGAGACATCCGACAATTATAAAGAGGGTGTAATGGGCTCATTACACTTATTACAAGCTACAGCGGTGTCATCACAACCTATACATTGCTTTGATTGGCATCCAGACAAATTGGGTTTGGGTTTATGCGGGGCATTTGACCAAACGGTACGCGTCTTAGTCACAACTAAATTGAATTTAATTAATTGAAATTAAAATATTTTTTCGACTATAAAAAAATACAAATAAAACAAAATGCTTCTTTCTATTTTATTTATGCATTCTTATCTCTAATTGATTTGTTATATCACTAAGTAAGCTATTCACTTTTTCTATTAGTGCCTCAAGCTGGGGAAACTTGACATATTCCTTTTTAATGACCTTAAGGCAAGCCATTGTTACCATACGTGAAGAACTTAACTGCGACGTTACGCTGTTAAACATGGTTGGACTTTCTTCAACTTGAGACTGTGTTATGGCATCTAAGCTATGTTTACATAATTGTTCACATAATATAAGAGCTTTCTTAACTAATGGTTCTTTAGTAGCCCACAACAGCTCTTTGGCAGTGTGAGCTCTAAGAGCTCGTACTAATAATTCAGCCTTTTTTAAAGGAGTCTGGGCTATCAAAGCAGATAACTCCCATAGTTTTGGTTCAGAACCATGTTTAATGCATTGTTGACCCATTAAAGTAGAAGCTTTTTTTAGTAAACGTTCGTGACTCTGGCCATTGCTATCTGGTTTACCCCTAGCTAAAGCATTCATAATAACACAAAGAACTTCCAAATCCAAATATTGAATCTTCAAATCCGTTAAACGATTGTAGGCATTTATAGCATCTTCAAAATGTTCTGTATCCACAGACACTAACATAAAATTCTCCCAAATTTTCCAATTATGAAAATTACATTTTAAGGCTTCGCCTAAAACTTTATGGGCTCTCAATTTATTACCCAATTTAATAAGAGCTTTAGCTAAGTTATTCCACGATTCATATCCTAAAGGTTCTATATGAGTATACGTTACATAAGCATGTACAGCTAATTGCCATTTTTCCAACATAAGAGCAGCATAACCTAAACGGAGCCATACACGTTCCTGTAATGAATTTATTTTAACCGACTTTTCTAAATGAAGCACAGCTTCCTCGTATTGTTTACGTTTAAAGTAAAAGTAACCCCAGTGAGCTTGAGCTCTACCACTGGTGTGTTTAGAGAATTCCCAAGCCTTGGCATAGTATTCAGGATTGTCGGTAGCATCACCTAACAGACAATATAATAATACGGTGGGTTTTTTATTCAATTCTTGGCGAATAACTTCAGCAGCCTTGTGCTGTAAATCCAAACGACTATAACAATAAATGACACCTTCCCAATTTTGTATTTCCTTGTAAAAATCGAGAGCTGTTTTTGTCATACCCAATGATAATAATAAGTCGCACAATTGCTGCTGCACATTCCATTTAGGCAATAGACCAACAGCAAAAAAATAAGAGAGGCGTTCTTTTACAGTGAAATCATACTCATACAATAATTTAACCATTTGTTCACATTGCTTCCAACTACGTTCTATAGTACGACGATGGTTCGATTCTTGGACACAATTAAATAATAGGACCTTGTACCGAATACATAATGGACCATGTTCTTGATATAGTAAGGTCTGTACATAAGGTTGTAATTGTTCATCCGCTAAATTTTCTTTAGGTGTGGAAAGTTTCAATTGATGTACTTTACTTAAAATTAGAGCTTGTAATATACTAGGCAACGTTAATATTTCATTATCTTTCGGGTTTACAAATTTTATCCGTTCTAAACGAGTATCATCTTCTAAGAGCAATAATTTCGGCAAATTCACGTGACCATTTGTCTCTACAGCTGATGGCAACGCGACATTACATTGTTCCACTTTAAGACATAACTGTGGCAATGGTTTCTGTTGAAATTTTGTACGCAAACCTAATACCCCATCAACTTTTAAAGTAACTTTTATGTGATGGCACAGTTTATTTAATATGTCAGTAGATTTCTCGCTACGACGATATTGTAAATACGCGTTGGCTATTTCCACATGCAATAAAGCTTCATATTCCTGATTTTTTAAGAGATGTACATGTTGCAATAACCATTCAACTTCAATTTCCATTGCATTATATAAATTCGTTGCCAATTCATCTAAAATTGATTGATGAATACATATGCAACGCAATTGCCACCAATTAATAATCAAAGAATCTTTGCGATGGGATAATAGCTTTTGTAAAATTTCTTTTGCCTTCATCAAAAATATTCCCAATTTAACATTCGGATTAATTTCTTCACCGTTTTCGTTCAAATTATCCTCAATTGGCGCAAATAATGTACAATCTGTGCCAAATTGTTCCCATTGTTGTAACTGATCAAAAGGTCCAGTGAAATTATGTTGTAAAAATATAAATAATAATTCTATCGAAGTTTGCAGAAATAATTCAATTTGCTTGGAATTACAATTATTCAAATTGTTTTTGTGTAAATGCCATTGCTCCAAATTTACTTGTATATCTGTTAAAGACCATTCACAATTCCAAATGCGTTTTAAAGTATCATAGCTGTCAGCGGCCAAATCATTTATTTTAAAATTATCATTGAAGTTGCATAGAAGTAATAAATTCATATCCATTATATCCAAATTATTAGTCATGTTTTTTACATGTGATGCTGAATCTGATAAATTTGCTGCTTGTATAAAATTTTATACGATGTCACTCTTATTGTGGTGAAAATAGTGAATAACGATTTTTTCTCTGGAAATCTATTTAGTAGTTTATTGTGTTTGCTTTTCATAAATTAAAATTTAATTTTAAAATCTCTTTCGATATAAAATTTGAAAACAATCATTAAAAGACAATTTGAAAACATTTTTTCATTTTTCCTGAGATATTTGCATTAAAATAAAAACAAAACTTCATATAAAATTTACTGCTAAAGTGACCTCGCTCACTACGTACATTGTGAATTGCAATAACAATAATATCGCATACAATAAAATAGAGCACCAGATTATGCATCCATGTATATAGTATATACATTTTACAATAATGGTGAGTTTTATTTGAAAGCGAGTAATTTCGTGTTAATTTGTTTTAAAGAAGGAAGGAGAAAAAGAGCAAAAATAGAAAAGATGATATTTTTTAAAAATTTGGAAACGACATGATGGAAGCAACAGCAGTAGACTTTTCCTCACAATCGTCTGCTGTGCACGGTGTAGCCACCAATAGCATTACTGTAGCCAGTGCCAAAAGTGTCAATATACAACAACAGCAACAGCAAACTATTCCTTTGAAAGTAAATCCACATAGCAATTTATTATCAAAATCTATTATACCTATAGACAATAAGGATGCCCCGCAACATGAAGTGAAATTGCAAAATGTAGTAGCAACTGTTTCTGTGACTTGTGAATTAAATTTGCAAGATATTAATAATCGAACACGTAATACGGAGTACACACCATCACGATTTCATGGTGTTGTAATGCGCATACGTGAACCACGTTGTACGGCATTAATATTTCGTAGTGGTAAAATCATTTGTACTGGAGCTCGAAATGAAGAACAGGCTTCATTGGGGTCACGGAAATTTGCACGCATTTTGCAAAAGCTTGGTTATCCAGTGAAATTTACAGATTATCGTATACAAAATATGGTAGCAACTGTCGATTTACGTTTTCCCATACGTTTAGAAAACTTAAATCAAATGCATGGGCAATTTACATCGTATGAGCCAGAATTGTTTCCCGGTTTAATATATCGCATGGTAAAACCGCGTATGGTTTTATTAATATTTGTCAACGGTAAAATTGTATTTACTGGTGCTAAAGCCAAAAAGGACATATTGTATTGTTTAGATTTAATTCATCCAATTTTACTTAGCTTTCGCAAGAACTGAGAGGGAGACTTTTTCACATTTTTTTCTTTTTTTTTAGTTAACTTTTATCCTTTAACTTACTTTATAAATGATTATAAAAATCATGAGGTATTCACTTGTTCACTTAATATAAATTCATACGAAATCTTCGCACATAAAAGAAATAAAATACAATTTAATTTATAAAACAATGTTTTGGTTTTTTGTTGTTCACTCATACATTAAAAATACCCACTATAAATTAATCAGTCCTTGTGACAATTTCCACGTCCTATAAAATATTTTGCAAACGATATATTATAAATGATATATTCCCAAAGTGTAAAACCTTCTTGAGAATTTTTTGTGAAGTACAATTTTTAAAAAGGCTGCTTAATTTTTATACTTTAGTACTACTTATTAACATTTTATTTTAAGTTGAAGTATAGAACTTACGTTTTACTTGCAAAAAGATATCTATATCGACTTAAACATTAATTAAAAATACTGAAACTTAATCAAATTGTAATAATTATAACAAAAATAAAAAGGCGTATACGGGACCACCAGAAAAGGAATTTACTATTTCATATAAAATATGTAAAAAATTTCAGTTGGGTAGAATATTCACTATTAATTTTATGACGGAATATGTACAAATTAGAAAAAACAACATTCAATTTGGAGATAGCAATGAACCGGTGGCTTTTTATAAGAAAACTTTGTACTTAGTTTAAAGAGGTTTTCTTAGAACCTACATCGTGGACGGATTTTTGGTTACTGGTTTTTTTCACTTAGTAATGTAAAATGAGGCACAAATTGGATGATTTATGGTGATAAATGTTATAAAAAACTTAATACTACATTTTTGGAGTTATTGGATTTTACATATCATATTAGAAAAAAATTTTAAAACCTTCTAAGTAATCCTTTTACTTAAATTTACACATTTCAACTTTAAGTTCTGATGATTTTTACCTTTTTTCAAACTGCTCCTCTACTAAACATTCCATCACTTAGTAATCTCATTTATGATATTCTGGTGATATTTAAGGCGCATTATATAAATAAATGTACTAAAGAATAATAATTGTGTGGACATTGATGTACGCCATGCTGAATTATAAATGGAACAATAAGGACATTGAGAACTGCCACAAACCTCACATATATTTAACAGGTACGTTGGTAAAGCATCAAATATCGTTTCATTAAATCGTTCTGGTGCATAATATTCATAAACACGTATTGGTAAATATCTGGACATATTAGCTACGGGATACCAACGTTCAATTGTAAAATTAACGCAAATATCCTCCTGATCCAAATAATCGAAGTAAAAAATCACTTTGTGATTTGTATATTTAGCTCGCCTTAGATTACGTACACGATTACTTAAAACGTATGAATCCAGTTTCTGTTGCTGTATCCAATAACCGGTGGGTATGGTAACATCAAGTACCGCCATACCCGAACGTTCTGATTCTTGGGTATTAATCCAATGCTGACATGTCAAATAAGATATGTGCGACTGATTGCGGCCATGAAATATAGCTCGCGTATTTAGACCAAATGCTGGTATTGGCGGTTTAGTTTGAAATTTTTCAATATCCACATTATATTGAACGTGCATTTGTAAAATAGCATAACCTGTACCTTTCGCTTGAACTTTAACAGTACCCCAAGCATTTGGTACCTCAATCGATTGCAATTGTGCTAGATTCCTCTCACCGATTTGTAACACTTGCGGTTTACCGCCCTGTGAAGATGCTTCAATTTCTACAGTGAGTGAAGAGACTTCCCGCAAACGTGAATGAACTGTGTACTCAACTAAAGCTTGTAAAGCTGCACTAGTATCTTGTGTTGAGGCCCAGCCACCATCATTTAAACGCTGAGCATTTAACCAACGAGCTATAGGATCTACCACATATTCCCGTCGTGACACGTATACCAATAAAGCATATGCGGTCGTTTCTATATTTGTCGCATCATATACGTAGGGCAAACGTGGCAAAGAAAACCATTTTTGATTTTCAATTTTTTTTGGTGGAGCTGGTAATTCCTCATAACCCCAATACACATAATCACCAACGGTGCGTGCATGTTGCCTCAGTATACTAAACACATGTTCAGCCATTGGAGATTTACACAGCAGTAGAGCATAGGCCGTTATAGCCACATCGAATGGTTCTGTAGTTTCTTGTAAAAATTGCATATTGCGTTCAATCCATGTAATAGCTCTCTGTTGAGCTAAGGCTACTCGGGCTCCCAAAGACCCAGATAAATCCTTCACGGTAGCTAATGTTATTAACACATGAGAAGTTAGCGTTATATTACGATTTTGCAAAAACGTGTGATTGGCAAAATTTGTTCGATTCATTTTGCGATCTGGCAACCATGTAACCTCGGAAAAGGCACCTTCTGGTGATTGATGCTGTAAAAGCCATCGAATATTTTTTTCAATAATGCTTGGATCAATATAAATGAAATTTTCCCATTCATAAAATGCGGCTTCTTGAAATATTCGTACACAGTACGCAGTTAACCAAACCGATGAATCGGAATTATTCCAGTCTGAACGAAAGGTTGAAAATGATCCATCCGATTTCATAAAACTTAATTGACGTTGATAGGCTATGTTCATATAATGAAAGGCTTGCTTTTCTAATGTTTTATTACGTTGATTTATCAAACGCATGTACAACAATGTGTAAACATTAGCAGCGAATGAAAAGGCATTTTGTTCGGCTGATTCCATGGGCAAATATAGTAAAGATGTAGCATTTACAGGCATTGTGGGAAAGATGGGCCCAACTACGTCACCCACAACGGAAATGCGTGCTTTATTCGATCCATAAACAAAGTAACGTTCCACTTGATATGGTATCTCTGGAGTTTGCGTTATATTTACATGCATATATTCGAAAACATAAGCACGATTTGATAAATCCAATAGCATCGACTGATGGCGATATTGTGGCAAACCATCCGATTCAACATGCAGTGTGCGTGTAATTTCATCTGTACCCAATAATGTGGCCACGTGCAGTGTTATATCAATATCACCTAAGCGTTGTGGAACTACAGGTACATATACCACGGTAGTATCTTGCGATTCTAAATATATGAAGAATTGATGTTCACCAAAAGATGTCCGAGGATTATATGAACGAACAATTCCATCTTCTTCAACATGAACAAATTTATAATCAGGACTGCCGTGCAAAACAACTGTAGCCTCTATAGATGTTGTCATATAATTGAACACAGTTACTCGTATGCCAACTTGTTCACCTTGACGGCATTCAGTTGGCATTTCAATGTTAATGTAAAATGGTTGTACGCCAACATATTCAATAGCCTTGTTTAACATGCCGAAACCTTTCGATGGACTAACACTAAATGCACTGACCATCCAATATGCTGGGATATCTGGTACATCCACATTAAATATATAACGACCATGGGGTCCAATATTAACATCCTTCCACAACCAGACATTCTCATAATGACGCATGACTCGACTAAAGCGGTATTTTCGATAATTCAGTAGGTCGGTATCGTTATGACGATAACACGAAATCTCATCTGTACCATCCTCACAGTCATAAAGACCATCGCACTGTTTGTCTAAGCGATAACAACGACCAGACAAACATTCACCGTAGCCTAATGTGCGATTACAATATTCCCCGCGACGTGGTACATAACCATCAGTAAATATAATTAAGCCGCTATATTCAAAAGTACGATTAGCATCAATACCAAAACTAGAGGCTGGATAATAAACCAAATCATCCGGATTGCCAGCATGTGAATTCCATAAATGCTTATATGTGCCATTGGTTTGTTCATCAAAATTAGACATTTTGGTTATAATATTGGCATAAGTTAGTTCATTTCCGGCCTGCATTGTATAAAAGGCGCTATCTATACCAGATAAACCAACATAAGAACCAGGTTCACCAAAAATAGCGACTTCAACTTTTTCACCCGTTCGAGCTTTACGATTATTGATGTAAACGGTAAAATTATTACGTGATATACCATTTACTGGAAATGTTAAAGAGTCTGCAACAATTTGCCCTTGCTGAGTTATTTTCCATACGACAATAGTCGCCACGGGAGCCATTTCAGCACTTAACACTGCTGCTATAGTGCGTATACCTTCCCGTATTGTTTCGCGATCATTCATTAATATTACACCCTTGGACATAATTAGATAACTAAAATCTTCCAAATAAAAATTGGTCCGTATATGAAAAATGATGTATTCCCCAACTGTGGGCGTCTCTGTACTTGTTGTTACTTTAATGTGTTGATTTCTCGGAGAATAATGAGCTACTAATAATAATTCAGCTTGGGCTCTCTGGCCACGAGAATCTACGAAATTGGCTTGTACACGCATTTGTGTTATACCATTTAAATAATCTCTAGACTGCGCTCTATCATCTAGCTGTAGGTCATTACGTAAATCAATTTTGACTTCCCATACGCCAGGATTTAGGGGATTCATATTTAAATGTTGTACGGGCCAATCCCTTCGGCCACCAGAACGACTTTCCACAAAGCCACTCACTTCCATATTACTTAATTTTAAAATATAATCATCTAAAGGAGAGCCATCATGGTATTCCACCACTAAATAACAAGTAAAAGGCATTGTTGGTTTAAATACCTGTGGGCTATCACCTAAAAATGCTACACGTATGCTAGAATTATATATTCTCGCTATACTATAACCAGAAATAACTTCATCGTAAAATTTTTCCCCCACAGTGGCGGTAATTAAAATTTCCATGCCAGCCAAATTCGGGACCAAAAGTTCCAAATCACGCATGGGCCATTTAAAATCAAATGTACCATTGAAGTAACGTAAATATGGCAAAGTCTTTCGATATTCCCCTGTGTAAGAGTCGTATGTTTCTAAAAACTCTGGTTTCTTTATCCAAAAGGGCCACTTTTCGTCAAATTGATATAACTTCTCCATTACATAATGACTTCGAAAATAAGGATCTTGATCTTGATCTCTAACAGCATCATTTCCTACGTTCAAATGTGGTAATTGAGTGTTATAATTAAAATTGTACTGACTTTGATAAGGTACATTATAACGGTCATGCTGAAATTGATCGTACTGCCTTTCTAAAGATGATCTCCCCAAACGAAAATGTTCATTCAGGGCTTGATTACTAAAATAACCAATTGGCCGTATTGTAGCTTTTAATGTAAGGTTACCGCGCACTGGGGCACCACTAGTAAAATTCGCCATAATTCGCCCATAAATAAAAGGATCGGTGTTAAAAAAATATGCGGGCATAGTTACATTTACTTCAAAACGTGTCTGATAATATTCCTCAACAGAAAAATGACCTTCTTCTTGTTGACCTTGAGCAATTATACGTACTGTCCATTCTCCAAACGTTGGCTGATCGGAAAGTTTATATTCCAAAGATACCGAACCCAAATTGCTTTGTCTAAAGTAAAATTTTTAAATATATGTTATAATGAACATAACTCTAAATATTTGCACTTTATATTCAATATATAATGTGGTAATACCTTGATAACCAACGCCTCACAATATGACCATTTGGATCTAACATATATACGTCAATAGCATTATCAAAACCCTTTAATTCTGTGGTAATGGGTATTGTACGGAATCGTACCGTTTCACCTTGCATATATAATGGCTTATCGGTTTGTATAAAAATAGTCATGGAACGTTGGGAGAATTGTAAGGCAGTTTCATTGAGAAATGCAAAACCGCCATAAACATTTTGATAAAACCCTTCGACACGTAAATGGTATTCCCCACCTACACTTTTTAGCGGTACGCGCATTAATAAGGTTTCCGGTACTCCTTCTTTAACATCTTTCGAATCACTACTAATTTGAACACCATCACATGATATACTAGCATGCACAGTCATTGGATATTGAGCTTGCAATATATTAACGGCCACTTGATATATTAGACCTGGACGTACCATACGGGATGCAACAATAAAATACGTTGGCTCTTTGGCATGATATATATCTACAAATGCATTTTTTATATTATATGACGATTTACCACGACTTGTAGGTAAATTTGATTCATTATCCACATCACCATCTATGCGATAACGATTGCGTTCATTCGATTGATAGTTATTATTATTATTTATATTAACTTTGGTATGGCTATATGGATCGTCATGGTTAATTGGTGTAGAATATTGCTGATTTGATTGATAAAAATTATCTTGCTGAAGTTGTTGTTGTTGCTGTAGTAGCAACTGTTGTTGGGCCCCTACTGCTATTAATAAATTATGTAATAGTGTACACAGCACAATTAGATTAAGGCACAAATGGTGATGCTTTGGAAACATACTGAACTTAAACTAGAAAAATTGGAAAAAATATTAATAAATAAAGGAATAATAAGTAAAGTCATTAAATTTTCTTGCAGGATAATTATCTAATGTTTATTATTATTATTATTCAACTTCCCAAAGGAGTAATAGGAGCAGTAGCAGTAAGTTATGTGTGGGTAATCATATATGTATAATAGAAACTGTTCCCATAGTCCTCACGTAATCTATACCTAATTTCCGAAACTTGAGTTGCCCCAAAATAAAACGATGTTGTTTAATGCACCATGTCTTTTTCCATTTTTTTAAAACCCAACTAATACGCATTTAGTGGCTTTGTTAAAGACATTCCTACAACACCAATAGTGCAAGTGATTGATATTCACTATTTTATCCCTTTTGGCATTTTAATATATTTTGTGAATAATTTTAGCGGTTAACGCCCATAATTTTATAATTTATTTAATTCTACAAGGGTAGTGAATATTTTCAAACTAAAAAAACTACTTTATGTTAAATTTACTTTATAATAAATTTGGATTACACAGTTCTTGTAATTTTCTCTACTATTCGAAATTAAAACTAAAATTAATTATAAATATAAATTAAATCATTATTTATTAAAAAAAAAAAGGACAAACAGTAACAAAACTTTATGTACGGCAAAGTCCAAAGAAATCTAAAACCTTTCTAGACGTGAAGTTATTAATCTATAACGAAAAAAAAATATGAAAATTGTAACTGCATTTCCTTTTATACGTATAAGTACTAATGATTAACTGCCGGTAATTAATAATTGGGATATATTAATTATTAGAAAAAATTTAATAATTAAGGGAAATAAAGTAAATTTAAACCAAATTCTTTATCATGTATTTATTAAAAATAAGCAAAAGCTTCAAATTTTTTATAATATATACATTGTTTCAATTCTATTCGTTCCATTGATTTCTTAAATGTACAATTTGAAATTAGAACATACAAAAATTAAGAAATTTTAAGTACTTTAAGAAGGAGTCGGAAGTGTGTGTTCTTTTAAGTGATTTCTTCAACGAAAATTTTTATAATATTATAAACTAAGTTTAATTTGTAATTAATATAGTAAAATATAATCTTTAAATAATACAATAATTATTGTAAAGCTTGAAGAGTCGGAGAATTTTATTATAAATTATGCAATAAATAAAAATGAAATGTGCAGTGAAAAAACCAAATTAAAAAAAAAAATTTGTTAAATCATTGGCAATGGCCGAAGTAATACAGTGAATCTGTCGTCATTATAGCAAAACGAAGATATTAAAGAAAGGAAAATTAAATTGGCTGATGTAATGTAAAAATATATAAAACATAATATATGAAGCCTTTTTCAGTGAAGCCATTCTTTAATGTGATATTAAAAACAAAAAAATGCGGTAATGATGAAAAATTTTAAGGTTAAAATTTAAGCAAGGAAAGAAAATGTAGGGAAAAGCAATTAAGCAAAGAAAGATAAAAGGAAAGTTAGATAAAAGTGTACATAAAGGTAATGATAAAAATGCGGGTGTGTAATAAACTAGTTAAGTAAATGGCGAAAAAGAAAGTGAAACGAATGAAGAAAGAAAGAAGGTCCGAAATAACGAATAATATATAAAGCACATCATTCGATAGATCAATATAAGAAAGTAAGCATAAAAAAGACGGAGAATAATTATTACAAAAAATATAATTCATAGTAAGTTTAATTGAAATCAAAAATAAACTCCTAAAAATATTTATGCATGTGCATGTATACGAAAAAAGTGCGTAATATATAAAATTCGGTATGGCAATTAAACGAATGATAGAAAGGCATATTTGAAAATGTGTACTTAGGACATCATTTCCCAAAATGTTGCCTTTTACGGTATTATCTCGTATATATCTTGTATATGTTCCTTTTTCATTTTTTTGTATTTTTTGTTATAAAATATGTACGTACATGTGTTAAGTTGAAAAAGGAAAGGTCGAATATTCCGTCATAGAAGCATGGCATTGTGTTCTAAAGTTTAAAATCAGCTACTTTGGCAGCCATTTAATTAACCATTCAATCTCTACGTGTACATCATATAATAGAAAAAAGTATTACATGAAAATGAATGAATGAGAGCATTATGCCTTAGTCAACTGGAAATCTAGTAGTGTGTGCCTAGAAAATTATTTGTTTTTTTCTCTTTTCGTAATATATGAAACAAGAGTGCGTCAGTGTATGTGTGTACCAGTGTTCTATATTTGTTAACAATAAGAAATGCTCCTTTCCTTTTTTCATTTTTTTGGTTTTTTAAGCTTTTAATTAAAATTTTTTTACTAGAGCTTAAGTAAGAATAGAAAAATGAAAAAAAAAATATAAATTACATTGCAATTACAAATCAATCAATCAATATCATTTTCATCATATTTAAATGTGAATGGAAAGAAAGAAGAAAAGAGAAGTTGTACATTTGTAGAGAAATTAAGAAAATATGCTGAATTTATCGATAGATGATTGTGGATACCTGCATACTTTTAATTTAAAGTTATTAAAAACATTTTCATCTTTCATCCAAAAGTTTTATAGGAAAGCGTTACAAATAATGAAAAATATAACTTGTATTTTTTATTAAGTTTCATATTCAAAGGCTTACCAACTCTTTGGATGTTTCGATTATCCATAGTGTTCACTTTCCTGTTGATTGTTGATTGATCTTTTCAACTTTGTGCATTATAGATCCTTTGTAATATAACATGGGAAATTTTGTCCAATTTACATTAATTAAATATCTAATAATAATTACATTTTTAATAAGCTAAACTTTTTTAATGGGACCGTTAATATGAAATATTTTCCTAAATATTTTTTTCCATTGTGTTTGGACAATTGTAAATGAAGGCAATAAAAGATGGGTCAATTTGACTTTATAAATAAAATGTGTACCAGCAATCAGACAATCATTTTACTTTATGTGAGCAGTCTAAGCCTTATCGATTTCTCTTACTTAAATTATTCAAAACAAACAATTTTAAGAGGGTTAGATAAGTTTCTACTATAATATTAAATATATTGCCCAAGTACACATAAATAAATTCTTATCGTATACGATGAAATTACCCAGTAAAATATTTTTTTTCATATCTCAAACTGTTTTAGTGATAAAAAATTAAATTAATTAAGCCATTTCGTAGATATCACTTAGGCACATTGATAATGCTACTTTGAAAGTACATTGCTGAAAATTGATTTAAATCAGTAAAACAATGGACCAAATTTCATTAGCTTGTATCATATTTAATATTAAACAGTTTATTCAAAAATGTTTTTAACTGCCTTCAATTTTAAATATTCATTCCTTTTTTTTTTATTGATCATACGAATTTGAATTACCAATTTCTTCTATGTCTATGCGTCTTAGAAAAATGTTTGGGTAAATTGGTATTATTCTGGTTTATGGTGACAGAAATATAATCAAACAAAAATATTCAATACACATTAATGATTAGAACTTTCTCTATTAAATGATCTTTTTGATTCCTTTTTTTTAAATTACTAGTAATTTAAAAAAAATTAAAAAAGGTAACTTTTATTAAATTGGGAATAAAATAATTAAATAAATGAAAACAACTAAAACAGTTAAAATGTTTTTCCTTCTTGCTCTCTTCGTTCATTCATCTATAGTTATATGAAATTATTCCCAGTTTCTTTTTTTTTTGCATCTTACAAACTTAATAAAAGAGTAAATTACTGTTACTATCACCTGCTACTGTAACTAGCATGACATGACAATACCATTTGAAAAATTCCCCAAATTCAACATGAAACAGAAGAAAATACAAAAAAAATTTTTTTTATTAGCAATTTTAATCAAACAGCCAGTACATTATGTATGTCTGTTAGTGACAATGATAAGGCCTTTCATTCCCTGCCTTCTTGTCTTCCTTCCTTCCTTTTTTGAACTGAACATATGACTGCTATAATTTATTATGCCACGCTGATGACGTTAATTGCAAAAATAATAATAATAATAGTAAATAAAAGAAATAAGCAAGCAAAAGGGTAATATTTGATTTAGCCCAAATTTAGAGTACCCACCATTTAAAAACTTTATTTTAATTTAATTTTAGTGGTAGTTGTGCCAAAATGGTCAAACGTGTCCTACGATTACGAAATTAAGACTTATTGCAAAAATAATTTTTTAAGTAGCTATGTGGAAGTATTTTCTATACGATTGGGCATAGTTTTTTAAATTTAAATTTGACATCTAAATACTTTTAGAATTTGACATTGCTTAGCATTTATGAAGGTTAGGTTTTGCAAATGCTTTGGATACTCATGATCCATCACATTACTATTCAGAGCCTATTTCGTTTTTTCAGTAGTAGGCAAAAAACGCCGTTTGGTATTAATGGCTAAAACTGATCTGTGATCACGTCCTTTGAGAGATTTTCGCCCGTTATTAATAATAATTTGCCTGCAGGAACTTCCAATGTTCGTGCCAAATTTAATCTCGATATGCCTTTTTTTGTAATCAGGAGAATGTGAATAACACATGGACGTATGGATAGACATGTCTAAAATGATTTAGAATTTAGAATTTCAAGAATTAAAAACATAATGACAAAATAAATGCCTCACCAACCTCTGGATAATGGATATAAAAATTAGTGCATATCAAACTTCTAGGTAGGTGAGTAAAAGCAATATAATTGAAAGATAACAAATTGTAGGTAACACATAGCGTAAGATTTTTTATTGCCAGTTTTTTATTTTTTCCTTATGATGGATTTTTAATGGCAATAGATAAGTTCTATTTAATGTTTGATAGGGGGGGCTATTTCGCATAAAAAAAAACAATTGATTGATGATAGTTACGTAACTCACTGAAGGCATTAGCACAATTATGAATGATCAAATTTCAACCGTATTTTTAATAAGAATAAATCAATATTCAACAATGAGGTAGAGAGCACATTTACTTTAGGCAAATGGGAATATATTTATATATAATGTTTTGGTCCCTCCCATTTTGTTTAGTCGTTTAAAATGTAGAAATCAAAGAGTCTACTTTCATTTCATGTCATCGTATTGGAACATAGGAGTTGAGGAGGGAGTAAACTTTTATCAGAAGAATGTGGTGATTAAGTGCATAACACATATAAAGTTCAATCATGAGTTTAATTATTATGGATATAGGTAAATTATTAAATGTCTGAGTATGAATGTTTTTTTTTGAACATATTTTAAATAACTTTTCATAATTGTTTATTATTGCTGTTGTTGGTCTGATGCGTTGTTGTTGTTGTGCTGGTGCGTTTAATGTGAATTTTTCAAGTTAATAAAAATCAGCATAATTTTTAAATTTATAAATATATACTAATATACAATCATAGTGGTCGATTGTGTAAACAGAAGTGTATGCCGTACGAATTTTTATATTTGTTTATTATTTGTAATGCTTGTTTTTGTTCAACGAAATGTATGTTTGTGGTGAATATAAATTGTAAATAACTCAGAGACAGAGAGAGAGAGAGAGCATAAGGCAATGAACGTTCGCTCGTTCGCCAACTAAATAATGAAATTTGGATTGATTTCAGTTTAGTTGAGTTTTCAATTTTGCAGTTAATTGATAGTCGTTAGCTTTTAGGCGTATTGGCGTGTGCATGTGTATGTGTTTATTTTTTTACGTGTACTTTTATTTGCTTTCTTTTCCTTAATTTGCTCGTTATTGTTTCAGTATAGCATGTAGAGCGCGTGTTTTCTTTTTGTTTTACATATTCATGTATTTTTATTTTGTTTAATATTTTGTGTTGATTTTTTCACGCTTTATATATAATTTTTCTCAAATATTAGGCAACATATATATTTGTGTGTGTGTGTGTGTGTCTGTGTGTATGTGTATTTGTTATACCTCATAAATTTTATATATACCCATAAAGAAGCTAATAATAAAAAATGCAATGTACAAATAAACTTTCTTTTGTTTTATTTTGTGCTTTTTATTATTCTCACCTTTTTTCATTTATGTATTCAATATTGTGCGTTATATTTTTATTCTCTTCTAATAATAATAATGAACTTTTAATTATTTGTAATGTATTTTGTAATGGTAAAGGAATAAGGAACAAAGGGAGGGAGGAAGGAATATTGTGAATGAATGAACACACGTGTCATGTAGTGGTGAAAAATTAATAGTGTTTGACTGAGCAATTTTAGCAATGTTTTGCTAAAATACATGAAAACCGAATACCGGACTTTAAGGAAATTATATTTTGCTAACTCAAAGTCTTACATATCATCATCATCATCATTCAGATGTGGCCTTATATCTATTCCTTCTAAATTTTATATACGTTAAGTAAAAACTTGTTTACGTTTAAAAACAAGTTGTATTGTAATGAATAATAAAATCTGTGGCACGGAGAAGTATATTGTCGATTTATTGTACTGCTCACATAACTGAGAAGAACACAACATTCACTTCCTCGAATGTTGTGTAGAGTATAAAATGCAAACAATGTCTGGGTCTTTAGCTTTGTGGTGTTTTTTTGCAATGTTCCTTTTTTTCGCTTTGTTTTGCAATGTTAGTTAAGTGACTGTAACTTTTTTCTATTTGTCTATTTATTACGTTTTCTTTTAAAAATGACGTAATATTAGAATAAAAATGTGATAACATAAATATCGAACACCTAAGTATCTGTTACATGTCTAAAATAATATTTTTAAATATAATTGAATTATTTTTATGATGTATGTCTTAGGTCCAATATAATTTTCCATAAGTTTTTACTTAATATCAGTTGAATCATCAGTGTATTTTGACTACTTTTTTTAGATTTCAATTTTTATTTTCTCAAAACTTTTGTTCTATTCTTATTCTATTAAAATGATGTTAAAATTTAATCATAAATACCCAATGGAGAGTTTTAATTGTGAAAACCTTTTTATTTTTATTTTTAACAAATGTTTCACCAAACTAAATATTTTCTATAATCTTATGAAAAATCTTTTGATAGCCTTTTCCTGTGAATGCATGCAGTAATAAAAATTTTTAACCAATTTATGCTAAAACGATCGGTTATGTAATTGATTGGTTGGTTTAGTCAAAATCACCACAACCACGGCCAATTATAATTAAAACAGCTCACACATAGAAATAACAATTTATTGTATTGTGCTAAAATTATTTTATAAACATTTCGTTCATTTCGATGCAGCTTCTTTGAATTGACTTCGAATGAAAATGAGAATGAATGGGCATGAGTGAATACAAATGTACTACATGTACTCGTTATTATGGTGAGAATGAATGAACTGAAAAATTCAAAAATTATGAAAAATTAAGTAATGATCCCTTTTGAAAAAATAATTAATATATTGCTTATTAAATATACACATCATTCTATAGTATAATCAAATATTCAAATAAAAATAAAAAGAAAAGTGACAATAAAAGAAATTCAGAAATGTGACAAAAAAAAGTTTTGAAAGCCCCATAAGCAACATACAAATAATGAAACAATTAATACATGTGTATAAAAATAATAAATAAGTTACAATTAAGAAAATTATACGCTTTATAGTAAAAAGGAGAAAGAGTTTTAAAAATCAAAGGAGAGAATAGAAAATAAATTTTATGCAATTGTTTTTTTTTCTTTGCAATTGTTCTTTTTGACTCAATGGTACTCTTTCTCTATTGTTATAAGAGTATTAGCATTAAGAGAAAAAAGAGAGTAATGGTGTAGCCTCATCAAATACAAAAAAAAAATAATAATAATTATATTAACGGTTTTACACAACAAAAATGAAAAAAAAAGTGAATATCAATAGTGCGGCAAAAAAAATCTAAGAATCACAAAATTGAAAAAATTACAAGAAAAACACGTAAAAAAATTATTTTAGAATTTAAGCAGAAAGTTAAAATAAAAATACTCATTATCATCATTGTTATCTTAAAAATACTACTACATAATAATATAATAAAAATAAGGCTTAAGAAGATACAAACGGCGTATCAATACCAAAGATGGATGCAAAATTCATTGCAAGAGCTCTTTCATTCCTTTCTATATTTTTAGCGATTTACGCTCAAACAGCAGATGGTAAGTAAAAATCTATAAGAAAAATTTTTATATTTATTTACATTTAACGATATTCATTTATTTATATAGTACCAATATTATAATTATACATAAAATCAAGTTAATAATAATTATTAAGTCTGCAAAAGTTTTAGCTTATTTTGTTTAAGATTTACTTAATAATTTGTCTAAATTTTATTTTTATTATTTTTTACTTAATTGTTAAAAATTTATAATTTATATTATATCGTTTTCTTACTTTAAAATTTAATTTGAATGAAACTCTTCAATATTTCTTTAATTGGGGTAAAACAAGAGAAGAAAGCAGAATTTTTTTATTTATATTTCCTATATGTATAAAATTATAAATGTAAAATAAGATTTATTACTGGCATGAAGTCCCACTGTGTAATCGCTATCAACTTGTACCACATGCAGATAAAACTCCCTCCTCAAAGATTTTATAACTTTTATGTCTCACGCTGTTGCTTATTAAGTTAAGCCGAATACGGCCACATAAGATTTCGTCTAATACAATTAAAATATTTGGCAATTGAAAAATATATTCAATATATGATAATTCGAAAAAATTTTTTATGCAGTTTAAAAGTTGACTGAATGCGACTGCATATTAGATTAAATTTTAAAGTAGAAATTTTAGAAAATTTCAACTATTGAAATATATTTAGCTAACAATTTTGAAAATGTACATACAAAAAGATATAAAAACAGTTTTATTTAATTAATTTTAATATTTGACTAGTCGCAAATATTGTATATTATTTTATGTGCAGCGTAGTGTGCGGTATCTGGTCTTGGATTGTTAATTGATATTTCTCATGAACTTAATGAGACATAACAATGTGATGTGTAAATATAATTATTTATAAATAAACTGCCGTATCATTTGCATTACACATGTAGGTGTAATGAGTGACAAGTAGAGTACATGTACTTGCGATAAATTGTGAGTCACCTTCGTGACGTAAATAAATTATCCGGCTTCTTTAGCTATGTTTAGGTGAATTAATTAATGGAAAATTATCATAAAACTTTAAGTACAAATGTGCAACCTAAGTTGAAAGTTTATTCCAAGCTAAGATATCTTGCGAAATCCTCAAAATTTTTTTTACAAATTATATATTGAGTTTCTTCAAAAAAAAAAAAAAACACAACAAAGACATGAAATCGTTTACTGCTTTAATGAGGTTCAAAAAATTCTCTAGCTATCTAATAAATGCTACAAAATCATCTATACAAGAAATATTATGTGAATAGATGAGTACAGTGAAAGGCATTTTTGACTGAATAAATATTATGAGAGCTCTTTTATCATATGAAATATCTGAGTAATGGACTTCCCATAAAGAAATCATTTTTTTCGTAATAACTAAATAGCAATTCTGATTACTTTGTAATCCTTTTCTTTTTAGTTGTTTTAAACATAACTGGCAATATGTATCCTTTTGCAAATAATCTATAGATCGTATTTTGTTAAAAATAATTCAATAATATTTCATATGTAAGTACAAAATTGTTTCAAAAGATGCAAACTAGTTGAAACTTTAGATAAAAATCCATGGCAAAGAATAGTAAGTATTTTATCGACGGCTCTCTCTAAGTTTTTGCGACTTTCTATAATTTGAGATTTATTTTGCTAAACAAAGTGATTTTTAATAGTTTGTATATGGAAATTTAGCAATTGAATTTATTTAAATTTTAAAAATATTTTGAACTAAATATTTAAAAAAATTTTTTGAAAATCCGTACTTTGCTTGGGCTATTTAACAATCTTAAATTGAGAAGGAAAATTCATTTGAATTAAGTTTTATATTGAAATTTAAGTATTTATTTTATAAAAATCGGTAGAATGTGTGTGTGTGTGTGTGTGTGTGTGTGTGTGTGTGTGTGTGTTTATTTTTAAAAACTGTACACTTAACTGTTAAATGTAGTCCTCGTAAGGTAAACAAAAGGTTTAAGCATAAGCAGCAAAAAAACTTACACTTAAGGGATAATGGGGAACGAGTGTGTTCGCTTAGTCGTTCGCTTAGCTTTTACTTATACTCAAAATCTGTGGCATTGAAATTTTTCATTTATGTGTATGTGTAAATTCATTGATCATGAAGTTTTTGAAAGGAGTTTTTCATAATCATTTCGATAACTTCATGTGATAACTAATTGATTTACGCTTTAGTAAAAAATAAAAAATAAAAAGAAGCGAAACTTCTTTTACCATTTATTTATGATTTATGTTATTTATTTATGTTACCACATGTAACACAATAATGCATATTTTTATGTTTACCAATAACAATAATATTTAGGGCAGTTTATTATATTGTTTCCTTTCATCTCTCTATACCTTTATTTCTTATTTGAATATCATTTGTAAAATAATAATATTTGCAGGTGTATTTGGTTTTTTGTACTAATGTTGCCAGATATTATTGTTAGTTTAGTAGGTAGTTTATTTGTACAAGGGTCCAAATGTACTTTATTTGAAAAGTGTAATCTCATTTTCCAAAATTAAGAATTCAATCATATTAATTGCCTGCTTCCAACTTTGGTTGCTGTTAATTCTATAACTATGATAAAATAGTGTTCAATCATTAAGGTTAGATCGTTAAACGATAAACGTTAAACGTTTTGGCGTTTACAAATCTATTACATTTATTTCATTGATAGTACATGTTTTATTTATATTTGAATAGGTATATAAATTATGTTGGTTGATTATTTAAAAGACATGATGGACACCAAGTGAAGAGTGTTTAAAGGTATTATAAGTATGTGGAGATTTTGTAACATCCCGAATAGATTGAGATAGAACGAGCTTTTATTATACCGAACAACTTAGAATCACTTTCCAATTCAATTTAAATGCATGTTTAAATATCTCCCTCCGTGCAACTGCTGTCTATTTAAATTTTTTATCTAAGTACAGGGCGTAACTTTTGAGATCCAGAAATTGATCTTTTTGAAAATGTTTAAAATCGAACAGTTTTTAAGACTATTCCACATGTAATGCCTCTTTGGAAAAAGTGTCTTTATTTGGAAAGAAAGTGGCATATGTTAACCAAAATTGGCACGCTATTGTAATATGACGTCCATATCAGTGAATATTTTGAAAACTCTTCAAATCACTTTTTATTTGATTATTATTTGATTTATTGAATTATTGTTTGATTTTTTAATTGAATTAAGCATAGTGATTTAGGGGTTTTAAGGGTCAGTTTATACTTCTCCTTTGTCCTATTCCAATAATTTAGTTTAGATTTGTTTTATTATTTGGTGTATCCTTTAAATTTTATTAAATTCTTTTATTGTTCACAATTTTTCTTATTTCGTTTTGCTCCATCATTTGTAACATGAATTTATTGGACAACAAATTTTATATATTTGAAGGAATTTTGCAAAGTTAGGCATTTTTTTTTTACTTTTCAATTTACAAGTCATATGTCATAAATAAATGTCGATAAACAAAATTTTACTTGTAAATAAATATATGAAATTCCTCTTAATAGTACACTTAATAATAATTCACTTTCCCACATTAGATTTCATGTATATTGCGGCATTATCAGATACTTTTATTTACTTATTTCACTGTTTACTTAACTTCCTTCTAATTACATTGTGTAAAGTGATAAATGTTTACGCATAATTTTTATTTTATTCCTACAAAATTTTTCATTTAAGTTTTGAATTATTTGATATAAAAACTAAAAAGCAATTAAGATCAATAAAAAAAAATAAATGCAATCTCTCAATCTCAATGTTATTCAAATGATAATATTTAAATAATAAATTCACTGGTTTTTAAGTGTGTTTCTGTTTTGTATATATTCAATTTCAATTAAGTCATTTGGCAGCACACACATCACAGATTAACAATAACTCCGATAAATCCGATTACGTATGTACGTATGAAATTATACGTAGGCTATTTTTAGGGCAAGCTAAAAATTGTAGTCTGATGTTGTAACTTTTTTAAGATAAATTCAAAAAAAATTAATTTTAGCCATGGCTGTTGCAAAGGGTGTGACAATAAAGGCGAATCTATCAGCAAAGACCCAAAGTGTAACAGAGAGCAGAGCTCAGTTAACTGCTTAATAGAATTCTGTTAAATGCAATCTTGGAATGCTTTTGATGAATTTGGCATATTAAATAAATATTTTTTGTCAAAATTTTTATTCAATTCATTTTAATTTGTCAAAATTTTTTGTAAGAGATTATTTTTAGTATTTATTTTTAGTGTGCAAATTATGGTATTGAAAAAGTCAAACTTGGCCACTTTACTAAAACATTTTTCGTATAATATTCATTGCCTCCTGTTAACAAAATTTATGAATGCTTGTTGCATTGTTGTTGTCCTTAAAGCCTAAGACTTTAGTTAGACTTTTCATGTATTCCACCAAATAAACTATTGCATTTTGGGTCTTATTAAAAAACGTGTCAAAAAAAAAAAAACGGGAGAAGTTCAATTGTACAATGTAACATGTTATAGAATAAACTTATTCATTTTGATTAAAAAAAAAAATGAGCACAGAAAATTAATACGATTTTGCTTTCATTCCTACCCAATTTTCTATTCTAACACATTTCAATAAAAAATAATAAAAAAAATTGCATTATATTTATAAATGCACAATGAAAACTAACAATAAAAAAACAACCCTAAAATGAACAGCGGTTGCAGCATTTCAACTCGAAGCAGCAATATATTATGGCGATTCTTCGGTTGAGATCGGTAAACCGTTTAAGATAACTTGCATAATACCGATTACGGATCCAATTTATTGGATTAAAGATGATGAACCGATAACACGTCATAATTTGCGACATGGTCGCGACGACCATTCTTATATATTATCTGAAAGTGCTATAGAAGGTAAGTATTTGAAAAAAAAAAAAAACAAAAACAAAAATAAAAATAAAAATAAAAAGCTGAGCATCCATTTCTATTATTTTAATGGTACACGTAGCACAATGTGTCCCGATTTTTGGTCTTTAAACGATAAAACAGCGAAACGATTAAATTTTAGCAAAAAAGAAAGAACAAAAAACTTTTTCTATACAGTACACCAATGGCATCGCCTTGGTCCTCTTGGTCCGCCTATCATTGGATTAGAATTATTTATTTTCAATAAATCAAATCGCAAATCCATTAGAAAGACAATTAAATTATGTGAGACATGACAAAATTGAAGTTAGAAGAAAAGAATTTGCCTTATTATCCGTTTCATGTTTCTTTTGATTCTTCCAAAGGGATGCCATTTCTGTTCTTTTTGTCTTTATATTATTAAATGAATAAATAAATAGGTTTCAGTAATATGCTTGTTGTTACATGCATACATTCAGGTGAAAAATATAAAATTGAGGCGCACATTTCGGTGCGGCATGCACTTAAAGTGCACGAGGGTCGTTATCAATGCAATAAACTACACAGCACTTATCACATGTTACAAGTGCGAACAACAAAACGGGAAAAACAGTTAAAGCCACAAGAGGAGCAACAACTTGTATTACCACATAATGTTGTACATGTTGCAGATGGTTTAGGCGGTGGTGGTGTTGACATTTATGATAATGTTATCGACCATAGTCAATTGTTCACAGAATCAATTTTTAAAAATGTACCTGATATTATCACATCTAGTAGTAGTAGAGTTAATGATGATGATGATGATGATGATGATAATGATGACAGTATTGAAATCCACACAGTGACCACATTGACATCACCACAACTTCATGCAGTGCCTACGCAAGCAACAACGACAAAGGCAATGCTGATGCAACAATCACAGCAAAAGCATCATCGAACTCATCATCATCATCAGATAAAGCAACATCAACAACACAATGTACCCTTTGTAAATATAACTAATTATGATGATATGTCACGTATAATCGAAATGGAAAAATCAACCGATTTAATGAATATGCCATATAATCGTTATAGTACAATGGAGCCGTGGCGTAACTCGACTTTGTATTATGCAGCTACACCGCCATATATACCACCACCAAGGACAATTGCCACAATAGCAATGGACGTATCACGTGACGTTCGTGTTGATACTACTGATCAACAATCAGAAGAATATTATTTGACAACCCGCGGAGCAGGTGATAATGATGTGAGTCAAAAGCGGAAGTTATCAAGTCAACTGCATCAATTCGATATGGATCGAGTGAATACATTTTCAGCACAATCGCCACCATCATCACAAGGAACCGTAACAAATGTTTATCAAATACCTTTTCTACAAAATACTCATCAAAATGCCAAGTTTGAAAATATTGAAAGGGAACAACAACAGCAACAACAACAGCAATATCAACACTTAATAACTATGACATCAGGAGGTGTTACAAGTGTTGTGGCTACATCGCCACCATTATTTGCATCATCATCAAATACATTTGGATTATTGCCATTAGGTCATAGGCATTCAACAACATTGACCTCCATTCCATACTTAATCTCCAAAAATAATGATACTAATAATAATAGCAATATCAATAACAATAACAATAACAATAACAATAGCATCACTAGAAATATCAATAATAGCAATGTGAATGCGTTACTAACACAACTAAATAAAAAAACTGGTGAGCTTAATTTGTTTCTAAAACTAAAGTTTTACTTTTTATCATCGCTTAATCGCACAAAGCATACAAAAAAAAAACTAATAACAATAAATAAAATATATAAGTGAAATGAAAGCAAGCAATGTCATTGTCATTCATTATAATATTGTAAATGCCTGCCATTGTTTGTTATTCAGTCGTCTTCATATATCAGCAAAACTAAATGCAAAAGCAAAAACTATAAAATAAAAAAAAAGCCTATAAAAAAAAGAAAAATTGACATTTCATGGAGTTAGATTAATCTTTCATTATTCATTTGGCATTTATTATCATTGTCCTCGTCATCATTATCATCATCATTATCATCAACGCTTACGCTTAGGCAGAATTGTCGTTTCAAAAGTTTAAGTTGTATGCTGTAATTTATTATTAACGAAACTGCCAATTTTACATGTAATGTAACTTTGCTGCCGCATCTTCATCTACATTTTTATTATACAAGTATTAAGCATTATACGTTCGACTCGTTTTGTATGCTTTTTATTATAAAGCTATCAATTATTTAGAAAAAAAAAGAAAAACAAATAAAAATGTTACTTTGTATATTATTGCTTTACCTATACTTACTGTATTTATTGTATGTGTGTATGTATCACTCATTCAATCAATTAAACTTACAATTTATTTTATTAGCTTTTTTTTTGTATTTTTTTATTTTACTGCCTTAGTATAACTGTGAGCTAAAGCTTTTTAGTTTTTCCTCACTCTATCTTTTTTTTTTGTTTCTCTATCTCGTACGCTATGTTCATTTGATTTTAATTTAAATGTTCTCATAATGAATCATTTTATTTCATCATTGTTTGTAATGCCTTTAAATTAAAGTTACTTCGTTCGCTTGTTGTTATTGTTGTTTCTGCTGCTGTAATTAAAGTTTAATAAGAAATGAACTTTTCTTTTAATTTTTTTCAATATTAAGGTGGTGATATTGGAATAAAATTAATATTGATTGATTTAGTTTTTTCTTTCTAATGCATTTCATTGTTATTGAGTGCATTTTATTATGTTTAAGAGTCTTTTTAAGTCAACCGGTTTTCATTTTCTCATATTTTTGCTTCGAGAACAAACTAAGTAATTTCATTACAAAAAATTGTTCACTTTGGAAATTTGCTGTTATTTTACTTACAACGTTCTTATTTGTTTGTCTTTTGTTATCCTTGTTTTTTTTTTATGTATATCTGTTCTCGTTTTTTTAAAAATTTTTTTGTTTTGAAAAAGTTTTTCTCTTGGAAAAGCGTAAATTGTAAGGTAATGACTACAATCGAATGAAAAATTTAATCGATTAAATTGTGAGTTAAAGAATAGAACAGCATCAAATTGAATTTTTGTATGATTATCTTTGTTGATAAAATAGACTTTTACAAATGCAGGAGCAAAAGGTATAGAAAAACATTAGAAGAAAAACTTTACGATTGGGGTCACATGTTTTTGACGTTTATTGTAAAACATGTAAAATATTGAAACATCAATAGAACTTCAATTTAATGGTTTTCCACTAAAACCGTGCAGCTGTCTAATATTTTACTAAAACTCAAAAAATAAGAAAAAAGCAAACTTACAATTTTAGAAGTTAGTCGAAGTAAATTATTGAGTATCATAAGTAATTTTTGTAAAAATTGGACGATTGGAGCGGAGCGCAAATGGAAAAAAATCTATAGTTTCAAAAAAAAAAGAGTTCCATCTGTTTTTTGCTTAAGTTTTTCATGCATATGGCAAACGAATGATCTACACTGAGACTCTTTAAAAAGTACACAAATTATTGAAATTTCTCTAAAGAGAAGCCTTTTTTATTTGTTTTTACATAAGATGGAAAAGTTTTATGGTTTTGCGTTCCAGAAATATTATAATGTAGGTTTAAAGCAAATTTCCTTAAGTTGGGACGTTATAATGCATGAAGTAAAGGAAAATATTATGTATATTTAATTGCTAATTAAAAAGAAAAACCAAATTTTATGTAATGAAATGATGGCAAATGTATAAGCATAGATTTATTTTAGATCTAGTCAAAAAAAATTTGCAGTATTTCAAGTACCTGCATATGCTGAAATATTCATTATTTCAAAACGTTTATCAATTTTTTTTTTGAACATCATTTAAGTTTCATGTGTTACAATTTTTACAAAATTGTATTTAAATTCCTTAAAATTTCATGGAGATAATTTATATTTAGATATTAAAATAAATGGAGTAAATTTTGAAACCTGTAGGCGTACTTTATTTACATGAAATTTGTATTGGATTATAATTTATAAAGTTTAAGTTATAAAATTATTCATTCCCCAAAGTAATCGGTAAATTATTTGTTAAATGATTAGCTAATTAGTAGATCCTTGTTAGTTAATTATTTAGTTAGTTATTCATTCATTGTGTATGCATATGCGTATGCTTATGCGTAGTGTTTAGCACAAACTAATATTACAGGGAAAACATTAATACGTAAAAAGAATAGTTAAGTCATTTTGAATTTGTAGATATGTACGTATGTAGGATTCAAATTCGAACTATTTTTTCCTTTATTATTACTTTTAATTTCGTTTTATTATTAATTAGTAGATTTTTGATTTAATTATCATAATTTATTAGACAATTCATAAATCATTTATATTGAATGAATTAATTTTTTTGGTGACTTATCTTAATTTTTCTTAATGTTTATAATGTTTTTTCATTAAATAAAATAATCAATAATTTAATGCTTTTTCTTTTATCTTCTTTTCTCTTTTTAAACTTTTCATTTTGGAATTTTAACAAAAAAAAAACAACAACAATGTTTCTTTGTGGTTTATAGAGCCAGATTTTTTGGTGCCAAATTATGATAATGTGGAGCATGAGCTAAAAGTTTTTGAAATACGAAGTCCATTAGTGTTAAGTTGTAACATAACCAAAGAAGGACCTTATAAACTTACATGGTAAGAAACAGATTTTTCAATAGTAATGTAAATGGTAGTTAAAAAGTAAATTGAAAATTTCCACATTATGCAAAGATAGCAAAGATAGATCAGAGAAATTTACTTAAACAAATCGCTTATTGCAATAACCTTCAGATTATATTTTGCTCAGTTCATAAGTTTAAGAATTCGAATTCGGCTGTTTATACTTAAAACTTGTAGTTTATAAAAATATTTATAAAAAAAAGTGCACATGAATAAAATACTCCTAAATATTGAACAATCATAGTTCACATACCAGATTAGAATTTTACATACAATTTTGCCTTCAAATATTTTTTTTTCTTAGGTACTTTAAAATATGATGTGACATAAGTAGTGATTAAGTGATTTAGGATCTTTGAACTGAAATTTTATTTAGAGACAACATTTCCTTGTGCGTATGGTATAAATGCAAGAATATAATGATAAATTCAATTAAAATGAAGCTTTTCTACTTTACAGGGAAAAAAATGGTACACAAGTATCAAAAGTGAAAGAACTTGAGGGACGTTATAGAATTTTAGATGTTGAACGAACGTTCATCATTGATAGAACAGAGATAAATGATGATGGTATATATAGTTGTGCGGCTGATAATAAGAAGAGAGATTTTAACGTAGTTGGTAAGAAAAAATATGCAAATAAATATCAAAGTGTTATTCGACTTTATTTGAAGTTGATTTTATTAAATGACAAGTAAAGTATTGCTTGTATTTAAAATGTTACTTTTTCTTTTAATTTGTAACAGCTTTAGTGGCTGTACGAGTGCCTTCAAATATGAATGTTGTTGAAGGTGAAAAATTGTCAATTGATTGTACAGTAGTTGGTACTGATCCACAATTGTCATGGTCTTTTGGTAAGTTAATTAATATTATAATTTTAAAAAACGGTAATAACAATAATTGTTGTTATTTAACAAATTTCATAATGATCCATAATAATAATTTATTTTATTTCTATTTATTCTCCTACAACCATTATTCTGTGAACTTATTTCTTTAATCGTTTAATTTGCTTTAGCATTAACTTTTTTATCTTTTTTTTTATTAGGGAACATGACCATTACTAATACGACAGGTCGTTATGTATTAAAACCCAACGAGAAAAATGTGCAAAATGCCATTTTAACAATTGATAACATTAGCTTAAATGATCGAGGTGAATTTACGTGTATTGGTCAAAATGCTGCCAATTTCTACGCTAACTTCAATGAAGCTAGTGATGTTTCATTTGTGCGCGTTAAGGGTAAGTTTTCATATAAATTTATTTGCTAGAATCTAAATGGTTTTATTCTACCCTTTTTTTGCCAACTTTTGCCTAAGCATCGAATGAATATGTTTATATCTGTATGTTTGTATATATTTGAAAATAAAAATTTACAGGCAGATTTGCCGCTTTGTGGCCTTTCTTGGGTATTTGTGCAGAAGTTCTTATCCTGTGCGCTATTATTTTAATTTATGAGAAAAGACGTAACAAAACAGAATTGGAAGACAGTGATACTGATCCGCAGGAACAGTAAGTTTGGTTGCGTTTTCCTTTTTTTTTTTTTGAGTTATACTTTCTATTTCTGCCCTCATATCACCATTCGCCACTGGTAAAAGTCCACAAAAATTTTCTTCATTATATTTATGTATACAAAATTTTATTTATCTGCCAAATTGTTAGTAAACGAAAATGAATAGCAATAATAACATAAGTGAAAATTATGTATATTGATTTAAATAAGAAAAAAAAAAGGAAAAACATTTATATGTAAAAACATATATTTGTTCATTGTTTACATATTTATACTGTGTACCCACATAACTCACCACTGAAATGACCTGGCTCCATCCACAGAAAAAAAACACAAACACACAAAAACGTGAAATTATTGGAAATTATTAAATGATATTTTGTTAAAATGCAGAAATGAATTGATGATATTAAAATGCCGGTTGGATCGTTAGATAGTTAAACAAGTCATTTTTCCCAATTTCCAAAAATATTATTGTTTTTGGCTTATGCTTTTTTTTATTTTTCAGTTATTTTGGCAATAAAAATTAAATTGCTACAACATGACTTTGACTAATACACACACATGTATATATATATATATATATATATGTATATATGTATATTTTTTGTTTGTATAATTTTTCACATAATCTTTACCGTTTTCTGCAATAGTCAGAAAAGAAACACCAATTTCAAAATTATTTATTTTTATCTCTATGTAATTATGTCGTGTTGGATTATTTTGTTTCTTCTATTTTTTTTGTTCGTAACATCATGTATTTATTGTACATGATATTTGTTATTTAAGAAACGCCAATTTTTATTTAAACATAGACAAGGGAAAAGTCAGCAAAAAAAAGAAACTCCAATAATTTTGAAAAAATTTCAAAGGCAGTGAAACAAAACAAATACATTATTGGATGTTAGATGCCAATATAACATAGCCTAACATAACACACACATAGGTTTAAGCAAATTTACCCAAAAATTTAGTCTATTATTATTATTATTAATATTGTTAGATATGTTTATTAGTTGCGTTTGTACTTTAAGCATAACTTCACTTAAAAAAATATTGAAATATCTTAATTGTTATGCCTAATATGTATATTTTGCATTTGCTTTTATTTTTTTCTTAATTTTTTTTTTCTTTTTCACGTACGTTCATATACGTTACACAAATTATATAATAATAATGTATGTGAAAGTAAATCAAAGTGTATATAACTGTTTCACAGATCGCCTAAAAAAAGGATAGCTAATCTTTTTTTCATTTTACATTTTTGCTGCGTTTTGTTTTTCAAAGCACAATGACCCACATTATTTATTATTATTTGAGTAGTTATTTTGAGAAGCAAGAAAGGAAGAAAGAAAGGTCCAAATAAAACAATCAAAAGCTCTTTCTTTTTTTCTCTTTATATGAACCCTTTCCTCTTTTTCTCACACTCTAACGGCGTAGTGAATAAAAATTACTCTCAAAAGCAAAAAATATTCCGCTTTTATTTCCTTTTTTATCCAAAAGTTCAATCAAAATATATTAATCTTGACTAGACTGGGCAGTTAAATACAAATCTATACTCTATGTCTTTCTTCGTCTATCCAACTATTGCATTATTTTTTTGCCTATCTCACAATTTTCCTTTTGAATATTCTCTTAAACTTAAACCTTTTAAGCGGCCCAATTGCTTTAAATTGAATTTAGTCATATAAGGATTGTTTAATAAATTATCAGATCGGAATGGGCACTTATTGAATAACTTTTATTATAGTCATAAATATATAAAGTGAAATGAAATAAATTGATACATTTGCAGTTGTATACAAATTACATTTCTACAAATCTTACTTCGATTCGTATGTGAAACGTGAAATTCTCTTAATATACATTTTGTAATGTTTCTTTACAAAAAACAGAATTAAGATTTAAGGTTAAGATTTCAAAAAAAAAAAAATGAAAAAAATCAAGATTAAAAGTAAGAACTATAGTTATCTTATTTTTTGTTATTTATGTACTTATCTTCACATTTATTTGCTTAATTTTGTTCTTTATAAAGCTTAATCTTTATATAGTGTGCATATATATGTATATATATATATATATATATATATATATATATATATATATATATATATATATGTATGTATATATGTATATATTTCTGTATTTAATAATTATAATAATAATCTAATCTTTATTTCGTTTTAATCATATGGATGAATTTTGTTTGCCTTTTTTTTGTTTTTTGTTTTCCGCTACACAAACAAAAATAGAAACATTGTAATTTCGTTTCCTTTTTAAATCGTAGGGAAATGTTTTTTTTGTTAGCATTTAAATTTGTTTTATTATTTTTTTAAATTGTTTATGATAAGTGAAAAGATTTACATTATGTAATAATTATAATAAAATAATAATGATAATATTTATAATAATAATTTTCACAATAATAATTAAAGAGAGTTTATAATAAAGATTTCTTTACTTTACAATCCAACTAAAATACCGATGACGTCCAATCTTTGTTTTGTTTTATTTACTTAATGCCTTCTTTTAGTATTTAAGTTGTTTACTTTTGTAACCATCATCCACAGTTTGAGAGTTTAATCATTTCGTCACCTTATAAAGTACATACATTCTTAATCAGCATATTCAATTTTGAATCGATATAGACAGATCTGTCTAAGTTGTTGTTGTTGTCCTAGTCGTAAACTTAAACGTATCATTTTGAAGTTTGACAGAAAGTTGAAAGTGGCAGTGTTTGCACGAAGGTCATTTTTTTGCTCAGCACTTATGAACATTAAAATATAAAAAGATCAAATATTATACAAATATTAAGATAACTGATTTAAGAATGATTGTAGAAAACCATGATTGTAGCTGATGGGTACCCCTAAAATTTGGTTTCAGCTAAATATAATTATCTTACTTGTTTTTTTTTTAATAATCTACCTTCGGTGATCCAGGTTACAGTTAAATATTTTGTCTAGCCGAATATACTTTTTTTTTAGAATTGGCCAAGTCACGCAATACACGTCACATATGGCAGACTAATGTCGTACCTATTTGTCTATTTGTCAAAGTTCTATTTAATAAAAAACAAATAGATTTTGTTAATTATATCTAATATTTTTATCGGTTTAATGTTCTTAGCGTGTGCCATGAATGAGCGAACTATTACGCTTAAACAAGTTAATTATATTTAAAATTAAATGAAGTTATAAAATGATGTATAATTAAATAATATAAAAGCAAACTCTCTAATTAAAATGTCAACAGTTATAGTTACATAAAGTAGAACTTCTTAAACGATCTGAAAGGTTGAAAGGTTTGCTCTACTTAGCATTAAAAGTAAATAAACATTAATTTTTTTTTTTTTTTTGTAAACAACGAGCTTCAAATGTACACAGAGACCTGGGGAAATATTAAATTAACGTAAAATATAAATTCAAGAATCTTTTATGTATTTACAGCGTATATCTAGATAAAGACATTTTCACATGAAACAAATAATAAATAATAAAACAGAAATAAAACAATCATGTGAAAAGGAAAAATGAGATTGCTTGGAAAGATAAATTTAATTTCTTTTAGAATTAGCACGAGTTACTGACGTATTTGTTTTAATTTAATTTTTAAAAAATAAACCATAATATTTCTATACGGCTACTTTAAAATACAATAATAAAAAAATATAATAAAAATTTTCTAGATAGAAATTTACTTTTCCAAATTAATTTGTATGGTTTCTCTAACTTTTTGCTTTGCTATTTTAATTTGTTTATATAAAGTTTAACCAATTTTAAATCATAAAAGTTTCATCCTCATTATTCCTACACAACAATGCAATAAAAATGAAACTTTAAATAACATTTTAACATAAAAATTCATATAATACATGTAACGATACATATACATACCCACATTCATATATATATATACATATATATATATATATATATATATATATATATATATATATATATATATATATATATATATATATATATATATATATATATATATATATATGTGTGTGTGTGTGTAATACAAATATATTTATTGTTAATTTGGAAATTTTATAATAGTTATTTAATATCAACTTCATCATATAAAAAAATATATTATATATATATAATTTTCATTATTTTAATAGAAGTTTGGATAATTTTTTGTATAAAATCTACTTTTATTTTTTTTACATATTTTCCCTTTTATCAAACAGTTGATGATAGTGCGCGAGATCCTTTTCTCAACTTTAAATCAAAATAAAGAATATATTCTCCCATAAAAAAATATTCAAAAAAAATGAACTTGATTAAATTTTTGCTTAAATCCTTAGATTATAGAACAGTAATTAATTAAATTAATTGCATCATCATTATTATTGTTAATCATAACGATTACAACAACTCTAAATATATGCAATTACATTAAAATTAACAGTACTTTTTTGTAATGTATTTATATCAATTTTTTTTTACTTTTCTTATTTGTCCCCCCTTTTGTGGTTATTGTATAAGGGTTATTACAAGTTGTGGGGCTTTAACTGAAAGAAAAAAATTTTACCAAATGGTAAAATTGCAATTACCTCATTTGCTTTTGTCTATAATGTTATTAGAACTAAAAGTTTAATTTCTATCCCAAAATATTGCCAAAAATTGTGAGAATTATGTTTATTTAGTTGTCCAAATAGCAAAAATATAACAATCCATTTTAACATCTTTCTAATTCCATAAAGTGCTCACCATGTTGGGTTTTCAAGTAATGCCGCATGTTTTGCATTACATCAAATACACATACTTATTGATGCTGCCTTACATAGATATTTTGTAGATCTGCACAGCGCACGTTTTTCAATTTTAGTTAACGTTGTCATTAAAATCAAATTTTTTCTCTGTTTTTTTTTCATTTTGTGCAATTTTCTGTTGAAAGTAGTGCGTATGACATTTTTTTAGAGCAATAGTTAGTTTATATTATCTATTTAGTAATTGTTTAGTATACCTTCATTCAAAATCCAATCATACGTAATTTTATAATTGTTGGTAGCGAGCCATGCTGCCTGCTTGCCTCTTACGTGAACTTGTAAAATAAATTGTAAATCAGTTAATTAATTATGTGTTGTATGGTGACTAACAATTTCTGAAAAATGTTTATTGACAATTTTTAAAAAAGTGCGGTTTCAAATGATGAGAATAGTGGTTTGGGACCCATAACATATGCAGTAACTACAATGCATATAAAATATGCAAAATTATGGGGCTAAATGTTTCATAATAAAATACTTTTCAAAATTGATCAATATTATGGGAGAAAGAAAGTGGAGGTGGCAATTATCTGCAACGCTGTTTCTTCTTGCATATTCATAAGAAAAGTCTTGTGTAAATAATTAAAAATATATAGATACTTAGCAAACGGGCAGACGGACGGTACATTATAACGATAATCATAGCAATGAGAAAAATAAAAAAAGCAAACTTGAAAATTTGGTTTCAAATTTGTCAACACAACAAATATCAAGCCATCATGAAACTTTCTAAATTGTAAAATATAAAATTTTATTAATAATGCTGGTTAAATACTGTTCTCAAATATCTTTTGTGTTTTTTTTCTTTCTCTGTGGTTTTTTTAAATTTTTTTTGGTTTTTTTCGTTATTTATTTTTTTGTGTAATTACAGGAGAAAGAAAAGGAGAAATTACGATTAAAATTCCTAACATAAGTAAGCATACATGCGCGTTAAATGTGCAAAAATAATTATGTAGATTATACGGCCGTTTATTTCATTATTTTTACAATAAATTAAGAAATGAACTAAAATAAAAATATAACTAACAACAAAATATATTTAACAATAAAATATAGATTTAACAATTTGATTAAGTGCAACTGCAACAAAAGCGAAATAGAAAACCATGTAATCGCATATTAAAAAGTCAGGATTTGAATATTCTAAAATTATTAGAAACAAATGAAAATGAATAGGAAGCAGAAAAAAAATTAAATTGCACCACTGTGCACACTACACTTATTTGAATTAATTAATTTGATGAAAACATCAGAGAAGCGCATAAAAGTAAAGTAAAATTTCATAAAATTAGCATAATGACAAACGAATGCATCCTCTAATGAATGTAGAATTTAAAGAATACTCATAATGAAGCATTCCTCACACCTCATCAATTACTTGTAATACTCAATATAATTAAACATGAATCCAAAATATAATTAATAATTTTTGTTATTTATGTTGAGTTATTTCCATGACATACCGAAAAAAAATTATAATTCAATTTCCAATAGGATTATTCTGTTTATTAATTTCTTTGTGTTGCTCTTAGTGTTCATTTTTATTTTGTCCTTATTTATAAATGTAAATAAATGTCATCACTCTGCTTCTTTTACTGAAAAATCTTAACTATTGTTGGATTTAAAAAAAAAGACCAAACGCTTTAGATTAGTGCAGGATAATTGATAGGAAATATGCACGCATTGAATAAATTACATTGCATAAAAGAAATTATTACACTTGTCTCTCTTATTCCTTGTGAAGGAGGGTTGTTCATATTCAAAAAAGCTATTTACGTCTCAATATAACTTAATATAAACAGATTTAAAATTACATTCAGTTTTCAAAATCTTCTGATATCTTTACATAATGTTTTTCAGCATAAACCTGAATCTTCTTAGATATTAGATCGATTTATTATTTTCCTATGCAGAAAAAGTGGCACGTTTTAATGAAGAGCCATTTATCTGCATTTGTATGCCGTACAATTTTAAACGAGTTAGTTTTTCCGTTTGATGAATGAAAAATAGACTATTACATAAAAATAATTGTTTATAATATAATGACCCATTTTCTTGAACATTATCCTCTAAAGAGATGTAGAGGTGGTTTAATTTTATGTAGAGCAATAGGGTAACTTTATAGACAATATAAACAATTTATGTGTTTAATTTTAAACATCCCTATATACACCATTCATGCTTTAAGACAATGCGCAAGGGATGCTGGTAACACCCAGAAAAGTTTGAGATAGACGGACTTTCTAAAACAATTTATATCGATGGCCACTTTAATGTATTTATCTGTTATCAAACTGGAAATGGTGATATTTTTGATATATTTTAATGAAATTTTTTAGACATACATTAGATTCTAAGGCGCATCCTATTAAAAATTTTTACGACGAGTCTACATACAGTGCGCCAAGAGGCAACATTTGATAAAAAGTTGCAATTTTGAATTTTCTTTTTAATATGAAAATTGGCTTAAGGTGGTTTATTCCAAATGTTCCAAATTTCAGTTCATTTTTTTAACTCTCACTAACTTATGTGTAATAAATTTTTAAAAATATTCGAAAATAGCACTTTTTTATATATACCTGATTTGTCATTCATTTTTGTGATATTTTAATTATATTAAACAGTAGTGTGTGTAGTACTTTAAGAGTCTACCTTGACTGACCAATTTTTATTTTTTGTTTTTATTTTTTTGTGAGTATTACTAAAAAAGTAGTCAAACTAATTTTACAACTTTTTAAAACGTAGTCTGAAGAAACCAATTAAAAATAATAACAATAATAATAATATTTAAAAGCTTTATCAAAAGTGATACAATACATATGCCCAAGGGGGCACAGGATAGAAGAAACAAATTAAAAAAGAAAAGCCTATTACATTATAAAAATATATAACAACGTACACATCTGAATGTATAATTTTGTGGATGTGTATATGTTTGAGTTAGTAAATACCACTGCATATTGTTATTTATATACATGTATAAAAAACGTAACTTTCTTACTCTTTGTTATGTTTATTATAAAATTTACGTAAATATTTATTTTAATTTTCTCAAAAAAGTTTTTCGATCATTTAATTAATTTATATGTAAATACATTAACGTGTAAATATTGAAGAGAGTTTAATAATTTTCTCTTTCTTTTTTTTAAACTTTTCGGTTAAGTTTTTTGCCCTTCGTTAATAAGTTACGCGCATATTTTTTGCTTCGTTCTTTATATAAAGTGCTTTAAGTTTATCTTTTTTAGAAAAATCGAAACTCATATGCAGCAGTTATAAATATTTCTATATAAGTATAAAAGAAGTAGATGGAAAGAAAATGAAACATACTTTTAGAAAAACATGATATGACTTAGAAAAACAATTAATAGCCTAAATGGTACGAAATACTATAAACAAATAATAATAGAAGACAACGGGTTAATAAAATTTAAATCAATAAAATGAAAGAACCAAAAATGAATCAAACAGAATAAAATTTAGCCATTAAAATTTTATTCTATTGAAAGTACGTAAAATAAGTAAATTAGATTGTTTTCTGTCTCATCATTATCGTCATCATTATGAATCAAGTGCATGTGTAAATTTAATTAATGAACTAAAATTAACTGTAAATTCAAATTACACAATAAAATCTTTAGAATTAATTTAAATTGTTTTAGTAAATAGAAAGACAACACATAAACTAACAAACAATAAATTTTATAAGAAAATGAAACAGAATTCACATAAGTTTGTACACGTTTGTTTTTTCTATTCTTCTAGATGTTTAAAACATTTTGTTCAAGTTAATGTCAGTGAATCTAAGTCTTATTTTTTGTTGTCTTTTTTTATTGGTTGTGTCTTCTTTCATTTTAAAATTCATTTAATGCAATTGTGAATTCTTGTACGAATGGATCGGATAAAATAGAAAACAATTGAACTGTTAATAATTTTAAATAAATAAACGTACACACTTTCCCATAAGTATTGCAAAACATGATCACAAGGCAAATTAAAATCGGAAACTATTCGTCAAAATAGGAAATAAAAAAAAGTAAATTAAAACCAACTAACATTTAATGAAATTAATTAGAAAAAAAGAAAAAAATAAAATTACTGCCAAAAAATTTAAAGAATAAAAAAGTTTTGTTTCGTTTCTTAAAAAATACAAAGCAAAAAATTAAAAGAGAAGAAAATCAAGATACAATCCAATATGAAAGTATTTAAGTAAAAAATGGAACACTTTTAAAAAAAAAACAAAATTTAGTTATACATCAAATAAAATTTTAGGTTTGTACAAATAATTTTGTTTGATTTCCCCCTATCTCTTGTAAAATAAATAAATAAAAAGGAACAATAGTAATTATGTGAACATATTAAAAATTAAACAAAACTTAAAACAAACCAATAATAAAACAAATAAAAATTAATATTTAAATAATAACGAAATAAAAAAAATAACTAAAAAATAAGGAAAGAGAGTGAATTTTATGGTTTGTTTTTAAAATTCGTAATGCCTTCTACAAAACTACGACAATTTATACCCATTCAAATAAGCATTTTGTGAGTTGAGCAACATATTACCGCATTGATCGAAATTTAAAGTATGGATGGAGCCTGCCGCAACATGAGGTAAGTATTTCTACATTACTATTATATTCAAAACTGATTGCTATAAATTATATAAATCATGGAAACTATGCTAATTAAACTATATGAATTCTTCAATTGAAAATTTCTAATATTTTTTTATAGAATTAATTGAAGATAATAATAATTGAAATGGGATCATTCAAAAAAGTGTGTTAATGAAATTCACATTTTTCATTAAATTAATGATTTTTTATTTATACTTTATTTCTACTAGAACAAAATATTTTTAAAGAAATATTTCTACTTTTATTTAATACAACATATTATTTTGAATGGAAATTAATTTTCGGGAAACACAAAAAAAACTTAAAAACACATCTCAGTACAATTAAATAAGCCTTTCTTGCAATTTGTTTCTTTCTCTCTATCGCTTGCAATCTTCTTATCTATTTTTATTGATTTCATCTATTTTCATTTTTTCATCAAAATATGTCCGTAATTGTTAATAAATTTTATGTCTTGAACATAATTCTCTGATTCCCTTTTGCTTTCTATTTTATTATTTTTCTTCTAACCACGTCTTAATTCTCATGTAACGAAACATGTAATAAAACAAGTAAAAAAAAACTACGTTGTACAATATCTATCAAAAATGATGAAAACCTACTTTTCTATGCAACTCCGTTATCAGCATTTTCCAACTTTTTCAATTGTTACTTACACCATGTACTGTTACTGCATAAGCCTTAAAATTTTTAATTTTTTTCATATACTGCAGCAGAATTGTTAAAATTACTATTATTAGTTGACAACAATACTGTTAGATTTTATGCTCCTTTACTAATTACTGTTTGTTGTTGTTGTTGTGTTGTCGTCTTGGAATCTACACTATTAAAAGATTTTGGTGGTTGTAATAAATCTGTATATTGTAATAGAGCTTCACGTAATGAACGTGACACTTCGGGCGATGTTGTTGTAGTACAGTCCACTAAATACGGATACAAACCAATTAATTGATCCCATGCTGGTTTATTAACTCTAGACGATGGTGCCTTTTTCATAGATACCACTAATGTGGCAATAGCTTTCAATACGAATGAAATTTCTGATAAACGAAATCTTGGTAGAGGGCATTTTCCACTTTGACGTTCATCATCGTTAAAACGCTTTAAAACTTCTTGAAAGCGATGTAATAACGCGGTAACAGCTAAACGACCAGCAAAATCTTTACCAGCATCTGAAATTGTTACGCAGTTGTTACTACTAAGAACTGCAGCAATATTAGCATTTAAAACGTTCGTGGTAGTTGTTGTTGCAGTAACTGAACCACTTCCATTAACATTTGTTAAGCGAATATTATTATTATTATAATTATCATCCAATAAGGAGAATTGTAGTAGTGTTTCGAAACATGTTTTGGCAAATATTTCACGTAATTTCCAATCAGATTCATAACAAATATTGGAATCGGATGCAGAATGTATCGATCCTTTATTAAGTAATACAACCATTTGCATAATGAATTGATGAGGTATCTCATGAGCGTAGGGTAAAACTTCATCACGTAATAATTCAATTACTTGACAATCAATTGTTTCATCCAAGACAATTTCCTCTAGGCCGCGATCTTCAATCGTACAAACACTACAATTAGAAATTTCTCTATTAAACATTTTTATTATAGTTATAATCTCAAACCAAAAATCCATATTTATGTATGACGTAGACTTTCTTACGTGGTTGGAAATAGGAATTTGTCAAATGTATCTGCCAAATCATCCCACATGTTGGAGAAATAATTTGGTTTGGCTCTGGCAACTTTTAATCCGGTATGTAAAACAGTTATCAAACTGGATATAGCCAATTTCCACGTAGATGAAGCCAAACATTTGTATTTCATGGCAAGAGGTGTACGCAAAGCCTTTAAAAATGAACAGTTTGTGGAAAATATTAATAAATATCTGCTTGAAAAATAGCTTAAGATTCTAATTCACTTTTTAATACCTTTATAATATCATGTAATATATGCTCTTGTATAACTGGCTCTTCGGTAGCTGTGCATTGATATAATTTAACACATAAACTTATACACTTTTCACCAAATGGTATGTAATTCATGCTTACAACTTCCATTGAATTATTGTTGCTATAATGATTACCAACTTTTGAATACTTTTGTTGATCAGTTATTTGTAATGTAGGCGGTGTACAAGCAAATTTACTAAATAGTAATAATTGCTTAAAAATAGCTGGCACCAATAGGCCCAAATTTGATGCTTCTTTAATAGCTTCCTGATAAACCAAAAAAAAAAATGTCATTTTATACGAATTTAAATATTTGCCATTAATTTTATGTTTAAATACACTTAATAATTGTATAACCACTGATTCAAAATTATTATCTGAATAAATTTAAATCTGGCTGTCCAATCGTGTACGTTTAAATAAGTTTTCATTTGTTTATGTGTAAAATTGATTAAGAGATACCTTTTGTATAAGTTCCATACATTCCATAATGCTGTCATGTAATGGCGTTAATAAAGAATCAGATACCGATGTTATTACATACGGTACAGCATCAGTTTGTATTGGTATACATACGGCATTTGTTAGGACACTCGAAAATTTCTCAAAATCACTTAATGTAAATCTTATTTGTATTTGATGGAATATAGCTGGAAAGATCTGTATTAATGCTGTTAAATATGCTTGACTTGGTATATAAAAATCATCATGATTATTCACTGAATATGTTGTTTTTATTACCACTTTGGTACTCTCAATACCAATATTTAACCATATTTTCCAAGCAATATTCCACAGTTCATCATCTTTCATTTTTAGCGATTTGTCATTTGTTCCAGGCTCTGCTTTTGAAGAAATAGGAAATTTAATTTCCCAATTATGATACATGATTTCTTGGAGAGATTTTAATGCAGCCAAAGATACTTCAGCATTTTTACTTAAAGCTGCATTTTGTATAAATTCTAATATTAATGACCAGGCACGACTAAAATCACCCAACATTTGGATTAAGTCACGTTTCGTATTAAAAACCTTTACATGCAAAGAAATCATCCATTTATTCCGAATCTCGATTTTTCTTTTTTACATATAATTCTTACCCGGCATACTCCCGATAATGTTAATACTTGAGTTTCGGCCCACTGCTTTTGTGCTGTGTTACGTGAATGATGTATTAATATATTGCCACTGGCATCAACTTTTTCATTACTAGCTGAACTAGATAGTGCTCGGACATTATCTAATAACGGAAAGAGAACTTGCCAAACCAATGCTTGCCACGTTGGTGAATGTAATAAACTGCCATGAGCTGATATCGTTGAAAATAATGTTTGTCCAGCCGATTTACGAACTGCTGGCCTCGAATCCACGCATAGCTCACCCAATTTAGCATATAAACACATCCATAATTTATCAAACTGTGGAATTTTAAGTGTACCAGGGAAGTCTGGCAATATGGCAGCATCATCTACTTGTGTTGACATTAATTTATCTTGATTTTGATTAAAAAAGTCCGATATGTTCCACTGAAATTCAAAAAATGTAAATACAGCGAAATTAAGACACATATATTTAAATATTTAAATAGGACGTCGACAGCAGATCGAAAACTCCATCCACATTCACATACCATTAAGCCAATTGCTGTTAAAGAAATATTTAACTCTTGAGTTTGTGAACCAAACTTTGCTGCTGTATTAATGCATAACGGTAAACAACGCCATGGCATGACAGTTAAAAAATCAGTAATAACCAATTGTAAACATTGGAACGCTGTACGTATTAAAGGTTCACCATGGTGTTCGCTAACTGCGCCAATTATTTCGATAATTGCAGGCCAACCAAACGATAATATTTCACCAGCTCCATTTAATATTTGCAAAACACAATCTAGTTGTCGCTGTCTAACATCGGCATGCATAACCGTTGATAGTTCTGATAATGGATTCAATAGCATAATTTGCAAAGACTACAATAAAAAAAAGTTAAAGGACAAATTAACAAAAAGTACGTGATTCCTTTAAATGGATTTATTATAATCCTTTATCCTTAAATAATAAAGGTACATAAATTATTACTGGAATAACAAGAAAAAGAGAAATGTGTCACACTCGTAAAAACTAGGATTTACCATATTTTCCTTTAGGGATTTTGCATGTTTATATTGCAGGGCCGATTTTACTAAATATGTAATTGCTTCAACGCCCCATTCGCGCATACGTATATGACGATGTTGACATACTTCTAATAAATGATTGGTTAATGGTCTCCATAACACATCAATACGTGGCATATTCACCAAGCCAGTTTCCAATAACTTTGCAACAGCAAATAATGATGGCTCTCTATTAGCGTAAGCCAATTCCATAGCTTCGTGAGATAATTTACATAAAGCATCAATTAAATGATGCAAGGCCACATCATCCAAATATTGACTTGATTCGAATAATTGACTTAACATTTGTGATAGAACTGGTAAATCGGCCATAACAGCTGTCTGAATTCCAGTATTAGCCTCGGCAGCTGGTTTGGGAAATGCTTGTAAACTTCCTCCGGTTGATGGCTTTAAACCTAATATCCATACCAAATGTTGTAATGTTTGTAAAACAATATGCCACGAGGTACCTAATATGCTGCCATTGGTATGAGCTAATACTAATATGGCACGCATACATTGTAAATTTTTTGTAGTTAACATGACTGGCGCTTGCATAACACTATGAGGCAATGTGGCACTTGGTAAGGGTGTACCTACCGCCACAATTTGTTGACGGAATTCATTGGTTTCACTTGTACAACTGTTAATAAATTGCTGATTCAAATCCTGACTGTTCGAACGGGTATGACCTTTTATTAAACAAAAATAATCAAGAACAAGAAAAGGGGGCAAAAATAATCAAATTATTTAAATATAAAAATTTGAAACAGATGCCGAATACACTAACATCTTAAGTCCACATCTAATACTGGATTATTGGCAAATATGGACATTGCGTAATGGGGTGGAAATGAGGCTCGACATATCGCCATTATAAATGCATCTCTAGGATTTAATAAATCCAATATACCACAGAGGGCCGCATAATTTTGCATCGCTTTTAAAATATTATCCGTGGAAGCTTCATCTATTGAAGCATCTATTAATGGCACAAGGGCTGATAATAAACCAGACCAGCTGGAATTAATTAACTGTAAACATAATGGTTTATGTTCTTCCTCTGTTATAGTTGTTGTATTATATGTCGGATGCTACAACAATATATAAGAAAAATTATATATTAAATTAATGTAAAATTGCTTTTCAAATAATAATACCATTTCTGTTGTACGTTGTATAACTCCACCTATAGAGCGAGCTATATCCAATAGTATGGCGTATGCCACTGAAATACCATAACTATCAGGAATACTTGGCACATCGACTTTATCTAACATTTCTAAACTATAAGGAGACAAAAATGATAAAAAAATAATTTAAAAGATTGTGAATTCGATAAGGCGGGAAATATACTTATTTAATATTGAAGAACTTACTAAACAGCTTTAGATAGACCTGGCGCAAATGTAGCAATCAAAGGTAAATAAGCACCACGGAATACAAAACCGCATTGATTGCTGGCATTATGGGTATTCAACGAATTTAATTGGGTACTACTACTCTGTTGGCCATTTAAAACTATAAACAGTAAAAAACGCAAATGTTCTAAATATCATTTAAGGTATGATATAAGCAAAAAATGAAATCTTACCTACTGAGGCATTTATTAATGCGTAGCGTACATATGAGCCCATTGACGTAATCATGTCTTGGACAATATTTGTAGCATGATTTTTGCAATCATACGATTTACAGAAGAAAGCCATTAGCATTGGCTTCGATACTAGTTTATGTATAACTTCCAGGGCTAATGCACGCTGCCAGTGTGGCTTATCTGGATCCAAAAACTTTATAATTAATGACAGAAATATTTCACATTCTGTTACCAATATTGTATGATATTTTTGTATAAGTATGCCAACTAAACGTAATAAACGCATACTGATCGGAAAGTATGGTTTATCTGTTGGTAATAGATTACCATTATTACCATTGGAATTATTTGTATTAGTATTGTGTGTTGGTAATGAGCGATGCTTAATATTTGGTGAAAATAATTTGATCACAAGAGCACAGACACGCTCCTTAAGTAATAAACGAAAATTTCGATTCTCATGAAAAATGGCACTGAAATTTGTTAAGATCGCTTCCAACAATTCTAAACCAAATGTACGAGTCATTTCAATCATACCCGTTAGCCAAAAGGGTGGATCAGCATTTACCAACTGTACAAGATCTTGAAATAATAAATAAGCATCTGAAGCAAACGTCTGCATCTCAGTTGGCCCATTACAACTACCGCTACTACAGCCCATATTACCCTCGTTAGCACTTATTTGTTCCACGACATTACTGCCAGTATCTTTTTCTTGGTGTAGTTGTTGTTGCTGTTGTAAATTCGTCAGGGAATCTTTCTCTAAATAAACCCGCTCAAACACTAATGAAACCAATTGTCTTATAGTTGCACCGGCTGTATTAACAATTGTCGAATTTTTTGTATAATGCAAACGAAAACATAAAACCAAAGATTTAGCTAATGTTTCTCCATGTACAACAGTATTCGTTGTTAATAATAATGTGACAGTTTGTAGTACTTTCACTTCCTCAATGTTATGCTCCATTAACATCCATAACGCATCTGTTATATAGCGGGCACCTTTCTGATCAACCACTTGCTGTGTAATAAGGCGTTGCATCATACCCAAACAAAACTACAAGTTAAAAAATTCATACACATATTTACACATATATGTACAATTATATGTTGACATTATTTCTTAAAAAAATCATTGACTCACCTTAATGATTTTTAAATCTTTGGTTTCACAGCCTTGTACCAGAGGATACAAAATTTGATTAACTGTATAGTAAACGGATTGCTGTTGTTGATTGCTGCCAGCGACAGATAATTTAGATATGGCTTCTTCGCATGACTATATGAAAAGTGAATCGGCGAAAAAATACAAATATTATGAAAATAATGTAATTTAAATTTAAAATATTAAGATATAATTTAATATCAATCATAGCAAGCCGTCGAGCAGTTTTTCTCCTTTTTTCACGTACTTTTCCACATTATGTGTATCTTTTTTTTTTTGCTTTGGTTTTTATATTGTGCAATGATCCTTCACATACCTCCTTAATTTGTGGATATTTTTTCTTAGTTTCTAATGAAAGAGTTTTGAAATCAGTCTGTAAAGCTTCAACGAATTTTTGTATAGAATCCCCATTACTTCCAACAACATTCGATGTGGTAGTACGAACAAACGACATTTTTCACTTGCCCTTATTTTGCCAATTTATTAATTTATTATTAATATTATAAAATGTTAATGTAGGTTTAAATGAAAATTAAAAGCGTAGTAGAGTTATTTATGTTGAAGTCCTTTTTTGACTTTTTATTTTTATATTTCACTTTGTCTTTTCACAAAAACTATAAGAAACATATATCAGAGACCAACTCGGCTCGTTATTCTTTTTACCATTACATATTCACTGCAAACAGATAACAGAATCTTATGGATAACAAAACATATGATTTTTATCTGTGTTAGCACAAGTTAGTACAAATTTTGTGATATAAAATTTATAATGAAAAACCCTCACATATTGACTCCTAAATTTAACATCTATGAAATAGTTCTAAAGAAGGAAAGAAAATATACACGACTACATAATAAATCTAGTTTTGCAAAATTTATAGCAAAGTTTTTATTGCGTTATTAAATATACAATATAGATGTATATATATACATACTTATTTATATATTCACGATATCAATTGTTTTATACAATTAAAAAGTTACAGTTAAGTTAAAGATAGAATGAATATTATTAAATAAATAAAAGCGTAAACAATTGCATCACTCGTGCACACACACACACGAAGTGTGGAGGGGAACTCCTTAATAATTTATTGTGCTGAATCACTTGTATCGTATATTTTATATCTGAGTTTGTGTAATAATAATATTCCATACATTCATTACTTAAAAAATAATCATAGTGAATATATTTATAATGAAAAATACTTACTTGTTACTCAATGAACATATTAATTTATTTTTCAGTTTTTACTTGCTTCTTAATTTATACTCATTTGTGTGTATTTGCTATTTCGTGTAGATAAATGCGTATACATGCTTTAGAGTAAAATGATTCTAAGTTAAAAGAAGATTAATTATAAGTTAGTGTTATTGCTATCACATAAAATTATGTAAAATAAATTAAATTATCTGCTACAGATTTATTTATTTATTATTGGAAGAAAAAGATTTGGAAGGAAAATCCCGAATTAAGCATTTTTGATGATTCTTGATGCTGCTATTGCTGACTGAAACTAATACTCATGGATAATTATTCACGAATTAGTGTTTTCAAACAGGTAACATGTTAATCACATATAAACTAAATTAACTATAAAACTAAAACAAAAATAATTATATTAATTACCTTGAAGCGTCTTAAAAATTAATTTATTAAGTGCACTACACGCAAAGATTGTTTTCTGATTTTCTTACCGATTTCCATTAAAAAAAATTCAATTTTTGCAAATAATAATTTTATTTCCTAGAACAATTTCATTAAAATAAGATGATGAAATAAGCATTACCTTTTATGTAGTGCTTGTGGGATTTCACTCATATTCAGTCTATTCCTTGAATGAAATGCTTACTATCAAATTTCATTACACTATCTCAAAAATTGTAGACGGACAAACATTAGTGTGTTGAATAGAAAGAGTGAAATTGATGAGAGAAATTTCAAATTGGAAAAAAATTGTCTGTTTTAAACAAGATTTAGAATTAAAGCAAATTATTTCATTTAATCTGCTTTCTAAATAAATTTGTTTAATTAATTTCTAAATATTATGTTTATATAAAATATAGTACAATGAAAAGAAGTAATATCAAAGGAAAATACATTTTAACATCCTTTTGGCATATCTGATAAAAGTTGTAAAGAAAAGAAAATAAGCAAAAAAAGTTAATTATGTTTGGTTAGTACAAAATCCTGAGTATCCATCATTCAGATAGTAGATTAGACTTAATACGCTAAACGAACAATATTTTATATCATGCTATATTAAATGTAAATCCATAGAAATGGAATTTGTTGATTTTGATCAAGAACTTATATCTTTTTCATAATCATCAATTTCATAATTCTACATGACTCTTAAAAATGTTTTGATAAAATAAGTAGACCAATTAAATGAACTCGTTTCTTCGTTTTATACAAATTCGTTATATATATAAATTATATATAAACATTTGTTCTAAATATCTAACTAGTCAATGATAATTTAATCCACACATTTAAATATATGTACGAGTTTTGTTTAAGAATTAATAGGCTTATTAAATTTTACATTATAAGACAAGTATGTAAGATATAAATTCTTATAAGAATGTAATTCAAAAAAAAAACGGTAAAAAAATTTCTCATCTTATATAGACTTATCTAAATTTCCGTCCATCCGTTAAAATATATGTGCGCCTCCGATCTATAAATTTTGAGGTATCTTAACAAAATCGAACTGTATTCTTAGTGAATGTCTACACAACAAAACTTCAACTCAATAAATCCTCTGGGCCTCAAGATTCAATGATAATTGATATATGTGTGCACATATGTATATATATTTATATGTATGTGTATATAAATGTATATATTTTAATTTATTTATTAGGGAAGTATGTATTTAATATGAGTGTTAAGTTTTCACTAACGCTCGGTACAATTAAGCACTTATTGGTAAAACTGAGATAACAAAATTACCTACAATTTTATGCGAATTACTCTGAACACACTGAATGTAACTAAAGATAAGTTAGTTTTTAGTGTATAAACGCTTCAATTATAAAATAAAGTGTAGTAACGAATGAAACTGCATTCGGTCCTCATCGCATTTTACTGTCATCGGTTGCCTATTGTGATTCAAGGTCTCAATACTTATAATCTTTAGTCCTCTTCAATAATTGCAATTAAGGTATTGCAATTATTTGAAATATTGAAGCCATTAAATCTTACAAGATTTAACAATGAGCAGTAATTAAAAAAAAAATTTCCTCATTTTTATCTCTGCGTCATTAGATGATATTATGTATCACATAAATGTTATTTTATCCACTTTTATATACCGATCGAATTTCATATTTCTTATATGCATTTTTTCACCATTAAAATGAAACCAAAAAAAAGGTTGAATGGCGTTTTTGTCTTGCGCTTATGGGAATAGTCAAATTTGTTCTATAGATAAAAGATTTTATTAAAGCAAAAAGGTTCAATTTTTATTAAATTGGGTCATAACTAATCCGTCGAATCTTAATTTTGAGCATGGTGAAAAAGGTCTTCCATTATAATGCTACCCCAAGGTGGTACCATTGCATTACATCAAACAGAGAAGAAAAAAACCGCCAGAAGGGAGGAAAATATCGAATGATCTAAACGAAACCATCTTCGATTTGATATTTGTTTCTCTAGTTAAACATAAATATAAAAAATATAACTTTAGCAATTGCTTTGGACAATTTAGTACCTATCGCTTTTTACGTGTATACGTGATTGACAATCAATTTGTATTACAACATGGACATTTAATAAAACAGTAATTTTTTTTTGATTGCTTCTAATTTTCATTTAATAAATAATAAAAACAAAGAAATCTCTTCTTAAAATAATTACTATTTTCATAACTATTGTGAGTCATGAACATTTGCTAAGGAAAAAATTAAAATAAAATAAAAAACACCTTTGAGTAATTTACATTTATATTATATGTTTTTGCGTGTTTAAGTAGTATAAATTTATAATAACAGTACTGTAATTAATAAAACAATAAGAAAATAAATCTTTTATGACAAATTCTTTAACAAACAATTAAAATGATTGGGCAAAAAAGCGAATTTTATATGGATTAAAATTTTCTTTCAATTAAAATTTTTTTTGTAATTTTGCGAATACATGTGAGTGTACATAAGTAATGCTCATAGTTCCGTTAATATGTTACACAATGGTCATGGTTAAAAAGAAAACATAAAATACCAATTAAATTACATTCATTCACAAAAAAACGACTGAACCCCTAAACCAACTACGCCTTAAACATGATGATTAAACATTATCATATACATTTGGATTTTTTATTGCTATTTTATATAATCAAGAGACTATGTCTAATTAAACATGTTGCGCATAAATTATACAATGTTTCATAAACAAATTTTCATTTAAATCATTTTGATGATGCCTAGGATTGATATATAATTATTTCCCTTAAATTGATGCAATGCTATTTTTCAGCATACACAATCCAACAGGCTTTTTTTTCTACAACAAAGGAGGTGAAAATAAGAAAAATGAAGAAATGTAAATAGTTCAAAATATAACTCATGATGAATGCGTCCCTTAACAAATAATTGAAGGCAAATATTTATAAAATCTTTATGCAAGTGACAAAATGTCTCAAATTCAAAAACATGTACAAATTATTTTTAATATTCAATATAATCTGTGGCAATATGAAAAATATCTGACTACCGCCCAATCGTTTCAAAGGAAAGACGAGCAAGAGCAATAAGTTACTTCTTATATCAATTATAAATGTGGATAAGTTAAAGTATTCAATATTGATTTAAAATAATATATTAATGTATTCATACATATATTAATTTTACCAATAGTTGTTCTTGTTATTTGTTATTCATTTATAGCTTTTTAATTTTATTGTAATTCTTATATTATGATGAAAATAATTTTTTTTAAACTTTTTTATTTGTTTGCCGTTGTTATAGCTTGAAACTCATATATATTGGCACGAAAAGTAAAGGTGTGTGTGTATATATGAGGGAGAAAGGTTGATCTGAGGAGTTCTAATTGATAAAAAAGAGAGTAACAACATGTACTTGTATAGAAAATGATTACAACATGAAATTAGACTTGTTTATAAAAAAATCTATGCGTGTATGAATAGTAGATAAAGTAGAAGGGTAACGAATAATATCAGTAAAAAAAGCACAAAAATACCAAGGTGGAATAATAATAAATAGCAGACTACCTGGTCTAGGTAGGTAAAGTTAGAAGCGGCCACTCAAATTGAAACAACAACCAGTCAAACAACCAACAGAAACCTAAAACAAAAATAATAATAACAATAATAACGATAATAACGATCAATGACTATCTTCTTTAAGACGAGCAAATTATATTATTGTTTTTGCTTGCACACAGGCACATACTTAAATAGACACATGTATTGCAATTTTTTTTAGCAACCGAACGAACATAACGAAAAAAGTACGTTTACATTTCTTTTCGTTTCGGACTTCTCTCTACTTGTTTTTGCTTCTATTTCTGTTTGCATTTTTTTGGTCATTTAATTTTGTAAAACGCCACAAGTCACTTTAAACAAATATAATAATAATAATTAAATACAAAAAAAAGAAAAACGAAAAATGGGAAATTTGCAAAATAGTCGTATATTAAGATTCTTAATCGTTTTAACGGCCGTTATACTCACCATTTTCATATACGCATCATATTCGAACAGTCAAAATTTGTTGCCACCACCAATGCGTGCAATGGCCATGATGCCAGCATCTGAATCTCAATTCCAATTGTACAATAACAACAACCATAATATACTCATCAATCAAACTAATCATAATTCTAATAGTATTAGTAAAGAAATTTCGACTACAAATGGAGCGGCAACATTTGTAAAGAATATGACAAATAATTACAAACCCATCAAAAGACAACAGCAACAAGAACAACAACAACTACATATACATAATAAATATCAGCATCATCAAAATTATCATTCTCACCGCTTTTTACACTTAAATGATGTTAGCCGTAGTGATGGTAAAAAATCTACTCATCATTATCATCATCAACATCGTGAACCGACAGTTGATGAAAATGCCAACAATAATAATGAGAGTATACTAACAAGTATTGATGATTTAGCGATCGATGCTAATACTAATAATAATAGCAGCAATAATAGTGATTTAATGCAAGAAGAACAATATGTACAAACGATTGATAGCGCTTTAGGTAAATATAAATTAATATTATAGTTGATCAAATAATTAATGAAATACGCTACACCATCTTGTCCAATATAATGAAACTTAAAAAAGTGCTGTTATATGCTTTGCACATTTGTCTCATTAAATTATTGTTTTAGACTGGTTTCCTGCAAAAAAAAATATTGTACTCGAAATTCATTTTCTTTTGTTTACAATAAGATAAGATTTAATAGTTTTACAAAGCAAATTTATAAATTAACCCCATCAAAATATATGAACAGTCATTAAATGTACAGATGGATATATCTAAATAGGAGCTAAAATTGCTTCTAAATTGATCGCAATTATAAAAGATGAATTTACTACCATGCCCTTGCAAGCATCGAGTACACCTGTCCGTATTTATCATTAACCCAAGATTGGTGTGGCTAGGTTAAACTATATCATTTTTAAATTATCAGATTTACCCATTGATTCTCTTTTTTGTATAGAACATATTAATCAAACAACTGCCAGGGAATCCAACCAAATACATATATTTCCAAATATTAAGCATAAAGAATTGTTAGATTCAAAAAAACAACAGCAGCAGCCACAGCAAAAGCAACAACAAGTTTCTGTACTAAATGACAATAACAATGGCAACAATAATAAAATAACGGAATCGGATGTTTTAATAGCAACTTTAAATGTACAAAAATTTATCGAAAATGCTGATAAACTATTAAAAAGTCTTACTCTCCAACAACAACAACAACAACAACAACAAGAACAACAAGAACAACAACAACAACAAGTACTACAACAGAAGCAGCAGGAAAAATACCATGCCGCAAAACATAATGAAATCCTTAATAAATTGCTGCCACCACCACCACTACCACCATCGAATTCATCTAATAAGCAAAGTACGTATTTTATATATTAAGAGAACAAAATGCTGACAACGCTTGACCTCATTCTAAGGCATAATTCCCATTATGAAGGGCATCTAGGAATTTAACAAAATTATTAAAATTATCGATGCCATATGTAGATTTAGAAGAATCGATTGATTAATACTTTATTATTGTAGACAGTTCGTAGTTGGCATAAACTTTAAGTAGGAAAATCAAGAGCTCACTTTAATAAACTAAAAAATTATTTTTATTATTATTATTTAAACAATTTTACTATTTATAATAATAACTAAACAATTTCAATTACTTTTTATTTAGCAATTGTTAAAAATCAATTGGACTTACATAAGGACACATCTTCAAATCATAAATTACCTATCAAATTAAATCTAAAAACCGAAGTACCGAAGGAGAAAAAATCTTCAGTTATTTTAATACCAGCATCATCCAAATCAGTAACAACAACTCTATTACAAATAAATAGTTCAAATTCAGTGAAGTTGCAACAAAAGCAGCAACTCAATGAAAAATTGAATGCACAAATGGCAACCCACAAAGTAAACGCATCTAGCAAAAATAAAAATTTAAAACCAAATGGTGGTCCTTTAATGATAAAAGCAAACAGTAACTCAACTAAAATGGCAAATGGCGTTAATATGGAGGTGTCAACATTAGAACTCTACGAAAGTGGCCATCGCAACAGTGAAATTGATGTCGAACGCTTCTGCCCTAAGAAAGGCGTAAATTTAAAACTTTTAATATTAATTACATCAGCTCAAAATCATGCTGACGCTAGAATGGCCATACGGCAAACTTGGGGCCATTTTGGTACACGTAGAGATGTCTCCACTGCTTTCATATTGGGCCGTACCACCAATCAGACATTAAATTTGGCCATAACGCAAGAAAATTTTATTTTTGGCGATTTAATTCGTGGTCAATTTATCGATTCGTATAATAATTTAACATTAAAAACATTGTCTGCTTTAGAATGGGTAGATCAAAATTGCCCCAAAGTGAAATTCATTTTAAAAACAGATGATGATATGTTCATTAATGTACCTAAATTATTACAATTTTTAGATAATCACTCCAAAGATAAAAAAACAATTTTTGGGCGCTTAGCAAAAAAATGGAAACCAATACGAAATAAAAAATCCAAATATTACGTGTCGACAGGTCAATTTGGTGCGACAATATTTCCACCATTTACAACTGGTCCCGCCTATGTTATAACCAATGATTGCATTCATGATTTATATGTAAAAGCATTACAACAAATATATCTAAAATTAGAAGATGTCTTTACAACTGGTATTGTTGCACAACAATTGGGCATTAATCGTATTCATGTTAATGAATTTTTAAATAGGCGTATTGTCTTCAATCCATGTAATATACGTAAAGCTATCAGCATACATATGGTAAAGGCAAATGAACAATTCGATTTATGGAAGAAATTATTGGACCAAACTACTAAATGTAAATAAATACATTTATTTTAACGTAAAGGCAAGCAGCGAAAAAAAACGTAAGCAACCACAAATATTACAACTTTTAGATCTAATCTATCATCTCTCTTTCAAAAATTATATACAAATTATTACATATACATATTTATATATATATATATATATATATTAGGTATTTTAATAATGTATGAATTCCTAGAATTTTCTTGAGGACTCCTAAAGTATTTCTATTTATATGTATTTTGTTTATTGATAAGCGTAAAATGCCGTAAAATTTTAATTTTTAATGTTCTTTATTTTCAACAAATTGTTTGAAATTTTGCATACATTCTTTAAAGAATCGACTGAATTTTTATATACTAAAGAAGAGAAAAAAGAAAACTTAGATGTAAAGAAGTAATATAAAAGAAGAGTTAGTAGTCAGAAATATTTGAAATAATAACCCAAAAATTCGAAATTCATTCAATGGAAATTAAATTACTTTTTTTATTTTAGTGTCTAATTTAATTTATTTAGTTTCTACTTTTTTATCTAATATCTTTTGTTTTTTAATGTTCACATAAAGTCATTTTTACAAAGATTAAGTAATCTAAAAAGTAAACGAAAACACTTTTAGCAAATTTTTTAGTACGTGTCTTTCCCATCAGAAATGAATATTCTTAAATCTGAGATTCTTGAATTAAGTTTGAGAAAATTGTAATATTAAATGTAATAATTACGAAGAGATGTGATGTCACATTTTTTTAAATTTAATTATTATTAATATAAAAGCACTATTTACAAGAGTATATATACTCATACACATATTGTTTTCTCTTTCACTTCCCTCCTTTGTATTTAATGGGTATTTAAAATTGTCCAGTAAGTTGATGGCATGTAAAAAGGAAATAATAAAAAACCTTTTATAAAAATCGAGAAAGAAATATAAAAGAAAATAGAAGTGAAAATTTTGTTGTTCCTATATACATTTCAATTCATCGTATGTATTTTGTATCAAACGAAACTAAGAAGTTTCCCTTTCTATATAGACTTATGTTATATATAAGAAAATTAATAAGAAAGCAAAATGAGTGACTCACTCAAGGCAAAATTAGAAACGAATACAAAAAGGCATAAAAAATTAGATAATGTAATCTTGTAAAAACTAAACAAAGCGAACTCCATAATTAAATGGCAAAAGAAAAATAAATTATCAATTTTATAGTAATGGTAAATTATCATTTAATACCTAAAGCTGCTTTTACGCAGCGTCACTTTACTGCGATGAGTTAGCGCGTTCTATACACATTGTATTTAAATTCGTTTTTTAGCGTTTGTTGTAACATTTACACAAATTACTTAAACTATTGCAATTAATATTGCTGTTGAATAATACATTTCATTGTCTATAATTCAAATATAAGTAATAACGTGACATACCTGCGATAAACCACTAATGGATACCTCGAAATATGCTTTACTGATTGCAAAATAAGAAATCTCGATTTATTAAAATGAGTGCTACTTATTTTATACAGGGCAGAGTCAGGTTTAAGCGAAAGATAGATCCATCTAACGCTTTATTGTTGATTAATTTAAAAAGCTTAGGTCATTATTAGACGACTTACTTATTTACATTCATCTATCTGTAGTCATAAAAAGACAAACATTTTTTATCACCAAGCTTTTTCTTTCCACATTTAAAAAATTTTTTTTTTGTTTGCTTGGCTATTTATTTGTATTATATCGTAAAATACGTTTTACCAACGTATATATAATTTTTATAAGTAATTTCAATATTATACTTATTATATATATATATATATATATACGTTTTTATAAAATGTCGTACAAAGTAAAATATTAAAATTGCTTAATAATTTTTTCGTACGTCTTATATTGCGATAGTGTAAACAAGTGGTACATTTTTTAGACAATATAAAAAAAATTAAAAAGTGCAAACCAAAACGTTTGAGAAGTCGGTCATTTCGAACTCTTAAATATCATACACCATTTAATGTGATTAAAGAGGTCAGAAGTAAAGTCCAGGAAGAAAAAGTTATAATTTTTAAATGATCCGAAAAGTTATTATATGAGAAGAAGTACAATAAAAGTTGGCACGCATATTTAATTTGCAAAATAATTATAGAGCGCCAATTTTCAATAAAGAATATTCAAAAATTTTTACATATAATAATTTTCTATACTAGGAGGCAATTCAGACATCATGCACATTTCAATACCATTCCCAAATACCTAATTTCAAACTATTTCAAAAATTGTAGCCTATAGTTCGATAATAAATTTACATGGACAGATAGGCAGATATGTTCTAATCAATTCAAAGTTGATAGACACAATGAAAAATGGGTCCATATTTAACTCTTGTGGATGTTACAAATATCCCCTTAAATGGATGGTGTACAATACAGCTAAAGAAGTTCCTTTAAAGCTTTTATCTACTTTTAAAGGATAATTATTATCTTTAATTAATGGTATCTTCCACCATTATTATTTCTGTCGTTGTTGGTATTATTTCTACTGTTGTTGATATTATTTCGGTTATTGTTGTTATTGTTATTATTATTATTATTATTATTATTACTATTATTAGATGGGTTGTGGTATCTACCAGAACCAAAATATTGTCCATTACCACTATTTGCCCAAACGTCTCCTTGGCATCGATTACTTGTGTAAAATCTGCTAGAAGTTTGCTGCTGCGACGAGTGGTTATAATTAATACCATTACCATAAGATCCTTGTCGATTTTTCCAATTATTATTATTATTGTTATTATTATAATTGTTATTAAAATTATTGTAATTGCACATGTAACCTTTATCATTATCATTATTGTTATCATTATTGTTATTATTATTATGATTGTTATTGTTATTATTATTATTATTATTATAATTATTATTATTATTATTATTATTATTATTATTATTATTATTATTATTATTATTATTATTATTGTTATTATTATTAATGTTATTATTACCACTTCTCCAATTATTATTACGTTGATAAGATTGATAGTACTCATTTACTTGTTGCTGCTGGTTTGGATATTTATAATGTTGTTGTTGATAGTTAACAGCAGCACCAAGGCCATTGAGAACCGTAACGGAAGTTGAATGGTGAACAGCCAATGGCATCAATCCTCCAACATTCAATGTGTTATTAAGTAAACGATGACCACCGGTTGGTATATAAGCTTGTGGCAAATTATGATTAAAGCCAATTCTAGGACGATAATTGGCAATTCTACTTTCCGGCGCCAAAATATTTGGTGGATCGACAGCATTAGGCAACCGCTTTGCAGGGAATATAAAATCACCATTATAAATGGGATCACGGAAACGTACCGTTACTACTTCGTTATCGGTTATATCGTGCAAATTTATGATAGGTGATAATAAAGTGCCTTTTTGAGGCACATTTTCTTCGGATTTCAATACAATTCCGCGCATCCCCTCTAGTAAGACAGGTATTTCAGGTGTTTCCTCGAATATCTTTTTTTTATACGGTAAATATAGTAATTTAAATTGTGGATTACTTCGACCTAAATACAAACGACAATCACCTTGCTTATTACGTATAATTTCTGCTTCACTTAACTGATTATAATAAGGTTTTAAAGCCTTAAATAAACGATTTTCGTCCACGAAGGGTAATAGGGCAACTCCTTGCCAAGCAAATTTCTTACCGTTTAAATCGATTTTAAAATCTTCTGGATAGAAATCAATTATATCAGAATTGGGATCGGACATTAATTGTGCCCAAGGTTTCGGCACGTGGGAACTACTAGCTGCAGGAAAAACGCCCATTAATTGTTCCAACGGATTAAATGGTTTAGAGTCTTTTTCAAATTGCGTTGATAAACCAGTTATATTTATAAAATCTGAAGCAAATGGTGCATAATGATATGGAAAATACCAATTCCATGAAGCACAACCTTGATAATAGTACTTCAGAACCCAGCAAAGGCCCCGTACATATTGTAGTGCTACGGAATATCGAAATTGTATATTTTGTTTGTCTACGTCGAATTTCGATTCGTAATAGCGATCTTTGAAACCATCTTCCCAAAGGCGGACTTCATCATTAATAAATTCATCTTCATCGTCTTCATCCACTACACTATCAATGACCGCATCAATAGGATGTAAGTTTGCGTCAGAAGCAGTTCTTTTTATACCTTTACGTTGCTGCTCAAATTGCTGTGGCCTACTGCTTGTACCGCTGCCACCAATTAAATTGTTATCACTTCGTGATTTCCTTAAATTAGCCGCTTCATTTTTATAGTCACTGATTTTGGGTAAGGGTTCTTTATGACCCGCACCCAATGGCGTTAATTTAAATGCATCAACTTTTTCTAGAATAGCAGCACTATAACGATCATCACGTCTCCGTTTAGTTTTTTCTCTTGCTTTAAACTGTTCTTCACGTTTTTGTCTTGTCTTAAATATTTGGTCTTCGACATTACCTAAATCATTTAAGATTAATTGGACGCGTCCCAAGGTCACTTCACCAGAATCAGTTAAATAACCTCCAGTCCGGTAGACACATTTCTTGTATAATTCAACTAAACGATCAACAGCTCCTTCACGAATTTCCAAGCTGGGCAAATGTGGTAGAAAATCATTACCAACAAAGAAGCACATAAAGACCCAATCATCCAAAACCCTTTCAAATTCATATTTAAATGGCAAGTTTGGCATGTCTAATGTTTTTTTCAAATATTCCCGCAAAACGCTGAGACGAACAAAAATGAATTTCACCTCTGCACCAATTGGCACGTCCGGTTTAAAGTCGCTTAAATCTGTTATGCCACCAGCATTAAGGCCCATACATTTATCCATTTCATGACCATATTGATTACATACATCACATGGTTTCGGTTTATTGGGTAAAAATTCTTCACGTATAATTGTGAAATTAGGTTCATGAGTAGCTAAACCCAGCATTATTAAATCAGCATCGGCTCCGCATAAAACATGCTGGGTATTAGGATCATGATCCGGCTGCGAACGTTGTTTCCTTATAAAATCCATAATTTTGTGTTCACCTTCTCCCGATACATTGGCATCAGAAAGAATCACTTTTAAAGTCTTCCACGATGGATTATTATTTATGCGATCATGTATATAGTAATGCAAACATTGACTTAGACGTTCCATAAATGGTGTACCTGGTGTTATGCAATTTGAATCGAAATGATCACCTTTTTCTTTTGCTGGTGGTAATATACAACCTTTGACCAATAGTTCACTACGTATTCTCTCAATCTCTATACGCCTTTCAACAGCTTCTTTAGCAGCGCGGAATCTACGAGAACGCTGCTGATTCATTTTAGCTCTCGGTGCTACACCATCTATTGCCATATATAATAATTTCCTTGGTCTAACGATATTCATTAAACGATCAATACAATCATATATAGCTATCATCATTTCATCCTCATTTTTCGGTGCTGGTTTGTCTTCCGGATGTGTACATGGATGTATTATACCATTCATATCCAAATATAAGTTATCAAATTCTACACCATTTGGATTTGGTAAATTACCATCCTCATATATATTTTGTCCAGTTTCCGCATCAACTTTTTTTTCTTCGACACATTCAATTATAACACTTGGATATTTGCGGCTTAACCATCGGAAAAAGGCTGGCACTCCCATTTTTAATTATTTTATTTTACCCTTCTCTGTCGTTTAAAGTTTTTTCAGAAAAATTTTTCACACTACTAACTTGCGTAAAAATGAAACAAAAGCAAATTACATGTAAGTATTACGCAAACAATCCTGGTTTATTTTGTCAACGTTGGAAAAGCGCTTTCATAGAGAACACTGATACGTTTAAGGAATGAATAAATTATAAATAAATTTATATATTTTTAAAATTTTCTTACATGCCTCACTACAATAACGGTAAATTTATATATACATACGAAGGAAATACTTTAAAAAAAAAACTTCTAAATTTCTTTGCCATGACATAGATAGAGCGAAAAGAATAGAAAGCTAAGAAAGAAACGAAAAAAAAGCAGATGAGAGACAAATAATTCAAAAACTTTTAATTCTCTGCTTCTATTGAAATTTAGAGTTCGGTCAGAGACCTCAAAAAATAGAAACGTAATGTGTAAAAAAAAAATTATTAGGTGTGCATAACTTGCTTTATAATTAAATTAAACAGAAAAGTGGTGGTTTTTGGTTTATATCTTAATTTATAGAAATTTGACGAGCTATTTTGCAAAAAAAAATTGTGCAAAAATCAAATTGAAGTAATAGTAATGGCGAAAATATTGGTAAGCTAACAACAATAAAATAAAAAAAATCCAGAGATGTGGAGTTTCTTCAAACATTGTATGCCAGACAAAAATGAAACAAAAAAACAATGTACAAAAAATTATGTGACAAGAAGTTAATTTTATAATTGGTTTGTGTGAATTAAAGTTATGCCAACATTTAAGTTTTTTCCTTGCAATACCGTTATATACTCATTAACAGCTTGATAATGCTTTTTCCACATACACTGAAATATACACGGTAATGGCTGCTATGATATTAACGCCTATGATCAAGGATACAAGAAGTAAAACGTTCTTGAATGTCAAATAAGTAATAATAAAAATGTACAAACATCATAACGTACCTATAATTAGTGAAAAATAATAGACGGAACAAATTAATTGATAATTTTTTTTGTATTACGTATTCTTGTAAGAATATGTAGAATTTAATTCGAGTGTATGACATGCTAAAGGTTTTCGCAAAGGGCAAAGTACAGAGGCCATGTACCTTCCATAACGTTATCTAATACAACATAAGAGTAAGGACAGTGGAATTTTAAATAATAACTTTAAATAACGTCTTAAGACTAGAATAGATAAGCCATTGTTGTATAGTAGTATTTATTTATTTATTTTAGTATTTATTGTTATTGTCAAATGATTATCTGAATAGACTTTTTTATATATTTAATTTTTTTCCTCTTACGCTTTCTTATTGATTATAATACTTTCAGGTGTAGTATGCTCCTAGGAAATATCCAAAGAATGCCATATAAATTTCTGAAATTATATATGGAAAAATGGAAACAATATCCAAGATTTCCCTAATATTAGTTCTACTGTTAGTTGTAGTTGATATATACCTTCATACATCATCATTATTATCAACAACAAGAATTTTGGAGGGTGATGGTAAAAGTGGTAGCACTAATGGTCATGGAATATCAGCGACAAGTGCTCATGGAAAAATTCTTAATACTAAAGCAACAATAAAAGCAGCACGGTTAATACCACGGCGAACACGCAATGCAATTTATAATACTAAAGAAAGTGTAAAGAATTTCAGTGCAGGTAAATGCATATCAACATACACTAATGAAAATGAATTGTTAACAATTAACAAGCAAAATGATGGAAAAGTCGATGATTATACTAAGGATAATAAATATACAACGATATTTGGTTATAAGTTTTACAATCCATTTGCTACATTAACTGAGGCTGTTGCTGTTGATGGCGATCTTAATAAAAGCAATAATGGTAGCAATAGTCATGGTGATGGTGATGATAAACATAATAGTGTTAATAAAAGTGGTAACGGTGTTTATATTGAGCATGAAGTCAATAAGGAATCTCAAGATATTATTAAGAAGTATAGGGATGATTTATTAGACAATAGCGATCTTTTTGGTAATGATTTTATGGAGACGAATGTATATAACGTATATAAAGTTCATTGTACAAACGTAAGCGTACCGAAAATTAATGAAGAATTGAATAAGGGAGCAAATTTTCTTAAGCATACATACATTACATTGGAGCATTGTTACATAACTGATAAAGAGAAAAAGATTGCTGAAGGTAGTGGTGGTAATGATGGTGGAGAAATTAAAGCAGCAGCACAGTTACAATTGCAACAATTTGTTCATCAATTACAATGGTCGTCAAGTAATTTGAGTGATTATCAATTGGAAGATCTGTTCATGCGATATGAGAGAAATTTTGAATATTTAGAAGTATTAGATTTATCTAAGAATCATATAAAATGTATGCAATGGGCATTGCCACAAGTTGTGCAACGTTTAAAAGTATTGAAGTTATCTGAGAATCATATCAATTCAGAGCAATGTAATTTCTTACCTTTACATCGCACAAATCATTTAACTGAATTACGTTTGGATAATAATCAATTGCATACAATAAATGGGAAATTTTTAAATAATTTAAGTGAATTGAAAATGTTGAATTTAAGTTGCAATTTAATTAATGATTTACCACGTAGTACGTTCGATGGTGTTTTCAAATTACAGCATCTCTATTTAGCCCATAATCATTTAAAAGTTTTACCATTTCAATTATTTCGTAATGTTAGAGACTTGCACACAATAAATATGGCACATAATCACTTGTTAACGTTTCCGGATAATTTTTTTGTTTTTAATAATGAGCTGCGAATCGTCCATTTAGAGCAGAATCAATTGCAGACTATTAATAAGAATACATTTTACAATTTGAACAAATTAATGCACTTGGATTTATCTGGCAATGGTATGTGCAACATAGATCGTCGAGCCTTTGAATCATTAACTTCATTGATAACATTAAATTTATCAAAGAATAATATAACGATTATATCATCAATACTCTTCCAATCGTTGCATAAATTAAAATATTTAGATTTAAGTAATAATCATTTTACTCAATTACCTAGCGGCGTATTCATGAAGCAATACAATTTAATATCATTGCGTATAGATCACACGCCAATTGAGAAATTAAATAATTGGATTTCACGCCATAATGATTCATATGTTAATCCAGAGATATTACAACAATTAAATTATCTATCATTGCAGCACAATAAACGGTTGTATCAATTAAGTAAAACATTATTTTTGAATGTTCCAAATTTAAAAGTCCTACTTTTAGCACATAATAGTCTGAAAGAATTACCCAATGAAATTGTGGCATTGAAAGATTTACACCATTTAAATGTTGGGCATAACAATTTATCATATTTACCGGAGGCGTTAAGTTTTCTTTCCAAATTACAATTTATTAATATTTTACAAAATGAATTTATTTGCGATTGTAAAATTTATTGGTTAACAACATGGCTGAATAACAATGGTAACAATAATACGTTACATTTGGATCGTCGTAATATAAAATTATCACATGATTATAAAAATTTTTCCTTACTATTGAATGATAATTTTGATGATGATAATAATGTTAATCATATAGAAGATTTAAACAGATTAATTGATTCATTAAAATGTTTGCATGGTTATCCGGGAGATATGTTAAGTATATTGAAAAGTTTAAATTGTTCGAGACCATCATTACAGAGTGTCACCGCTTCGAAAATTATGTACGAATTACATGCAACTGCCAAATTAGATTGTAGTTTCACAGGCAGTCCTTCACCAGATGTTATATGGGTAAGTAAATAATTGATATTAATATGTAACCTTTTATAGGTATAGTGTGTGATAATTTTGAAAATTCAATTTAGGAAAGGAGGTGCTGTCATGATTTCTAATATACATATATACTACACCCTACTACAGCAATGTAGAAGTTTAGATGGGACTAAAGTGGGTCCGATACCAGTATAAAAGTTTTAACTTTTTGTAAAAGAGGGGTACACTCCTCTCTTATTATAGTGAGCAACTCAAAATTATTTACTAATTCAACTTAAACTTGTTTATCTCTCTATGTAAATTTATCAAGCCACAGAACTGTAAGCTAAAAGCGAGCCATATTTAAAATGGCTAGAATCAAAACCATTTTTATGACCCTTTCGACCATTGCGTATGTCATTTACACTATACTAAGACTGATCAAACCGACTCTCTTTATTGAGAAATCACATATGTCCCCCTGGGCACGATTACTTAGATGTATTATGAATAAAATAAATATAATGGCACACATACTTGGGTTAGATCAGTCAATTTGTTTTACTCCCCCGTCAATGTAACTAACTTTTCAAATAATTTAAAATTACAGTTTTGCTTCGGTTTCTTAACATTAATCAACATCGACTCCGACCGATTACAATGCTTTTACATGTTTTTTCTACTCTCCTTTAACCTAACAGGTAACGCCAACCAATAAAATTTTGCGTTATCACGCCGATCCGGATAAACGTCCAATCATTATAAACCATAATAATGAGAATAAGGCAATAAGTCGTACACAATTGAATGCCTTCGCGAATGACATTACCCATTTAAATGTTAGTCTCCAACATACCGAAGTCAGTGGTGAACGTATTACACTCATTGAGAATGGTTCACTATTTGTTAGTAACATTACACGCCTGGATAGTGGCCTTTATACCTGCTACGCTTATAATATAATGGGTAATTCTTCAGCATTTATAAGGTACTGTATACAATTGCGCGTGCACCGATTCGTATGAGCCTATTTTATACTATTGTGATTATTACTTTTTTTTTCTTGTACTTGCAACTTCATAGACTTCAAATAGATCCTATTGTTTTTTATCGTGTTAAAATTGCTAGCTTAATATGCGGTACAGCAGCTGCTGCAACATTTCTATTGTTAACTTTAATCATACAGGGAATAAGAGCTCTATGCCAAAAATATGGTATATATGAAAAATTCACTTGTTGTATCAGTCGTGAAAAGAAATCACCTAGAGCCGGTCAAATATATGCAATGCTGGATAGTATTGAGAATTATAAAAGTCAACAATTGGAGCGCTTAAGAGAGAATTATGCACAACAATTGTTGTTTATATTATCATTAATAATATAAAAAGGTACATCGTATCCGTGATAATTGTGCTCAACAAGTTGAATGGATACAAAGTAGTTATACGGCACAAGCTAAAAATTTAAGAGAATTTCGTGATATTGGCTCCAGTCATTTAACATCTTTAAAAGATCAATATTACGATCAGGTAGGATACATTTCTTGTTGTTTTATTGTCTCCATCCTCTAAGCCATTTTTCGGTCCTTTTTGAAAAGTTTAGCCGGCAGTGATTTTATTTAACTTGTTTCTTTGAATTTTTATGGTAATTTTCACCTGATATATATTTTTTTAGGTAAAAAAAGTCCGTGAATATTCAACAAGTCAATTGAATTGGGTACGTGAAAACTACGTCTTTCAACGGAATAAAATTCGTAAATTCAGTGCTCATCAGGTCTTACGTTTACGTGAAGGTTATAAATATCAACAACAAACATTAAATAAAGTATTAGAAAGTTTGCCTAGTTTCTATTTTGAAAATTGTCGTGGTCGTTGCGAGGACGATATTGTTGAAGGTATGACTACAAAAAAAAATAACAAAACGAAATTGTTGCAGTTCTCTGCTTAATTTACATTACAATGTGTATGTAGTATATGGTGTACAATTATTAAATGTATACGTATATAGATAGATCAATATAAGTATATCAAGAATAATCATCTGAATCAACTTGTTGAGGATAAGAAACAAAAAACAGAAAATGCAAGAATCGCGCAGAGTCAAATTGCAATGAAGAAAGTCTTATGTTATGTCAGTGAATGAAAAGTGTGAAAATCATTCATTTAGGCTACAGTTGCCGAGGTAATACTGCACATATGATTTTTGAAATGAAAGTAACCTTAAGACAGGCAAATGACTTAATTAGTTAATAATTTTTAGCGTATGTGGGTGAAATTTTAAGGGCTACTTGATGTAGCAATAGCTTCAATAAACAATATTTCTTATAAAACCCTGTGCAACTCGCAAGACAAAGAAAAATATTATTTTACTTTTTCTTAACTTCTAGTTTATAAGATCGTCAATTTAATTTAAGTGCCACATTTTCTTATTTTTTTCATAACGTCATTGATATTATTATTTTACTTAAACTGGCATATTTGTGAGAAAGAAACTTCTCATTTAATTGAATACATTTAAGTTTTGCTTTTTAAAAAATATTTTTAAACATTTTTTTTCTGTTTGTTTTTATTTTATTTATTGTTTTTCTTAGAATTAGAATTGGATGTTTAGATGTTTTTAATTCTCCGTTTCTCTTTCACTTTCTATAGAAATTGATTTCTATTTTAAGTCAAAATTGACTTCAAAGGATTTACATCAACAGCATCGTTTCCAAAAACAACAACAACAAGATTTAATCAATGTATATCCACTGTTCGTATACCAACAGTACAATCAATTATTCAATTTAAAAGACATGAGACAGTTGGAACAACAATTGAAATCGAAGTTGAATTTAAAAACACAGAATAATTCACTAGGTAAAGTCTCTATTTATTATACACCACCGGATGAAAATATTACACAAATAGATTGTCAAACATCCCCTATACATATAAATTATATCAATGATACCTGTAATCATCAATGTCATCAAGATCAACATCAACATAATCACAATCAGGAATTGAAACAAAATTTGAATACATCATCAACAATATCTAGCAAAAGGCATAATACAACAGATATTCAGATAGAGCAGCAATCGCAAGGTCGTTTGCTTTTAAATATGCCAACAAAAATGATTGAAGAAAATAATTTATTGAGTATCATGTTTGATGGCACTCATAATAATAATGACTGCCTAGTTGATGCTATTGGAACAAATTTAGGTCAATTAACTCAACCGAAAAGTATACCAAAACACTTTCCCAGTTCTGATAGCAGTGAGAATAACAATGATTCTGTAGATTATAATATTGATAAAATTTATTCGAAAAGCACATGCAAAAAAGGCACAGTATTTAATGAGAGTAAGAAGAATAACAAGAAAACAATTTCTGTAATAGAAGTAGCTAATATGTTCTAATATTTTTACATTTTATTCTTTTCGTTTTGCTCTTTTTGTGTTTTAATTATTGAGAACAGATAGTCTCTCAGAAACTAATATAAATATAGAAATGAAAGATTTACCATTTCAAATCACAACACATGAAATTAAACGCAATAATATTGGAAAAAATTTTAAATTATGTTCAACTATTCGTGAGATAATGAAGCAAAATGATGGCAATGTCTTACATGAGTTCTTAACTGATAATTTAGCTAAAGGGATACCTTTAAATCCCACCAGCCAAGAAATGACGAATATGGGCGAAATTATAGAAACTAGTCTACACATTAGTGACAGTTCCACATCAGCTGCAATTAAAGTTGGTAATGATAAATATAGCCGTGAATATCGTAAAGAACAACTTTATAAGACATTTGATGAAAATGATGAAGCTTCTTTATACAAATATAGACGAAGTGATGACAATGAAGACAATATTAAAAGAAGGCAGCAACAACAACATATAAGTAGACCGGAAACGATGGATATAAATAATAGTAAAGTGACTGATGCTTCACAACCGTCACCACAATTATCAGCATCAATTTGTGAATCGGGTAGTTCTGGGTTTGGCAGCTTAGCCAATGGAGAAGAAAATACTACATCTCCCGCCAAGCAATCCACCATATTACCTCCATCTGTTTATAAAACCAAAATTTCCACCATTGAAACTTAGCATCATTATTTCAAATTGTTGTAGTGTAGTTAGTGTAAATAGCGGGCTATTATTTTATAAAGTATATAGTTCCATTAGTACTCCCAATTTTTTTTTTGGTTTAAGAAATTTTCATTTAAGACAAAAATTTAAAGTACTTAAAGGCACTTAAAGACAGTGACTGCAGAAAATGTATAAAAATTTTCCAAATTGAAAGCAGGAAAAGTAATTAGGAAGCCATCGATATATAAATATATAATGGTTTTATATAAATATGCTGATTGATCAAACGAATTTCCTAAATAATTTTTGGAGGCCAATAAAGAAAAGGCCTTTTTTTTTGTTAAAATAAATTTTTTTGTCAAAAATAATTTTGAATAACATGTTAAAATAATTTTCATAGAAAAGTTATAAGTAAAAACTTTAAGAGAAACGAAGCATAAAATTCTTCATTAGAAATATTTAACCGAAGTAAAATACAAAACTATTATGTGATTATTTTTGCCGAAATGTAAATGAAGAGAAAATACAACTCATGTACACGACAAAATTTGCGCAAGAAAATTTTAGTAAAAAATAGTGCAATTGATAATTTTTCAAAATTTCCATAATTCTACTTTTTAACAAGAATATAGCGCATTTTAATTTGAATTAGCAAAATTGAAGTACATTTTAGTACTTTAGAAGTATTTAAACTTAGTGTTGCTAAAACGAAGTAATTGTAGTGGATAATTGCAGCAATCGATTATTAAATTATATAGTGGCAGTGCCATCTATTAAGATTTTTTGAGTATTTATTAAATAATTGTGCCGGATAATTAGTTGTATTGTTACAAGCTCGCTGATATAACAATTTTTGCTACACAATTTAAAAGGAATAAGAATGATATTATTAAATAACACAAAAATAAAGTACACAAATTTAATACATTTTACACTTGTGGAAAAGAAAAAGTTATGCATAGATCAATAAGAATTACTAAAATACAAAGTGATAATAAAATAATACTAAATTATCCAATCATATGGATGAGAAAATTTTCGTGTGCCGTAACACCGAGAAGACATTTACGAGTAGTAGAGCAGAGAAATAACAATAATAATAACAGAATAGCTGGAAATTTGTTTCAATTTGATTGTGTCAATTCATTTCTTCATAGAAATTGCAATTACGGACTATTTTTCACTTGCTCTACTTTGGTTAGTGTTTAATTTTATTGTTAATAAGTATTAATAAAATTGTGAATTTTAACGCAAGGCAATAAAATGTGTCGTGCACACGTGTAAATAATTTCCATATATGTGTCTTTTGCCAGTGGTGGTGTTTTTCATTTCTTGTAAAATTGTCATAAGTTTTTAATTGGTTTGCTTAGCATATGCAAACTTCCAAAAAATTTTTATACCGTTTACAATAAAAAGCTTAATTAATCATTATCACTAATTAATTAGAACAATAGTACAAAAGGATTATCTCAAAATGTATATTAGAAGTGAATTTTATTGATGGAATTTTATCATTGCTTTTTTATTCTCTTTTTAAACGTTTAGTCAAGAATAATGAAAAAGGAGAAGCAAAAAAGTGCTGATGCTGTTGAGAGTGAGAAAAAAGGTAAGCAGAGACAATGTCACCTGTTGTATATTGATGACAGAATCATTTGGGAATCATAGTAACTAATAATACATGAAAAATGTGTTTTACTTTTATAAAATTCAGTGAAAGAATTAAATCCTTGGCCAGCATATATAAATGAACGTGATGTCTTGTGGCAAAAATGTAAAGAGAAATATTTGGAAGAATTAGAAAAAAAACCGAAAAATCCAATTACAATTACGTTATCTTCTGGAGACTCTATTAATGGTGTAAGTTGGGAAACTACGCCGTTTAAAGTGGCTGAAGTTGTTTTCCAGGGACAACAACAGAAACCAGATAGTTTTATTGTGGCCAAAGTAAATGGTGAAGTTTGGGATTTGGATCGTGTATTAGAACGCGATTGTTCATTGGAATTACTAAAATTTGATGATCCCGACGCTCAGGCTGTGTTCTGGCATAGTTCGGCGCATATATTAGGTGAAGCAATGGAAAGGATTTATGGTGGCCATTTGTGTTATGGACCACCAATAGCGGACGGTTTCTATTATGACATGCATTTAAATGGTGAAGGGATTTCTACCAATGATTACCCTATTATAGAAAATTTGGTAAAAGATATAGTTAAAGATAAACAGAGATTTGAGCGTTTGGAAATGACAAAAAGCGACCTTTTAGAAATGTTTAAATATAATCAATTTAAATGTCGCATATTAAACGAAAAAGTTAAGAGCGATACTACCACTGTTTACAAATGTGGTCCATTAATCGATTTATGTCGTGGTCCCCATGTCCGGGATACCGGTAAAGTGAAAGCTTTAAAGATAACGAAAAATTCTTCAACATATTGGGAGGGTAATGCCAAAGCTGAGACATTACAACGAGTCTACGGTATATCATTTCCCGATACAAAGCAGTTAAAAGAATGGGAGAAAATTCAAGAGGAGGCTGCCAAACGGGATCATCGTAAAATTGGTCGTGAACAGGAGTTGTTTTTCTTTCATGAATTGTCCCCCGGTTCATGTTTCTTTCAACCACGCGGTGCTCATATTTATAACACACTAATGAATTTCATTAAAAATGAGTACCGTAAGAGAGGTTTTCAAGAAGTTATAACACCAAATGTATACAATTCGAAATTGTGGATGACATCTGGTCATTGGCAGCATTATGCTGAGAATATGTTCTCGTTCGACGTGGAAAAAGAGATCTTTGCGTTAAAGCCTATGAATTGTCCAGGACATTGTCTTATATTTGACAATAGAATCCGTTCGTGGCGCGAATTACCTTTCCGAATGGCCGACTTTGGTGTTTTGCATCGTAATGAATTATCAGGTGCTTTAACAGGTCTTACCCGCGTTAGGCGTTTCCAACAAGACGACGCTCATATATTTTGTATGGCAGAACAGATTAAAAGTGAAATGAAAGGTTGCTTAGACTTTTTACGGCACGTTTATACTATTTTTGGCTTCTCTTTCCAATTAGTACTTTCCACGAGACCTGAAAAGTTTTTAGGTGAATTAGAACAATGGAATGATGCAGAGAAAGCATTAGCTGAATCTCTAGATGAATTCGGTTTGCCATGGAAAGAGAATCCTGGTGACGGCGCTTTTTATGGACCCAAAATCGATATAACTATTATGGATGCATTGAAGAGAGCCCACCAATGTGCTACCATACAATTAGATTTTCAATTACCCATTCGTTTTAATTTGAATTATGTGGCAGATAATGGTGAAAAGAAACGCCCCGTTATAATACATCGTGCTATTTTAGGTTCGGTAGAACGTATGATTGCAATTTTAACAGAAAATTACGCTGGCAAATGGCCATTTTGGCTTTCGCCTCGGCAAGTTATGGTTGTACCGGTTGCCCCCCAATTTGATAGTTATGCTCAATGTGTTAGAGACCAATTACATGATGCCGATTTCATGGCTGAAGTGGATCTTGATCCTGGCGATACTATGCACAAAAAGATTCGCAATGCCCAATTGGCACAATTCAATTTTATCTTGGTTTTGGGCGAGAAGGAGCGCACTTCAAAAACTGTTAATGTACGTACACGGGATAAGAAAATTCATGGTGAAGTTACCGTTGAGGAATTGATTACAAAATTACAAAAAATCCGCGATGAATTTATAACAAATGAAGACTATTTTTAAAATAGCAATTAAAGTTCTTAAAAGTAAATTTAAAAATCTAGGACGTTGTATAACCTCTAATAAATATTCAAATAAATGCAAACAGGTTAAAAATCTTAATAATAAGTCTACTACTTACGCTGTACCGTTTAAGCTCTTCTAAATACTTTAAGGAATGCACGATGGCAGATAAAAACTAGTAATAAAAATTAGTTCAACACCCAATTAAATTAACCTCATACCAAAAGTACTAAACTGGTAAAAGCTAAAATGCCAATTCATTAAATGGGCACTACAAGCATAATTAAAGTAAAAGCATTTGGCCAATTTTCCGTTTATATCCTAATAGAGTAAAAAAAATATAAATATACCAAATCAGAAGAATGATTATAACTATGTCAGAAAAAGCGCAACATGGGACACCAAATTTTCTTAAATTTATAAGAAATATTGATTATTTATTATCAACTGCATGAACTGTTATGATTGAGATAAGGCAAAAGAACCTTATAATTTACTTTCCTTCAACAAGGTAACATTTGATGATAAGTTAATTTAGGTACTTGAAAAAAAGCCACTTGATTGTTGTGTTTTAAGGAAAAAAACTATTCCGTTGAATGCTGTTGTTGCTGTTTTTTCTTTGAATTTATTTTCTAATTATACTTTAATATAATATAATATACTTTTATAATATAATATACTTTAATATAATATATACTTTAATATAATTGCTCCCTAAAAAATTACTGCCTATGCTTACTGAAAAACACGCACATTCTTTTCTATTTCGGTGTTATAAAATGGCGTAACAAATATATTGGTTTAATTAATGATACAAACATATAAATTAATTCTTATATAATTTAAAAAATATACCTACGAATCGCACAATGGTTTAGATTTGTGTACAAATCTAAATTTGCTTGTGTAGTGACCTTAGTAACAATTTCTACTAAGTACAAGGGGAAACCGTTGTTCTTATACATATAACTGTTATTTTATTTAACTTTTGTTGAGAAAATGACGAACATTAAAGAGTCCAGCAACATTCGCAAGTACAAATGCACAAGCGAACACAATTATGGAGAGCGTAGGTGTTCAGCAGGCACAACCGCCTTCTGGATCTTTAGTTTCATGTTGAATACCCAATTGTATATCTTGCATGTCTTCAGAAGTTTTATTTTCCGCCGTAGTGTCCATACCAGGTAGAGCGGCTGCAACACGTCTAAATAATTGTTTAACATTGTAACCTGCCTTAGCACTTGTCTCAATAAACATAACATTCAATTCTTTTGCTTTACGTTCACCCTCTTCTGTAGATACCTGACGTTTATCAGAGAGATCCGTTTTATTGCCAACTAACATAATGATGACGTCACTGCCACGTTCGGTACGTACATCATCAATCCATTTTGATGTCTGATGGAAGGAGTTTGTATTGGTAATATCGTATACGACAACAGCTACTGTTGAATCTCGTATATAAGATGGTATTAATGAACGGAATCGCTCTTGACCAGCTGTGTCCCATAATTGTAGGCGTACTGTGCGATCTTCTAAATACATAGTTTTTGATAGAAAATCTATACCGATTGTTGCTTGATACGTATTGTCGAAACTGTCATACATAAATCGGGTAATTAGTGATGTTTTCCCTACACTTTGTTCACCGAGAAATACCAATTTAAATTTTCTTAATGGATTGCCAAAATCACCGGATGACATGTTGATTGTACTTTTTATTACTTTTTGCTTAATAAAAATTTCTGGGTGTTGGTTATATTTCTTCTCTTTTTGGTTAGTGTATATATAAATGCGATAAATGATTAAAAGTTGTCCCTCAATAATTTATTCAGACGTTTTTTCAGGCCCACTGAATTATACTTGAATTTCTTTGGCTCCGTTTAGTCTAAAGGTATTATTATTATTGCATTTTTGTTTCTTTCTCTAGCTAACGTTTCATATTTTACGTCTCCGTTCACTCAAATACAAAAAATGGTATTAAAAAAATTTTTGTTTCGCTCTTTAAATTTTGCTTTTCAAATTAATTAGTATTAGTTAACTTTTAAGCTTTAATTGCACTTATATTTGCGTAATAAATATACGTATAAATAAAAATCGTATTTACCTATTTAAATATACTTAGAGCATTTATTTATATTATTTATTACTAACTAATCCACGAAACCAAAACCCGTGATTACCCTTTGTCTTCACTATTCTTTAATATTTGTTTAAACTAGTGAAGTTATCAATAGTTCTTTTTAAAGGATTGTGTTCGTATCTTATAGTTTATTTTGCATTTTATTTTCCTTAAGCGTATTAAGAAATATATATAAGTTTTTGTTAATAGACATTAGTCCATTATTAGCATTGAAGTTATATGTAGAAAAGCGTAATTGTTTTAAAATAGTTGTAATCTAACTTTTTATTTATAATTTTTTTATTTGTAACGTTGACGAATATCTTTAACTAGTTGTCTTGTAGACTTGCAACAAAGAAGTAGCTAAAAGGAACGAGGTTAAACTAATTCGCCATTTTGAATTACTAACTGTAAATATTTATGTGATATTTTTCTTGGTGGTAAATAAAATGCAATATTAAATTAAAAAAAGAGTGAAACGTATTACGTTTTATTATTTTTCGGTATAACTTGATGTAATGAAATCCATTTTAGGAAATTCGCAACACTGCCATATATGGAAGGCACATTTATTTCACCACATGGCACTTTAGCCCAAGAAGCAACACCAATTAATATGTGAGTTTTGCCGAATGATTGAACTAATGGACCACCGGAATCTGAGATACATATAGAGCCTGTACCATTTATATGGCCCACGCATATATTGGTAAAATGAAAATCCACAGATTTCTCACCTAATAAATGTTTACATTTACTTGGTGGTATAATGGGTACTAATGCCTTTTGTAATTTACTAGGATACTTTGGAATATGGTTTGTTGATGTACTACCCCAACCATATACTAAAGCATTACCTGTTGGGTTTATTACCCATTTTGGTGGTGTCAATGAAATTGCAGCAACTGCTCTATTCCACTTGAAAGGTATTTTAGTGTAAATTAGACCAAAATCATACGGTTTGGTATCACCATAATATTTTTCGTGTATCACGTAATAATTAATTTTTCGTTTTTGCGTGAAACGTCCTTTGCCGTTTACGTAACTACTGCCAGCCACTAAAATAGTCCTCGCTATGCGCCATTCCGGTATAAGACAATGGCCAGCGGTAAGTACCCAGTGTTTATTCAAAATACTACCAGCACAATAATGCTCCTTTGATTTTTGTAATGAAACAATAAATGGTGCATGTTGGATTTCGGCATTAGAGCCATCAACAACGCGGGTTACTCTAGAGGAACAATCGAGTATCCGAGACTTTAATGTTAATATTAACAAAAAGTGGATGTGTCTTTTAACTATCATTATTGTCTGTTAACTAAAAAAATTTCAGACAATTTTAATTATTTCTACCGAAGTAAACTAATACCAAAACCAGTTGCATTCTGTGTAAATTATCACGTTCAACCAAAAGAAACAAATGTTAGCTCATTGTAACTCAAGTTATTACAATCTTCTAAAAAAAACCATATTTCCAATATTCGTTTTCTTTTCACTTTTACATACGTTTACACTTTTTTTAATATAATTTTCGTTCTTTTTGTTGACTTATCTAATATCGTTTTAAGATTTTGTTCTTATTCAAAGTAACATTTTATTTATAATTTATAACGACTTATAATTGTAAAAAATGCAAATTAAGAAAACAGCTGGTTTAATTTTCAATATTCGCACATCTCTTGTTTATATATTTTTATAATATTGGTGCAATTTCTTTAATAAATTAATTAGGTTGAAATTGCACAAAAAAGTATAGTGATAAATAAGAAAATACAGCGGATATTATAAAAAAGCAAAATGAATTATATTTCCTTAATAATTAATGCCATTATTTCGATGGGAGGTTACATTGTGGCCGTACGGATAATACCGCAATTTCATGATGTATTTCTTAAAGCACGTCTCTTCGGCAAAGATATGTGCAAAAAGGAGCAAAAACAAATACCCGAATCAATGGGCGTTATAATTGGTTGTGTGTTCCTCGTTATAATGTTTTTTTTTATACCAATACCATATATGATTTTTGGAGCTAACAATATTGGTGCTAAATCGTCAACATTTCCACATGAAGAATTTGTTGAATTAATTGTAGCATTATTAACGATATGCTGTATGATATTATTGGGTTTTGCTGATGATGTACTTGATTTACGGTGGCGTCATAAATTATTATTACCAGCAATGGCCACCTTACCATTACTTATGGTTTATTATGTTAATTATAATTCAACAACAATAATACTACCTAAATTTGCTCGTTCATTTTTTGGCTCGTATTCATTAGATATAGGTAAGTGCGTGCATATATGCATATTTAATTTAATAATGAGTTTATGGAATTGGAAGTAAAGTAAATTAATACTTGAATTTTGTTTATAATTTTGTTTAGGTGCTTTTTATTATATTTATATGGGAGTTTTAGTTGTATTTAGTACAAATGCTATTAATATATTAGCCGGCATTAATGGTTTGGAAGTTGGTCAATCTTTAATTATTGCTACGTCAATATTAATATTTAATTTTATTGAACTCTATTTGGGCCGTCAAGTACAAGCACATGAATTTAGCGTTTTTCTAACCTTACCATTCTTGGCCGTTTCATTAGCTTTGTGGAAATACAATAAGTAAGTACATATAGAATATAGGAAAACGACAACTGATCATCTTTTAAAATACATGAATTTTTTTTTTTCATAATATGTAAGTAACACAATAGTCCATTTGTGAACGATTTATTTAATATTTTAATAACTTCCAATCATATGATATCGCACTTCACAGTGGATGCTTTAATTCCTTTACATAGATTGATGAAGAATTTGCTTAAAATGTTTATGCAGGAAAATCCATGTGTTAAATTTTTGTTAAAACAATATGTAGTGAAAATGTAGGTGCACTTTTCGAAGGTCATTGAGATATGTTGTGTTATCAAATTTTCAAAAAATCAGACCAATGCATAAGCAGCTGTTTGTGTTCACAATAAAAATATTTGTGTGTTTTTTTTTAGTGCAATAATTGTGATTAAAATTTGGGTGCGTGCGAAAAAATATTTGAAGTTCTGTGTATATTAATGTGAAAAATAACATTATCAATAAAAAGGAAGTAACAAAACAAATTAAAATGCCGTAAAGAAATAGGCAAAAAAGACAAGAAAAGGAGGAGATCGCTCTTGGAGCATTCATAATTGATTAGCATCTGTGTTACAATCATCGCCTAAAAACACTACAATGATAAGGAAAATTAAACATATGTTAATGTTTTATAGTGAAATGCAACAACAACAACACCAACATTATTTACAGCATAGTTCCTATACTTTTTCCTCATCATCGTCTGAGTCATTGGTGCGAAGCAATTGTACGAAAAAGTTTTTATTGTGTTTGACATTTTTAATTCAATTCGGTTTTGTTTTATGCTTTTGGTTAATGCAGCACGAATTATATCATAATGAAATTCCAAATGTCACATTTAGTAAAAATAAATTAAAACCACATGAACCTCGAAAGCACCAGCGAATAAATTTTATTCAAACAAGCATACGGAAATTCTATGCGGAAGAAGCCAATGGATTAAAATTAATGAGTAAGAATAGATATAATAATAAAAATGAAAAGAAAGCAGACTTTCTATGGCCATCAAGAGAACTGGACTTCCACAAAAATTTCATTTTGCATAAAATTTTGTATAATGTAACAGAAAATGAACTTTTAATGTTTGACGAAGCTGCTATACCATTGTGGTGCTTTCGTGAGGGTACCCAAAATGAAACTATTTATCACAATTTAGAAAATGATGATAATGGTAATAATAATAATCTCATACTATGGCAAGAGCATTGTAGTTGTTTAAAAGAATGGCATGGCCGAGATTGTGGCCAACCAGAAGTTATATGGAGAGCATTAATGATATCTAAATTAGTAATAAAACTACAAAAGCCGAGTCGAGATGAAAGGCATCGTCTCATTTGCATGATAGAGGGAAATTTTTTCAATTTCGATTTATTGGAAATACAATTAAAATCCATGGATGACGTTGTGGACTATTTTATAATTTACTGGAAAAGACCCAAAATTCTTACAAATAATGTTAAAAGTTTGAAGCGACTTTTAAAACAAGTTCTAATTAAACGAAATTATTCTTTATATTACTGTAATAAGATTGGTGGATTAAAAGCTTCATCAAACTCAAATAGTCATGCATGCACTGTATTAGCAGTATATCGTGTATTTCGTAAGCAACATTTATCGAAAAATGTCATAAAATCTAGTGATTTCTTTTTATATATAGACGATTTTACCATATTGGGACATCGAGCATTAAATTTCTTAAAATTTTATGGTTCGCCAGTAACAACTATAACACCTATACGTTTCCGATTAAAATATAATGTTTATAGTTTTTATTGGCAACATAAAAATCTAACATACATTGGTGGTGTATTATGTTCCTTTAATTATTTGGATGATATGCTTAGTAATGCTGGTGACGGTGTTGATGGTAAAGCAGAAAGGCTTATGAAAAATTTGCAGCGTCATAATAATAATAATAATAATGATAATTTAATTATTGGAGATTTAAATCATTTTGCTGGCTGGTTTTGCAAATATTGCCAACAACCAGAACAAATTTTACAAGAATTGCAAGCGGGAGCAATTAAAACAACAACAAAATTATTAAATGAATCAACCCCAACAATTATAGCATTTCCTCGAAATGGTCATAATTCATATATTGATATAAATTATATAAAACAATTAATTGCAACGGGCATTTATTTGAACAATGGTAAAGCGCTACTACAACGACAGCGGTGGCAATGGCAACGTCAAAGTTTACAGCAGGACGAAAACCGTTTGGGTAAACATAATAATAATTACTACGCACCAGATTATGTAGTAAAACAAAACTGGAAATTTGGCTACCTCTTGGAAAATATATACGAAACATTAGATGATCTATTAGCTAACGATTATGATGATATGATTTAAAATGTAAAAATGTATTTCCGCTTTGGTTTGGCTGACTTGATCTTGAACAATTATTTTAAATAGTTTGTGTTAATCGAAATGGAAAGAGTATTAATTTAAACGCAAATCCACGATAAATCCTGTAAAAGATTAAATGTCATAAATAGAATCTTAAATACTGCAAAATTACGTTGGCTTGCTGTACTACCCAAATCAAAATTGGCGTTAAGTTTGCATTTTGTATTTCATTGAAACTGTATTGTTGTCAAATGTATATGCCTTTAATTTAGCATCCAATAATGTATTGTATTTGATGTATTGTAAGCACAAAAAGCTAGGAGGCCATTTTCTTTTATAATTGTTGTCCATTTACAATGCCAACCAGTGGACATAACTTCCAATAACTTTTGCATTTGCCGCCTATGTTAAATACCCAAATTGATTATCAAGAGTTCTCTTCAAAATTCTATGGTTAATGAAGGAGGATTTTTTTAAAAGTCTTTTTGATTGGAGGTATGAAAATAAGAAGAGTGCACTTCTGATCAACATGTATTGCAGGTGTTGATTTAAGAGTAGAGAAATAAAAAGTTGGAAAAGTTTCCTGATAATTGTATATCGTAATTGTTAAATAGAAGAACATAGTTAAAAGAAAAAAAATAATTCCTTCCTTTAGTGTTGTAAATACAATGTGTGTGCACTTTTAAATGTTGTGCGTAAATTTAAATAAATATTTAAATCTAATTAACTAAGGCACACTTTTAGAATATTTTTATTATATTACCATTAACTTGTTATATTTCATTAGAAGACAAAATAATATAACTGAAGAAATTTATTAATTGTGCCTAAACTCTCTTTATAATTGTATGTTAGTTTGTTCAAAAAGTTAACGGAACAAAAATATAAAAAAAGTTTGTATTCCGTAAGCTTTTTTAACCATTCCTTATATATAAGGAAAGTCACGTGTGCAATCTCTTAGAAAATACTTTGAATAATTTACGTTTTCAATAATCATATTAACATATCATTATCATCATCACATCATTAAAATATTGAAAAATTATACATCATAAAAAATAAAGAAAAATTGTAAATGAAGTGATTCATAAGTATATATGATGTACACTAAATAATTACATTTTACAAATTTACATATTTGTATAAATACCTCATTCTAACTATAAGTATCTTATTTATATATTTTAATTTTTTGCTTCTTCATAGTTCATAAATGTTTTGTAAATTTTTTTTAATAAATAGTAAATCATTGTAGTGAAATAGAAAAGTATAGAAAGACATGTGTCTCTTAGAATAAAGAAACTTTTATTCCACGCATCCAGAAATTCGAGTACTCTACTCTACAAATGGTACGCACGGATTTGATACTAGAAACAAATAAAAAAGTTATATACATTTACTAAAATTTATTTCAAAATCCAAGACTTTATATTACATCTTTTGTTTATGCCATGTTATTATATTATCTTATATATATTTATAATTTTATGTATTTTCAGATATCCATCTCGCGTATTTGTTGGTGATACATTTTGTTATTTTGCTGGCACGACATTTGCTGTTATTGGAATTTTAGGACACTTTAGCAAAACCTTATTACTATTTTTTATACCACAAATTATAAATTTTCTATATTCAATCCCACAATTGTTTAAGTTTGTACCGTGTCCACGACATCGTTTACCCAAATATGATTCAGAAATTGATCTCTTACATTTTAGTACTGTAGAGTTCCATCCGAATGAAATATGTTTGATTGGTCGATTCGTAGTCGTTCTATTAAAGACATTAAAATTAGTTAGCTTGAAAGAAATACCTGATGGTCGCATCGTAATCAACAATTTAACATTAATCAATTTGACTTTATTTATATTTGGTCCCCTACATGAGAAAATTTTAACACATATATTAATGGGCTTTCAAGCATTTTGTACTATTTTAGCTTTTATTATACGTTATCCATTAGCCGATTATTTTTACGACACATAATATTAATTAAATAAGGTGAAAATATAAATACATTTATCATATCTTTTTTATGACATATATATAATAAGATTGGTAACTGTCTACAAATATGAATAATGTAAAATAAATCTAAACAGTTTACGAATTAAAGTCAATTAAATTCGACTTTCGTTTAATACGCTACCATTATCAAAAGATTAAAAATTATACTATTGGAATAAGAAAAAAGAAGAAACTTTATGTTAAAGAAAACGTGGAATCTTTGACTCAATGTCCATTAATAGTATTACAAGTCAATATTAATGCAATTGTTTATGTAATCTAAAGTTGGTTTAATACAGTCCAAATTTTCTACACTTATTCATTATATAGAATTCACTTCTTTCGTGCGTAAAAAAATGTTAAAAATGAACGAGCTGTTTCATGCATTTTTCATAGTCAACTTCATTCTTAGACCAAGTTATAAGCATGTATCATATCGCCTGAACACATAGCTCAGACACATGGTCAGATATTTTATAAATTCAGTTAGATAACGCATGAAAGTGCTTCCCATAGAAAATATTTGCTACTTCTCAGTTAAAATTATGTGTGTAAGAATATTCTATCACTTTACCCTTGTACCAGTTGTCTGGTGCAAAATTGTTATTTTTCTGTTGTGTCATTTATTCAATTAGATTTGTTTTATGAAAGGCAAAAAATAATTTTGAAAAAGAAAGCACATCGACGACAACAACATTGAAATATGGCTACAGAGGAAGAACATTCCGAAGATGATATAAGTTTTCCAGAAGAAGAAGAAAATAAAATTAATATTGGAGTAATATTAAAACTTGCCAATTCTAACAATAATTTTATGGATATAATTTTAGATAATTCCTGTCCTTTTTTTCGGACTTTTAGCTGTATATTGGTGGACGTAATGCTAAAGGTGAACGTGATGGTCGAGGTTGGGCTATATTACCAAATGGTGATCAATATGATGGTTACTACCGTAATGGTAGGCGGCATGGCATAGGTTTATATGTTTTTCTAAACGGTGCTCGTTATTATGGCCAATATCGTTGCGGTCATCGATCTGGTCGTGGTATGTTTATTTACCCTGATGGTAGTCTGTACGAAGGAATGTGGCGTAAAAGTTTAAGGCATGGTAAGGGACGTTATACATATGCTAATGGTGATGCCTATTGTGGTAGTTGGTATCATGGCTTACGTCATGGTGTTGGCATTTATAGTACTGGATTATTAAACAAGAATGTGAGTTGCGGTCCACTCCATTTCAAAGGGACTTGGCGCCATGGTGTTCGTGTTGGTCCCTTCGAACTGACTTTTGGCATTGAAGAAAAATCTACCACATTACATGGAACTTGGGATAATTTGTTCCCCCAAGGACCAGCTGTTTTTACATTTGACAATCGTTATATGATGATGGGCTACTTTCAAACACCAGGTCGTGAATTGCAACTTACCCGTCCGTTGTTGCAATCAACAGAAGGTGACGAATTTGAAGAACACATACGCACAGAAGATGAAGCCAATGGTGAACAAGATGTATGGTTTGATGCGCCATCGTTATGGTATGCTCAAGAGATATGCGTGTACGATTATTCTACATTACCACAAGAGCCTGTGCCACTACCATTATCTGACTCGGATGTATCAGTCTGTTCGCTTGTGACACCTTCGCTTGAATTAAGCGAAGAGAAGAGTAAACCATATATGGGTGAGGGTGAAGCCGAAGGCGTGTTAGAACAGGAAGCTTGCGTATGTGAACATGAATGCAATATAAGTGAATGTGAAACTTCCAGCCAAATATGTATACCGCCGAAAGATCCATGTGCGATTGAAATTATTGACCAGCCGGTATGTTAAAATATTTTTATATATTTTTTTATTATATTCATATATGCATTTTAAAAATACGACACACCTCTTCTATTACATTTCGTCTTATCAACTTTCATTAATAAATTGGAAGTTTTATACCTTTGTAACCATCTTCTTACCATTATTCTTTCTTCTACTCAATCTTATATGATTTCCTTTTAGCAATTTGAGTAATTTCAGGTCATTTTTGTACCGTAAAAGTAAAATCAAAATAAATAGGATAATAATTATACTTCTTCTTCGAACTTTATTGTAAATGATAAAGTCCTCTTAGTGAAGGGACCGGACAGTAAGGACTCTTAAATACTTTACATGGCATTTGCTTAGATAGAAATTTAAGAAATAAAATTGGTGAAAACGGTATTTGAATGAAATTTAACATAATTCGTAAAGGAAAGCTAATCATTTAAGAGAGATTTTTAACTTTGTCTTTCATAAAATATTTTCCTTAGCTTTTATTTGTCAATATAATTTTAGTTTTCAATATTACATAAGCCTTATTTAAATAAATTAAATATTATGATTATTATTATTTTTCCGATTTTGCGGTTTCTTAATAGCTTTCCGTTTATTTTTCTAACATTTGAGTTTCTTATTATGAATAGATAAGGAGAAGTAGAAACCTAATTATGCTTAAATTATAATAATGAAAATGATCTTATGCTAATATTACTTGTGGAAAATTCAAATGAATCAAATGTATCAGTGAATTTTTTTCAAACAATTATTTTAAGGAAACAAAAAATCAATTGCTTATGTAATACAATAATAATTAAATTCCCTTAATTATATATTTTTTTCCATTTGTTTGCCGTATCTTATATCATACCATCATTCTCAGTGCCATAACCCTCCTATTTTACACATGGTTCTTAAATCGTATATTGAACCAATTTAAGCGTTCCGGTCTATCTGTTTGATATTCATGTACATGTATTCGAACTATACACAGATCGCATTTGTTTTATGGCATATAAACAGCTTGCAGCGTTTTCAAAATCACTTGCTACGTTGTATAAAGTCTTTACGTGTATAAGAAGTCTATAACTTAAGTGTATTTTCGAAGGAAATCGTACTTCAAATAATTAAGCAATACCAGAAAAGAAGACAATTGTTCTGGCATTTGCGTATTACCCTTGTTCAGACACTCCCTCATATAAGCATTTATTAAATTGTGCATAGATTTTATAATTAGTATATTACAATATAAGCTAGCTTGGTGTAAGGTATTTAACAATTTGGTTCAGATCGGCTATTATAGTCTGTTGTTACCTTCTTTTTTTATAATAGTTTTTTTTCATTATGATTCCAATATAAAAACAAAAAAGTGAAAGTGATGATAAAAATAGTAGTAGGACTATAAAAATTTGTGATTTTTATGATGCAGTCTTGATCTACTTGGATTTACTTTACACTTCAATTGTTGTATCATATCATATATTTTTAACGCTGGACCAACTTTCATACCTAATAATGTGATAATGTCGTCTTTCGATAATTGCATTAGACGTTTACCATCAACTTTATTACGACTGAAGGTATCACATAAGGCCATGCAATCGTTGACCCTCAAAAATTGCGATACATCATAAATATTCCATGATTCAGGTAGTAATTCAATTGTTGTTGTTCCGGCTCCTGCTTTTGCTGTAGTTGTTCCTTTTTTTGAATGATGATGATCATGACTTGCGCCCCTATCGCTAGTCTCATTTAATCTAGGTATATACTTACTGTTGCTAATTGAGGAATTCTACATACAAAGTTGCAATGAAAATTTGAAATATGGAAATAGAAAATTGTCAGCATTAATCTTATGATCATGGTTAAAAACAAGTATAAATATACTTTTTATACCCACCACCCATGAGTTGGGGGTGTATTTATTTTGTCAGTATGTTTTTTACCCCTAAAAGTAAGCGTAAGACTCCACAAAGTGTATATATTCTTCACCATGGTCAAATTGTAAATGTCCGTCTGTCTGGCCGTGTGTTGTTAATATATTCCTTGTCGCAAAAAAAAATTTCAAGTGCTAATTTAGTAGGAACGTTCGACTTACTTGCAAGGCGTTTGCTATAGAAAAGCAAAATTTGATGGAGAGTTTTGCACAAATAGTAAGGCCATTAGTTTGCAATGTCTATCCAAAAATCATATAAACCTCATGTGTTGATTCTACGCTAAATTATACAATATCAATGGTGTATGGGTGATGGGATATTTAAGATTTGGCTTCAGCCAAATATAATTTTCTTGTTGATATTTGTAATACATATTTATATAACATATATGTACTATGTGGTATATGTTCGTGTGGTAAGATAATGTGGATAATATGGTAAATGCCAATAACAGTGCGCGAGAATTTGAATTGAATTGTAATTAAGATACCTTATTGATTATGAGTGAATGGTATCATATGTGAAATGACTGAATTTGAGAAAAGTCACTTAACTGTATACATATTTCTACATATTATGCATTGAATGAGTAAAAATTTTCTAGGCGAGGCAAAGTGAATAAATTCTAACTGTAAAGTATCGTCTGTAAAATTTAATTCTTTAAAACTTAACATACTTAGCAAATTATTGTTATAAAAGTTATATTTTTAGTTCAAAGTCAACTCCCCTGAACAGTACTGAACAGTACTGTACATATTTATAATACTTGATAGATTTTTTCATTTTAGTAGTGACCAAGAATAATGGATCTATTTTTCAATAGTGTTATAAATATTAAATAATATCAAGCAATATTTTTAATGTAACCTAAAGAGGAAGTTACGCCTTTACAAATTGTAATGATAATGATTCTAATACTTACAATGCTTAATTTGTTGGAAGGACTAAGATGGGAAATATAATGGACTGAGAGGCACAAAAAATGTACGCACCATTTTTGGTAATTTTACCACTTACCGCTATGTAACTATTTGCTCTACGTCTAGTAAAAGACGGGGCAGGTGTTTGAATTTGCTTTATCGATTTAATTTTTGCTGAAGTGGTTGTAGTTCTTGTTTTTGCATTTTTTAACTTTCTACATACTTTTTCATTATTTGAAGGTGCTGGATTGATTAATAAATTTTGTGGCGATGGTGCTGTTACTGTTGATAATACGGATGTTGATAACATGGAGGTAGTTAAGTTCGTATTTGTTGTTGTTGTGATTGAAGTTACTGTTGATAGTGAAGAAAATGATGTGTCCATAAATTGTTGTGTTGTTGCTAATGTAGCATGTGATAATAATGATGTACTTCCTACTACAGCGGATGATTGACTGGATGATTGTAAACTATTACTACTGTCATCAAATTCTGGCATATTGGTTGCTTCATCATCGTCCGGAATGCTTATGCTATTGTCCTCATAAAAGGCAGGGTTCTGATGTTCAGGCTTTAATTCCAATTTTATACTTAACTTCGGTAAATGTGGATTTGTTCTTAAAGCTATGGTCCGACTTTTTCCTGTTGCTGCTGTAACAGTGTTTCCACCATTTGTTTTATACGACCCACTGCCATTTGCATTTGTTATTGTACTTCCACTTTTTTTCTTACGCGTTTTTCTCGCCTTAGTTTTTGCCGTCTGTTTATTGGTGGCCGGTGTGGGAGTTGGTGGTCCTTCTAGTTTATGATTAACTAATACACACCATCCTACTGGATATATATCGGACGATTCACAATCCAACCATTGATCATATTCTTCGGTCCAGCCATCGAAATGAATTTTTAATAAACGACCCACCACCCGCGCTACTGTTGCCACACAAACTAAACGGGGATCCATAAGATCGGCACATTCTAAACTCATGCCAACCTGGAAGAGGGAAATCACGAAGTAATAATCGTGTGTTATGGAGACTAAGATTACTTTACAAGATTAACTAAGAGCTTCCCAAAATTATATTAGGAAAACTGTGTGGAAGAAAAAAAATTTCATTTTAAAAAATCTATTTAAAATTACCTCAAATCCGTGATTAGGCACTTCTCGGTGGAAAAGATGTTCACCAGCAGGAATGCTATTTGTTTCAATTAAATATTTGTCCCAACTAAATATTTGAGCTTCATAGCCATTTGGAGGTGTTAAGGCAATATTATTAGAACTGCAAAAGCCAACAGGAAAAATATTTGGAGATTTCTCATGATAGCAAAACCAATCTGACCCTGTAGCATCTGGTTGATATGAATCTATGCGTATCATCATATAACCAAACTTTAAAACTGCCATAACTGTAGCAGCGCAAATCGATGACAGATTTAGTGGATCGACAGCCTCTAATTTCATGCCTTCAATAAAGCTATTGGTTTTACCATCTACATAGTATTCTTCAAAGGTGAAATTCATCTTAAACAATTCTATTGTGGCATCGTCTTCATGCACTTCAATCATAGCTTCGCGACCAGCTAAATAAGACAAATAATAATAGGCCATATCAAGAGTTACATAAAATTGATACTATTCAATAATTCATTTATTCAAATATTCAATTTATTTAATATGTAGCAAATTATACCTAACATTCGTTCTAAATAATCTTGCGGTGCTGCCAAATTATGTCCAACCGTTGTTGCCCAACCAACTGGATGTATTATGGGTGAATCTTCATGACACCAAAAGCCATCATCCGAATCAAAATAACGTAAGAACAAGCGTTTACCAACAATTTTGGTAATAGTAGCCAAACGGACCTGTGATATGCGATCTTTATCAACACATTCCAAATTTAAACCAAGCCGGAAACGAGATTGCATACTGTCATTAATTTTATTATAAAAACTGGAGGGTAATGTACGAGCGCCCGACAAACGACTGACAAGGAAATCCTTCCAATCTTTATATTTATTTTCAATAGTACGAGGCGGTATTAAAGGTTTACCACGCGTTGCGCACCAACCAACTGAATGAACTTCGGCATTACATAAATTTACCCAGAAATCATAAGTTTCATCATCAAAGCCTTCATATCTCATTAAGGCCTTGTAACCATGTATATTTAGTATGGTTGCTACCCAAAAAGAATGAGGAGTTTGTCCGGGTTGTATAACTTCCAATTGATCACAATCTGTATTTTCAACTTCAACTTTCATATTAAGACCTAAATTATCCCATACCTCATAGCCAGGCGCATGAGGAAAACATGTTACGGGAGCGGCGTAAAAATCATCATGTCTCAAACGTGGCGTCCAATCATATGAGTGTGTTGGATCATATAAACGGCGTCGTATACTAATTATTTTTTCCATCTGTGGACATGGAGTTGGCAAACGTTCTAGTTTTGGTATTTGCGGCAATTCTTCTTGTGGCATAACGTCATGAAACATGCGCAAAGTTCTTGGTGCTTGAAAATGATTATTTAATGCCATCGTATTTTGTTGTTGTAATTGCTTTAGCTCAGTATTTATTTTAATGTCATTTGTTATACCATCAGCGCCACCATGGTTGCTGCCGTCCATTGTTGTTGCAATGCCACCCTTGGCAGCCACTACCATATTATTGTTATTAATAGGTTCACCAATACCATTAATTTGTGTTATTTTCGATTGATCCGTTATACGAAAACGATAATTGGAATTTTTTATTTGTGCTACGCGCAATGCTATTTCAATTTCTTCAGATGGTTGCTGTTCATCACTATTTGTATTATCCATCTGTTGTTGTTGTCGTTGCTGCTGTTGCTGTTGTTGCTGCCTTGTTTGTAGTATCTGATTACTTGTTATTTTATTATTCACCACCAAGGAGTACAATTCACCACGGGCACACGACATACTACAAAAACGACGCGCTTTTGTATAAAAAGTATGCTTTACACCAATCGCCCCGCAACGTTCACACACAGCTGTAAATTACAATACAATAATTAAATCATACATATATGTCCACATACATTTATATATAGATTTGTTTTGAGGGAAAATTTTTATAATTTTCAATAACTATGTGATTACATTTATAAAACTTATATGAAAACAATTATACAAAAACACTAACATTGGGAATGAACGAACGAACGATTTAAGAAAAAAAATCGCGTGTGCATAAAAGTCAGTAGGAGAGAGATTGAGTAAGTTATGGAAATATATTACAATTACAAGAACAAACACACAACATACCCATGCCGTCTTTTTGTATTGGTATAACAGCCGGATCTATATTACCCTTATAAGCTATAGGTGTCTTTAACACTAAACCTGGCCGATTGACCGGTTCAATTTTACGTGTTTTACGTTGAGAACGTATTGAACCGCTATTGCTGCCGCCGCCACCACCACCATTACTACTACCACTAATGCCAGCTGGTGTGGCTGGTGAAGAGGACGCAGACGAATGGGTGGTTCCATCACCGCCACTAGTGCCTAGTGCGCCAGATAGTAATAAGTTTCGATTAGTGGTCGTTGCTTCACCGATGAATTTATGTTCCTCATTCATTGGTATTAATAAGCCAGACTCATCTAAATCACGTGATTGTGTGATATCTATCACCGATGTTTTACTATTATTAAGCATTTCACTTCCATCATATGAATTGGAATCAGTCATTATAACAAAGTCATCAATATTAATAATCTCTTGTTTAGGTGTTATATCTGAAGCGCCATCCTCATACATATCTTCATCCACATGTTCATATAGGTGTTGCTGCTGGTTATTTTGATTTTGTTGCAAGTTGACGTTAGCGGTTGTTAGAAAATGTGTTGGTATGCCAGAATTACTATCACCAGATATATTCAAAGCAGAAGTCATATTATCTGAAGGGTTACCATTTATGTTACCCATGTTTGCATTTGTGCACACCGTTCCACTGTTTTCTAGGTTTGTGGTAAAATTTTGAAATACAGACGCCGCGGATTGTTGTAAAAGTTGTTGATGTAAATTGCTCATTTGAGCTAAACCATAAATGTCATTTGCATTGGCAGTTAGTAGAGTTGAGGGTTGTACGCCAAGGGCAGCGGCAGCGGCAGCAGATGAGGCCGCTACAGCTGCAGCAGCAGCTGCCGCATGACCATTAATATCCCCCCCAACTAAACTCATCATGGGATTTATATCCTGTTTACATAGTAATTGGCCATTTTTATGAAGAAGAAGAGGAGGAGGATCATTATTATCAATTTTTTTTTGGTTTTTGCAATCAATTAAAAAATTGTAATTGAATTTTCGTCGTTCGTTGTTTTCGTATTATTTTTTTTTATATGCAACCCAAATAGATAATAACAGCCAGTTGGAAAACAATTGTGGAATCAAATCGAACCAAATATGCACACATATATATACATGTTATATATATATATATATATATATATATATATATATATATATATATATATATATATATAATATATATATATATATATATATATATTATATATTATATATATATATATACATATATATGAAAAGAAAAAAGAAATAACGAAAAGAGAAAAATTAAATTTTTAAATAAACTTTTTTTTTATCAATTCGTAAAAAAATTAATTTAAGTGAATGGAATTAAAGAAAATCTAAAATACTTTTAAGAAAAATGATACGATGCAACTACTTTTCAGCTTCTACAAACTACTCTTTATAAATGTGACTTGAATTGTAGAAATTGTTTTCTTTTGGGCTTTGTTACATGCACACACGAACAACAACCTACCACAGTTGACTGTGTAGTCATATCATCAACAATAGATAAACCAACAGCGGATGGATGGAACAAAGTTGCAGTATCATCGAGAGACATACGTTCCGGGTTATACTGACTCATCCACATCATTCGCAATTCTGTTGGATTCATTTTATAGCCTTGTACGCAATTCCTCTTAGATTGTATGGCATTTATTATTATTTTTATTTCTGTTATGGTTGTGACGTTGAAATGTTATGCTTGAGAAGTAGTTGAAATGTGATGCATAATAATTGTAATTGTATTCTGCAGGGAAAATAATTTAAAAAAAACCAATAACAAAGAATTCAAATGTACTAGAAATAATATATAAAAGTGATCATATATCTATGGTACATATATATATATACGTGCTGGTGACCAGAATCAAAAACAACTTTTGTTAGAAATATCCTTTTCCTAGTATATCAAATATAAAGGAAATACTTTTTCCTTTTTACGATATTAATTAAATTAGCCTTGTAATTAAGCCCGTCAGTGCTAGTTTTTTATTCTTTATAAAAATGTCATTTTATTGGCCAATTCTTCGTGTAATTAGTTTTGTAATACGAAGAAAAGTGTACTCATTTACTTACATATGAACATTAATAATTAGCCACCAATTTTTTTTTTTTGAAATTTGTTTTCGATCTTCATTATTTGGGCAAAAGGTACTTTACTAAAAAGTGATAAAGGTTTAATAGTTAAATGAGATCTTGTGTAAACGAAACGGGTTTTATGTTTTTTTATAAAGGACAACAATATTATAATTAATATATTTTTAATGATACTGCACTAACATATACATATGCATGTGCATATACATATATGTGCCTTTTGCATGTAAAATATATACTGACAAGCATAAAAAAGGAACATTAAAAAGCGACACATGTTAGCACTGCGATTTGACTAATTCATTAGGCTAAAATCTTACTATATAAAGTGGATTTTAAAATTTTCACAAAATTAAGGTTCACCTGGCCTGGCAGGCAAACAATTTCACTCCACTCACCTTAAATAATAAGATTTAAATAAATGACAATATAACGTATTACAATCAAATATTGAAAATCTCACTTTTCTTTATTTTCTTATGCTTTATTTTAAATTACTTAATTGTGTTTTCTTTATATTAAATTATTGCATTTTTACTTCTCAACAAAACAACTAATGAAGTAGCAGCAAAAGTCAAACAATATTTACAATCCACAATGGAGTATTGCTGATATGAAATACTGCTCTGTGGTGTTACCATAACGTGAAAAAAGCTCGTAACTTTAACATGAATTAAGAAAATTTTAAGGTATTACTAGCAAAGCTGGTTAAATAAATTCGCAAATTATTTTTGTTTTTCATAATGGCAAATCTGCAAAAATAGTATGTATCATGGATAATTGTGGATAAATATGGATATTTTTACTCTAGTAACATTATAGAACAATGAATCGAAAAGAAGCTTTCTTCACTCTGAATTGCATAAAATACTATAAAGATATATATAACAATTAAATGAAAAAGAAAAAACTATATTAAAAGATATTAATTCTTGTTAAAAAGATAATGTGATTTGTGTAATGTTAACTCAGTTATTAACATATGATTTTATTTGAAAGGATAATGTAATATATTTTATAGTGAATTCGTAGTAAAGACTTCGGGTCACTTTTTTTTAAAATGGCCGTACGTGCGAGTAGTGTCGGATTGAATAGTTTGCGGTTCATATAAAATTAGCGTATATTTGGAGTATTGGAAAACGTTTATAAAGTAATATAAAATCAATTGATATATCGTAAACTTTATACATGCATCCATTTATGATTATTTTATATTGTGTTTTGGTGTGAAACATTTGGGAAATTTTGTTTTAAGCTTTTATTGAATAATTTCCACAAGTAGAGAGATAAAATGCCGACAATAATAGCATTAGATACATCATTGTCCATGTTGCGTAATATCCCTGGCAGAAGTGAAGAAAATTCTTTAACGTATCATCAATTAGCTTTAAAGGGAATATCACAATTATTAGAGCATTTAACAAGCACAGCTAAATTAGAATATGCTGCTTTACTAACGTGTAATAGCAAGTGTGAATTGAAAGTTGAATTTACCAGAGATTATGATCAAGTTAAACAGGCTGTAAAGAAAACTGAACATGGTGACAAATTATGCTTTATAAATGTAGTCAAAAATGTTGCAAGTATACTATGTTCCACGTGGGGTACTCAGGCTCAAAATCAAGTTGTTGTATTTACCGATTGTGGCATGGGTTTTGGTAGTACATCTATAAAAACATTTTTACAGAATTATGTTGGTAAAGAAAAGGATGCCGAATATGATTGGTTAAAAACCATTAAATCGGTTAAATGGAATTTCATGTGTTTGGGTGTTCAAAACGATACCTATTTCACAAGAGCTATTAACGTATATCAGCAATTTATAGATTTTACTAGTGTAAGAGGTAGACATTTTGTTCAAATAAGTCTACAAAATTGCTAAAAATATATTTCTATGATTTAGGCCAACTTTTTACACCCAAAGCCATTAAAGATGCTACGGATCAGCATGATGGTAACAATAGCTTGGAGAATTTAAGACCATCTGTGATAACCCATAAAAGTGAATTGGGTCGAACAGCCATGTTTGAAATGGTAGAAAAATTATGTGAACAATGTTATAAACCATTTGAAGTTATATTGAAATGTGGCGGCTATTTTCGCTTAGAATCTTCCGTTCTTATATGGCCTTCACCGGCTTCTTATTCTTACTCTATTAATGATGATACGTATGCTACCCCTTTGACTTTGTCCTCCAAATTGGAGATATGTGGATTTATGGCACTGGCTGATATTGGATGCCCAGTTTCTTTGGGTAGACATTTAATTATGCCAAAAGTTGAACGTGAAAAAGTTAATAGGCGGTCGTCAGATAAAATTGCCATTATAGCAAAACTAGCTAATGAGAAAAGTATAGGTGCCAATCGGATGACAGTTGATGTTAATCATCCGTGCTATGAATACGAAAAATTGGAACAAGAAATCCGTGATTTCTATATGAAAGATCTTAGGGAATCATCGGATGAATTACAACCAATTGATGATAGTGGTGCAATTGTTAATACCTCCAGTGCTGGTACTAATGTTGGGGCTAATGCTGATAAAAACATGATGTCATCAAATACCATTAATGAGAATCAAAAAGACTCGATCTGCGTTCTATTGCACGGGGCCTTGCGTGTGGAAAATTTGGCGGCTTTAGTTTTACTTAATGATAACTGGTACGGCTTCTTATATTCATATGCGGATAGTAAGAAAAAATCAAATTTAATGTTAAACATATTACCTCCTGGGAACAATGTAGTACCATGGTTGGGTGATTTACAAATGTTAGGCTTCCATGATGATCTAATTAGTGGCGATAGTGCCAGTTTTCCCGTTAAAGCTGAAAAGCGTTCATATTCTCAAAATTGTGTTGTTTGGATTAATAGGGCCAGTTTGCAATCTGATGTTCAAAAAGTTTTGCGTCATGCTAAGAAAATGCCTGAGAAAATGCAACATTTCTATAAAGAACTAAATCGTATTAGACGTTCGGCTTTGTCCATTGGTTTTGTTGAATTGTTAGAAGCCATGGCCACACTCTTTAATAAAGAAGCTATAAATTTAGCTACATTAAATGCAAATCCTGAATGCATATTACAATTAAAACACGCAGCTATTGAATTGCGTAAACCATCCAATAAGGATTTAAAAGTTTCTATAATGCCAATGCAAGGATTAAATCCCGTAGTAGCACTAGCAGCAGCAGCGGCAGCATCAGTAACAACAACAATAGCAGTATCTTCATCATCAGAAGCAGCGGGAGATGTTGGTATTGCTTCACCAGGCAGCTTTGGTTATTAGGTAACTAATATTTTCGTTTGTATTTTTATATATATTTTTATTTTTTTAGCAATTCAATTTTATTTTTATGCTTCGTTTTTTGTGCCTTAATTCACTTATTACATTAGGATATAAGTTATAAATTCCACGCATTTACCTCTGTTTATTTTTATTGAAAAATATCTCCATACTTTATTGCGCGTCATCCACATATAAATTTATATCACTGTAGTTGATTTGTTCTAATTCACGCAAAATTTCATCATCGATAAGGTCATTGGTTTTAATTCTATAATATTTCCAACATTCTAAAGCTTCATAATTGTTACTCAATTTTAAATTGATTAATGCCAAATAACCCCAAACTCTCGGTATTTCTACGGTATGGTGCGTGCAATCAACAAGACATGCTTTAGCTCTGTACAATTCCGTTAACTATAAGAACAACAAATTCAAATTCACATTCGTATTTTTTGATAATGTTGCCTCTTTAGTGCTTGGATTATGGTACAATAATAATAATAATAGTTTCTTACATAATATAAAGTAATACCCATTCCGACTTGAAAAAGAATAGGCTGCTCTACTTGATAAACAGCAAATTCGAATATATTTAAAGCCTGTTGAAACTTTCGATTGTCCAACATGCTAAAAGCACTTCGTAATAGGGCAGTTTGGTATAGATTTATATTTTTTAAATGCTGTATATGTATTATACTCTCATAATCTTTTAAGGCTTCCGCTGATGCTTTATCAAAATGATACCTTACGTTGCCATTTACTTGCCTTAAGATTGCTGCCTAGTATCAAAAATTTTCATATAAAAGGAAAAAGGAAATTATTAAAGAAACACATTTGTCTGCAATGTCATGGCAATGAACATTATATGAATTATGGTATAGCATTTGGGTTAATATATAATGACGAGGTTTTCTTAAAATATTACACTTTTTTTAAAAAGTAGTTAAGATTGTTTGTAAGAAATTCTAAATTTCATACCGTTTCCGGTGAATCCACATTACTAAATTTTATAATTTTAAAATCCTTGGGCAATAACTTTAAATGTATCATTAAATTAGTATGCAAAATATAGCGCTCAATTTCCGTTAAGTAATCAGCTAATATTTCCCGAAATATCCATTCAGCAAAGTGATAGAGACCCAATGTTAATAATAACTTAACAATTTTCCATATAAGTTGATCGCGATCGTTATGTAATTTCGGATTAAATGGATTAAGTATTTCCCAGCGACTTAACGGCGTATAAGCAATATCAAGGAACGTCTGCCCAACTAAATTGTCAAAGTGCCAACGAGCATATTCCATACCGGGCCTGTAACTACATATTTTATACGCGCTATGTAATATTAACCAACCGGTTTGACAAGTGTTCCGAGTTTGTTCACAATATTTGACCAAATTGTTAATTACATTACCAATGGCATTAGCGATGATCAGTTCATTGGGATTTTGTAAATCTTCCATATAATCTAAATAGATTTTTATAAGGTGTCTAGAGAGGGAAGAAATAGATGGAAACAAATAATAATATATCAATGATTCCTTATATATTTTTTGTAAAAGAATGAGAAAAATTGTTATATAAGAAATATATGAAAACTTTGAATACAATTTTGGCAACACCTCTATAATTTATGGCAATACGGCCTCATAGTAATTCTTATACTATTTGTCGCATACTAATACTATTTACTGTCTTGGTTATTGTTTTAAGTAATTTATGTGATATATTGAATAGTCGGGCCTTACCGACTTAATTTTTTTTTTTACATAAATGGAATGGAATGTTCTTACAAGAAAAAGTGTGCTTCAACTTCTTGTTCTGCTGGCGGCTTTAACAAGTAATTTCGTGCATAATTGTAATCGCCTTTTTCAAGATGATCGAGAAATATATAAAATTCGTACATAGAATTACGGCTATATTTTTTTTCCAACTAAAAGACAAAATTTTATTTTATTTTGCGCTAACAACTTCTAGTGATGCGTTTCAGTATTATACCTTATCTGCAATCTTTTCAATTTCTGTTTCTTTTCCACATTCATATAGAAGTTTTATAGTATTTATCCATTTAATAATATCTGCTTGCATTTCAATGTACGTTATGCGATTTATCTTCCAAATATTATTCTCTGCTAAGCCATTTATGCGCGCGCATAATTCTTCATATGCAATTGTTATTAAATTCTATAGAAACATAATAAACAGTAAGTCAATTAAAAACAAGAAATGATATTCGAAAAGTGTATCGTCTTTTTGCCGTCCTGTTTCCCTGTAATATAAATTTTTAAAAGCACACTCTTTTTATGAAAATAAGAATATTTACAAATGAAAGGATTTTAAGATTTCTAAGGCAAATTGTTTTATAATCTTCTGTGGATACTTTAGACTCTTTAGTTGAAGCAAATAAGGAACGTCGTTTTAACATTTAACAAGCAAAAAATTCAAGAATCATTGAATAAGGCAGTGAAAATATTCTTTCAAATCAAAGCTATAAAAATATGTATATGGTGTGTCGTATATGATAAATATGATAAATTTTTTTAATAATTACCGCAAATTGTTGACTATTTTTTGTTGTAAAACGTCGATTAAAATCACAGCTAATTAATGGTAATATTGAATTGCATACATTTTGTAATTGATCGCATAAATATCCTTCATTACCCTCCATTACTCTTATTTGCTTTTTTTGTATATAATGTGCCAATTCTAAAACGACTTCTTCGAAACGTATGTAATATTCTTGACATTTATATTCAAAATCATACTTTAAATCGCTTCCATCCGGTTGAAATTCACAATGTTTGTAGACTGCTCGTCCCACTTGTTCAACATTACTACATGTGTCGTTTAAATCACTTGGCGGTTCAGTAATTGGAGTACTTAAACAAATTTTGACTATAGCAAATGTGTTTAATGGTAAAGTTTCTTGCTGCGCCGTATCATTGATTTCATTGTTATGATTATTATGTCGTTTTGAGGTAGAGTTCATTAAATCGTTGGGCTGTTTAGTATTTTTCAATGCTTTCAATTCAATGGCAAAACTGCAGCTGCGAACTGTTAAAAGGTGTTTAATAATTATAAATATTAAGCAACAAACAAACAGTAAAAACAACATTAATAGTAGTCGTTTGTTGTAGCTGACAACACTCTGCTTAAATAAAAAAGTCAAAGAAATGCATTTACAAATTAAGAAACTAAAAAACTACACTAAAAAATAAGACTCTTAATACTTTAGGTTGATAGGTTGGCAAAATGTTAAAATAATATGTAAAAAAAAGTATTTGAATTATTTAAAATGTTTGTCTTATACTGAAATGATTAAAAAATCAATGTTGATGTCGATCTAGACCAAATTTAAAACAACCTATAGGTTTATGTATAAGTCATTTAAATGGTATACATTCTCTTTATATATTGCACAAACTTTTTCAATAATTGTAATTGTTATTTCATTAACGGTGTAATTATTACACTTACCTTCTGGATACAGGAATATTGAAAGATCTAAAGTTCCTTGTAAAAGAATATCGTTTGGTTCTTTAGCATTTATAATATCCAAAACAATTACATATTTATTATTGCACAGGAATTCATACAAAGATTGATGCATGGTATGCGTTAAAATGAATCGATGCACTGAATTACATATTAAAGCATAATCTTCATGACGCTTAATATTTTTAATATTTATTCGACATCTCTCTGGGTACATTAATTTAGCAAACAAACGATTTAAATTAACATTAATATTTGAACTTATACCAATGCCCTTATGTTTATTAATTTTCGGATCTTTTAATGTCTCCCATTTATAATAAAAATATTGATTATCAATAATATTCTTTTCAAAGCCGCTATAACTGCAAATAAAAATTTTCTGTGGCAAAAATCGTTCATTTGATGAAGAGTCTGAAGAAGATGATTTACGTATTTGAAATGATAGATTAGCTATTAATTGATCAGCATGTGCCATAATATTTTCATGGACATTATATATAGACGTGAAAGCTACAAATATGCAATTGGAGAAATGTACTGTTTTTAATAGTGGCATTAATGAATAAATATGCCAAGTCATTCGACAAGTATACAGATTTTCTTCATTCATTTCAATTGGATGCAAGTGTAATTCAATAGTTTTGGTCGAACGGCTCTTTAAAAAGAATTGCAATAAATCGATGAAACCTTGAGCTTTTGGTATCCGTTGTATTAATTGCGTGCTATTATTATTGCCATTGTTATTAATTGAAGTAGTTTCATATAAAGTTAATAATAATGGTGAGTCATCGAAAGCGGATATGTGTTCCACATTATCTTGAAATATACTTAAATTAAAAGTGGGCTTTGCTTTATGAAATGCATCTATATCTATGATATTATTGGCAGGTTCCGTTTCCGTTAAGCGCGTTATTACTTGACTATTATGTAATAATTCAATTTCATATTTTGTGTTCTCATTTGGTGGATCAATATAATAAATCTCTTGCGGTTGTAAATACAAGTAAACTCGTAGTGTTGGTAAATTTTCTTCATCCATTGTTTGCTGTTGAGTATCATGATGCGTAATTTTCTATGATAAGATATAATATAAAGGTATTTTTAAATTGATGATGGAGCTACCTTCCATTCTCCATTCTAACCTTACCAATTGTATTATTGAAGTATTATTTGGTTTCTTTTTAAGCGACTTATTTACTTCCTGTACTGATGGCGATACGTTTGCGTAATGAGTTTGTTTAATTACTATTTCATTGCTCATGACGACTGCAATACATAAATCCGTATAAAAATAAAAATGTACAAAGTATGAAATTCAACCAAAAAAAGGAATAAATGAGTATTATGACATTTTAAACTGTCATAGAAAATATCAATTATTTCATACTAAATTACAGGGCTATTGTTTTTCAATAAAATATACATTTTGTCTTTATTTACGTAATCGTGTTTGTCGATTTATGTCATATGTATTAATTTTGAATGTGGCATAAATATTGAAAGTTATTGCTTGTTAGGTTGACTATAAAAATACACGCCGAAAATGTATCTACGTATATTCCCTAAGCAATTTGCCTGTCTGTCTTAAAAATGTAGTGCCTCTATGATGGATCTTTCAAATTTGATTATAACTAAATACAATTTTCGTACTTGTGCCAAATAAAATATGAAGACGTAAAAGATTGTCCCAGATGTACTATGTACAAAGTACAAGTTTTTCAGTAGCTTTGAAAATATGAAATAAATCTTTAACTTATTGAAAATTATCAAACAAAAGATTATTATAACACATTTAACTTTGTCTAATTCTTAGTTCATTATTTGAATCCATTAAATGTAACATTCTTATACACGTAATCAGAGAGAGAGAAAGAGGGACATATGAATGTCAAATATTGTACAAAATTGATGGCAAACATTATAAAATTAAATATTGAATTTTTTTTTTAAATAAACTACAAAATATATATTTTGTGTACATTATATAAGTATATATATATACAATTAAAGTATAGTTTTATGAGATATCAGGCTCATCCACAAACAAATTGATATTATCATAATTAATTTTGTTTAATTCTTCTATTATGTCATTACGAATGGCTCTATTATCTGGATTCTAAAATTAATAGAAAGAAAAGATTAAAAAATAGAGAAAAATTATGATAAAATAAATAAGAAAATAATATGGTGGGCTAGGATCAAATATTTGGATATCCACCACCCAGACTGACAGATAATTAAAATTTATATAATTTCTGGAGCGCGGGGTTCGACCGATTTGGCCTGCTTGCAAGAATTTCCAATGCTTCTATTAAGTGAAAGCTTGACATTTCAATTTTTAGGCATTATAAACATAATGACAAAAAGAATATACCACCAAAATTTCTGGGTGCTGCTGGCCATAATAATAATTGATAAATTTTAAAATTTTATAATTACTATATTAGCATATCTCCAACATTGCAACGCTTTATAATTGTCGGCCAAACGTAAATGAATTAAAGCTAAGTAGGCCCAAACATTTGGATTGTATACATTATGATAAGTAAGCTTAACAAAGTATTCCTTAGCCTCCTCCAAATGACCTAACTGTGGATAAGATGAGTAAAAAATATGAATAACTGTTAAAAACTATTTCATTGTAGTGCTTTTATATTATAACTCTTTTAACTTTTTCTTTTGCAAAACGTGCAAATAATGTGATCTTTTGAAACTGGTACAATGGCATTAATTTAAAAAAAAAAATTTCATGTGAATGAAAATTGTATGGATTGATAAACAAGTAGAAATATTAAAATCTATCTGTATCAAGTTTTTGATACTTGAGACACCTACATGCATCATGTGGGTAAAAAAGAAATTTTGTAAAGTGCACATTAAGCAAAGTGGTGTAGGCCACTACTGAAAAAAACGATGTTTAAATCAACTTTACCACGATATTCTGGTATAGTAAAATATGGTGTTGTATAAATACCAATGGGTTTTACATGATATGAAATAGTAAAGAATGGGATGTATGATATTGTATGTAATATGTAACGAAATACTGTATGATTTATAATTACGAAATATAGTGCTTCAGCTTCGCCAGCACATGTAATTAAACCATGATCGTTATTATTATTGGCAAGGCGAAAAGCCCACAAGGCTTCTTTATAAGAATGATTTGCCATCATACAATAAGCGTAACGTAAAATTGTGAATTGATAACCGAAGTAAAGTTCGCCTAATTGCCCTATTTTATTTAAAACATATTTATATTCTTGCACCGAAGATTCGTTTATTCCATCAACATGACAGGCGATGTGCCCGTTAGTTATGTGAATTGAATAATTCTACAAAACGAAAATATAAGAAAAAAATGTAAGTGAACGAGATGGAAACAAGAAGGAAAAATATTAGAAAAGTAGGTATACCAAAGATATTGGTTGTTCAAATTGCTGCTCCAATGGTATTTCAAATTGTGTAATACTTTCGAAGTCCTCATTCATTGTATTTGTTAATATTTTAAATGTTGTCTTCATAATGTACCGTTCAGCATCTAAGCATTCACCTGAGACTTCATCAAATAACAGTTCAGCAAAATGATATAAACCTAATTGTAATAATAATTCAATACCCTTCCAAAAATATTTGCCTTTAGTTGTCTTAAATTTCGGTATATAACCATTGTAAATTTCCCATAAAGAAAATGGTATATTTTTTAATTTATGTAACGTGTCATTGCGTAAGGTATCTAAGTGCCAGCGTGTGTAATCGATCCCTGAATGATAGTCGCAATTTTTATATAAACAATATAATATCATCCAACCAACGTGAAATGTCAATACAGTTTCTTCACAAAATTCTCTTAATGATATTAAAAGTTTCTCATCAACACCTCCGCCCCCTTTACCTAATCCATCTACATTTATCACTGGTTCTTGTTCTGTTTTTGCTTCGCTAATATCTTCCTCTTCTTCCTTTTCCTTTACTTCCATTTCTCTTTTATTACGATCTTCCATGTAATTCATGTATATTGTAACAAGTTTACTGAAAGTAAACAAGTAAGAAAATATTATATTTGGTTGGAGGCAAATTCTTAATACCACCCACCTTCCACACACTATGATATTAGGATTGAGTAATCAGTAGAAGACTTAAAAAAAGTGAAAACACCACATTTTTTTTTGTATAATTTCGTGTAGACGTGGTCGGTTGGCATTGTTTTTTTTTCTATAGCCGTTGTAGACCAGTCGCTTTAATACATGTATAAAATATTAGCTTAATACATATTGTTGTTTCCGACTAATAAACAAAAAGTCATAAAATTTTTCTTAAACTTCACACGGACAGATATGTCTCTATCAATTCAAAATTTGATGCCGCTTTTAGAGAGGTCAAAAAAAAAATAATACACTAATTTACTTACGTAAAGCGTTCACCTTCAATATCTCTTTCTCTTAGTGGACGTTTTAAATACTCTTGAGCTTTATCAAAATTACACCTTTCAATATTATACAGGAATATGAAGAATTTTAACTTAGGTGCAGATGGGTAGTTTTCTTTTAGCTAAGGAATCAAAAGAAAAAAATAATAATCATAATTCTATTGGATGGATATTATTCTGTAATATAGCCCTGTATTGTGCTGTACTTGTCATTTTTATTTATATACCTCATTAATCAAATGATTTGATAAAGCCAAATCTCCAACTTCCGATAGATATTTAGCAACACCAATTCGCTTCGCAATTAATAATTGGGTAGATTCATAAGTGGTATTCAATTCTTTTGCTGTTTTATATGGATCAGTTTCGAGCGTTAAATAAATACGTTCAACTAATTCCTTATAAATAATTGTCATTAAATTGAAAAATTCTCGATTAGTTTTTGTTGGATGTCGTTTGTTAATATCATGCACTATTAATGGTAAAATATTATTAATCATATTCATTTTTTCATCGCATAAATATTGATTATTCTGTTTGGTATTGAACTCTGCACCGCCAGGTGCTATACGTAATTTTCGAATATTGCGGGCAAATTGTAATATACTGGCATCAAATGTACTATAAGAATTAGCTAAAATTTTATCAAAATATGACTGAGGTATATTGTCCTCCTTGTTTGATTGACAACAACGATACACATCATATTCGGGACTTAAATTTTCATATAAATTTTTTGCGGTTTCGGTTAGGGCTTGTTTCAAACATATCTTTACGACAGCAAACGTTTGATTTTCATTATCATTGTCTTGTGGCTGTTGAGCCAGTCGGCTATTTGTCTCAACTTTGGGAGTTAGAGTTGACGTTACTCGTTCTAATTTCACGGCAAAAGGACATGAGTTAACTAAAAAAAGAGAACAATTTATGTAGGCATACTTTTAAAAGGCCGCATTTAAATTGTTAAATGTACAAAATAAAATTAAAAATTAATGAAAAGGCAAATATATATCTGAATACTTTTAATAGTGATTATCATACATAATACGTTTGCTTGTAATAGGTATGTTGCACTTACCATGCGGATATAAAAATACTGACACATCCAAATAGCCAAACCAAAGTAAACGTCGGTATTCTTTAGGTCCATCGAAAATTTCTATCAATAAATTTTTGGGTCTTCTACAAGTTTCTGTTATTAGATATTGCTGTAAATCATAATGCATTTGTTCAGTTAATATAAAACGATGCAAACCGTTACATAGCAAGGCATAACCCTGGTTGAAGTTAATCCGACGTATATCCAATTTGACATCCTCTTGATAAATTAAATGAGTCAATATCCTGTTTAGACGATATTTCATATCTGTACATATGCCTAAGCATGTATAGTTTTGCAATGCAGAATCTTTTAGATTTTCCCATCTAATAGTACAATTTTGTTCACTAATCGAACCTTTCCAAAAGCCATGATATTCACATATAGATAATTTAATAAATTTCTTCGTTTTTTGCTGTGGTTTTGGTTGTTGCTTCGAACTCAACGCCATTTGTGTTGTCTTGCTTTGTTTTGCAGTTTCTTTGTTTTGTTTATATTGTTGTGGCAGCTTTGGCATTTGTTCTTTTTCGGATTGCATTTCCACATCTTCAGTTTCCTTTAACACTTCTATTGATATAGTCGCACTTAAATGTTCGCAATTATTTAAGATATCGTTAGGAACGTTGTACATTGAAATAAAAGAAATGTAGATAGCATTCGAAAATTTTAGATTCTTTGTTAAAGGCATTAACGAATATACATCCCACATGGTGTAGAACGTAACACCTTTATTTTTTGGATTCAAAGAGTGCACGAATACTTGTATTGTTGTCTGGATACGTTTGGTATGAAAAAATTGAAATAAGTCTATATAACCTTCTGCTAAAGCAGTCGGAGTACTTGTTGATATATTCCTAGAATCGCGTGTTGTTTGTACAGATGACTGATCATGAAGACTTCTAATACTCTTAACACTTGAAGTACTTTTAATACTTTTACCGTCACTGTCGTCATCAGCATCAATATTAGGCAATTTCGCTTTTCTCGAAGAGGTATTCCTGAAAATAGAACTAGAGCTAGCGCGTTTGATGAGACTAGGCCGTATCTTATTTTGTTCATATAAAATCAATGTTAATGGTGTATTACTAAATATTTCTACATCGTCTATACTATCCTGTTCAATTGCTACGCTAAATGTTGGTTTCCCATAGGAATCTTTCGCGCATCCACTTCTTGATACAAAATGGCCTTTCCCTCCAACTTTTTTAAAATCATTTAGATTGATTACATTCCCTTTCGCATAAATATCATCACTCAAACATTTAATTGTATTTTTCGGATGAAGTAATTTTAATTCGTATAATGTTTCATCACTATCAAAATCACGTGAAACGTATTTCAATTGCAAGTATAAATAAACTCGCATGCAATCTTTTTGTTGCTCTTCAGCCATTAACTCCTTTTCACTGTTTTTAATTTTATGCAATTGTTGGAAAGATGTCATTGGTTTTAGGTGACGTTTTTATTTATATTCATTTTTATAATATTGATTTTTTTCGAATTCAGTATTCACCCCACAATGACAATTTTTTATTTATTATTTGTTTAAATATCAATCAAACGGAACATGTTATTATTGGATATACGCTGTAACTTCCTATACATATATATAGAAACTAAAAAATTTTGATCAAATCTAATTGCATCATTTGTAATACTGAATATTTATGGATAAGATCAGATTATTATTAGGACCATGTGCCATACGGTAATCTATTTTGCATAGGTTTGTTACACGTAAAAACATACTTCTGGATATTCTTCCATAAACATGTGGTGTACAGTATTTAAAAGTCGGCTCCGACCGACTATTATGCATATACTTGCTTTTATGTGATTTTTTTCTTAATTGACGACATATATAATGATTTTTTACCTTTATTTCTTCAGATTCCAATTCAATAATAGTTTGCTTTATAATCGACTCGCGATGAATGTATAAAATGTAAGTTTCATATCAAGTATTAAATTTAAAATAATGCATTAATTCATTTAAAGCAATATGTATATATGGAAATGATGATTTTTATAATTATTATTAGATTAAAATGGGTGGGCATTACGTATCAAAAAATGCAATGTTAATTTACTTTTTTAATGCTTATGTGTAAAAAAAATATCATCAACAGAATGTCAAGTAATAAATTTTTTGGTGCTTGCTATTTTGTTTGTAAATACAACTACTTTATTGAGAAAAGAAAGAAATAGTATTAATGTTGTATTCCTTAGAATTTGCTTGGTTCGTTACTTTTTCAATGGGTTGCTAACAATTTATATATAGAAATCTCGCCAAAGTGCTTTAGCAAAATATCTTAAAATGAAAGTACAAACCATTTATGTGAAATATTTCTGTACAATGCAGATTTCTAAATATATATGCACATTGATTTATTTAAAATAACGTTTTATTTAATATTTCTTATACTACATGCATTAAGAACCTAGATTTATGGTACTGGTGGTTAATGGTAAATCAATATATAAAAATATATCATCATGATTAATTTTTTCAAGTTCCTGTAAAATTTCGAATTGTATAACATTTTCACGTTTCTAAATTTAGAAAGAAAAAATAAATTATACGATTTTCTTTGCGCATATATTTTTCAGTTTACATTTTTCTTACCAATTTAGCATATTTCCAACATTCTAATGCTTTATAATTTTCACCTAGCTTTAAATTGTTCAAGGCCAAATACGCCCAAACATTCGGCATATACATATCAAAATTTGTTGCTTTAGCAAAACATCCAATAGATTCTTGAAAACAATTCAACTTAAACAATAAAAAAATTGGGAAATTTATAAAACGAAATGCATTAATTAAACAAAAAAAAAATCTAATTCTGTATTAAGACTCTCTTGAAAATACATTTGTTTTTTTAAAGTGTCAATATGTATCGCTGATAATAAGTAAAATCTTACACGATAATAAGCTACGGCTTTTCCCAATGAACTAATAATTGTATACTTAGTATTGGCGAAATCAAAACCTTTTATTGCATCATGATATTTCTCTTGTTGCATCATGTAATAAGCGTAACGCAATAGACCTAATTGATATGGTAAAGGGTCATCTAAGCGATGTATTTTCATAATTTTACCGTACTGTTCAGCAGATTTAAAGCTATAAGGCTCTTTATCCCATAAAGTATTGCCATGTATTAAATACATGAACGCTTCCTAATAAAAATAAGGCAATATAAAAACACTAAATTGGTACGAGAGAGGCGTTACGTAAAAGCAAAGTTTTTACATACCAATTGTTCATGATTTGGCAGTTTGTTTAATGAAAATTTTTTGATTGCCACATTGCTATCATTTTTCTTATTGTCACCCAAATGTATCCGAAAACTTTTTTTAAGAATATAGTCTTCCACCTCTAAGCATTCACTAGATATCTCATCGTATAACCATTCAGCAAATTGATATAATCCTAAACGCAATAGTAATTTTATACCCTTCCAAAAATATTTCGCTCTCTCTGTTTCTAAATATTGTGGTGCATAGTCATTATAAATATCCCATAAACTCTTTGGTATATACATTAAATTAATAAATGAGCTTTCTGTAAGATTTTCAAATTGATAGCGGGTAAAATTGATCCCCGGTAGATATTGACATTTCTTATAAATACAATACAATAACATCCAACCAGTTTGGAATTTTGGCAATTTAAATGTACAGAGTTTGATCAAGGCGTCTATTAGATTTTCTAAAGTTGACGATGAATTAGTATTATTTTTTTCTTCATCTTCATCTCTGTGTTCAGTGTGATTTTTTTTATCAGCCATATAATTTATGTAGATCTGTATTAAATCTCTGTTTTTTTTTGAAAATACATGGAAAAAAGGATAAAATGAAAATTTTTATGTATGATAAATAAGAAGAATAAATGAAATATTATCCGCTCGAAACTCTTAAAAACACGTACAGAATAGTAAATACCATGGTATAACTCTTGCTCTTATTATTGATGGTACATTTTTTTTTTTAATAGACGACATCAGACAGACCGATCAATTGACGAATCTAATGCTCTAATAAAGAGGGCACATTATCTTTTGTCATTTAAAGTGTTACAAACAACTGTTCAAACTTGTAATACTTTTTGTTACCAATTATATGTACAGTGTAAACGGACCTTTCTGATGTATTTTAAGAAAAAGTAGTGCCAAGTATGAAATTTTATTTTTGAAGAATTTAACATAGATTTTTCAAATACATTGTACGTTTGTGCATATTTGCATTTATAAATTTGATATACCGATAAGAAATTCGGTCCACATTTATGTATTCTAAAAAGAAAAAAGCTTACGTAAAATGTTCTCCATCTTTATCTCTCTCTCTTAATGGTCGATCTATATATTCTTGTGCTAATTCAAAATGTTTCTTTTCCACCGCATATAAAAATTTATAAAATCGATACATTTTATTAGCGCTATATTGCTCTTCTAGCTAAAATAAGATATACTTAATAAATAATGGAAATGAAAATAAAAAGAAAACACAAACTTTTTTCGTAAAGTATGTAGCTAGATCGTCTTGACGGATTTCATATAAATATTTCATTATACTCATGTGATCCATAATACCTAATTGAGTTTGAGTATACGTGACGCTGCTTATTGGGTATAAAACATCACTATTATTTTCTAGAATTATATTGTACACACGCTCCACTAATTCTTTATAGACGGTTGTCATTAAATTCTAGAAAAATGAAATGGAAAGGAAAAATTAACATCACCACAATAAATGAAATAAATTATGAAATTAGCTTTGCAAAAGCACTGCGGCATTATTTACCGTAAATTCTGGATTCGTTTTAGTCGGGAATCGTTTGTTGAAATCACAAGCTATCAATGCTAATATCCGATCCATTAAAATTTGCGTTTGTGCGCAAAAAAAATTTTTTATTGATATCGTTTGCTCGATTACTCTAATATGATTTTTTATAATATAATTTTTTAATTGCACAGTGCAATCATCAAATGATTGATATGCTGCTTCGTATTTTTGTGTTTCGGTCTGCGTTAATGGTTTTAATGATTGTTTGCTTGACCAGCATGTTGAATAAATTTCGCGATCCATATTATCCAAATTGAAAACTTTACTTAAGTCAACAGCTGGGTTTGTAATGGGTTCTTTTAAACACACACGGATAATAGCAAATGTTGTTTTTGGCTGTGATGTTTTTACTGTTGTTGATGACGTTGATAATGGTGTTTCCGATGATGCAGGGACATTGGAATTTTTGGGTAATACATTTGGATAAACTAATTTTGAAGTATCTTTATTTTTATTAAATTTTTCTGGTTGATCCTTTTTGAACTGCACTTGAAGCTGCTGCTGTTGTTGTTGTGGTGCTTTTAAAGCCACCGCAAATGATACTGATTTCACTGGGTGTGGCATGTAGAATGATATTTTAAATTGGATGTGAGTTGGAGAAAGTAAAACGAAAGGAAATGAAATGATAAATCAGCTTTGATACGTGCACCTTCAATTATATCGATTAATGGAATATTAATGATTTATTCAAGGTACTTGCTACTTACCTTCTGGAAATAAAAATATCGATAAATCTATGGAACCTTCTAATAGGATTTTTCTTGGTTCCGTTTGATTGAACACTTCTACCAATATTTCTTGTTGGTTATTAATTAGAAATTGTTCTAACTTTAAATGCATTTCATCAGTTAATATGAAGCGGTGTAATGAATTACAGATTAGTGCATAATCTGTATGAAAATCGATACTTTTGAAGTCGAAATTAACATATTCCGTGCACAAGATATGCCCAAATATTTTGTTCAAACTAAATCTGATCGAACTGTTAATACCCAAATTACTGTAACTTGAAAAATTACGAGGTTTCAAGTTTTCCCATTTGTATGATTGTAATTGTTGATCTATGAGGCCTTTCGTAAATTCTGCATATTGGCATATAAATATTTTATGGTATAGGTTAACATTTCCATTCAATTGTTGTTTCGGTTTAAATGATAGTCTTGCAGTTATATCGTGACAATCATTTACTATAAGGTCATTAGGAGCATTAAAAATTGATGTGAAACAAATGAAAATGGCATTTGAAAATTTTATATCTTTTAACAATGGAATCAATGTGTATATATCCCATTTCATTTTACATGTTGTACTATTAAAAGCAGGATTAGTTGGATATAGAAATATATCAAGTGTGGCATTGGTGCGTTTTTTCATAAACAGTTGTAATAAATCCATATGACCTTGAGCTAAAATAAGACTCTTTTCTTGCTGTACATCACGTTTATCCATATCATTCCCAGAATACCTGTTGTCATATTTTTGTACTTGGTGCAATGTTAATATTAATGGGGAATCACTGAATTTCATTATATCCTCTATATTATCTTGCTTGACCATTAGGATAAATGTTGGTCTTTCTGTTAAAAATTCTTCGATCTTAAACATCGGTGTGTTTTCGTCAATACCATCACCTAAACGTGTTATTATACTATCAGCATGTGCCAAATGAATTTCAATAGATTTCTCATTTTGATCGCTAGCAGTGGCAGAATCAGTATTGTCATAGTCGTCATAGTTGACTGCCGTTGGACGTAAATACAAAAAAATTCGTCTCTGTTCTTCTTCTTGTTCCGTTTGTGTTGCAGCTCCATCACTGTAACGAACTGCAAACATTTTCAATGATTTCTGAATAAAAAAGAAAAGAAAATCTGTAAACTTTTACTTTCTGCTTGCATTTTTGTGACATTATTTGCATATTTCCACTCTATTTACCTTAACCAGACTCGATTTTCGTTGATGTTTGGGAGATAGTGATGGCCTCCGAACCGGTAATACTTCACCTGGAATTTTATCAGTCATCCTATATATGTACGTGATAACTATGCTCTGACAAGTTTAGTATTTCCAATAATCGTAAAGTACGCGTTTATTAACGAGGCTTTGTTAAAAGAAATAACTACTGAGCTAATAAAAATGTCAAAAAAAAATATAAAATGTTTTGAAAATTGTTTTGTTTATATATTTGTCATTTTTCCTGTTTACTTTTTTTAATTGGGGATTTGTTTTCTCCATTCTTTATTATTTTATATACTATGCTACACTTTATTGTATTTAATATCTTTCATTATTTGTACATTAATTGTATTGCTAGAATACAGATGGCGGGATTTATAGGTCATTTATTTTAACACAGCAGGACCCCAGATTTCAACAAACGCAACCTCAAAAAGGCCGGAAGCTATTAAAAGGCGGTGTCAAACAAAATTTGTACATGTAAAATTCTATACGCATAACATGGAACATAAATATAAAATACGTAAGTAAGTAAGTAATACGTAAGTACGTAAGTGTTATATGAATTGCAAATTCATTAATATAATACATAGTTTAAGCTAACAACATATTTATCATTATTATTTTTAATTTTATTTATTTCTTTATAGTACCCAAAACAATTTAATGGAAAGGTAATACAAACAGAGTGATGATAAATTGCCTTACAATTAAATTATATATGTATATAAATGTTTCCTGCTTTCAAATCTGAATTAAGTAATAAGCAGAGAAGTGGCATCTTTTTAAAAACGCACTGTTACCATTTTTCCAAATTTGTAATTCCTTTAGTTATGATATTTATGCGACTTGTAATGAAATTCTAAGGAAAAAAAGTTAATTTTATTTTGATATCATTCATTAAGTAAAAATGTACAATTTTTTTTATTTCAAGCGGAATATTGTAACATACGCAAAACGGATCATACATGAATTTGTAAAAATTTTATGTTATTGAACACATAATTTTAAGATTTCCTTGTAATCATAACATTAATTTTTATAAATAATATTTTAAGTATTTGTGTATTTATATGTAAGCAAATGTTTAATTAATATAGAAACAAGATTATAATGCGCCATTATTATATATTGAATAAAAGAAATTATGTAAATTTTATTATTATTGCAAAACTCTATTCTTTATTCTTTTATGTAAATATGTAGAAATAGTCTTAGGTAGTTTATATGAAAATTAAGATGGATTATTCAAAATAGATATGTGGTGTAAGTGTAATGTTAGTGTCTGTTGTTTGTTTCGTTCTGAGTTCGAATCTCGTGTTGTATATTTAGTTAAGAGACGCTAGAATATTCAATGCAATGCTGCAGATTTCGTATTCCGATCTCTTTCTTGCCAACAAATTCTACAATGTTGAGCAGGTCTCTATAGTTTGTTTTACATTGATATGTTAAAAAACATAGCTTATATTAAAGTTAACAACTCAACTCATTAAGAGTTCTGTGGCGTAAGTGATAAGTGACCGGCTATGATGCATGTAATACCGTGTTCAATTCCCGTGTTGTCGTTGGGCAGTTTTGTAGAATGTGTTCCGATTAATCTATCATTGTTACGTGTGTTTCAAAAAGATGATCTGGTGTGATCGGCACATAGGAGTTACAGTGGCAGATAAAAAGGATTGAGTACGTGCGAATACTTACGTCATCGATTAAAGTACAACTTAAAACTGACGTCACAGATATCAGTATGTGTGCGTGCGAGTTCTCTCTCGTTGGTTCGATAGAAGAGGTTTGCAGCTTGCCCGGTTCGGTTCGATGGAAGAAGTTCGATGCGAACATACTTGTGTGGGTGGATGTGTGCGTCGACGAAGTTACAACGATCATCGACGTCAAACGGGTTTGATAAACGAGATTTATGATGAAGTTTGTTGTGTTTTATTTAAAAAAAAAAACAAAAAACAGTTTTTCGCGAGATTTTTTATTTTTAGGAAACAAAAAAAATTATTTTTAGGAAACAAAAAAAACAAAAACACACTTCCGTTAACTTAAAAGAAGTAAATAAACACGCAATAACAAAAAAAAAGCCTTAAGCCTTCCATTTCAACGCATTTGCATTAATTATACAGTATTCTTAATAAATATCCATAAAAGTATAAAGAGAACCACCAATTAATCACAAATATACGTTTAGGTCTTCAATTTCAACCCATTGTATTAATTGATATCAATAATAATAAAAGGAGAACAAGCAATTATTCAAGAATATACGGTTAGGCAGACTTTCCACTTTAACCTATTGTATTAATTAATTAATTAATTAATTATAAGCCTTTCATGTTATTCTTCAGGATTTTTTTCATAAATGGTTCAACAAGTACCATATCTTCACGACACCTTTAATATAAATGCGTTGAAATGAAGGCCTAAACTTATATGATGGTTCTCCTTATATTTTTATGGACATTAATATAGGAATACTGAATTAATACAATGGGTTAAAGTGGAAAGTCTGCCTAACCGTATATTCTTGAATAATTGCTTGTTCTCCTTTTATTATTATGGATATTAATTAAGGGATACTGTCTACTTAATACAATGGGTTGAAATTGAAGACCTAAACGTATATTTGTGATTAATTGGTGGTTCTCTTTATACTTTTATGGATATTTATTAAGAATACTGTATAATTAATGCAAATGCGTTGAAATGGAAGGCTTAAGGCTTTTTTTTTTGTTTATTGCGTGTTTATTTACTTCTTTTAAGTAACGGAAGTGTGTTTTTGTTTTTTTTGTTTCCTAAAAATAAGTTTTCTTGTTTTTTAAAAATAAAAATGGTTGGAAAACAAAATGCTTTTTGCTTTTTTTTCAAGTAAAACACAACAACTCTATCCATCTCATTCATCAAACCCGTTTGACGTCGATGGCCGTTTCAACTTCGTCGACGCATACATCCACCCACACAACCTGTGCTTGCATCGAACACCTTCCATCGAACCGGGCAAGCATCAAACTTCTTCTATCGAACCAACGAGAACTCGCACACACACATACTGATCTGTGATGACGTCAGTTTCAACTTGGACTTTTTAATCGATGACGTAGTATTCGCACGTACTCAATCCTTTTTGTCTGCCACTACAACTCGTATTGTGCCGATTGCACACCAGAACATCTTTTTGAAACACACGTAACAATGAGAGAATAATCGAAACACCTTTTACAAAACTACTCAACGACAACATGAGAATTGAACACGGTATTACATGCACCATAGCCGGTCACTTATCAGTTACGCCACAGAACTCTTAATGAGTTGAGTTGTTAACTTTAATATAAGCTATGTTTTTTAACATATCAATGTAAAACAAACTATAGAGACCTGCTCAACATTGTAGAATTTGTTGGCAAGAAAGAGATCACAATACGAAATCTGCAGCATTGCATTGAATATTCTAGCGTCTCTTAACTAAATATACAACACGAGATTCGAACTCAGAACGAAACAAACAACAGACACTAACATTACACTTACACCACATATCTATTTTGAATAATCCATCTTAATTTTCATATAAACTACCTAAGACTATTTCTACATATTTACATAAAAGAATAAAGAATAGAGTTTTGCAATAATAATAAAATTTACATAATTTCTTTTATTCAATATATAATAATGGCGCATTATAATCTTGTTTCTATATTAATTAAACATTTGCTTACATATAAATACACAAATACTTAAAATATTATTTATAAAAATTAATGTTATGATTACAAGGAAATCTTAAAATTATGTGTTCAATAACATAAAATTTTTACAAATTCATGTATGATCCGTTTTGCGTATGTTACAATATTCCGCTTGAAATAAAAAAAATTGTACATTTTTACTTAATGAATGATATCAAAATAAAATTAACTTTTTTTCCATAGAATTTCATTACAAGTCGCATAAATATCATAACTAAAGGAAAAATGGTAAAAGTGCGTTTTTAAAAAGATGCCACTTCTCTGCTTATTACTTAATTCAGATTTGAAAGCAGGAAACATTTATATACATATATAATTTAATTGTAAGGCAATTTATCAACACTCTGTTTGTGTTACCTTTCCATTAAATTGTTTTGGGTACTATAAAGAAATAAATAAAATTAAAAATAATATTGATAAATATGTTGTTAGGTTAAACTATTTATTTGCAATTTATTCATACCTTTTTTTTTTCAACGATCTTTCTCATTTATTTTAAAGGCTTGTCGAATCATTTCGTATAGCTCTTTTATACTAAGTTTTCGTAACACAACACTTGCCAGAATACACAATGCTCCAGGGAATTTTATTCGTATAACCTTTAAAATTATAAACCTTCATCTCATCGCGTCAAAAATTTAATACCAATAATAATGCTGTTTATAATCCTCCGTGGGTCTAGAATTTTGTAATTTCACTTTATAAATTAACGACCTCAACAATTTCTAATATATACTTATCTATTTAGTATATTGCACATAAAATTGCCTACAGGAATTTCTTAATGAGAACTTGAATAATTATATATTATATGACACATATTATTTTTCTACAAAAACGAAAGAACAAAAATTTGTATGCACAAAGTGTAAACAAAACTTAACAAAGCATTTAAGATTGTGTTACCATCTCTCCAGGATGAGTAATAAATAATGTTTAATACAGGTGTGTTACTCATTTGTTTAATCGCTGTTTACTTGCAACACGTTGGAATAATAAATATAATTTTTATAATCGTAACGTTTATTACGATTTAAACCGGTATAGAGTAGGACCAATTATAAGTTAATAGGTCAACATATAGGGGTTATTTTAATTTAAAATTTACACCAAAAGTAAACAGAGCTAGTTTACGTAATAGTAAAATTTTTGGCCCACGTCCATTTTAAGTAAGTACCTATTTATTTGAGTTGATAACATCACTTCATCAAAAATTTTTTCCGAGTTGACAATTTAGAAATCATACTTGAAATTTGCATCTACGATATAAATCTAGTCATCCTATTTTATATAAAAGTGCAAATAAAAGTATATGTATGTACATGAAATATTTATAATAATAAATATTTATAATTATAGAGAATAATGGGTGCACCCGAATTACCAGACTTCGGCCAAGATGATGTAAGGCCAATCCAAAGTATTAATCATGAAGTGTCCAGTGATGAGAGTGAAAATGAAATATTAATGAACACATACTATTATCAGCTATTACCAATGGATGATAATAATGAATTGCCACAATCGGAAAGTCATGCGTTTGAGAACAACAATACATATTATGATGGTCTACCAATAATTACAAATAGATCGACATCTATGGATAATACACTGGCTGAGTTGCAAGATAATTATGAAGAAATAACTCAGGCACAAACTGATGATGCTAATTTGCCATCTATAGTTCGTGCTGATATAGAATTGGAACGTGATGTGTGGAATCAGCCGAGACCGCAAGAATTACAAATTGAATTGGATAGTACTAAAACCCAACAGATTCTGACCGCTATGGCTAATATTAATTTGTCGAATATAACAATACCTGAATGGGCTATTGGAGTACCCGACGATCATTGGAAGGAATTGTTATTGCAACGAATTGGCCAAAGAAAATCTACAGACCATACTGACAAAATTATAAATGTCAAGAATATAGAAAAAGAGGGCCTCAATTAGTGAAAAACAATAAGTATTATTATTTGAAATAATTCTTTCCATTTTCTGTAACAATTTCTATTTCCTATTACAACGTAATTATCATGAAACCATATTGGGCTAGTTTTCTTTTTACAATTGCAATTGATTACTGTTTTAATCTTTTACAAATTTTGTGTGAATAGTTGTGATAATAAAACACTAATCAAATGCGTGGAGACGGGAATATCCCCTTCATTAAAAAAAAAAACATGCAGCTTTGATATTTAATCTTTTTTCAAATTAATGTAAAATAAAGCGACGCATAACTTTCTTTTATTAACACAATTTCACTTTTTGTATTCTTTTTTAACTAGAACATATGGACAGAAAATTGTTGTTGTATTGTCTGGAGGCCAAATCTTGGATACCCACTATCCAGACATTGTATCACATCGATTACTCATAGAAGGACGACTTGTAGTTAATTAATTTTGAAAAAAAGACAATTTTTCGCTTTACAAAACAGAGTTACTTCTAACTGCTATGATTATTCTTTAACTGATTGGGCTTATTTTAAAAATAGAAAATTGTTTAGAGGTTTTTGTAAGAAAACTTGTTTAATAGGATAGGCGGACCGACACGGAGTAATACACCGAATACACAAGGTCGTTCTGGGTACTTTGGTAAGGCGAATATGCTCATTTCGTTATGGATATAAGAAAGCACCACTTGGAAATAATTAAAGTACAAAATATTTAAAAATTCAATAAAACTGTAAAATTAGAAGAGAAGAAAAGCAAAGGAAAAAAACACTCAGAGGAGTACTGCCAGTAGGGCAACACCAATAGAATTAACTTTAGCAAATGGTTCAGGTTGTGGTGTTTGGGCCGATTCTCTTAATCGATTCAATACACAATCAACCGATTTCACCAGAACGCATACCTCCTGAGAAAACGATGTCGTTGATAAGTTACCTATGGCTTGCATTGAACGATACGTGGCTTCCAAGTTTATTGAATCCCATTTTAATAATTCGATTAGGCCTTCAGTAATTAGGCAACATTTTTCCAAAGTAGGCACGCCTACAATTTGTGTTATACTAATATTTAAGTAAAATGTTGCAATAGCGATTTGCAAATTTGCGCTACCGCTTTTAATATTCTTTAAATAATCAATTACGGATACCAGACGTTTTTCTACTTCTTGTCTTCCCGGTTGATGGGTCATAATGTTGACGAAGCATCGCACTATCATTAATTGATTTGCTGATGACGTTGTTATATATGATAATAGCGTATCTAAGAAGTTATCAGAGTTTAAATAAAGAAATGTCCATTCGTTACGTATGGCTAATCGGCATACATCAATAACAGGAAACAGAAATTCTAATGAATTAAACAAAAAGTAAAAGTTGGTTCAGAAAATCTGGTATATACTTTTACATAATCATTTAGTGTGATACTTCATAATGTTGCATGTATTAAAAATTATATATTAATACTCTCCCGTTGGCATATGCTTATTTCCTCATATAAAAATTTTGCAAAATCCATTTTTAATAAATATCTATTCTGCAAGAGAGACATTTTTTTTAAATTTCAAGATAATACGCATATATGTTTATAACCATGGAGGGATGAGAGTGAATTTCATGTTTATATAAAAATAAGGACCTTTCTTACTAAAGTTCATTTTGAAGTTACGATATGTATTATGGCCACAAAGTGAAAAAAATAATTAAGTAGACAGGTGAATGGACAAATTGACAATTTGCAAACGATCCTTATAAGTATTAACATAATTAATTTTAAAAGTAATAATAATAAAAAAAAAATAATAATAAAATAATTACCTTTTGGCCATTGTAATAAAAGTTTTAGTGTATTTATTGCGACCATTTGTTGTGGTGATTCCGCTAATTTGATAACATCTTCCAATGCAGATTCAGTAATTTTTTCGATATTTGATGGCAATTTGGAATTAAATTCTCTAAAATATTATATACCATTCCAGTAAGAATTTTATTATATAACTTTATAATTATTAAGTTAACTTATTTAGAAACATTTATATATAGTACTTACTTAAGTTTCGTAAGGATTTTAGACGCATCATATGTATCAAACGTTAAATAACGTTTTGTAGGAAAATGCGCAGCATCATATTTTTATTAAAAAGTGTTAAACCTTTGCTAGATGACGTTATTGTGTTTGTTGTACTATAGCTTGAATTACCCGTAAATGGATCAGCATTCCCTGATGTTTGAAAATTACTAACACTGCTACCAGGCACATAACGATTACCACCCGTAAATGGATCCTGATAAGTACTGTATAATAAAGGACGTAAAAAAAATTAAATTAACAATGATATGTAAACAAGAAAGATCAATGAAATATGCAAAAATTTAAAAAACCTGGTTGAAGTAGGTGCATGTGTTTGTACAGGTAATTGGTTGGAATTCTTTATAATAAAGTTGGCCACAGTGTCTAAATATGCTTGAGCTAAGTTGTGACGAAGTATAAAAGCTTGCGCTGAATGCCAAGGATCTTCACCACGATTATATGGCAGTTTTATTGGCGCTTGAGTATCCGATATGTCCACAGAAAATACATAATCATATTCCTTTATAAATTTGCAGGAAATTTTTAAAAAAAATTTACCTATTAACTTTTGGAATTTCATAAGTGTTTAAATACTATTTTGCACTAAAATAAACTGTAATAAGTATTAAATTTAAAATTATGTATCTGTTAATTGTTCACGGAATATACGTAAAGTTTTATAAGTAGGCCTTTATATATATAAAAATTAGTAATATATTTACCTTTCCTTCGAATAATGTTTTGCCTGATGATGCCTGAGTACCGCCGGCAGCACCAGTAACATCGCCAATTAAATTCCAATTGCCCATACTCCAATTGTAACATTTAACAGTACCATCTGGATAACGAACCATTAATGTTTGACCTTCTCTTTTACCTTGACTTAGTAGAGCTTCAGGACCGGGAAGATCCGTCTTTTTCATTCCACCGAATTCTTCAGATATTTGCGCTTTTCTAGTTTGAACAGCCGTATCGTAAGCCATTAAGGTATTGGCATTAGCAAACCTAGTAGAATCTTTAGTAAAAATACGAACAATTCCATCACTACTGCCCGTTAAAATATCACCATTTTGTAAGCATGCCACTGACCAAACTGACTGCGCAGGGTGTGTTAATGGAGAACCCATTTCTTGCCCAGTTGATAAGTCCCACATGCGCACTGTACTGTCTTCACCACATGATACAATATAATTATCTCCTAAAGCTTTATGTTGAGCAATACTATATATATAATTGGTATGGCCACTCATTTCATGCGTACATTCACCATCTTCATTCCAATAACGTATAATGGCATCATTTGCACAAGATACTAAACAACCGTTATTTAATGGTAATACACCACGTACACAATCCGTGTGACCTTTAAGCGTACGTAACTTTTCCCCTTGAGCATTCCAATAAAATATATTTTTATCGGCTGAACCCGTAATAAATTTGTTAATCTCCGGCAGTGAAGCAACAGCCCATACGGCAGCTTCATGACCTTTTAGTATAATAGATGTAAAATGACCCGTTAAATCGATATGCCAAATTCGTGCAGTTTTGTCCCAACTGCCACTTATAATACTGCGCGCTTGTATACCACCAGCTATAGAGCATACGGTTGACCCGTGGCCTTTCAATATAGCAAATGGTACTACATCATTTTCTCCATATAAACAAATATCATTATCATTGCTTCCGGTACAAAACCATTTTTCTGTATCATAGTAGTAAATGGTTGAGACGAAATTTTTATGATGCTGCCATGTTAAAGAATTGACATATATATTGCCTTCAGGTCGCCATATTTTTGTAGTTTTATCTCTAGAGCCGGATGCTAAAATTTGCTTGCCATTTTCGATTAATGGTCCGCTACAAACAGCTCTTACATCCGCGCTATGTCCAACTAATTCCACACATAACTTATAATCATTTAACGATGTCGGCATTTTGTTGTTACACCTGCAATAAGATTAATACAATTTGTTTAGCTAACGTTTTTTTAGTTTGTTATTTATTGTTTTGTTTTTCTGAGAGGCTTATTAATTATTACTAAAATTCCGCAACAAAAATAAGTTTGGCCAATTAATTTAACGTATAAAACAACCCGATTATTCACTCTGATAAAATTCACAAATCACCACCTCTACACATACCCGTCACAAGTCGAATATACTGCCATTTTTAAAGATGGCCGATCAAAGTTCTTTTTAACATTAAATATTCACATCAGATAGATAACAGAATTTCATGAATAGAAACATATGATATGCTAATATCATACAAATCAAAATCAATGTTTAATAAGAATAACATATACATTGGGAATATGCTTTTGATATGGACTTTTTTCATTTCATTTTATATATTTTTCGTATTATTTAATATATTTTAGATAAATCATTTTGCTATTTTTCAAGAAATATTATTCAATTTCGTGGACGTGACACACCAAAGTGTGACCACTATTATTATTCTACTGTATACTAGATGGCAATCTTTAACAAAGTTAATTAATTTACCGCTACTAGGTAACGTTTCATGTATTTACATATTGCAATTGAATGTAATTGGTTGGCCGGCCTATGACTTTATTCTTCTTAATTATAAAAAACAAATTCTATCAAAACCAATTGAATTACTGTTAATTTAAAGCGTACCTTATTTAAATAAAAACAAAAAGTTGAAAATACCTTCGGATATATTATCTGCGTGCAATTTTGTGTACTTTACGAAACACTTAAATACATTTTAATAGATTTGTTTCATTTTTAATAAATTTAAATACATTTGCGAAAAGTTTTTTGCCACAATTTTTTTTTTATATTTTATCAAATTCATTGTGCGTAAGCTTGTGCATAAGGTGCTTTATTTAATTAGAATAGTTTATGTTTTCAATTTATATGTATATTAAAAACCTTGTAACACTTCTTAAATATATATTTATTTTTTTCATTTTATAAATATCTACATGAGTTTGCTGAATTTTTTCCGCTGTTCTGTTAGTGTGTTGTTCGTACTATAATCTTTTTCTTTTTGCATAATTTTTTTTTCATTTTGTTTTTATTTAGAGAAAATATTTTTTGCACAATGTTTCTTAAAAATTTTAAAGGTTAATGTTACGCATATAATTTGTGAATGCATTATTTAGATAAATGTACGTTCTGCATTCTGTTTCATTATGAAGAGGCCTTGAGTTTTATCTCGCTTTATTTTTAATACAATGCTTTACTATAAATAATTCCATTTATTTAATCAAAAAAGTGTACTTTTTATAATTCTTCAAAATATTTTTCATGTAGCTGGTGAATTCCATAAATCCTTAAAGATAGATTTTCACAAATAAACTGTATTGAGATAGCAAGTATCTAAACAAAATATACGATTTTTTGATTTTCCTAAAACTTTGCACTAATTTATCAACCAGCGTCAAATATGTATAATAGTATTTGTTCTTTAAATCAAGAAGTGTTTTCGATTTGATTCAATTATTCAGAAAACATTCGCTCTTACTGAATGCTGCTGCTAATATATTTTATGTTTGATGTTACCGAGAATTGATATTTTAGATACTTAATGTAAAATTGGCTCAGCTTGAATTATACATATCATATCCAGTTAATCGTCATACGAGATATTTATGGAGAAAAATAAAATGCATTTATGGTTAATACATTGAAGTTTGTGTAAAATTGAATGATGGAAATTTTACATTTTAATTCGAAGGTGCTTTATAAAATTATTATTATATTAGACTTAAAGGATTTGTTTTGTATGTCGATTATTTTTCAAATTTAAAAATTTGTTATGCGTTAACCGTTCACAGATTTTAACTTTAATATGGCACAAAACTATACTTTTCAGTGCATTCCTTTAAATGTTGTGAACAGTTTTTTTTTGTTCATCAATCTGAAGAGGAAACCGCAGGTGATAGAAACTTTGTATAAAAATCTTTTCTTTTCATTCTTGTTTGCCATATTTGCAATGGTTTTAAAAGTGTTTTTATATCCATAACTTATTTGTGCGTGTATCACTTCACACATCACATCTATGGATGAAATATTTACAAGGTAAATTGCATATTGAATTTGCCTAGTAAATAATGTTCAATACAAGCAAATAATAGAAGGGAGTAGCAATTGTATCAATGTTTAAAATGTTTGTTATATGTTGGGTGAGTCTTTGGTTGCCTTTTCTTTTTTATTTTATTTTTTTGGTTTTTATTATATTTTTGGTATAAGGTAATATAAGTTTGTGGTGATATTTGCAACAGCCAGAACGAGTTTAAGATAGACGAGCGAGCAGAATATGTGTGCTCGTTCATTTGATTTCTGTCCTTGTAAATTTATTATTAAGATGCACGTTGCAATTTCTGAGACGTTTTAATGAAATTTAATATATCGCTTAGGTAGGTTTAGGCCCAAAAGTTAGTATTGGACCATTTTCTATATATTTTCCTATTTTAGAAAACATGACAACAGCTAAGATTGACTTACTTCTTATTTGGTTTTTTTTTTGTTTTTTGTTTTTTGTTTTTTGTGTTTACATTACTAACCGATGAACTTTTGCTTTATGGTGAGAGTTTCACGCATATAACATGTATCTACATTAGTCACATTATTAGGGAGAGAATTAACAGAGATCATTAACCGTTGAAAATCTTTTTATTTTGCTTACATGTGAAATAAGTAAATAAACATATGTAAACATTAGAAGAGTGGCTTAAGATTCGTACAATGCCCTCTCCTAGAAATACCAGACTAAGAATTTGTAATAGCCAAAACACACGTTTCATGTTTTCCTGCTAGCCTTTATTCTATTTTTTGTACATTATAATTAAAAACTTTCTCTAGGAAAATATTTCGTTTAACATTTTCAATAGGGCATTATTTTATTTCATTTCAGTCTGTTCTTGTTCTGCTTTTTATACATGATATTTACACAAATAGCTGATTTCTTCCTTTTAATTACCCGTGATAATCCCTTTCTTACTCTATTTTCATTTTATATTTTATAAAGCGTTATAAATGAAAATAATGTTACTTTGTGTGTCTTCAAAGATTCCATTAAATTCTTTTTTAAGATGTTTCAATTTTTTTTCTGTTTTGTAAATTGAGAACAATTGTTTAGTGAAATTGTTCTTAATTATAGGTGCCATGTAATATTATAAATTTTTTTAATGTTTATATTTGAAAAATATAATGAATTTTTAGGTAGTTAATACTTGATTAAATATGTGATTATTCTCTAAATATACTCATTACTTTTTATATTTAATGTAATTTAATGTAGACGGGATTTTACTAGCGAGCAACCTTCCATTTATAGGAATTTCGGTGTTTCATCTTCATTTGTGCAATATTTATTTATATCCATTGCAAAAAAAAACAACATATTTTGTAAAATATTAGTTGATAACTTCATACATGTAAAATTCAGGCGTTTTTTATATGTTTTAGGCAATAAGTATGAACAATAAAGTATGAGTATGATAGAGTGGCAATACTGGTTCAACTAAGTGCGTTCAATAGTTAGTCAACATAAAATAATAAATACCCTAGAAAAAATTTACTTTGCATTATACTGAATGAATAATTTCGGATACATTTTGAATTCTTTCGAACTGGTCCATTTAAAATACGGTTCAAATATTTCTGAATTACATTACATTGGACTTGATAGTAAAATTTCTATTTTAAAAGCATTTACGATTTTAAGAGAAGTTTCATTTATTTGGCCGTAAATATTTTTCCATAATATGGAGAATAATTTGTATGTTGAAAAGTATCTTTCAGAAACTGATGTACTTTTATCATTTTAAATGCTACAAATGCTTTGATCTAACAACTAAATAGTCTTTTCTCTATAGGAGATAATTTCATGTACATTATACGTATGAAAAGTATATATAAAAGGAAATTATTTTAAATCGGATAAATTAAACTATTTCAAATTTTTTTATTTGGAATACATTTAATAAACTTTTCTCAAGAATTAACAAAAACTAGAAAAGCTTTTCATTTACTATTTGTAATTAATTTCTCATTATTTCTCACAGGGATATTTTTAATTTATATTGCGAATTTTGAGAAAAAAAATATATTTGCTTAAACTTTAATTTTCATTTCTGCATATTGCTCGAAAAATTTCCGCAACAAGTGTTTGTGTTTCTCTATTGGTTTGTTTGTTTGTGCAGTTTATTGACTGCATTTTATAATCATGATACAATAGTTGGTCCAGTCAGCATTCATTAACACAACAGGTCTTAAAACATTTTAACGTATGCATATATGCATGCACACGTATTAAACAAACAAACTTACATTCAAATAGTGAGTATATATATATATATATATACATGTATACTCGTATATATGTTGATTTAAAGAGCACATATACATAAACAGTATATCATCTCGTGTACACGATACGACACGACATCTACAACTAGTTAGTTAGTTAGCATGTTGCGCAAACTCTTTCGACGCTAATAATATTAAAACTTTTATTACTCTTTGTATTTATTATTATTGTTGTTTTTTAATTTTTTTTTTATTGCTCATTGTTACTGTTGTCATTATTATTGTATTGCCTTTTTTTCTTCATTACCAGATTTTCGTTCATTTCGTATCAGTTCTTCTCAATTAATATACAGTGTGTGCGCAGAAAAGTTAAAGAGGAGAATTGGAAATTGTGTTTTTTTTTATTTTATTGCTGTTGTTACTGCTTTTTTTTGAAATTGTTTTATCATTTTTTTTTACCGTTGGATCTTGAACATAAACTGTTACATATTATTGTAAACAATAACAAATATATATATATACGTGCTATATGAAATAATGATTGTTTAAGGTTTGTGTAAAGTAACAAATTTAAAAAAAAATTATTATGCTGGATTTTACAATATTATTTCTTATTGTTTTTTCCTTTACTTGTAATAAATTAAATTGAAAAGTGTAACTAAATTGTCATTCTTTCTCTCTTACACTCGCTCTTACTCTATCTATCTCTATCTCTCTTTCTCTCAGTGTGTGTGCGCGTATATTTAAATTTAAAAATATACTTTATATAAAATGGGAAGTCTTTTTTATTAGTGATTATAAATAAACGTATAATATAAAAAAAATAAACAATTTTATTTTAAATACATATTTTATATTAAATATCACATACGCATACACATATTCTGTTTGTGCATGTAGACACACATCCGTGTACTTCTTATAACGAAGGTTATACAAACCATTAAATAAAAACAAGAAATTAGTAATAAGAAATAAAATTTCAATACAAACAACAATTATAAGATACCAACAATAAGCAAAAGAAAATGTAGATAATATTCAAATAAGATTGGATTAAAAACACTAGATATTTCATATATTTTTGGCTAGCATCTTTTACCTTCAATATCATAACACATAGGGAGATAAAATTTGGTGTTCAAGTCGCATGCATCTACCAAAAATATATTTGGTTAAAGGTAATTTAAATGATAGATGGAATGGTTGTCGCTGGGGATATAGAAGTAATGGGAGAGTTTTTCAAACACCCTACAAAATAATGTACATATAATAATTTCATTATACTTTTGATTTGTGTAATAATTTAGTTAGAAATGTTTATCTATTTCATAATTCACCCATTTTACTCTCACCGCCCACTTCTTCCATAATAAAATAAATTTCATGAGATGCATGTGTAAAATTTCATATGGATAGATTGAATAACTAAAACATAAATATGTATATGTAATATTTATTGTATTAAAGTTAAACAAAATATAACACAAAACACATAAATTTCAATTTTTAATAATTCATCTTACAGCTTCGATTGTTAAAAACAATCATTTCAAATTTTAAATTTTCTACCATTGCTAGCTACATCAATTAAACATAAATATTCAAAAGAATTTGATGAATACGGTGATACAATTTTGGGTGAATTTACAACAATAAAAAGTTTGAAGTATAAATTGAATAATGCCTCAGCCCTATAAAAAAAAGTGTACATTAAAAATGGATAAATACAGCGTTGTGTGCCATAAGAGATTAAAATATCATGGAAATATTAACAAGATATTTTGGTTATATATTACATTTCTTGGATGTCTAATGCATTCAATTTATGAAGCCACAGGATTTGCTAATGGTAAGACATTATTTATCCAATACAATACACATTTTATGTTTCCATATATGAATATGAATGATATTTATTATGCATTTGTAATTAGATATTGTTCAATTAATCAATATTTAATACGTTGAAATATTTGATTTACATAAATATATATAAATATATTTATATATTAGTGAAAGTGAGAATATTTATAGTTTAAAAATTTCAAAGTGTAATTTTACATGCTTATAATCACATGAGTCCAATATAGAACAAATTCATATCAGATTCGTACAATCATATATACAATTTTTTAGTTTCTTCTACATTGATGTCTTTAGTATTAATATGAAATATGAAAAATATTATCCAAATCAAATGTGTTTCTCTTTTAACTTCTCTTGCAACATTTATACCATTGTTATATTCATGTAAAAGTTATACAAAAATATTGAGAATCTTTTACATAATTTATTCGATTTGAGTAATAACTTGTGAGAAATTGAAATGCAATTTATTCATTATCTATTTTGTATATTTTAGATGGAATAAACACAAATCCCACGCCAGCGTTACGATTGGATAAACAAGGTACACGCATCATTATAAATAAGAAATGGAACCCTTATTTAATTAAGGCTGACAGCAGCATACCATTTGACATAGACAATATAAAAAAATAGAAACATTACAATCGTTTGAGCCAATTATAAAATAATGTATGCCAATATGTCGCTGTCTCATATAGTTATTATACTGGTCCGAATAGAATTAAGATAAACTATTTTTAACTATATCGTACCAAATAGAAAACTTTGTAAGTTATTACTGCTCTGTTTTTCGTCAATTAAATTCATGGAAGCGACTTAAAATTCTTTTTTATTTATATAAAACACTAAATACTTGTATTTACCGTAAGTGGTTTATCTTATTTAAGATGCTCTTTGAAATTTAAGACTGCTTTATGCTTATCTTAATATCGACTTATTTTAAAGTATTTTGTTTCGTGATATGTAAATGATGTAAATAATGTATGTACACGTAAAACAATAATATACTTGTTCTACTTATTTCTCTTTCTCTAAATCTAAAAATGCAAAATGCACCATACTTTGATCTTCTGTCTACTCTACTACTACTTTACTGTGGATGATCTGGGTTCACTTCTTACTATAAATCTATTGTGATGCAACTACGTTTACGCTATCTATCTCTGTAATATGTATGTATGTATGTATGCTGCTTATTTCTGTTCTTGTTATGAGTCGCTTTCTACATCTATTAAATAAAACATAACCATGCTATGGAATATGGTTAAATGTAGGCTTAACGACTGTACTTCTACTAAGAAATGATAATGAACAAAATCATGGGCGCTTTATTAATGTACGTCCCGAAGTGGGTTTATTGACATCTACTGCACGTACCTTTATACAAGAGGGTATAACAACAGAATATGCGACTCAAGTAGTGGGTACAACGTTGGACAATGGACGAATGTATGCACACCTTTTAAAGAAGACTTCACGTATTCTGTACGATCCCTTAAAATTGGTAACAGATACCATTTTAAGTGAACCGTATAGAAAAACCACTGATGATTATGAATCTTTATCCAAGAATCTTCCGCTAAGTCATAATGATTTATTTAATGCCGAAAAACCTGATTGGAGAGCTATAGATGATAGTATTTTTTTGCAGCGTAATAATTTTATTAGTAATACGGATTTGGTTAATGGATTATCTGAAAAGAACTCTGAAAATGCTGATTTAAAAAGGTATTATCCAACATTTGAAATTAAGGCACATTCATCGAAAATTTTAATGGAAGGTGACAAAAAGATGGATGATAACGTTAAACATAGAGTGATACCTCAAAAAGTATTACCAGAGGCTAATTTACCAACATTTACAATTAAACATCATTATGAACCCAGTGGTTATGGTTATAAAAATTACACGCATCTCTTAATTAATGATGGATCGAATGGATATGCAAATGAAAAGCATGGGAGTAATTTAGATCGACAGCCAAAGAATTTTTTCCAATCAGGCGAAACGTTTCAAGAAATTACCCCTCAAGCAAAAAATAAAATTATTTATTCAAAAGGAAAATCCCATCTATCTACAGTCACTTATTATGGATTTTCAGATTTCACAACAACCGTTGGAGACAGCGTCATTGTGTTTTCACCGAGTATTTTTGATAGTGCTACTGCTATACTAAATGCTAATGTAACTTCAATAACGGGTGAAGCAACAATTAACGATAAAACTGCATTTACTACCAAAAGTTACACACCCACAGAAACAACAACAATGTCAACTGAAGTTACAGCTGAGGAAGCTAAATTTGAGGATGATGTTATTCTTAAAGAATCAGCTATTTATATTGGCCAAAATATTCAAAGCGAAACCACAAAAATATTAGATCCTTCAGAAAATACTCTCTTTGAAACATCTTCTAATATACTTGAAAGCTCTGCTACAGATCCATTAAATAGAAGTAAAGAAATGTCAACAACCCATTTAGATACAATTGTTAATGTAGACAGAAATAGTAGCACTTATAATATGATGGTCGCTCCATATGCAAATATTACAAATATTGGTGGCGCTACTACTATATTCTTCGAAAATGATCCATTTACAGATTTTCTATCAATTTCTTCATCTTCAACCTCATCCTCATCACTATCATCAAATTCATCAACGTTATATACAACAACCGAAAACAATTTAATGGAGTATATAGACGAAGGCGAATTAAATGATGATGATGAAGAGGAAGGCGAAATTCTAGAAAATGAACACACAACAACGGTATTTACTACTTCTACTGAACAGAGTGAAATATCTGATGTGTCATCTACAGTGATTGTTAAAGAAATCGGTCTCAACGATACAGAAATTGATACAACATGCTCAAAGACTTCACAAATTTTTCTAACCAATTCACCAAAAACAATAACAACAACAATAACATCTACCCATTATCTTATATCTGATCAGATAACAAAAACTTTAACAGATTTCCATTTAAATTATTTGCAGTCCTTTGATATTGGTGAAACCACCAAATATTATTGCATACAAACTGTACCCGTTATAAATGAGCAATTAAACGAAACAGTAGAAAAGCAATTAGAAAATTTCCCAGCTAATAATCCTCTAAATAATACAAGTATTGTTGAATCTGTTGCTATAGAAGAAAATACTATAATTCAAACGCTTGAAAAACCCAATACATATTCAATTAGATCGATTGATTCAAGTGAATTCACGTCCACCTATTTAAGTGATGATACTGAAACTACAACAAAAAATCGAGATGAAGTAATATTGAATACTGAATATTTTAATGAACCAGTCGAGGAAATCGAAGGAACAGAAAAAAATGAAATCGATGAAGATGGCGAAGAAATTGAATTATTTTATAAAACGTTCTACACAACTTACACATATTTAACAACATATTTTCAAGAACAAAACACCAGTATATCTAGTCACATCGAGGTAGTCACACAGGTAATAACATCTACTGTAACCAATAATATGGTTACCAAGAATTTTAATGATAATATTATTCCAACAACATCCTTAACATCACATTCATCTACAACGCATTTACCTACAGACAATACCAAACGATATACCTTACCAAATGATATCAAGTCATATTTAATTAAACGTAAAGAAGCAGAAGAATTGGAACCTATAATAGAAAAGGATGGTACGGTAAATACACCCGACTTGTTTAACGAAAATAATATATGCATTAATGATAAAACTTACTATACTACATACACGTATTATACCACAATATTTGGTGATGATGGAACCGAAATATCATCGCGCACTGAAGTGCATAAAAATTTGATAAAACCGACAAGAATGTTTAACGTGCAAAATGATCAGAGTCTTTGTAGCAAATTGCCTGTATGCAATGACGAGAATTATAATCCCAATGAAGTAAATAGATCTTCCGATTCATTATGCTATTATAATAAATCTCAAATAGAAATTTCAAATACACCATCAATTGAATATTCTACATTGAAAAGTTCAAATAATATTGGTAGCAAGCTAAATGTTCAAGATAAAGAAATAAAACGTCAAATTTTTGATGATCAAATTAATTCAGAAAGTAATGTAGATGATGAAATTTTAACTTCAGCTGCCGTACTATTGAAAACAAGTTTTACTACCTACACATACTACACCACTATATATACGGGTGATACCATGAATGTTATTAGCCGTTTGGAAACTATTACTAATACACATACTGAGACTCTACAACCTATAGCAAAAACACAAACAGTTGAAGACAGTTCTTTACCAATAACATACTTTACCACATTCACATACTGGACAAAGTTGGCCAAGGATGGTCATATAACTACATTGAGTCGAGAGGAAACTGTTTCCAATATTATAATTCCATCAAAAGTTGAAATGTTGCAATCGTCAGAACTACAAACAGTGAATTTAACGGACTATCATCCCCTGTCTACACTACAAAATTTGAATAACGAAAATGTTGCTGAAATCACTTATTCGACGCAACCAATACGGCCTATATATGAAGGTTCTACCAAATTAGATGGTCAAAGTGAACTTGAAATAATTAATAGTAATAACTTACTTATTCCAACAACATATTATACAACGTACACTTATTATACCACCTCCTATGAAGCTAATGCTACAATAACGAATTCTCGCTTAGAAACTGTTACGAATATTGTTACGCCAACAACAACGATACATTTAAAAAATATGGATAATACCTATACTAATATTGGTAAAAAAAAAGAAGCTGCATTTTTTGAATTAAAAAAAATTATTGACGGCGATGGCATCTCAACTTTATACATTACTACACAAGTAGAACCTACTTGGGGCATAAATGGAGAATATACAGAAATAACAAGCACTTCATCTAGTCTGTATGTAAATGAAACAAGAAAATATTTGATGTCAAGTTCTATAGATACCTTTTCCGTGGATGAACAAAAGCAAAAAGTTTATAAAACTGGTCTAGTGCGTTTGATAGATGGCACACGTATCGGTAATAATACAACAACTTTGTACAAATCAAAAGTTATTGGTACTATTATCGATCAAAGATATGCTCAAATTATTGAAAGTACATCAAGCTTTTTATTCAAGCAAAATAATAAAGATTCCGATGATTTGATAAGCAGTACACAAGTATATGATGAGAAACCTATGGAAACTACATCATCATTTTCTCATAACGCCTCGTTGCTTCAAAGTACGAGTACTAGTCAACAATTGGAAACTGTCTACAATCAGTCAATTGATCATTTAGAAAAAGATGAAAATCTTGACGAATCGAATCATGATGATTCGAATGTAGACCAAAAACAAGCATTTACACCTATTATTAGGCCATTTGCAAAACATAATCAATTTTTACAGAGGAAAACTCTTTTATCACCCAGTAGTGCAACGATTATAACACGGAGTGATTTTACACCGACTATTACTGCCACCCCTGCCTTAAAATCAGTAAGTCGGTTTAGTTCATCGCGCCATGGTTCAAATATTATTTCAACAACACCAGCTGGTTTCAATGGACCCTCACGCCGTTTTGGACGTGGTCCTTTAAAACATACTTCCCAAGTAATTCCCAATTCTTCCCGCAATCGTCTGCATAATAACAATTCATCACAACGCGGTGCAAGTTCTTTGGGATTTAAACGCTTAACCGGCTTAAGTATAAGGCCAACATATTTGAGACCTTCTGTATTTTCTAATGGCCCAAGTGCAAATGCAAAGTTTGGTCGGGGTAGATTTTCAGCACCAACTTCGAATATCGACGATACTAATTCTGATGACGAATCACTTGATACTAAAGATTTAAATCAAGAAGACGATTTAAAGGATAATGTAGCACTTCCTCATGATCAGCATCAAATTAACTCTTTATTGCGCAATAGAAAACTTCAGCCTATCAATAAATCTAATCGTATTTCAAGTAGTGCAAAACCATTTAATTACAATATAGGTAGAACAAGAAGTAACCCCTTAAAAGCTCAATCACGTGCGACAACGCCACCAACTACAGTAAAAACAACAACGGCAAGACCACGTAGTTTTCAACGTCCAATAATATCGCAACGAGATCGAATACGTTCGTCTTCTAACTTGTTCCCACCACGTAATATATTTAGCATTATAAAGAGCCCAGCAGCTTTAGAAACTACACCCGAAGAAAAAAGTAACTTAGATGAGAGTGTGACTGACGATAATGAAAATGACGAAGGGATTGACTATGATGAAGAAGACGATGAAGATGAAATATTAGAAGAGGATGATGTTGATGATTTGAACAGAAATAGACGTTCTTATAGTAATGCAACGTTGCTTTTAATAAATAGCCAAACCACATTATCTCGTGTTAAACGTAAAGCTGATAATATATCCCCAAGTAATACAAATTTCAGAAATCGTCTGGGCAGATTAAAAAAGCCAAACCAGAATTTGCAAAAAGTAGAAGATTTGGATGCCAATACCACAACACCACATAGCAAAACAACCAGACCAATTAATGCAGCCCGACTGAATCCTAAGCATCATAACACGGTTATATCACCTTCCAGATCCATAAAACCAACTCGTTTCATGGCAGAAGGGCGATCTAAATTTACTTTAAGGGATAAAGATTCTAATCCTGCTACGACGCAAAAGAATCAACAAAATCGTTCCAATTTTCGAAGACCTCAGCCTTTTACTGATGCGTCCACATCGACTCGTACATCATCAAACGACAACATTTCAAATAACAATGATAAACGTCGCTTGAAGAACTATTCAGGCCGTAATAGCGATTTATCCTCTTCTGGACAGAACTCTAGGAATTCCATACCTACGCGTTCATCTAATCCGACAAATGGACGATCGCGTTTGCCTTCATCTTCCACACGAGATTTTTCATCAAGAAATCGTGGACGTGGGCAAAACAACAATTCTCAAAATTCAGAGTTGATATTGGATAATGACGGAACGATAACAGTAACGCATGTTATACCAATCGGAACAACGATTCCTATAATAAATGGAAAAATAACCGAATATAAAGAAGTGATAACAGCAAAAAGTAGTACTGAAATCTTAAGCCCATTACAATACACAAGTGTCAACAGTGCTGGCCTAGTACAGTTGTTATTAACTCGACAGGATACTTCAGTAAATAATGCAGGTGTAACCGAAGTAACTCAATATTTATTGCACGAAACACCTACTACAATAGTAACATTTACACCGACAACGATACGTGGTCGTAGGACTTCATTCTCCCACATATTGCCGTCAACTGTATACTCAGTGGAGCGTTTGACTTCAACAGTACAGCCTAAAATTATATCCAATGCTCCTTTAGCTAATATACTGCTTTCTCAATTACTTTTGGGAAATATAGGTCTTTCGCCTGGTGTGAATCCCTTCTTGGCAGCTTTAGGTGGTGCTACTGGTTTACAACCCACTGTTGGTATAATGTCCACTATGGCAGCGACACCAGTAACGGAATATAGAACCCATGCTAGCACTTATGTAACTACAGTATATGAAGGCCAATCTACCGTATTACCCGTAACTTTCCAAGGCAAAAAAATTTTAACCACAGTATATGACACGACAGCTCAAACCATAACGGCCACAGAATTTATAACAGATACAATTATTACTACACCATCTGTAATGGTACCACAAGCTGTTTCTCCAGTCCAACCGGTGGTCAATAGTTTGCTGCTACAGCAATTATTACTACAACAGCACCTACAGAATCAACCGTCTCCATTGGAATTCCCAGGAAATCTTCTAATGGGTATTTTAGATATGACAACTTCTGCTTCTCAACAACTTAATCTGAATGGTGACAATTTACAAGAACTTGACAGTACTAATAATATACGAGCTCAAAGCCATGACTTAATTCAAGGTGAATATTCTTCTGATAGCGGTACTTTAAACATTGAAGACATTGCACTGACAGATCAAACGAATACTCATAAAGTCGGGCGAAAGAAATCTAGAAAATCGAATAAAAGTCTCAAACGTAAACCTCAAATTGAACCGACCACACTACAAAGCAGTAGTGTAATTACCTTATATGTATCAGGACGACGACCCGGTGAATTTAGTACCATACTTTCTACGGTACCAATACGACCAGACAATACACAATATAAACGTCATGCACCAGAATTATTTACAACAAATATGTGGAACCCTTTCAATTACGATGATAATGATGAAATGAACAATGATATATTAAATTTAGATTTTTCCTCGGTTAATGCCGAACCCACGCCCATTTTAAATACATTTAGTAAAGATATTAAGCAGAAGCCTTCAAGTACACAGAAGAATTTTCCCCATACTATAACAAATATTCCGGTTACTTCTGGTACCCTTAATGTAAATACTTTACTTAAAAGTAGCGAGTTATTTTCTGTGTAATTAGCTGTTTTTTTTAACTAGAGGATTTAGTGGTTAGTGATACATTTATATACCAAAACAATTTATTATTATATTATAATTTTCCACCACTTTGTGTTAAAGATTACACAAAATGTGTTAGTTAACCGGGAATTATTTGTACTGTACGTAAAAAAAAACATTTTTATGGTTGGTGTAAAATATTGTATATAAAAAATAAATATTGTATATAAAAAAATAAATATCATTTATAAAAATAAAACTTTTTTAACACGATTACTATTTTTATAATTTGTATAAAAAAGTTCATATTAGGAACAAGTGCATTCTAAAAAAATAGGATGAGTAAAGTGCTTTACATGAATCTGTTTTTGCAAGCAGAAGAAAACTACTTTTTTATATTAAAATAGTTATGTCTAAAAGACAGTTATAATAACAAATTGACAACTAAAACTGTCACGTTGCTCTCACATGTGTAAATGTCTATTGAGTTAGAGATTGACAATATTGTAAAAATTTACAAAAAGAAAAAAAAATCAAATATTTCACTTTGACAATGCCATACATCAATTTTTTTTAAATTATTTTTTTATTTATTTTTTTTATATTATTAAATTCTTCAAATTATTTATTTATAAGCAATATTCTTAAATTTCAAATGGTGAGGTTTTCTTTAAAAAGAAATGAAAAGAATAGTTTGAATACAATTTTCTTATTGTGCCTTAACGTCTTGCAAGGATAACGGAAGAAGCTTATTCTATTCTGAGAATGCTTTACAAACTGACCGCTTTTTTGAATACGTTATATATTAGTTATTGGAAAATTGCCTTTTTCCCAATTAGCCAAATGTTATGTTCTAAATATCTTTTATATATCAATATTACAAAATTCCACACTATTTTTAATAAAAGTACTTCATGAAGATTTTCTATGAGAGAATTTTATTTCTCTCTAGTTACGCTATTTTATGGGCTTTTGAAGAAATTTATTCAAATCAAAATTCGTGTGGAATATATGTAAAATTATTTATGTGGTTTTGTAAAATAATAATCTACAATATATCGCTCTTTTGTTTATTGATTTATATTTTTCATAACAAATTTATTCATTCCTTTTTTTTTTAGCATTTTGCCCAACAATAAAGACAAAATGGCATGCACACATCCATCCATCCATATTCATGTATACGATAATATATATATAACTATGTCATATATAACAAGCACATCGATTTTGCTCCATCTTATATTATTTACGTTGAACTTTATTGTTTTTATGACACAATATAGGACAAAAATATTGAGTTATTTTACATAAAGTGAAATCAAAAGTGAAACCTCATATCTAGAAATACAACATGTACATGTAACTATAAACGCGTAGGCAATATTTTATATCGTTAGTATGGTCTATAAAAATGAATAGGCTACATTTGCATACACAACGTCTAATATAAAACTTTTAAAAATTGTTATTTAACTATATTTTATTTTAGGCTAATGTATGATAAAAATGGGAGGAAAACAATAAAGACAGATATTGTAGTGTTAAATGAGAATAATGCAATTGAATTTTTTCAATTCAATTGTCAGTTTTGTATTGCAGGACTTTATTTGAAATGCTTTCATCTTTTTAGTGTTATAAAATTTTGAATTCTATTAACCAGGAGTTAAAAAACTTGACACGTTCCCATACAAACAATTGTAATATGTAATATGTGTAAAGGAATTCAAGAGCAAAAAAAAAAAGCATTTTCTATTTAAATAAGTAAAAATACGTGAAAATAAGTGTTGTTCTTTTAAGCACGTGCCTTTTGGTAATGTTTTAACGTGACAACGCAACAAACGATTTAAAGGAACCGATTTAACCTATTGTAAGCATTCAATATTAGTTATTGCGTGTTGTATGTTGAAAGTTGTGCGTCTGCATTGTATGTATATATGCGCGTATGTGTACACAACAAATACATAGAAATATCATAATTGTAAAAATTGTAAAAATTCTGTTATATAATCATTCTGCTTTATGTTTATGTTCCTTTGATTTGTTTTAACAGATAAAACGCGTGCGTGTTAGTTATACTTAATGTTATTGTTGTTATTATCTTAACAGCATTTATTTTTTTTTCAAATATTTAGCAAACACGGCGGTTTGGTGTACCATTTGTACACCAAATGTACAATTTCGCTTAAGGTGAATGGCAGAAAAGAAGAAAATACACGAGCCAGGTATTTTAAAAAAAAAAATTATAAATTTTATAATTTCAATAAAAAAGTTCTGGTCTGTGTGTGAGCCGTGTGGAATAAATGTTTACATAAAATTGATGAATTGAAAATGGATTTTTTACTGTAAATTTTCATAAGCGAACTAAACATTAATGTACTATTTATCCGGACAATGTGTTTCAAGAAAACTGCTTGAAAGTTTTTCTTGTATTAAAACAATTTAATTAAAAAACTTGTGGCGTGGTTTTTGTTCTGGTATTGACTTTCCGGTGCAAAGTTTACATTTCATATGCGTTTGTCCAAAGTCATAGACCATAATTTGGCAAAATATGGCATGTACTGTCATAGCAGTAGCGTCCATAGAATGTATTAAATGTTTGTTTTAAGTAATCGATAGTTTTTTCAAGTGACTGCAATTGTAGTAGTATATTAATCGTATTCATTACGAAGACATCAGTCAAATGCAGTTCAACTTTGTTAGTTATTTTCTTAGTTCTTTTTTTTTTTTGCATTCACTTTTCTTACATGCTCTCAATTTTTCCTTAATATATTACATTAAATGAATTGCTTTAATAAAAATTGTAAATCTTGATAAATGTCAGTTCCATATTTTCACAAAATTTATTACATTATGCTTAAGTGTAGATGTTTGCCATTTTCTTGTCTTCTCCTCTCTATTGCTTTTCCTAATTTTTCTTTCCATTGTTTTGGAATGTACAATAGAATGAAGTAAATAGCAGATGCTTAAATATAGTCGCTTAAATTGTTTTGCTTAATTAATAAGTTTATTAATGGTGAAATTAATGTTTGTGTAAATCATGATAGGATTGTTATTAATACTAATTCAATTTTAGTGTAATTTTAAAGCATTATTCGTCGTTTTCAGAATTTTCATTCATTATAAGTATACAAGAATTTGCTTTATGCAAAATATTCATTCATACTTATTCCCCCTTTACAAGCAAAATAGAACTAAGTTTTATTAACATACTAATATATTAAAATCAGTTCAAAAAACAAAAATTGCATAATTGATTAAAAACAACTGCGCAAGTTTATTGTGCCCTGTACCACAAGTTTTGTAATAAATAACTACGTATAAATATATTTAATGTTATAGGAAACAATTAACAAGTTGTTACGTATGAGTGTTAAAAAATTATTCTATTTTACAAATTTGGTTTGTGTCTGTGCTTTATTTTTAAGCAAAAAACTACTTTCTTATAGAGAAAACATCGAATAAAAATGTTAAATCATACTGAAGCCGATATGTAATTTAAAGTCACGTCTATCAAATATTTTGACAGTTGACACTGATTGACAAAGTTTATTAAATGATCTAGTTATTTGTGGTCTAAAATATTTAGGTGATTTTAACAAACTTAAAGGTTTGCATTAATTTTTGTCTACCACCTTTCCAATTTAATATAAAATTTTATGAAAATTCTGAATTAGCAAAAAATAAAACGTACAAAACAAAAGGAAAACAACGGAAAAAACACATCATGAGAAAAAACGCGAAAATTGAAAAACCTTGAAATGAAATGTAAATCAAACGTTGGCAGTTACTGTTGTCAACCCCCCCCCCCCCCCCCCCACCCAAAAAAAAGAGCAAAAGTTTATGAGTAAAGTAACAAAAATCATCGAATAAATCGACCGCGTCGGTTATAATTGTAATGCATTTACTTTTAATGGCCTGTAGGCACAAAATATCCTTTTTTTTGTTTGTTTGTTTTTTCCCTTTATTTCTTTTTTGTTTTATGCAATTTACTTCACCCAAAGCGTTTTTAAATATTTTTACACTTATTACGTTATTCAGCAAGTCGGCGAAATGAAAACATGAATAAGGCATTAAAGTGTTAAAATTATGAAAAAGTATATTTATAAAGTACAAACTATTTGAAGAAGCATAATTTTTATTTCAACAAATTTAATGTCCTATTTTCTTTTCGGTGTAATTCTAGACATCTTCCTGGCCGTTTTTAGTCAAAAAAAATTTTAATCTAAAGCTTACGATTAATTCTTTTAATTTATTGTACAATAAAATTTAAAATGTTTATACTTTAATACTCTGGCCCAACAAAGTATTAATTATTGTATAAGCATTAAGAATTTTGCTTAATAATAAATACATAATATGTATAGAAATTATGTAAATTTTTTGTTATGAATTTTTTACTTGTTAAAAGTGAATTTTTAAATAAATTATTAACTATTTAGTATCATACATAAAACTTTAGAAATTTGTTAGTAGATGATGCTTCAACATTATCCGAACAATAGCAGAAATTTAGTTTTCTTATTGAAGTATTAAGTTCAAATATTTAATAAAATTCTCTTCTGTTGTATACTTTATTGTGGATTATGCGCACGGTGAGGTATAAAATTCTGTGAAAGAGACTTTAACTTTTTAAAGCCCACTAAATATGTGAGAGATGAATATAATATGCAATTTAAAAAATACAACAATAACAAATTTTGACTGGAGTCAAATCTTGAATATCCACTATTCGGTTCTTGCATTACCATAAGGCCACACTTTACACAACTCACAAATAGTGAGTAAAAACTAAGTATAGGCAAAAAAAAAATTCAGCTATTACGCGTGACAAATTTCAAATGTCCATTTATTGTACAATAATTTCATGATTAATAAATATAATATCTTAAAAATTTTCTTAAAAAGCAGCTGTTTGGTCACGCCAATCTATTAACGCTTTTTTAATCCAAACCCATTTACAATACCAGTCAACATTTCCCTAAAATTTAAAGTTGATATTTCAATTTAGATGACTATTAGAATGATTCCAACACACAGATGCAGAATACAGCAGATTGATACAAAAAGTTATATTTATAATGTATATACTTTATAAAATTTATGGCGCTCCTTTCTTTGTGTTATTATTTTGGGCACAATAATCATAATGATAAAAAGCAAATATCAAAAAATTTAACATAAAAATTGCTAAAATTATAATGGCACAATTTTTCGGTATTTAGTGCACTCGGTTTCCTGTTTCCAGTTTCCAGTTTTCATAAGCATGCATATAAACACTTTAATTTCCTTCCTTTACTTGTGTACTTCTTTTTCAGATTCTTGAATTCTTTTTTTAGTTTTAAAATATTTTTGACTTACCCTTTTGTAGACCTTGAATTTTTTTAATTGCGTATATTTAATTAAAAAAAAGAAATTAATAAATGTAGTGGTTTCTAAATAACAGCCATCAGCGTGTCGAAAAAAATCTTTGGTATGAAAAACAAAAAAACGAAATGGATTAAAAAATAATGAAAACACGAATTTAATTTAATTTATTTCTTGATTTGCAAATCATTTGGTATGCAAATCAGTTGATTCAACTGATGGAAGCATTTGTTTTAAAAGGTATTAAAAGCTTATTTTTCATTCAATTATTTTTATTTTTCTCTATATTTACTTATTTTTTTTACTTTTGATTTTTTTCATCCATAAATAATGGAAGTGTGGTCAACTTTATTTGTTTAATAATTGTAATTGATGTTATAGTAAAATTATTATATTTCTGTTCAAAAAGTAAATGGAATTTGCTATTGTTGAAATTTATCAAAATTGATAAATTGTGATTTGTGTTGTTTATAATTTGTTTCCATATACAACTCTGCAATATTCTTACATTAGAAGTACATCAAAATAAGGCGTACTTTGAAAATTTCATTATGTTAAGAATATAATTAAACAGTTAATAAACCACAACTCAAAACAAAGAAGACGTATATACCAAAAATTTCATTTAGAAATTGTTCAGAATCAATTGAACTTAAACCCTTAGAGCTGAAGCTACTAAAAAATGTTGATTAAGGGAGCTGCAAAACCGTAACAAAGTATGGTTTAATTAACAAAATTAAGGTCACTATTTTGGCTAATTTAATATATGTTGGAATAAAAAAGGAACTTTTATCATTCATAGATTCTAGACACTTATTAAACTTTTAGCATGATGTTTTTTTTTTGTACTCTTTAATATTGATAAGATAGTGTAAAATTTTTGTGGTTATTTCAAATATTTATTGTAGCATATTTCCAATAAATTTTATAATACGGGTATTTTATTTTATAACTCTACTTTGGCATTATTATTTTTAACGTTAAGTGCTGTGTAAATATAATTTGATAAATGTAATCATAAATTTCCCAAATTACTTATTATTTAAAAAATTTTTAAAGATACTATGAACAAAGTATTATTTTAAATGAAAAAATTATAATAAAAACAACAATAAAATTCTATAATAATTTTGAAAAAAGTTGTATGTTTAATTTATAAAATTATTTTTCTGTGATCGCTCGAAGGAATTTTACTTCTGTTCAAAATTTTAATCTTTAATTTATCAAAGTTTAAAAAGAATTACAATAATTAAATGTAACATTTTTAATCACTAAAATGTAACAACTCTGGTTATAAGTCAAATTTTTTAATAATGTGCCACCAAAAATTACGAATAAGGAGATTAAAATTATTGGTATATTTCAGATATTTCATTTGTAATTACATATTACATATATTATTTATATATGCTATATAATTTAGAAACATTCAACATAATTAAATGGTAAACTGAGGATATAACATGTCAACTCGATCAACTACCGATGCTAAATAATGAATAAATGTATGAACAAAAACCGAATAAAGCCAATACAATGACCAGGCGAGAACTCAATGTATGTATGTAACTATGTATATATATATAAATGAAAATTTTACTCCTTTTCTTATTAACAAAAACTTCACATGGTTTCTCCATATATTTTATAAGTGTACATAAAATTTCTGTTTATATAACATATGAAATTTTATAATTTATTTAATATACAGCAAAACACCTGTACAATATATACATAGAAACACACACATAGACATCTACATATACAAGCACACAGGTATACATATGCATGTAAATGAATAACATTTCCTTTCTTTATTTTAATTGCTAAATACTTTAGAGAGAAACGAAACAAAGAGGCAAACTACATTTGGCTGATGTTGAACATTGAAGGCCTACCATCCTGATAATGCATTACATCTGATGGACCCCTAAACTAACCATGGTAATTTACGCGTAATAAGTAACATTTTTTCATACATATATCAGACCGATTTAGGTAAATGTCGACTTTAAGTTTCTAGCTAAAAAAAATTTTTTTTTTTTTTTAGTATATTTGTCCTTAAAATTTCAGCTGGCTACGTCAATTTCTACAATCCAAGTTATCTCATAATCGTAAATATGTATATACATATATACATATATATATATTTCTTGGCGTCACACTAATCCTTTGAAAACATAAGTATGGCTCTTTCATTTGATCAAGAAAGTGAAACTTCAGTTTCGGCATTTTTAACTGGCCTTTAAATATATGAATTCATTTGGCAATAAATAATTGAGGTATTATATGCAGTCATAAATAAAATTATGAAAATACTTAAAAAAAGAAGGCAGAAAGAAAGCAAACTCAAAATTATTTGGCATGTCATGCTAAATGGAGGCGCCTTCATAGTTAAAATATTGACCGTGCATGATAGTGAATGTACACAATTTCATATCCTCGTAGTAGTTGTAGTAGTAGTTCTAAGATAGCGTGACCATTTAATTTTTATGTTTACATAATATTTAATCGATTTACATTTATAAATTGCTTTTCATTTTAAAGTGATTGCTACTTAATTGAGTAGATAAGTAATTAGATTAGATTGCTGAGTATAAATTGAATGATGAAAGCTAAGAATGCATCATTTGAATGTAATTTACATAAAATTATATAAAAGACCTTTATTATGACAAGTTTATTTCTATTTGTTTCCTTTGTATCCCATAAACGTCTTAGTCCTTTATAAATTAAAAATGCGTGAATATTTTATAATTTGAATGAATTAATTTGACGAATGAACATGTAATATTATTAGGATTATCTTTTTGTATGTATCTACATTTCTGACATATTCTGCAACGCCTTAGGCATTTGGGTAAAGTATGGCAAAAGTTTGGAATTTGCCTACAATTTTGAAATGGATAAAGTCGAATAAATTCGACAAAGCTAAAGTGCTTAAAATTTTCAATGGTTTATTTTTATACTTCAAATATTTTAGGCACCTAAAACTGACACATTTATATGACTTTAATGATTTAAATAATTTAAAATTTTTTAATTTTAATTTTTTTCAAATATCTTAAGAAATTTGAAAGCGTTTTAACAGATACTCATAAATGAGACTTTCACTGCAGTAACGATTATTGATGTAGTTGATAAACAATGGTCCGTATTTATAAGTAAAACTAAGTGCTCTATTTAATAAATGCAAAAAAAGCAGTCAATTTGGAAGAATCTATTTATGTAAATTTTATGCAATAATATTGGCAAATTTTTTGAAAGTATGAAATTCATTTTGTTAAAACTTAAATTCATTGGAATTGTAAAATTTATTGTTATTATTTTTCGTAATTTTTCTAAGTAGTCTCTTGATAAACACATAAAAGAAAAATTCTAATAATTTAAATGTTCTTTCAGCTAATTGAATCAGTGGTAACTTGGCCAATTACTAATGGGACATAATGACACAGAGAATTAAAAATGAATAAAAGATCCCATAACTAACTTTCTCTAGGAAAAAGTATAACCAAACAACAAAGAAAAGAATAACTACATAAACAAAAGACTTTCATTTTTCATTTCGAACCATTAAAATATTTATAATAATAACAAAAAGGAAATAACAATGACGTAGAGAGAGAGATTCTTCGCTTCATTCCTTTTTCGTTACCACTCTCTCGTACAAATAAATGAACTATTTTATTTTAAGATTTTTCTCAAACTGATGTAGTCTATTAATTGTTGTTGTTGTTGTTGTTGTTGTTGTTGTTGTTGTTAATAAATGAAAAAACAAATAGATGGATGAATGCAAACCTCAAAAGAATCATTAGACTATTTGTCAACAATTTGTTTACAAATCCAAAATAGTGGGTGGTAAAATCACTCTTTATGAGATTCTCTCCCAAAATCAAGTTTACTTCATTGTAAGCTAAATAGATTTCACTCAATTTAACTATTGAGTATCATTCTTTATTACTCTCTTTTTATATTTCTCTCTATATCTCTCTTCTTCTCAACATGGGCAAAATAGAAAAAACAAATACACTTTGAATTAATTTTTCAATCATCACTTTTCAGTTACTCAAAGTGCTGCTAAGTTATAATGTTGGTTCTTTGAAAAACTTATTGCAGTTGTTTCAGAATAGTTTGCGAATTTAGTTGTTCGATGTTCTCTTTATGTATAAAAAAGGAAACTTAAAAAGAATAATAATAAAACTAAGCACATAAATAATTAAAAAATTCGATTTAAGTTTTTAATTAATTGCATAAAAAAATTCAGAAATTCAGTAATTCAGTTTTAATAAATAAAATGTTGCAATTAGATTATAATAATGCTTTATGCATGAAACTAATAAACAAATTTATTGTTATTTAAATTTAATGAACGAGAGCAAAAAAAAGAGCAGGCAAAAGAAGTAAATAGAACTGCAAAAGCAATTTAATGAAGTAGAGTAAGAATAATAAATGAAAAGGAGATTTTTTGTGTTTTTGTTTTTATATTTGTGATCAGGGCTGGTACGTGTGTGTGTGAAAGTATTTTATACTCTTAAAGAAGGTGTATTAGATAATACAATTGTGTTAAAAAAAAATCGTTTTAATTATTATTGTGCATTTAAATAATTTATTTTATTCACTCTTCGAGTTGTTTCCTAATGTTGATTATTTGTTTTTTCACGTTCCTTTAGTTACAATAATGTTTCAAAAAAGAAAAGTGATTGAAAGTTTTTACCAAACAAATTAAGTTCCTTGTGTTAATATAAAGGCAGCTCAAGTCCTATTAATGATTGATGGGTAAGAAGTCTGAGCAATGTTTGGGCAATGGTACTTATAGTGTAAAATAAATATCATAAGTTAATTTTTTTAAATTAAATTGTTGCGAAACACTTTACAGAATTACCTCTTGACATGTTGTGAAATGGTTTTTTTTTTAGTTAATCTTTTTTTTGTCTAAATTTAATCAGTTAATGTGATTTATATTTTTCTGTATCTTTGTCGTACGTCAAAGATACATTGTCATAGCCAATAAAGTAACAATTTTTTATGCCAACAATCTATTGAAGTCAGAAGTCAAATGAATGAATGCACATGAACTTCAAAAGTGATTAAATTTCCATATAAAATTATTCGTGTGTTATATGTATGTATTACATAATGTGTACCATCATTTGTCAAAACTATTCAAAACGCTTTTGGAATTTGTTTTTGCAGAATTTTAATATCAAAGTTTCTAAGTCAAAATGTTTAAGTCAAAGCGTCTAAGTCACTACAATATTAAAAATCTTCTACTGTTCATGTTACATTTGTTACCTCAATTTTTTTTTATTGTGCGCAATTAATCGATTTGGCAAATAAATTATGGCAAATAAATAAATTCATATACAATAAATCTACATGATCTATTTACATTTCATTATATATTACCATAAATAATTTCACACAAGTGCACTTCTTTATTGGTAAAGTTTTAAAAAATATCATTACAATGGCCCATTCATGTTTATTAGAAAAATTTTTTTAAATTATTTTCATATTTGTATCGATCTATTTGTATTTATTTACTTATGGTATTTGAAATTTTATAAAGAAAGGGATAATTTCCTGATAAATATAACCATAAAGACTGTGCCTTTACTATTATTAAAATAATCGATTTTTTTACAAAAATTTGAAAAACGATGCTTCAGCCATATACTGATTTATTATACATTTCAATTCTATTGTAGAAAAATTTATTGATGCATAATTTGTAAAAAGTAAATTTTTTATGTTTTCTGTATAATTCAAATCGATTGCAATTACTAACATTTCAAACTACCATCTAAATAATAAGATTGTAAAATGATAAATTAATCGTACAAGTAGTACACAATATTTTTACAATTATCTAATTTTAGAAAGCAGTGCCTACAAACAAAATAATGATGGAACTATAATTTTACAATGTAAAATTTAGAAAAGCACGTAACTGGAAATATTTGTCAAAATAAATATTTTACATGCATGATTCATTATTATTTCATTTTGCATTTTTATACCCACCACCAAGAGGGTGGTAGTATAATCATTTCGTTATTATGCTTGTAGTGCCTAAGAAGAAGTGTCAGAAATCCAATTGATTAGCATCAAATTCTCAACTAAGATGTAAAGCACAAATTTTAAAGAAGTTCTTGCATGCATTTAAGTATTGAAAATGATTCAAATGGGTTAAAAAGAATTTTACAGTGGAATGTAAATTAAAAACAGCTCTGTTTCTTTAAATAAAGTGTTTGTAGTTTTTTGATCGCATCTTGCAAACCGTACACTATTTTTCAAAATTTGTACAAAAATCATGTAAATCGGCCAAATCATGCTCACCTTCAATTATGCAATGCCAAATTTTCACACTTTCCATTTATATTTTCTAGCTATTACAAAGTGCTATAGATACCCAAGACTGAAGCTTTACACGAATAAGAAAAACATTATCTCAGAAAATATATAAATCGATTGTGTCTACCTAAAATTACACATCTTCAAATTATCTATTGAAATAATAAAGTACCAAGTAGTGTGGGTAGTAGTGGGTGATGGTTATCCAAAGTTTGGCCCCAGCCAAATATAATTTTTTTACTTTTTCTAGGTTAGCAATGCTGTTTTCTAGTATACTTTATCCTTTTGATTCATAGCATACGATTTTCAAAAGAATTATTTAATGTTAATGTTCTTAATTAGCAAGTTAAATACTAGAAATTAGAAAGTATGTATTTTTATAAAGTATATGAATGATAATTCTTTAAAATGAAAATTTTTGTCCAATAATCGAATAATTATTTTAAATTTGATAATAATTTATTCAAATTGAAAGCACCAGTTTAGATGGGATTACTCAAATTGGTAATCAATGGAAAGTATAGAACAAGAGATTCAGAACAATGAGAAAAAATATAAACAAAGGAAGAAGACAAATGATAATTCAGAACTGTGATATGTAAAACAAACGTAGACAACAGTTTACTTAAAATTTATATTGAATAAATTCTTATCAATTATTTCACATTCGCCGCTTGTAAATTAATATACAAAATTTCTGTGTTCTTTTTTTCTTTCATTCTCATTCGTTCATTGTCTCTTTAATTAAATGAACATTTACACAAGACGCTTAATATGTAAATATGAATGAATATCTAATTAAGTCAAAGTGATATTTTTTTATGGTTTATGATATTAACGTTTATAAATAAATCAAGAAGAACAGCAAAAAAAAAAACCAAAAGAGGTAGAAAACTTTTTGAAAATATACCATAAATTCTGCTGGGTGTTGTTTATTTAATAGAAAAAATATGAAAGCAACTCGTAATGCCAGTGCACGTGTTTTTGAGTTATTCTTTTTACTTTTTTATTGTTTTTTTATTTTTGTACCCTACACAACTTGTATAAGAATATAGTAGGTTTGTACATAGCAATCAAAGAAGCTCGGTATAGGCTAAACCTTTTTATTATGATAATCAAAAACACTTTCGAAAGCGATTTAAGTTTGCCTTTTTTCTGATCTTTTTTAAAGACGTATTTCATCTCAACGACCATTAATTGAGAATAATTCTAGATAATATTAAACAGGCTTTATATTAGCATTTGGATAATTCCGAAAATGGAGCAGTTTGATACGTAATAAAACATGAACCATATGTACCGTAAACTAAGGATGAAGGCAATTGCTAGAAGCTCTATAATTTTCTGTTATTTATTTTAAAAAATTACCAAAATCGGAAGAAATCCGTTGGCTTTATTCAACTTTTCCATTTATTTAGTTCTTTTGGGTCATGTAATAAAATTAGGCAAAATAACTTTTTCTCACTAAAGTCAACAAAAAATGACGCCTTTCCCGCTTTATGAATTTCAATTCAATGATATACCCCATTTGGTTTTTTCCTTTTTATTAATTTGTTTATTTTGTTGTTTTTTTTTTGGACTTCCATGAAATAATCAAAATAAATGAAAAGTTATCTTTAAACTCTATGCCGAGACGTGCGTGCTTTATATAAAAATTTATTCCATTTCAACCATTGGACACAAAGTGCCATTTATTTAATTTTCTTACATACAATATCATACACATACATACATACATATACGACAATAAATAAAAATAATAGTTATAGCAAAGTAATAAGTTGCATGTTAATGGTGATGAACGTGTGAGTTCATTCATTTCATAGTAATTGCTCTATAAGCATGTGCTTCTATATTTATATGGGAAAACCAGTGCACAAACAGCGTTAATATATATATATATATATATATATATATATATATATAATAAGTGTCTATAATCACGCAATCAGATTTAAATTTAAAAAGCAAAATTTTGAATTCAATCATTTCATAACTTCAAATATATTTCAAACCCATAACTAACTGTTACACTTTATAGCTTTAAGTATAATGAATTTACTTTATAAACGATTTTAGTTAAATATATTAATATTTTATTTTATAGTATAAAATGAATTGTAAAGGTCAGGTACTTAGTTTTTAGCATTTAAATGTCCATATCAATGGATTCATAATTATGCCCTTTATACCAATCGAAAAGCAATTTATTCAGCACGTTCATATACAACAAAATAAAAATCTGTATAAAAAAAAGGATGGACAATAAACAATAAAATGTAAAAATTCGAATTAATTTATTGATGACAATATTGTTGATATCGCTATTGTCGTTTTCCAAATATTGAAAATACATTTGTTTATGTATTAGATTTATTGTATGTTTTAGTAAAGTGATGATGTTGTTGTTAGTTATAAAATAAATGAATGAAATAATGAATGGAATAGATGAATGCATAGAAATTGAAGTGAAGGGTATTTAGTAGATTATTACAAAAAAAATTTTTTAAACAAATTTATTATTGTTTTTTCTTCTCTCATTTTTTTTGTTAATCACTTTTTCTATATCTTTTGCTTCTCTTTTTTTGTTATCAATTAATGGAATACAAATTAAACTACAAAAAATATACTAACGATTCTCGCTAACTAAAAAAATTTAACTAAAAATTATATATTTAATGTAAATTGAAAACGATGACTATGATTTAGACCCATAATCATACTACTACACGCATATGGCCATATGTTATTTGAAAACACACACACACACACATACACACAATTCAATTTTTACAATTAGAATCAATTGGTATTAATGTGCTAGTTACATGGTAAATAAATTTATTAAAAATTTTTATATAGGCAAAGAGCAAAAAGTAAAAAGCAAAAATAAAGAAAAAATTGCTAATTTGAATAAAAGCACAATTAATCAATTTTACAGGGCAGTTTGCCATTTGCTGCTCATTTCACGAAATTTAAAAATTCATATTACATTATAATTAAATATAAACATTTAATGTTTATAAAAAAAAAATTATTTCCTCCTTTGCCTTCCCGTTCATTATCATCCATCTATTCTATAATAATTCATTCTCATTAGTGTAAAAAAAAAATAATAATCTCACTTCATCGAGCAATTGAAGCGATAATAACTTTATATTTAATGTTCATATTAATCGTAGGTATTGAGACGCAAAATATTCACACATATACGATGAGTAGGAGGAAAGAAGAAGAAGAAGCAAGAAATACAAAGACTATACTATAAATGTAATTGTATTGTAACAAAGTCATATAATCATAATGGTTTGTTTTGATGGTCTTGTAATTTTTCTTATAACTACCGTTACTATTATTGTTGTTGAATATGCTTATTAATGTTAGTTTTATTACCTATCTTTAAATAGCCTGTAAGTAGTTTATATTATATAAAGTTACATTTAAAAAAAAATAAATAAATTACAAATAATTTAGTTTTATTTTATTGCATCAACGATAACAAGAAAAAAAAAGTAACAACTAAAATGTGTTTATGAAAGTTGACTGTGATTTATTCTACAATAACACACATAGTTGCATTTTTCTAGGTGTATTCAAATTGCTAGCTTGCTACTAAGTTTATTGACTGAATTTGCAAAAAAAAAAGAAACTGAAGAAAAAGTGAAGTTTAGAAATGTTAAAAAAATATCTAAATGATATTTAGAACAAAAAATTTAAACTTGTATTAAACAATTTATTACAAATGAATAATGTAACATTTTTGTAATGTCTAAAAAATTTCACTAGTTTAGGAACTTGATGCACATTGTTTGATTTATAATCATTTTCTAAGTTAATTTAAGCTTTGTATGTCAATTGCTATGCCCTTACATGTATTACGTCATTTTTTATATACATATTTCGGTCAGACCATTTTTACAATCGTTTGCTTTAAAAAGAAGTTCAGATAAAATAAAATTCAATATTACCACTGAATAATTTTGGTGAAACCATTTACAGTTTAGAAGAAAGTTAAAATATCAAACTACGTATAAAATTATAAGACAGACATATAAAAAGTAGAAACGTTGACGGAAAAGCAGACATATGTTTTTGAATTAATTCTGACATAATTATGCACATTTTTATATTTTTATATTTTTTTTAAATATAATGGAACTAAATATAAATTTTATAATGTGACCGATTGTATGCATACTTGTGTCACTTGTGCTTTTATAACTATACCACATACTGTTTGATAATATTTTTATTACAATAATAACAAAATAATCATCGTAATCGTATACGTAAAAATAAACATTTGCTGTACGGTGTTCTCATTTAATGTGCAAGCAAATAAACATGAATATATATATATATATATATATATATATATATATATATATATATATATATAAATTGCAGATAATTCAATTCATTTTTTGTTTTCTTTTTTTTTTTTTTGAATTTACTTTGTAATTCAGTTGAGTTGATTTTGTTCTAGTTTTGTATTTTCCGTTTTTCGTTTCACATTACAGCTTCTATGCCAATCTCTCTTTCTATATCTTTCTACTTCTATTTCTCTTTCTATGTCTATCACCCTCGCTCTTTGCCTTTCTTACTTTCCTGAGCATACTAATCTATTTATCTTATTCTTTGCGTTTCCTTTTTTCTCGTGTCTTTTGCCCTCGAAATTTATGTAAATGAATTCTCTAATAAAAACGGTAAATACTAAAAACAAAAACAAGAAACGTGTAACATATAATTTTGGTAGGCAAACAAACTGTAAATGAGTGAAAGAAATAGAATTAGATACACACTTAACGGTGTAGTTAAATTGTTTCGTAAAGTGATTTCTTTATATAAATATATTCACACATACACCTACACCTCCTACTATCTACTACTAGAAAAACTTAACTACAAGCAAATTTTTTGGATGCTTAATTTAAAAAACTAACAAAGTCAAATAGAGTGAAAAAAGTGAACCAAAGAAAAATTAGAAAAATAATAAGTCTACCACAACTTTTAAATAGAGTTAGTCTTTTATTTTAAGCTAAAATTTTTTTACTTTAAGGGAATTAGCTACGATAAACTTTAAATGTCTTTTTTTTTACAAAATAAATGTACAGCACATTTGTTCTTACAGAAATGTATGACAGAAAAGTAGGTTGTTTAGTTTAATATGTGAAATAAAAGCTTTTTAGTTAATATAGAATTTTAAATGCTTTCCTTTAATATGAAAAACAAAATTGAAAAATGATAATTGTAATTTTTTGAAATGTGTAAAATTCCTTTTACACGGTAGATGATAAAAAAATAAAAATAAACACAAAAATAATATGACACATTGGAAAATGTTTATTTCTGTAGAGTTTTTCTATAGATCCGCATACTTCAAGGTTCTCTATGTATCAAATTGTACTTAACTTTACGAACTAGACTTCATATACAGTTTATTGATATCGACGTTTGTGAATAACACTCAACTGGTTTTTTGGGGCTAAGTTTAGTCTTTTGAGCGATATTATGATTGCTTTAAATATTTCTAAAACTGAATATAAAATAAAGAAAAAGTAACTTTCTTAGCAACTTAATAGTTAATGTCTTAATACTCTACATAAAATACACTAATGATGCCTCTAACAATATAAATGTCAAGTATTGATTTAAACAAAATGAACAAAGATTTATCCTTGAATTTAAACAAAACCTTTATATAAATTTATAAAAATGCTTTCCTTAAAGTTGTGGTGTACAAATTTAATAAGTTTTTATTGATATTTTTAACATGCAGAGAGTTAAGAAAAAATCTGTAACACGTTATTCTAATATCAAATGATGAGATGGTGTAGAGTATTTATTAGGCGAAGCTGACCAATTGTGTTTAAATTTTAAGCAGTTTTTTTTTCGCTTATAAGGTCAGTATTTTAAATTCATAATTAACTTGATAGTATTATCACATATATGGGAAGTATGTATTATGCATGTGTGTGAATTATATATATTTAAAGTTTATTTAAATGCAATATTTTCAGTTGATTTAGTTTTTCCTTTTTTTTTGGGGGTTTCGTTTTAGTTTTTGATCATTTGATTTCGTTATAATTAACATACTTTGTTTCTGGCAGTTTATTGTTCAATTCATCTTAACCTTTTCTTCCCCTCTATAACTCTATTTAATTTCCTCTATTTAAATATGTATTTATGATATTCTTTAATTTCAATCAACGTTATTTTAAAATAAAACATACTTTTTCTTTATTTTCATTGATTGCTTTTAAAATTTTTTGCTCCTAAATTTGATTTTAGTAAGAGATGTCAATTACTATGTGAGAATCTCAAACTGCTGCTGCGTACTTATGAAAAGTTCTTTATAAGGTTTTTGGAAGCCTTTTCTTACTATGATAAGTATTTTTTAAATAAATTAAATAAAAGTGAGCATATAATTTCAAAAAATTTTCAGTTTATTTCTGTAAAATTTTACCTTAAGGTTATCCTGCATATTATAATTGAAAATAAATTAAAATCTAAATCGATTAAACAACGGCCCCTTTTCTAAGAAATTTTCATTTTAACTACACATTGTAATATTTTTCAATTTTCCAGGTTTTCTTTTAATTTGTTATAGAAATTATTTTTGCATACTGTTTCAGAAATAATATTTCCATAATCTTTGATGAACTTGCCGTTTTCACTTAATTTCTTACATTATGTTATATTGTTATGCCCTAAAGATTTCTACTTGTTACAGAGGAAAAAAACCAGAAGTGGGAAAATTATACAAAGTAATGAATTTTATTGAAAGATATTTTACACAATAAGGCTAAACTAAGATTACTAAATACTTTGTTAAGGCCAAAAAAAAAAGAAATTCTGTTTAACAACTCACTAACGAACCAACCTCAACCCCTCAATTTATTAGACGTTAAGTATTGAAATACATTTGCATTACAAAAAGGTGTGGCTTAGATATTGTAGAAAATTCATATTATAATTTCGAGAGAAATTAATGCAAAATTGATTTTCAAAAAAGGCAAGTTAAAAAAAACTATTATTCACGGTAAACCGTTTCGCTCAAGGGTAAAGGGAAATTGTATATTTCGTGAATGAAGTTTTGGAAAGGAACTTTCAAACCATGAAATTCTGCATATTAAAGTACTAGTTTCAGCAAAAAAAGTTGCAATTTAAAAAACAACAATACAGGGATAGATAACAATGGTCAATGGTAAATTGATTCAGACAGTCAGCTTAAACGGCTGAACGGGTTCTATGTACATCGAAAAAAGAAGCTTTTACTGTGTATCGCATATATTTTAAAGTTTAAAAGTTAAACTTTACATTGAAGCACAATTCTTCTTCTTCTTCTTCTTCTTCTTTTACAATATTTATCAGATTTGTGGGGGAAAAATGACAATTTTATGTATAATTTTTTTTCTTTAACTTCGGTTAAGAAAGATGTTTATCGGTGAGGGAAATACATTTAAAAATTTTCACACTATTTAGGCTACAGCTACAAGAAAATAAATGCAAAAGCAAAAAGAATTTATGAAAGAAAGAAACATAGAAACAGAAACTGAAAAACAATAATAAAAAAACAAAAACGGAAAGCAGAAAATAATTTGTGTTGACTTTAATTAAAAACACATTTCTCATGGATTTTTATTAAAAGCATAACAATAACAAATAAATAAACATATATTCCATATCATGCCCATCTACATCCATATCTACATACAAACATGTAAAGGAAGAACAAACATTTAAACATTTGAGAAAATTTCATGATTACCAACAATAAATTTTGCATTGTAATCGTTATGTTGAATTAAGTTATGGTACGCTATAATCTGAATATTTTTCTATATAAATTTCTCATATAAATTTTGTGAATATAGAAATATTCAAATGTATAAGTTTTTATTTATATGTAGTCATTATATATAATTTGCTGGAATAGCAATTCTTCTGCTGAAATCTCTGTGGTGATTAATAAATTTAAAAATTTTCTTATGTTGCTGCTATTATTTATATAATTATTGTTGTTCTTAAATTTTTTTTTTTTTTTTGCTTTTACTGTTGATGACAATCGTTGAATGCAAATGAAATATGTGTAAAATTTCTTTTCATTTATTCTCTTTTCATCTCATTTATACGCTATTATAAGTTGAATAAGTTGAATAAGATGATGACGATGTACAAGAATAAGAAAATGAAAGAAAGAAAATTGAACGCTACATTCATTAAAAATATACTTACAGATTTTGGTACATACAAAATATATAAAATATAATTAAGGATATAAATCAAAATAGGAAAATAAAATGAAGCAAATTTAATGATACGAAAAATGCAAAGTGAAAAACAATCCGTTGGTGTATCCTTTTTTTTTCTGTTCCTTTAATAATTTTTTAAGAAAATTTTTAAAGAGGAATAATTAAAAAAATTTTTTTGAAAGCTATATATAAGAAGCATTCCATTCCAATTGAATTATTAATTACATATTGGAACAATGGCATTAAATGTTAATACTAATTAAGGGAATGCACATAACAATTTGGTTTAATTTCAAAAGCTTAATTGGATGGGTATTAGTGATAATAATGAATATCTGAAAAAATATAATGAATAATGAACTAATTATGTGATGATTCCTTTATATAGAAGATTTTTTATCATTTCTATTACTTGGGATAATTTTCCTAAATAGTTAGCTGCTAACTCTTGATTTATTAAGTTTTGATTCATTTAAATTATTTATGCTAAAAAGAAGATCTAAAGTAAGTGAAGTGTAAATTGGGAGATTAATGATCCATATCATTTTTCATTTATTTAACTTTTTTTTTAGCAAGTAACATAAAATCAAAGTTATTCACTTGAAGATGTGGTGTGATATTGCATTCTAGTAAGTTTTAGAATCTTTATTAATTTCACATATTAATGTTCTATATAAAATGTGAAATTAGTATGAGTTTATATTCAGCCAATTTAGTATATTCTCATATATTTATTTTTATAGAAATGGAAGAAATTCCAGTTTTTAAGGTTCAAGAAAAGCTGAAGTGAAATAAAGTTAATAAGAGAGAATGAGGCACGGAAAGCAAATCAAGGTTTTTACTAAAAGAAAATATATCAAAATTTCATACAACAACATAATAAATAATTTTGTAATTTAAAATAAGGCCCAGAAAATTATTCTATAGAACGCATAAATATGTGTTGGTTAATGCTAAAGTATTTGCCGTATACATTACATTAAACAAAAATATCTAGAGTGAGAAGGGTACAAAAGTGGTGAACATTGTAATAGAGAAAATGAAGTAGTAGAAAAGCAATTAATAGTTTAGCAAAAGATCAAGTATTTGTTATAACAAGTGCAAAATTTGCCACAAAAAATTTTTCAAATATATTTACAGAATATAAATACGTTAAGAAGAACAAAACAAAAACAAATAAAAAATTTAGATAGAATTCTAAAATATCACACAATTTTTCATCATATAAAAAATGAAAAAAAGCCAAAGTGTAAAGTGTTAATTTTCGAAAGGCGTTGAACGCCTGCAAGATAAACTAAGATCAAAAAAAAGGGTGAGAACTGTCGCATTTTTTTATAGATTGATTTCTATTAATAATAAATTGTAAAAATAAGTTAGGTTCTTGGATTCAAGATAGTTTTCCTATAAAATGCATCTACAACAATGGCTAGCAATTGCTTAATGAAAACTCTTCTTCTAGAAATAAATTTACTTTGCAAAATACATTACATTTTGTAGGGTGTAAAAATAGTGTGCCTTGTAGGAATAATGTATTACAATTAAGTTACTATGTGATTTATATCCTACTTGCCAATTTGATACTTGCTATATCATTTCTAAAATTTTGTCTCTTTCAATAATGCACATTTTATGCTAAAAAGATAAACCATTGGATGGTAAAGAAATGATTCTAACTTAACACAGACCTACCATAATATAATTTTACTAATAAATAATATTATAGAAAAATATGGAAATAAATATACAAGTAAATACAGAGGCATACAAGTATCGTTCTCATACGCATACTTAAATAAACCCATTCACACATTTATATATATATATGTATTTTTATATATATATATAAATAATGCAAAGTGATGAACTACTTCTTATGTGAGAGCCCACTTGAAAATAAAAATATACTGCCCTTGGTTGGGGTCGATCTTTAAATGGTCTACACTAATCATGGACATTAGTCCAAGGAAGTAAATTAAGAGTCTAAAATTAAAACAGCTAATCAAAATTTGGATAAATAGTATTATTATGGTAATTTCCTACGCTCTAGTAGGTTTTTTTTTTAAAAGAATAATAAAAGTTATCAATTTTTTTGTAAATAATTTTTGAAGAAATTATAAAAGAAAATAATAAAAAAATAACTGCATAGTATTGAATATTTCAAACGTGGCATAATATTATTGTCACAATAAAATTTTAATTATTATTGCATTAACATCATGTGTCAGTTTTTACAAAATATATATTTTTCAAAAATGTAACGAAAAAAAAGCATTTCACTTTTATTTGAGAATCCTGTACATCGCACATATTTACTGATAGAGGGGGGGAGAGAGAGAGAAGACAGTAAAAGAGAAAATACAGTTATTAATATTTTTATTAGTATTATGAATGATTTGTATATGAATGAGTGTACGCATAAGTATTTTTATTTGGGTATTTATTGAAATACATATGGCACGTAAAACTTCATTGGTTGATAAATACAAATAAATAAAAACAAAAAATATTTATGACACCAACAGAACCAAAATTGAAAAAAGAAAATTAAGAGAGAAAAACAGTAGCATAACATTTTTAATGAAAATCCTTTTTTCCTTAACCTTAAAAAAAAAAAAGACAAATAGATTAAATGCAAAGGGCAACATTCATAAAAGCAAACGTATACAAAGTCAAATTGGGAAAAACATTCATTTCATAAGATAACAAAAGTACATTAAGGTAAAAACTGAATGCTACACCATTGTCATTTCTGTCTACCTCTATCTCTTTCTCTTTCTCTCTTTCTCTCTCTCTCTCTCTTTTTCGAGAGTGTGCATGGTTACATTGTTTATGTCTTTGTTATTACATGTTATGTTCCATTTTGTAAAACATTTATAGGACGGCGCTTTCCATGCCCTATAAACTTAAGATGTTACGCTAAACTGTGCCATGTTATTTTACGTTATGTTAAGTTGCGTTATGGCAGTAACTTTAGTATAAATTAACATTAACATCAATAATAATGGTGATAATGACGTTACTCATAAAGACGATGATGATGTTGATGATGATGATGCTGTTGATGATGCTGTTGATGATGATGTTGATGATGATGTTGATGATAATGACAACGAACAATCACATAAAATGTAGTTTCAACATTATGAATTCCATACAAATATATTTTTTTATGTATACGAATGTATTTGCTTAATATAAAAGTTACATTGTTTCAGTTAAAACTATGTAAATGAGCAATGGGAGCACACAAAATTTTATATGAAAAATAGACTAGTTGAGAGCAAAGAAATTTCTATTTAGATTTTACACCCCTTTTTATAGTATTTCTATATAAATGCGTCACAAAATTTGTTTTATTTATAAATGTAAATGTATTTGTACATAAGTAGAAAATTTTATACACCACTAAAGGATTAGTTTTAGTATAGTCAAAATTTGTCAAAATCCTACATGAGTTGGAATTGAAAATGGACCAAATCATTCGCACAAAACGTCAACAATGCATGAAGATGTTTATTTTTTTATTCTTTTTAAGCAAAATTTCATTGCGTTTTATTTGCGTATTATTAATTTTTTTTTTTATTTATTGAATAATTTTTTAAGTCTGAATTCAAAATATGAAACCAAAACTTTATCTAAATTGTATGAAAATGCGTTGCATGCATTCTGGTTGATAGGTATTCAAAATTTACTTTCACTTAATTTATTACTTTGGTATTCTAAGTACTTTTTTCTATTTATTTTTATTTTTTTATATTTGCAAGCCAAAATTTTTGTTAAATTTTGTAGGTATGTGTTCAAGTTATATTTATATAAATTTATATATATAAGTATACATATATATAAAGTATATATGAATTCAAAGGCAATGAAGTGTTAAGCACACTTGAACTTAGCCAAGTCCAGCATTTAATAATATTCAAAAAGATCGCACGTATTAGTTATTTCTCACACTATTCAAATAAATCTATATCTATGCTTATGTTTGTATGTGTGCTTGTGTGTGAGCATATTACATTATACAAATATTATTTTGAAATCGAGAAATTTTTATGAATATTACAATTATTTTTATTCATTTTACATACTTGAGATCTTTCCTCTCAGTTTAATTTTATATTTATTTAAAATTTGTTTTAGTTTCAAATGATTTTGATCTATCTCAATTTATCTATTCATTTACATTTCTTTATTATTTTTTCACCCTCAAGGGAAAGAAAAAGAACCGAAATTGTTCTTTAAAGTTGAAAAGAATTTATGTAGAAAACTAAATTTGTTAATGAACTTATCCGAATTTTATTAAATTATTTTTAAAGAGTTTAATAATAATAATAAAAGTTTGATTCATATTTTTTCGAAGGCGGAATCTAATAAAAATCTGTTAATCTTTTCATTTTTCTTATGGTTACACTGTCTACTACATTTTCTTTATTAATCTTTAAAGGCCTCCTTTAACCATTTAAAAAGGACATGCTCATACTGTTACTACTTTAATTTAATACTTTTAAGCCTGAAGGTCTAAGTAAAAGATTGCAGTTACTTTGCTTTGAGAAAACATAGAAAAACCATAACATTTGGTGCAACTAAACAAAAGTAAACAAAAGAAGAAAAAAAAAGCACAAAAACAAAAAACCCAAAAAGCACCAAAAATGTATTGTAAAATGCGAGATTTTCTTTAGCTGTACACATAAATATTTTCTTACATTCACTCATTTCACCTTTGCTAACACAAACATACAAGCCTTTTAAAGTTTATTTGTATGTTTGTATAATGGCAACTATTTGCAATAAGAGATGTAAAAGTAGAAAATAGAACGATACTAATACCAAAGTTAGAATACCTTCTTTCTTTTTTTTTTGTAAATGCATCGCATCATGTATGATAAATATGTAATATATTTGGTATTTGAAATTTCGTACAAAACAAAAAAAAAATGGATTTTGCAAAATTTCACACCCTACTACCAAAAGAACAAATGACATACGTTACATGCAAGATAACACGTAATACACAATGACCAAATTGATTTAAGCTGTTAGGCAAAGAATTGAATTCATAGGGAATTTTTTACTCTAAACGTTAGAAAAAGAGTTTTTTTTTCTTCAATAATAATTCATTTCCGTTCAGCGTAGTAGCAGCATAATAATAAATTTTTTAAGGCACTTCGATTGCTAGGTATTTTATAAACAAAGATCATTTCGCATCATAGATGAATTTATTTAGAATTATGCATATCATCTTCACCAATACTCATAATCATACCCATCATACCTAACAACACAAGGCAACATAAAATAATGTTTTGTAAAAGGATAAAGTCTTTCAAACGTTGAGTGTATGTTTAAGGCGTTTTCAAAGTCTTTTAAGTATTTCATATTTAGATTACTTGAATTTTAAAGAAACATTCGAATTTTTCGTTTTCTTTCTTTTGTCTCCTCATCTCTCTGTATATAAGAATTTTTAATAAAATACTAAATGTAAGGACTAAAACTGGGAAAAAAAGTATTATATACATTGAAAAACAGTAAATTTATTATTATGATAATTTTTGAATCATATTGAAAGTGACGGGAAAAGAAAAAAAGAATATCAATGGAAATTCAAGTTAAATGAGAAAAGCCATTATGTATGTAAATTTATAATTTTTTCCTTTAACGTACATGCCTTTTTTTTTTAATTAAATTGTAAATAGTAGTTACAAAGCAATAATAACAACAATTATAATAAAGGAGGAAAATATTTTATGATTATTGGGAAATTATGAAAAAAAGAAGTAATAAAAAAAAGTGGCATTTGGCTAAGAACAAATTTGGAATACCATCTTTCTTCTAAAGAATTCATCTAGTCAGAAATTCTTTAGAGTTTTCAGGGTTTTACCTTTGGGAAACAAAGGTCAATAATGCTAAATAAATTTTGTTTGACATTTTTAAGTGATATTTCCAATATTTTGGATGAATAATGTAGAATAAATTTTGAATTGAATTTCAACGTATAAATTGTAGCAATTTTCGATTTCTATCAAGTTGGTCCAAATGTGATTAATTGCCACAAATTTCTTCCAAAATAAAAGTCTAATCAAATATTGGATATCGCTTTTATTGTAGTACAATTGCTTTTCCTTTTTCTGTAAATGTTCAAGCAAAATAAATAAGCCGCCAAAATTTATGTGCTAGACTATCTTATTATTATAATAAGTTAACTGGGCACAATCATAAGCGGCCTTTATCATTTCCGTTTCACGAGCATGCAAATTATAAACTTTACTTGAAGACTTTTAATTGCGAAAGGGAAAACTTTTATTGTTACTTTTTTGTTTGGGTTTTTCTCAATTTCATTTCATCTAAAGTAGAAAACTTAACATTCACATACATATATACATAAACATAAATGTAAATTATTAATTTACGATATACGTCTAAGATGTTTTTCTACAAGTAAAAGCATGAACGTTGAAGGCTCATGCTGAAAGGTAATTAATGTCCTTTTGTGTATGTGTTAGTGTTATATGCACATGAAAATTTCATTAAAGAACAATAAAATTTTATTACTTTTTATTTACTTTTCGATATGAAACATTATAAATTATAAATAAATCCATAAATATTATAAGCACTACGTTTATTAAGTTTACTAAGGTAGATTTATAGACCACCAAAATATTCAGTAAATATTAAAAAAATATGCCATAATAATAAATGAATCCTAACACTCAATGGTCAATTGTAATTTTAATCTGATGTTTCTCTTCTCTTTTGCCCATTTGACTTTTTTTGGTTACAATTAATTTAAGAAAAATGTTCATGTAGTTGCAATATAATTATCTTCCACGCCCTCCACCTTTTCATAATTTTAAATTGATGTTTTAAATGATTTTCTTTATAAATATTCTTGATAAGCATTTTTATATTGAAACAATTATTTTTGCCAGTTTGCTATCCTTCTAAGTTTTTATAAAATATTTCTTTAAAAATTTTGTCAAATTTGGTCAAATGGACCGCTTTTATTTTTCTATTTATTTAAGCGAAATTGTTGAATTCTTTTAAGGTGAACATATCTCACATATAAAAAGCAGTCAAACACACTCATCCAGATGAATTTTTAAATTCCAATTGTAAAGTTTCTGATCATTTGCTACAAACAATTTAAAAATAATTCTAAATTAAGTTAGTACGCGCTGCTTCAACTACTACAAAATATCTGGGGAAAAGTCATTCGAAAATTTCGCTTTTACGAGAAACAAGATTCATATAAAAATAAATATATACTTTTATATATTTACAGGCTTAATTTTTTTTTTTGTTTTCAGTTATAATTTAAATCCGCATAAGAGTTGCGGTAATATCGTATTTCTCTTTTGTGCATATGATTGACAGCGCACCGGGTAAACTTTAATATTGCAATACAGTACTTAGTTCTAATAGTTTTTGTTGTTATTATTATTTATCGCTTTCTTTTTATTTTTTTTTTTGTATTCATGTCCTTTTGTTAAATAACTTTGTTTTTGAAAGTTTTTAGTTTTTGCTTTGTCAATCACATCATTGAAATAATAGTTGGTTGGCAGAGGTTTATTTTTGTTTCAAATTTATATGTATACGGCAGATAAATAATTAAAAGGTATTTTGCCAAGTTTCCGGATTTTTATTAAATGAAAAAATAAATGAGTGATAAAATGTTTTAAGCTCTTTATGTCAACTTAAAAGGTTCAGAAAGTTGAGCATAGTGTAACTGGATTGATTGAGTACAGAGAACTGAAACTTATTGACCCATGTGCTAAAACACCATGAATAGATTTCGTACTCCATTGTGGAATTTTGTGAATAACAATTTTTTTGATTGTATACTTTTTCAATTTCATTTTCCTTAGAGAAATATGCCAAATGATGATGACGATGTCACTAGTACAACATCATCTCTCTCTTGCTTTCTCTGTCTCAAACTCTTTCTTTCACTTGAAAACTGGAAAGTACATTTTTAATATTATTTTAGATATGGGTAGAAGTAGATAATAATTTATACTCGAAGAAAACGAGAATTTTTTTGGCAGTTATGTGTATATTTCAATTCTTCATAAGGCGAACAAAAGTGGTTGAATAAAAATTTTCATACGACCCAAAAAGTGAATCCAAAAAATTAAGCAATATCAAGTAAACGCCTTGTAAAATGAAGTGATTTCAAAAGAATTTTAATACTTTAAAAACAGAAAATTCTTTTTCACCGTTTTTTTTTTTTATTTTATATTATAAAGTATATTATCACAAATTATCACAATTATTTTTGTTAGATATTCCTTTTTTGTATTAATGCAAAAATCTTTTTTCCACATAAATTTTTATATATCTTTTTTGTAAAACATTTTGCCTGATTGTTTTCTCATGTAAACAATTTGTACAAATATTTACATTAGTTTGGCTTTTTAGATTATTTATTATTTATAACGAGAATACATTAGAGTCTATTACATAAATAAAGTTTAAAAGTAAAAATGAGATTTGTACTTTCTTTTAAGTATTACCAATTTTACTTATTTTGTTTAACCAGCCTAATTACATATAAATCGACTAAATTATATAAATAAGACAAATAATATTAATCAAGAAACTAAACAAAAAATAAATAAGTACTAAAAAGCACAAAAAGTAATATATTCCATGCAATGCGTAAAAAGAATTTTCTCTAGGGAAGTTCCTTTTTATTAGCACTATCTAGTGAATTTGAAAAACACCAAGCATAAAACTACTAAGATAAATGTTTTCTATAAGAAACTGTTATTCAATAATAAATTGCAAAATTTCTTATTAAAAAAAACTATTGACAAACAAATATCTTTAAATAATAATAAGGAAATAGTTATTCCCTACATTGAAAATGATGAAATAAATGTTCATAGTATTCACTTGACAAACTTCTTAAACAATTTTATTAAACAATTTACACAACTCAACTCAAATGTAATAAAAATTTCAAGCATTTCTTGATATGGACTTTTTGAATAAGCATCATTTTACTGTTTTTATATATTTAAATACTAAACAATTAAAAAACAGATCAAAAACTTTTCTTTTACTTACCGCCCACAGTTAGTAAAAGTTTTAGTTTTTTATTGCTTTTTTAAGTTAAACAAAAAAAAACATTAAGAATAACAACTTGCTTTTTTTTACATCTTAAATTACAAGTAATAAAAAAAGACAGCTAAACTTACTTTAGAGTAACGACTCACTTTACGTAGTAAATATAGTACAACGTTAACATTCTAAATGGACTGACCAACCAATCAGCCGTATTGACCAAAGGAATATTAATATTTATGTAATTTCTTTATTTCATGTTAAGTTCATCAAATAGAATTGTTACTAAGACATACTTCCGTTCATTTAAAAACTTTACATTTGCTTTTAGAAATTTTTAGAAGAAAATTTAAACAAATATAAAGAAGGGTCTTTTAAAAAAAAAAAATAAGCGAAAAGATTTTTTAACTAATAACTTAATTGATTCTAAAATTGTGAATGTCTAACATTCTTTATACTTGTAAAACTTTTAAAGATAAAGGCAAAATTTTTCTTTCAAAATAAACCAGAGAAATAGAAAATTCTAAATGTATAAGAAATTTTACAACTATTTTTATTTCATAAAAAATTTCATGCTTACAACAATTTGTCGAAATTTGTCTAAATAAATTAATAGAAAAAATTCGAGCACTTGTAAATTAAACATTTTTGAATTATGAGTTTGAATTAAATTTTAACGCTCAAGCAACAATTCGATAATTAGAGTTAGACTTTAAATATTTGTATAATTTTTGTAAATGCATTGAAAGATAAGGGCTTTAATATTTTTATAAAATTGTTGCTTTTTAAGAAAGAAAGTATTACCTTTTAGATTACAATCAAAAAAAAAAAAAATAGAAAGGTATATAAAAACTTTGGCCAATTTCATGGAAAACTTATCCAAATTTTTTTTTCTTATTTTAGGCATAAATTCGGATGTTATTAATTAAATTTCTTACAATATTGAGCACTGTAAAAGGGATACAGAAAACAAAAAGGACTTTTTGCCTTTTAATATGATTTTCTTTTTTTTTATCCACCTACTTATCTCTACTTTAATATTTATTAATTAAATTATTCTTTTCCATTTATCTGATTAAAAAGTTACTTTTTGATAATAATAATAATAATAATAATAATAATAATAATAATAATAATAATAATAATAATAATAATAATAATAATGGTAATGTAACTGAACATATCTTAATACTTTTAGAGTTTAAGGCTTACTTACTTAATATAGTGCTCATGAAATTGTAACCTTTACTTAATTTAATAGGATTAAAATTTATAACAATAATTAGTGGAAAAAAACTCTTTGGCCTAAAGATTTATACATACACATATGTTGGTTCATATTAATAAGTATTTTACTCTTTTAAGATGTGGCAACTACATTTTAAATTTTTCAAGCAAACAGAAATGTTTGAAATGGGATATTAAAAATCACTTGAATCAATTTTAAGCCAATTAAAATAATTTGTAATCGTAATGATGGAATTTAATGAAAATATTTTCAAATTAAGTTTTACTTTTCAATGTACGCAATTTTTATTCAATTACTTTTTATAGGACCTAATACATAAAACATTGAATCCTTTTACTAAGAACTGAGAAATTTTAGATGCATAAAATTTATTATTTTTTATTTCAACTAACAATGCACTGATTTAAACTAAGTAAAAGTAAAAGTTCTTTTGAAGAAGTAGGCTGTTTCCTTTTTGCATAAAAATAATGGGTTATGTGATCTATTTTATTAAAATAGATAGTCACGCCCCATCCATTTTTAAATATCTTTGAGATATTTCTTTCTTTTTTTTTGTTAGAAAAATTTTAATAAAGCAGCTTTAAGAAATCAAAATATTATACTTTTGTTATAGGACTTTAAAACCTATGAATTCTTCGTTGCTACACAAAAGAGGACCAATAGCAATATCATTCTATACAACTGTTTCTTCTACATTAGAGTTAACTTTGTCTCAAGTTCTTCTTTTTTAGTATAACTTTATTTGAATTTGAATTTAAAAATATTATTTCTAAGTGATGTATATATTTTTTTTTGATCTCTATTCATTAAATGCAGTACTACACACTAGCCATTCGTCTGCCATTGCGATCTTTTGTTAATACATTTCATTTATTCAGTTTCATATAAATTTGTTTAATAATATCAATTCAATTCAATTCACTTTCTACAGAATTTCACTTTTTTTTTTTTTAATTTTCTTAAAATAGAATTTTGCGGTGGCATAGCTGTATATAGCACACATATACAAATACATGTAGTATTATAGTTGTATTCACATTTGAAAATATTGATATATAAACAATAAATACATGTATATATACGAAAGAAGAGAAAGAGGAGATGCGATAAGAGCAATTTATTCAACTTTCGAATGAAAAGTAAGAAATTAAAAAGCATATGTATAAACCAATAAATAGAAGAAGAAGAAGAAAAAAATACATACAACAAACTTCTACTTTTTCTTCATATTGTCTCTATTTGCCATTCTCTTGTAAAAAGTCAATTTTTGTATTTTGTTTTACTTCTTTGTTTTTTTTTTGTTGACAAACAAGCATGTTAGAAAATTAGAAAATTACAGTTAAAAGTAAGATCGACTACTAAGTACCCTCCATATCATGCCTTTTTTACACTCTCTTATTCAAGAATATAAAAGGACATTTAAAACCGTTTGATCTGATCTGAATTTAAGTTTATATGCCCAAAACTATCCGCTGAAGTTTATTACCTCATAAAAAAGCAAAAACGAATCAGTTCTTCTGGGGAAAGCTTTTACAAGCCATTTGAAAAATTTCAGTTTACTTTAAGGTATTCATAAAGGATAATTGTGATGATATTTAAATTGGAAAGCCTACAACACTTTGGGTGATACAATGCATTAGCTAGTGATATCAAATCGATAGAGATCAATTTACCAATAAAATTGACAAAAGAAAGTTTACAAAATTTGCTGGAATTGTACAACACTTCAATTGAAGACAATTGTTGAACTTCAACCTAATTGAAATATTCAAATTATACTTTTATCTATTCCATAAAAACTAAAATAAATTTTTCCCATTATTATTGCAACTATTTGTTATTATTAAATATAAAAATTTCTCTTGGATACTTCATTTTCGTGTAAAGTGATTAAAAAACTGAGTTTTTTTCTGATTTCATTTCACCGAATTTTTAATCAAATATCATTGGTGATTTCCTCAAAGTTCAATTTAAATATATTTATTCATTCTGATTATTTGATATATTTGTAAACAATATTTTATATCTTAGACCTACAGAAGTATAAGACATGCTTAACAAAAGATACAAGGTCTTTCCTGTATGGGACCGACTAATATGAGGATATCACCAAAAATAATGAACTATTTCATGCAAAATGTGGATATTGTATGTATGTGTAAATTATACATTTGCGTCATATGTCTAATATTTTTACATTTCATCTTAATACAAGAAATGAAGAGATATTTTGCAATAATATTTGTTGTCCGTATTTGTTTTTTTGCATTTAGTGGGTGACTGTAAATCATAGAAAAACAAGTGGCCAAGACAATAAAATTTAAGGGATTTTTTTATATAAATTTTACTGTTTAACTTTTTCACTATTCGTTTTTTTTTTATAATTTTGGTTAAACTGAAACTCTGAAACTATCGTAAAATATTCTACAAAATTGTGCAAAAGATCTCAGTGATTTTTATTTTGTAGTTTTAAACAATTTTCTTTTAAAATGTTCTTTTAAAATCATTTCATAATTAAAATTTTATACTTTCTTGGCTTGCAAAACTTTTCTTGTATTTTCTTCCTCTTCTTTTTCCTTTTATTTCTACATGCCGAGATCGCGCGTCATACGTCAAATTGAGCAATATTTGCATATATAACATTTTCTTGATATTCGAATTCCTTTTAGCAAAATGATGTGAATTACTTAGCAAACGGCCCCGATTAAATCTAACGTCTCCATATGTTTGTAATTAATAAGCTTATAAAGTAATTTGTAAAAGAAAAGTGGCTACAATGAATTGACATAACTGACATTTTATGTTTATTTATTTCATATTTTTTTTGATGCACATTTTGTGCGAATATTAAATTTTATGTTATTCAATTTTATTCTGTTATGAATAGTTTATGAATAAAGAGAAGATTAAAAAGTGAAACAAAAAAAAGAGGACAATTGTCTTCATGAAATTATTTCACATTATTAAAAGAAGAAAATAATAAACAAAAAAAAATTTGCTCTCTTTTCACTTATTCGTTTTTTTTTTTTTTTTTTGTATTATTCTATTGCAGATTTCAAAGTTCATACATAATAACTTTTTTTTATTATATAATGCATATAATAAATATGTGTAAAGAAAATGTATATGAGAACTAAGTAGCAAGAAGGCAACAATATTTTTTAGCACTTGAAGATAAAAGAAGGAAAACGCATTAAATTTATGACGGTTATTTATTTTGCATACTCTAATTCCTTCTAGCTTCGACTATTTAAAATTCGAAAGTTTCTTCTACCAGTGAGAGTTGGTAGAAAGGAAAACAACAAGCAGCCACATTGATCACATGAGCATCAACATTAACATAATCATAAACAAAAATATTTGTGTTAAAGACCATAAAAAGAAATAAAAGAAGGATTTTAACTTCGCCAGCAGATAGTCTGCTCTATCTTTACTTACATTTTCTCTATTAATACGGTGAAAATTTAACGAAACCTTAAAGTAGAAGAAAAGTGGCAAAAACTTACAAAAAGAATAAGCTTATAAAAGTAATAAGAATTTAAGGTAACAATAATATCAATTAGATATAACGAAAAAGGAAAAAAAAAATAATAAAAGGCAGAGGAGAAAAAATACAAACGAAGGAAGAAGGAAGAAGATAAAATATAAATAATTTGTTGTTGTGAAATTACAAACGGTTTGAGTGATTTACATAAAAAAAAAACCGTCGTGGATACTGAAGTTAATGTTGGCAGTGGTAGCGGGGATTCTGCTTTGGTTAATGATAGTCATGGTGGCGGTGATAATGGCCTGGGTGGGTGCAGTGAACATGGACGTGTATCTACTGCCAATAATGTGCCGGCAACTGCCGCTACAATTAATGGAGTTGGCAATGGTAATATCAACTGTAACGGCTTATTAACGATAACGTGCCCAACACAAACACCACCCTATCAAAGATTAACCAAAGCCTTACAATGCGATGCAAGATACGGGCAGGAAGTAAGTAATATTTTTATATACGAAGCACAAATGCTAAAACGTAAAAACATTCGATAATCGATTAGCAAATAAAACTTAGAAAAACAACAGACCAAAAAAGAAGAAAAAACAAGGGGCAGGCTATGTTTGCAAAAAGGTCGTTTTCTAGGTTAGTTAGAGTTCAAATTTATTGAACTGAATAATTTTCTTATTTCTCTCCACAATTTTTTTTTTATTTGTTTTTCATATTATTCACGTTGTACTATTTTTCTTTATTAGACTTAATATTTTAGTCTGTTTGTATTATATTTGTAACATTTTTCATACCTGAAAAAATCAAATGATTAATGGTTCACATTAGAATTCAATGGAACAGCCGTGTTCTGTTTTTGTAGCTTATTCTCAATTGAATGCACTTTCTTGTGTCTTAATGGAAAAATTAAGAATCAACCATTTAATGTAATTACTTCTCGTTCATTAACTAACTAATTAAATTTGTTGAATTTCTTGATGGTCAGAAAACTTCATATTTTACCTCAACATATATCAAAAATCAAAAAAGAAGCAAACTAAAATTCTAAACTTTCATTTTCTAATAACATTTCCAAAATTATTTCACGTTACTCACATTATAATTTATACATATATTTTTTTCGTAATTTTTTTGTTTAAAATCACGTACAAATATTTACTTATTTTGTTATGTAAATGTATAGAATTTTTTAAACCATGCCACAGTTGCGGTAAATAAATAAATATATGCAACAAACGCGAGATTTTTTTGGAAAATATTTATGCAAAGTACATACTACAAATGCATATTTTCCAAATAAAAATATTTTGTGATTGCCTTATAAGGAAAAAAGAACAAAGACTAAAGTTTACTTTAAATGTAAAAAGAACTTAATTTCATGAAACTGAAATTTCCATATTACCTCAAGTAAAATAATAAAACCAAAGTATACAAATGTAAAGGACTGAGAAGAAGAAGAAGAGTCTGAAAATTTCATGTGATGGGTTCAGATAAACTGAAACTTATTAAATTGCGCTAAAAATAATCCATAACCAAAGTACTTGAACAGGCTTCAAACAAGCAGACAAATGGCTTGATATGCATTCAGAAAATAATAGGTATTTATCCCATACTTTTTTCAGGCATTGTACGCACACTTTTAAACCTTTATAATTTGTGTTGTGTAAGTTATAATTAACAGAACGCTCAGTGTAATTTTAGGGGCGTATGAGTGTTGTAAAATTCAAAAATTTCTATATTTATGTGGTGAAATTTTTCAGGTAACAATTGGTCGACGTATTGGTTTGTACAGGTTTTGTGGCGATATTGGCCGTGGTAATTTTTCCAAAGTCAAATTAGCTGTTCATCAGTTAACTCGAGGTAAGTTACATTTCATTTTTATACGATTTTTTGTTTGTTTTATTCCTCTTTATCATTTTTTTTTTTTGTTACAATTGTCATATTTAATGGAAACTAGACAAAGTTGCCATAAAAGTAGTTGATCGGGCTGGTTTAGATAGTAAAGCTCTACGTATGTTATCAAGTGAAATTTCCACACTTGAATGTGTTCATCATCCTAATATTTTAAGGTAAAATACAAAAATTTCCACATTACTTATATTTTCCTTTTCTATAAGTAATATTCATTAATTATATCATGCATTTATTACTTATTTATTATTAAATTCACTTAATTAAAATATAAATTTAAAATATAAATTTATAAGTAGTTGAGTAATAAAATTTATTTTTGATTAAGGCAAATGTTGTATTAATTGCATTTTAAGAAGCGAATACACCGGACCTGACTTGTGTATTGTTGTTTATTAAAAAAGTTTTATATAAATACTTTACGAAATATTTTTTAATTAAGAATAATTAATGACGTAGTAGTGCTTTTCGCTAAACCTCTTGTAACAAGTATTAATATCATTGGAAGTTTTTAACATATCATTGAATTTTAGTATTCTCAATTAATACAATCATTTCTATCCTTATGGAGATTATAATACTTGCTACTTGCACAGCACCTAAAACATACTTTTGTCATAGATACATAAGGGCTTTTTAACTTTTGAGAGAGAGCTATTAAGTGAAACTACTGAGTTCTTAGTTAATAATATCCTGAAAAGCGTAAGATACTTTTGTAAGATCTTGTTCATGAAGTTATAGATTGTTTGATTCATTCATTATGTGAAAGGATGTATTGGACGTCACCGCAAAACTGTACCATGAGTAGGAGTTATAGGTAAACCTCATGCATTTATTTATTTGTTTATCGTGTAGCCGCTCTTAAAGAGGGATAATTCTAAGAATAAAGAACAAGAATTAAAACAATGTACTCTGCAAGTATTGAGGCAACTTTTGCCTTAAAGAAAATTAATTTTATTTAATTAATTTAGTATAATAAGTAATGTAATTAAGTACCAGCAATAATTTTATGTTTTGTTCTAAGCTCATTTCATTTTATTAAACAACAAATTTCATTAAACATATGAATTAAAAGTTTGTTTTTGTTTGACAATATTTTCTTTCTCTTCTCTCTTCCAAAAAATAAATTAAAAGACTTTTTGAAGTTATCGAAACACTGGGACGTGTTTATTTGATAACTGAATGGATACGTGGCGGCGAATTATATAATCATATAACGCAAGGTGGTCCATTACGTGAAATACACGCAGCACCACTATTTAAACAATTGTTATTGGCTGTGAAACATATGGTAAATTATTATATAACCTTTTACTATTGTTACTGTTACCAATTGTTGTTGTTATTCTCATGTGATTATTATAACAGTTCAATATTAAACACTAGCAACAGCTAAAAAGGCATATACATGTTCTTATTGCTCTTATATTAGGAATTTTATATTGCTTCATGCATAAATAAATATAAAACCCTTCGCTTTTAATGCTTAACTTTTTTTTTTAATTTCTTCATTTTCTATCTCTCTTTCATTCTGTTATTATGTTATTATCTGTTTTTTGCAATGCATTCCAATCAATTCAATTTTCAATAGCACAATTTAGGTTTTGTACATCGCGACATTAAAGCAGAAAATGTTTTATTATTATCTGAAGATCGTTTAAAATTGGCTGATTTCGGTTTCAGTACACAATTAATTAACGGTAAGTGTGTAATTAAAAATACATTTAAGCTGAATTTTATTATATTAATACCATTAAAAATTTAGTAATTTGAATTGATAACATTTAATTCAATTTTCTTGCATACACACTCCGATTGTTGTTATTATGAATATAACTGACTTTCGTATCAGCCTAAAATTGTATAATAATGTATAATATATTTCCCTAGTGATATAAAATAAACTATATTAAATAACTATATTAAATGAATTATTAACACATAATAATACATTTCACACTTTTATCCATACTCTCGAGCATTAAATATATACAATTTATGAAATATTGTTTTTATATGAGCAAAACTTTTCATTTGATATTAATTTATGAGAATTCAAATAAAAAATGCTTAAATCATTAATTTTATATACCAAAAAATATTCTGCTGAAGTATAAATAATAAAATAATAATAAAAATGTTCTATAATACATGATAATAATATTAAGGATATGACGTCATACAAAAACAACTTATGCTTATTTGGATTGATACCTATTTAAATTAGAGATAAGTGTACACTTTTTAGTATGAAAATTGAAATAATTTTTTAAATTGTCTACAAGAAAATATGAATAATTCTAAATTGATATAATTAGATTTATCCTACATTTATTTTCTCTTCTGGCTCTTCTGTTTTGAATACGTTTCCAACTATAAAAATTAAGCTCAAATTAATTTTAACTATTTAAATATTTTTTAAAGTATTAAAATTATGATTAAGTAAATGAAGGTTATTTAACATTAATTCGTACAACTTGATATACGAATAAAATTAATAAATAAAAAATATTTATTGTTTTAATAATTTATTATTAGATTAGTAAATGTTATGTCAGCCGTCATCGGCATGAAAATTTGAGTAGTTTTATTTTAAATTGATTTTATTATTTATATATTTGTTATTAAGTCTTGATAGTGTCATACCCTTAAATTGTCATATATTTTTTATTTTAAAATAATTTGTTTCATAATATTTGTTTAATCTAAATTATTAGCACCTGATGTATTATTTATATATTTAAAAACATCATAATATTATTATGATTTTATTGCTTTAGATCTGTAAATTGCCATTAATAAGGATATTTAGAATTTGTTTGTCCATCACAAAATAATATTTAATATATAACAATAAAACTATTTTATAGTGATGAAATTATCATACAACACAATTGCTTCCTAACTTAGTTTGGTCTCTTTAATTCTACTTCTTCTTCTTTTTCTTATTCTTTTTCTTTTTCTTTCCATTAAATACATGAAAAATTTTTCAACTGGCTTACTTAGAAAAGTTATGAACAATATGAGTCACTTTCTATTACGCTTTAAGTTTCCTGCAATCAGTATAAAATGTACGCTTCAATATATTCCTAAAATAAAGGAAATTTCATTGTCATAATTTCTTATTACTTGAAAAATGACTAAATATTTCATTTTGGTACTTAGATTCAACAATTAATATTTCTTACACATATTTTTATTTTTAGTACTTTCATTTTAAATGAATGTAATTTTGAAGGTACTAAATATACTCAAATTAGAAATTACATTTTTGAAAAATTTGCATTAAAACATCTATGATTTTAACATCATTAAGTCTAGTTTATTAAACAGACTTTAAGAATCGTTCTTAGTACACTTTTACCAAAACTCTCAAATTATTACTATAATTATACTTTTGAAAAACTAAACATATTTCGATAAATTTGAGAATGGGAAGGTTGGCTTAAAGTACACTTGTATTAGTGTTTGCATGAAATTTTTTTCATAAATAAGATATTTGGTTTGTTTTTGTATACGTAATATATTAAGAAGAGTATAATATGGCATTAAATAAGTAAATAACTTAGTAGTAGTATCATATATGAAAAAGTTATGCACAAATATATTATTTTTATAAAGCCATTGTACAATAGATAAAAAAATATTATACCCTTCTTAGTGTATAAAATGTATGCTGAGCACTCTCATATAACAATCCCTTAAGCTCTATCTGTCCTATTCTATTTTATACTTGACAACATTTTGACATTTCTTTAACAATTTGTTGGAAATTTTTTAATGAGAACACGTATCATATCGTAATTTATTTTGTTTTGCCTTTTTGCTTTTTTTTCTGGTATTGCTTAAACACACAAATATATACATAAAATGTATATGTCTGTTGAATTAGGTGCTAATCAAAAGTTGGATACATTTTGCGGTTCACCGCCATATGCAGCACCAGAATTATTTTCTGATGATCATTATATTGGAGCACTGGTAGATGTCTGGGCATTAGGTATTTTGTTATATTTTATGGTAGTTGGTAATATGCCATTTCGTGCGCCTACCGTACCAGGACTTAAAGCGGCCATATTAAAGGGTGATTATCTATTACCTGGACAACTTAGTTTACCCTGCATAAGACTAATACGTAAGTTCAAATAAAACTATTAATTATTGCTGCACTTTATGCGCTAATTAGTCATCTTCTATTGGTGCGCAAATTTTTTTTATATCTAAAACGACTTGAAATTGATGTGCATCTTATTATGTTCATTTACTTAAGAATTCTCCAAATTGCTTTAAATATTTTTGTCCGCTTGTCTGATATTTTTGAGAAAGAAGGATCTAAAATAGACACTATCGAATGCCTATTACATGACCACCTTCCATGGTAATTTATATGATAGAAAACAATTGTATGATAGTAATTTAAAATGTCAAATGTATTTTGATGAAAGCCGTTACAAATTTTGGTTGGTCCATATTTTGTCCTACCCCCTCCTCTACCCTGCCTTGGCGCCATAGCTGCATTGTTCACTTATTATCAGCTTAAGAGACAAGAGAAGGATACCTAAAAGTCATTAATGATCGACTAAATCATTTTTACTTGTTTCAAGTGAGAAACTTTTGAGTAGTGCAAAGTGTAAAATATTTTATATCATTGGCAAAAGTTCCATGGATAGTTTAATGCCATTATAAACTATCGTCAAAGTAATTTAAAAAAAAATTGCATAAAAAATTTGCAGAATATCTAACAGTATGAAATACACATTATTTATATATTGTAAAATATATTACATAGTACGATACTATTTAAGGCATTAAATAATAAGTTGCTATAAAATTAAATAGTAATACAAATTTTTATATTTAAAGTTTTTGCTTTCAATTTTCAGAACGCATTTTAATTCATATACCAAATCATCGTCCCACAATTGATGATATGATTCACAGTCAATTTATAACTTATCCAAAATTAAGTGTCGATTTAATGCAATATGAGATTAATTTAGGTACAAAACCCGTGAAACGTTCCGGATTTTGGGTACGAACAAAATCTCGAAATCTTCACAAACAATATTCATTGCGTGAACGTTATATGGAAGTGACAAACAAACTGCCCATACATGTTAATACAAAGTCCACAGATGGTATATTTGTTGATAATTTTTTACATCCAATCGAATTATCTAAAGATTTCACTATGGATGGCATAAAAGATATAACAAACACTATTACGCCCAAACGTAGCACTAATTTCTTATGCGGTACATTGAAAAAGAAAATTGCCCCAATTAATAATGAAAATGAGCAGGAGCAACAACAGAAACAACGCTTAGGTAATGGTGGTATCTACAATTGTAATGGTGGTAGTAAATCTAATTGGAATACGGTTATACCGTTAGATTGTCCTCTATTTAAAAACTATGATACAGAAACTGGGCATTTTATTATGATGCCAACAAGTGCAGAAGATTTGAGTAAACTGACTCAATTAGAATATGAAGCACGGCAAATTTTGAATGGTTTTGGCATTACATCCGATATGTTGATAGCGGCAAAAAAAAGTGCACCACGTAATGATATTATTGGAGCATATCGAATTGTAATAAATCGTTTACAGAAACAATCGTGGCTGACACGTAAACATGTTGAGCTGGCACTACAAGAAGTGCCAAAAGTTAATCGAAAAATTGATCGATCTTGTTGTATACTGTAGAAAAATATATATTTACATTCATATACATACATAAGCAACAACATGTACGCGGCCAAATGTTATATCATTATGTAGTCGTCCCTTTCCCTCTTTTAACTACTCTTCCAATTGTTAACAATCGTATAGAGTCAATACTAAGCCTTCATAGTTGGTTTAAGCTAACAGCATATCCATCATCTTAATGCCATTTTAATATAATTCAGTTTCAGTATTACGCAATATTTTCCGGCATCTTTTTTGTGACAATTTTACAAATCAATTTTAAAATATTATACAAATGTTCATTTCGTTGCTTTACAAAAGAGAAAAAATCTACATTCTGATAAAAATTCTATATACAAACTGTGAATATTCTAAATTTCTTTGCATGATGCATGGAAAGTTTTTTACTTTTAAACATTTGAAGATTTTTTAATTTATTAGTAAATGAACAGATACAGCTTCCAATATAACTGCTTCATTTTCTTAATTTTTTATTCATTAATTAAAAGAAAACCAATAAAATGTAATAATAATTGAAAAAGAAATCATGAAAAAAGAACTCGAAATACTTTTCATCTGTTTATTTTTATTCTAATTCCTCAAGTGTAATTCCTGAAGTGTAATAAAAAACCATTTAAACGAATTTTATTGAATATCATTATGCTTGTAATGTCTCACAAATTTTTTTTTTTTATATACATAAACAGACACATATGTTTTATTAATTTTGCAGTCTTTATTTTTTTTTTTTTTGCATTCCAAGTCTTCCAGTTATTATGCTACGCTGTCTTAAGATGATGGATATCGTTAGAAAATGTGCCACATATATTATTTAAGTCAAAAGACAAAACAAAAGAAAAAACAGTAACATAAATTAGAAAAACAAATAAGTGTAACTTTAAAATAATTATAATTTAGTGAACAATACTGTGAACAGCCCAACAAACAAACAAATGAAGACAAGAAGAAGACAGATTGTACAAGAAGACCAGCACAACAAACTAACATCTTAAAATATAATTGATCTCTCTCTCTCTCTCTCTTAACTCTTTTAAAGTGTTTATACACACACACACAACTATACATAATATTATATAAAATAGTCAGTTCTAAATACATACAAGCGCATATACAAATATATTTAAAGAAACGGTATTTAAACAAAAAAAGAAAAAAATAATAATAATCCAAAGAAATATAATAAATAATAATTTTTTATAGTATTTGTAGAGTGTGCGAAATAAAAAAAAGATTAAAAAATAATAATACAAATGAAACTTTTGTAGTCAATGAGAACAATATTGAATATTAGAATATTTTTCAAATAAATGTAAAAATTTATTGTATTTAAGCAAAGTAAAAAGTTCTCTTAATTTTTTAATCACTTTTTAACTTTAATTTTATTTTATTTTATTTAATTACTTATTATGAAAAATTTGTTACTCCCATGAAGTAACAACATAATTTTTCATGTTGAATTTTTTTTAAGTTTTTTTTTTTTATGAATACATCTTTATAATTGGGTGAAGTATGGAGAAGCAAAAGACGAAATTAAAAGTAAGAAAAATCATATAAATTTAATAAAAACCTTTACCAAAGCCAAAAAAGAAATAAAACCAAAACAAATTATGTGATCTTCTTTTTTAATACTAAAGTTTAACTTGATTTGGGTAAAATAATAAAAAGAATTAAAATTCGCCAGAAATATGGGGGCTTGTAAAGTGAAAGTCAAAAAAAAAATCCATTTTAAATCCGCATATCAGTTATAGATTAAAAATCTATTGTGCTTTAAAACATCAACTTCAAACATAATGTTTCTTACTAAATGTATCACTCTATTTAATTTCTTTGTTTAACTTTCATTTTTTAAATCTCTTTGAGTACAACTTCTAATTAGTGAGATTTCTATTTAATGCGCAAAATCAAATTTTATATGAAAGTATACAACTGAGATGATGAGCATATGAGTCAGTTTTTACTCAAGGCCTCATATAGGCAGATATAAAAGTATGTAACATTAATTAAATGAGATATGAAAAACGTGATATTTATTCTCTACCATACCTCAATGTATGAAACAGAATAATTGAAAGTCAAGTGTTGAAATCATCTAAATTTATCTGCCTGCTTTCAGTTAGTTGTTTTCTTTTTTACTTTTTCTTTAGCATGTACTATAAGATATTCTTATGAACTTTAATAAATTGATGTGCTTTGAAAAGTTTGAATTAAATGATATCAAAGCAATCTTATAATCATTGCAACTTAGTTCATTTATTGTAAAGGAAAAACTGTGCACATTTTTCATGAAATTAGCCTTAAATAGAATTAAACTTGTTCTAGAAATCATTCATTTATTTTCCTTAGATAAAGAGTCGTTCAAATTTTTCCTAAATTGATATTCCTTTTTGAATTCCTTCTATATATAAGCACATGGAGCCAGCAATTTAAAAGCCAACCATTACTAATTTCACTTGCTACTTTTCTAATATTACACACCACTAAAATAAAATGTGCCCCCATACGTGAAAGTATAATATTTCTTGTGTACTTTTTAATAAAAGAAAGAATCGAATAATTAAAATAATACTGTTCCATGTGATTTGGTCGAAATTCATATAAATTTTTATATAGTAAATTTAAAGTTTATGGAGATAAAATCTAAGTGATATTATAAAAAAAAAAATTGAAAGAATGTTACGGCAATTTATTTATTTTCTTAGTGTAATCACTACTCTCGCTATTATCGGTATTTAATACTTGGTCGCATCAATCGTAACGTTTTTACGCAAATACTTTTACGCACACATAATCACATAAAACCATAATTCATTAAATTTTTTAAGCCAAAAAAAAGCACAAAGCAATTCCCATTAATTTTTATATTCTATTGTTTTACTAATATCGAAAGCATTTATAAAGAGAATAAAAATATTAAAAATTTATTTCATCAATTTTATCGCTACAGTAATTTTTGACATAATAGTTGACTTTTTTTTTTGTTCATTGATATTTTTCCCCGCATTTTTTTATATTTTTAATTGAACGCATTTCCGTGTTTTATTGTTAAGCTTAATTGTCATAGAAATGGACTAGAGAATATGCTCTCCACGTGTGCAACATATCGGCCAATAAGTATAACCAGCCAGTTATTTTTTCGGACTTTTATGTTTTATTGATTAAAAAGGCTTTTATAATACTTTTCAATATGGAAGAGCACAAGAAACATTACTTGGTTCCAAAATGCAAGAGCGATATTCAAGTCAAGTTCTTGTTGCTGGCGATTACTTTAATTTAAATTGATAGTCTTAGATAAATTTATTTCAACCGATTGTTACAGATCATACTTAAACAGTTCAAAAAGTTTTCTGAAGTATCAGTCTGCAGTCATAGCAAAAGCAATATTAAAATGTACCTTACGAAACTTGATACGGGCTACAAGTCCATAAGACTTATTCTTATTGTGTTTATAGTGAACTCCTACATACACGAACGAATTTTATTTAAATGATGATTTAATAAAAACTAAATAAAAAGTGATTTACTTGATTTAATAAATTTTATATAAAATTTACTATTAAAAATATATATATGTAAAAAGGGAAAGCCCTAACGTCAACAAGAACAAATGTAACAATTGTAACAGAATAAAATGCAAGGAATTAAAATGTTAAAATTTTAATGAACTAATAGCAATAAAGTTAAATTGATAATAATTTTTTTTGCTTATAATTTTTTCATGTAAAAAGCAATTTAAGCTAAAAGCTAATAAATGCAATGATTTATTTCTATGAAATCTTTTAGAAAAAGTGTTTTAAGCAAATGAAATAATGCATATGCATTAAGTGGATTCCCAGAAAGAAATAGAAAATAAATTCTTGAAATGAATCAGTTATTATCATGAATTCTTAAACTTTCATAAATAAAAACTTATTAAAGTGGTTCCGTTTCTTGCCTCATATGAAACTTATGCATGTGTAATATATTTAACAAAGCGAATTGCTAAAGGGTAGCACAAAAGATACATTGCAAAAATTCAAGGATATTCTTTATAAAGTCCTGGAAATTAAATTTCCCACACTCAACGAAAAGTGTGTTAAATTGTAAGTTCTCCGAAATAAATTAATATTTAAAATTCCAAAAATTAATGCATTAAAAATTCATGCAAATTAATAATAATTTAGATTTAATAAAAGGAATGTCAGAATTAACACTGGTCTACATATCGCACCACTTAAAATAGTTATGAAAAAAGGGTGTAAACTCTGTCTCTCTTTGTCTACTTCATAAAATTTTTTGTGAAATTTTAATAAAATATTGAAATGGTAACAACAACAATATCTTGGCCTAAAAAAAAAGAGGCCAAAAGGATAATAAACACAAATATTGATCTGCTTTGAAAATTATAAGTATTAGCTGTGTCTCACACTGCTGATCATCCAGAATATAATAAGCAAATCATGCTATCTAAAATATATCGATTAATTAAAGTTTCATTATCAAAATCGCCTTTTAAATTTTGTACTTTTAAAAGTAGATGAAATGGGACAAACTTTCATTGTTTTCTTATTTTTAAATTCTTTTATGGAATAGATTTTAATATTGTTGTTCGAAATGTAGCATAAAATTCCTCATAATAAATCTATGAGTGATATTTTTACTAAATAAAGCGATTTATTTTCGAATTAATTTATAATAAAAATATTATTTATATTAAACGAAATAATGTACAGTACTTAAAAGTCGGCTTGATCGTTTTAACTTATTCTTTCTTTCAAGTAGAAAAATAGTTTATGTATCTCAACTCACTATGGCATTATAAGCTATGATGATTCACTCATTCTTTTTTTTCTTTGTTTTGCTCCTCTGTCTCTATTTTCCCTATTTTCCCTTTGTCATAGATTATCTGCCTGTTTTTCATTCATTTATTTACTAATATTAAATTTTGATTATACATTTAATAGCACACAATATAAAATTTTCAACACATACGTTTACGAGATACGCAAATATAAAACAAAAACTAATATTTTTAATGAGCAATTTAACGACAATAACGAAAAGCAATTTCACGAAAATAACGAATAGATTAGAAAACAGAAGTAGAAAGCAACAAATAAAAAGAAAGCAAAAAGATAACATGAAATGATCTTTGAAAGTATGCTGAAAGGCATACTCAAATTGTATAATAATAGAAAAACGCAACAGTAATAATCAAAAAAAAAAAAAAAAATCATTTATTTGATAAGTAAAGCATTAAGAATCATTCATTGTATGCTTTATAAATATATAAATTCAATGTAAACTCTTTTAATTACAATATAAATAATTTATTTTGCCATTAGAGTATTTAGGTCAAGACATTGAAATTTAGGAAATTAAAATTTTTTGATTTTATTCATCAATACAAAACTCTTTTTTGGTGCTAATGAAACTTTTCGATGTTTTCTTTTGTTACAGTATAATTTGTTTGTCTTATCAAAATAGATTAAGAAAATTCTTTTTGATATCAAAGCAAAGGCCAACACTTACTAAGTTACAATTTTGCAAAGGGCCTTACTTTAAATAACAATCCAAGGGGTCTTGTATTAAATTGATGTGTAAAATCCATCAACTTTTTGGAAAATTCACCATCTGGATCTGATAATTTTATGCGATATTTTCATGGTTAGAAATAAACAGAGTAAAATGTGCCTTGATAAATACGAATGCTATGTTTTTGATAATAATTTGAAATGTAATTAAAACGCCTCTACATTTTTAAGTATTCTATTCAAATGTATTTCATATAAAAATCTATAAAAAAAAAATTTTCGTAATTTACAATGTGCTTAGATGAAAGCTATATTTAAATCTGTACTGTCATTAATTAATGAATTAAGTGTGACAATTTAATTAAGCTTTTCAAATTTTACAATGCGAGAAAAGTACAACAATTAAATGTGTAATTATTACAATAATAATGATTTTATAAATTTTTACTAATTAACACTTAACAATTTTATTCAATTAAGTTAGATAAAAGTATTTGCCTTTTATAATTAGTGTCATTATCCAAAGATTTATTATTACTGTTCAAATGCAATTAATTTATCAAATATGTCGTAAAATATTTTAATAAACATTTTAAAAGGAAAATCTAAAATAACTTCATATCATTTATTAAGGGAAATATTAATAGAATTTTTTTTAATGGCATTTTATTGAATTCTTTTCTCAAGTTTACCGTTTTCTTACTTAAAATCAAATTTTTTATTCTTTTATCAAGTATTCTCATTAATTTTCTTCTTTAAATAAACTACCAAGTAAATTAGGTGAAAATTATTCCAAAACTAAGTAAAATAAAAAACTTTTATTTATATAAAAATATATACAAATATGCTCGACTTTATATTACCCTGTCAAAGTCAAAGCAACACTATTAACAGCAACAATTCATTAAAATATTTTGCTTTCTACTAAAAGTCATTGTTGTTTTTGTGGTTATTATTATTATTATTGTTGTAGTTGCTGTTCTGCCATGTACATTTTTTTCCTATTTAAAATTTTTATGTTTATTTTTTTGGAAATCCTGTCGTAAAAGCAATATCTTTGGAACGCATACGCAGCATGAACAAGCATAAAGTTCCTTATTCGTTTTTTTTTTACATTTTCCTTTTCATTTTCTTTTATATACATCCTATGCATACACATAAAATCATATTTAAAAGCATTTTTATATGCGGGATTTTTGTGTTGGCGGTGATGTGTGTGTGTGCGTCTTTTTTTTTGGTGTTTTTTGTTGATTGCACACGTATATAAAGTGTATTCACAGTTCTTGCGCGTAATATCAACCTGGAATAATATCATCCGCAACATATGCTTTATGACAAAAAAATGCGAAAAGATTTGTTTTGATTTTCTTTTTCTTTTTTTTTTTTTTTTTTTGTATAAATCTATTTAACAACGTGATTATTAACGCGAAAGTATTTTACAAGATTATATATTTAATTTAGCAGTTACTCTTGTTTTTCTTTTGTTATTTGAAGAAATTGTATATTTAAAACAAAAAACAAAAATTTCTCTACAAAATGGTTGAGTAAGTAAGTAGTAGAGTAGAAACAAAATCTTTGGAAAATAATATTCTCATAAAATCATCTGAATTTTCAATGTGTTTTGCAATTTTTTTCTTAAGAGCTAAACTTGCCTCTTAGCATTAGTAAATTGTTGCCATGAATTTTTTGTAATATAAAATTTTGAAGTTTGCAAATTCTTAAGCACATTTAAATCAGTCAGTATGTGTGAAGAATTCAAGTAGGGAAATTAAATGTTTTTTTTATAGGCAAACGCTATTAAATCAGCCTGTAAATATTTGAAGAGCGATTTTCTAAGTGACATGACTTACTAAATAACATAATAAACACACCATATAAAACAAAAATACTCGCAATAAACGCCTTAACGCCTGACTTAATTAGATGATTATGGCATAATAAAATCAGAGATGCTCATACATAATATATGAAATATAATGCATAAAAATCTCTGTATTTGTTAAATATATGACGCCATAAGTTCTTTATGCAATTATCATGTCATAATGTGTGCGTATTATATTAGACTAGCAAAATAAAACACACTGTATGCCAACATTTTTGATGTAAAATGCTTTTATGTTTTATGCTATGTACTTTACATGGATATTTATGTAGTTATGCAATCATTTGCAAAATCATTCTTTTGCTTGTTTTTTTGTTGCTTTTTTCTTCTTTTTTCTTTTTTTTTTTTTTTTTTTTTTTTTTTTTGAAATGAAAGACAAGTTTCTGTATGATCAAACATGCTTGAAAGTCTATAATTAAGTCATTTACAAGGGGAAAATAAATTAAATTACTAATCGAGCAACCTAATAGTTACAAATACAAATACAAATACAAATATTTAACAGTTAGGCGCTTTCGATAAAAAAAAGCATGTTATGTACATATTCATAAATATATAAATATATATATATTTTGCTCGTTGTCACACCTAAATTTTATTTAATTCTCTCTTACTCTTTAGTTCTCTCCATCTACACTTTTATATCATTCGCACCATTCACATTATTTGCTGTAATCATTTTAAATAATTTTATAGTGTTATCATCACAATTGTCGTCATTATTATTATCATTATTGTCATTATAATCATTATTGTATTCTCTTAAGTATGTTCCAGAATAGTTTTGTATCCGTTCGCTTATGTTCTAAATAAATAAATGCATGTATTTTCTATACACAGTTATACACATATTTAAAGTACATTTTGTGCCATGCCATAGTCATTTTGTGTAATTAGGTTTTAATGATAGTTTGCGGACCAGTTGATGATTATTTAATGTTACGGACATATGTCTCATGCATGCTTACAATATATGAAATAATAATTGTGAATTGCAAAATTCAAATAACAGGAAACTTAGATTTAGAAATATAGAGCACACATAGAATAATAATTTATTCTATAAAAAGGATATACTTAACAAATATTGATTTATATAACACTCAGAAAAATAAAAATAAAAAATTACTCCATACCATTCAATTTAATCTGTCTGCAAAGCTATTTCATATAATTACGTTAAAGATCATTTCTTTTATTAGCAAAAATTAACTGATTTGTAAATTCCGGCCTATTCAAACATTTTAGGCACAAAAAGAAAGGGAAGCAAAATGTAAAATGTAAATCTGTTTTTAAGAATTTGCCCATAAAAATTTACAATTGGACTGAAAATAGGGCCATATAAAAAGAGCATTTATTGCTTATTTTATCTAACTTAATGGATAATTGATAAAGGAAAATGTTTAAAGCGTTTACTTTTAGTATTTTAAATAAGCATTAAAACGATTCTTTGTTTATGCAAATAGAAAATATTTCAAAGAAATAAATTCATTTGTATAATAAATAAGTCATAAACGACAATTTCAAAATATACATTTATACAGAAATTTCCTTTAAATTATAAATTTATATGTAAAAATTTTACTTTTTGCATTTTCAATTGTACATATTATTTTGATTTTCGATATGATTGTCGATATATTGTTTATATATCATGTAAATGTATTTATGTATGATATTTTCTGTCACACTGATGATAATTTCTTTTGTTACTTGAATTGTTCAATTGTAATAAATTGAATAAAATCTTTGTTTGATGTCGTTAACAAGAAAGGAAAAAAAAAGAGATAAATAAATGTATTATTTTTTGCCGCACCATAAGCAGAAGGAAATTGTTAATTGTAAATATATGAGAATTGTCTATATATAAATTTACAATAATAATAATCATCAATAAGAATTGTAATAAGAAAGAACCATGCAGAAGATGTTGCCTTTAAAATATATGAGATATAATAAAATTGAGGAAACAAGAAATTAACAATTTATTATCATTTACTTGAAATTGTTAAACTTGTCGAGAGAGTATTCCCTTTTTGCCATTTTCTCTCATTCCTTTTCTTATTTCAGGCAATTATTATTGTAGGCAACCATGTGGAAGATGATTTGTTTGTTTCTTTTCTTCTTAAAATTTTTTCAGCTTCAACAATTCAGTTCACTTTTAATACAAAGTGTTTTAATACAAAAATTCTTAATTTTTCTATTGAGCCAAAGCCTCAAAAAAAAAACCAAATTTAAAAAGTTTTATTGTATAAAGTCATACTTCCATTTGCTTGATGTTTGCGTTTTTATAAGCCTACAAATATGCCGTACTTTTTGTAAATAACGCTGTGATAAAATATAAATCATTAATATTAGCAGAGTTTGATTTGCAAGCATAATTTTTATTAGAATTTTTATATTGATCTCTTAAGATTAATTATCAATTAGTAAATGGATATATCGTCAATACATTTATGGGTATAAATTTAAAAGGAAGGCCATAGATAATGGAAATAATTGAAATATACAAAGAATCTGTGTAATTGTATTGTCAAGAGGCCACAATAACTCAATTTGACAGTACAGCTCCTTCCCTCTTTGTACATGTACATGTGTATTTATGTTATTATGCAAATGTCAATTAAATCACATAAAATAAATTGTGCAAAAATTTTTCATTGTATAAATAATTAATAAAGTAAAGAATTTTGGTGATGCATTTTACTTAAATTGAGTCCAATATCAATGTATAGATTCTAACCTCTTTATAGTGTATCTGTTTTCTCGTTTACCTTGCTCTAGGTGTTGTAAACTATGGGGTCATTAAAAAAGTTATTGTAACCGTCTAACATTAAGTCTTTTAAAAATTGAAAACTGTAACAGCAGAGTTTAAAAAGTGAAAAATAAAAAAATATATAATGATAATTTATGGATCTGAAAAAGTTTATCTGTTTATTTATGTTTTTCTTCCAGGAAATTGATAAAATAAACAAATTAACTCAATACTTTTGCTCTATTTCTATTTTATGTATACAACATTTTCGTATTTGTTGCGGCTATCATTTCTTAAACGATCATAAAGCTAAACAAGGATTAACACATGAATTATTCACCCAGATAATCAGTCAATTCTCTATTATGTTTAACAAGATGTTACAATAAATGGTATTAGATGAATTAAATAAGACAAATTAAGAAAAAGAAAAGAACGCAAAAGCAAAACAAACAAAAGTAGTAACATATTGCTCTACATGAATGGCAAATAGAAAAATGATTTCTTATTTATTCTCTTTATTTAATTACCAATATTAGCTTCTCAAAATAAATGACTCGCAATGGAATTATTTATTTAACACATTACTGATTACTTAAGATAAAATAAACTACTTATTTCTTGATTGAAAGTTGCTTGTCTTATTAAAGCAGAAATATTTTTTAGGCTTTAATTTAAAAATTGACAATTTAAGTCATTTACCTAAATTTTGCATATTAAATGTAAATTTTTCTACAACTACACTTTGTCAAATAATTTAACAATTTAAAATGAATAAAATTTAGTTACTTAATAAATATAACGCATACGCACCGTATACCGGTTTCTTAATAAGCAAAATGTTTCATTTATATCAAAGACTTCTAAACTCTACTAGTGCGATTTTCTGCTACAAAACAGGAAACATAAACACCCTCTTAACTGAAACACTCAATATGATTTATCAACAAACCACATTAAATTTATTATGCATATCAAAATGGAATCTATGAGCGATATGAGATAATCGCTTGTTCTTCATGTTTTGGAAACGATTGTTTTACATGAACCGTACAATAGTTTACAGAAAAAGTTTCATCCTAAATGTAGAAATACGACGAAAGAAAAGAAGAAAGAAAATGCAAAAGAAAGGAAATTGGCAAAGAATGCGGTAAAAGTAGCTATTCTAAGCTTCTTATTTGACTTTATGAAAGGAACTGTAACAATTTGTTGCTTCATATACATTCTTTGCAGGCACATATTAAGCATATTATAAATGGTTTATATGTAAATATAAATATTTGCAAGTCAATATGTATGTGCATGTTACCTATGCCTGAATGTACAAATATTTGTTATTTCCGTTGTTGAAATGTACAATATCCGTTTCCTATTTCCCCTTGATATTAAATGATTTTATATAATTAGTACTTTTTATTGTATTATGAATATTTTCACAAGATGAAAGAAGAATTTCAAAAAAATACCTAAAATTATTACAGTAGTTTCGTATGTGCTTTACATGCATATCTGCCGTGAAGGCTTAACTGCATGGTACACAAACGTACAGAATGAGCTCCAGCGTTGGTAGTCATATCACGGTGCGTGCTATCATCACGACTAGCTTCCAATTTAGTCTGTATTGCATCTTATATACATGGCTTAATTTTTGATATCTAGATTCGGAGCCTTCCAATTACCCCTTGGCTTAGTTTGGTTAGCTCAATAAGCCTACCCAGCTACCCATTTTATTCGGTTAATGGTACCCTGCACGACAAGCCCGCGTTGTAGGCACCACAACCCTCGTACCACGAAGTCAACCTCAATATCACCACATTGGGCTTTATTCAAATTGGTGATCCCGTGGTACCAAAATAAATCTTTGGCCGGATCTCGTGACTCATGATGCCCCCTGATGGCGGAAAATACCAAAGACTATCTCATGAGCCACTCCCAGTTGAGCAGTTACTTCTCGGGACTCGTTACCCCCCTAAAATTTTTACAGAAAAATCGTGAAAATGCGCTTTGTAACTAATTTAATTTTTTTTAGAGCTTATTGAGAAGATAACACACTTAATATGTGGACGAGCTGGTAATTAAATTACTAAGAATGGATAAATTTACATATTAAAAAAAATTTATTTGTACGCAGAAAAATGTAATTAAGTAGTTAAAATAAAATCAACAGCAAATTAACAACAATCTTTTTATTTAAGTACAAAAAGTATAAATAAATAAGTAAGTAAGTATGATATTAAAGTATAGTCATCTTAGACAAAATATTAACATTAACATTGGTATCATTGTCTACATTTATACAAAATATATGTAGAAAATGTGAAACCATTATTTCAATTGTCGCAATAGCTACGATAGAGAATTTGGACTATTTTGCACTCATGCAATAATAATTTACCGAATGTACACGATATGATAAGGTATATGACGTCAAAAACGCAACAATATTAACAATCAAAATAAGAATAAATCTAATCACAATATTTATAACCAAACTTATTTTACTTTTATACATAAATATCGTTATATGCATTTGTATATAACGTTCATTGCTTCATATAAAAATATTGTTTACAAATAAGACTTCAAGACAAAATTTTCGATAGAATATACTTAACTTGATAATGATGTTAATTATTTGAAGTACAAAGATAATGATAAACTTAACGGCTGTATAATAAACGCAATAAAAGGCCAAAACCTTACACAACAAACGAGTAGAAGTATTTTAACTTCTATTGTGGTCTTGTCTGATTATTTAAACTAATAATACATTTCGGGGCATTGCTAAGCGGAAAAGGCTGCCAAAAAATAAAAAACCAATAAACGAAAAATCCAAAAAAAAAAAAACGAAGACGCAAATAAACAATAATAACAATTACAATAATAATAATTGTAATATAAAAGTGATCAAAAAGATAATCAAAATTTGCATTCAATTCAAATTAACATGAAGTGGTCAATATTATTGTTAACAAGTGTTTTAACGTTTTGCATTTTTGCCATTGTTTTAGTTAATGGTGAATGAATATTTTAATGTATTATAATAAAAAAGATTTGAAAAAATATATTTCGATATGTTTACATATTTAATTGAAATTTTGTTATGAATTCTTAATTTTAGGAATGAGTTAAAGACCAATTTTCGCAATATAATGCGAAAGTGAATATAACGCATTTACTTTGTAAAAAGTACTTTAACGAAAGAGAGTTTAAAATATTGAAAGACTTTTGAATAAACATCGAAATCTTCTTAACAATTTTTTTTTTTTAATTTTTTTAAGTAGGTGATTTTGGTATATAGAACGTTTGTTTAAGAAGTTGTTGTAAATTTTTCAAAATATTTTCTCTTTTTTCTCAAAATATGAATATCTGAAGTTTAAGCAGTATAAGCAGTATAAGCAATTTCAGTAATAATTTCGCATCTCGCATACAAAAGTAACAATTGTATTAAAATTTACTTATTTCATAAATCTTTTAACCATTTTACAAAACTCTACACACTTGAATTATTGGAGCGTTTTAAATATTTCTAAATAAATTTGTAGTATTAGACTTGCCATGCACTTAAAGAATTGCGCTTTTATATTTTGCAAAAATTGATAAAGAATAAATTTAGAGTGTCAAGGGCTTTCGAAAAGAAGAAACGGTTTTTTTATCTAAATTTTTTTCTTATCACTAAACAAAAAGAGAATAGGCAAACTTTCTCTAATCTGTGCGAATACCAGGCATTTATTAATATTTAGGAATATAAATATGATTGAATGAATTTTATATATTGGATAAGATAAGATAAATTTGAAAGTCAGAAATTTCTTTCTATTTTTATATATTTCTTTATATTGACAACAGGCAAAACTGGTTATGGTCCGGGTGAACAAGATTGGGGTTATATAGATGTACGACCTGGCGCCCATATGTTTTATTGGTTATACTATACTACAGCTAAAAATATTGTACATTATACAGAACGTCCATTAGCCATATGGTTACAAGGGGGTCCGGGGGCCTCATCAACTGGTTATGGTAATTTCGATGAGTTAGGTCCTTTAACCATTGATGGCAAATCACGTAATTGGACATGGGTGAAAGATATGAATGTTTTATTTATTGATAATCCAGTCGGTACAGGATTTTCATATGTGGATAATGAAACGGCGTTAACAAGAAATAATCATGAAATTGCTCTTGATTTGGTTACATTTATGAAAGGTTTCAATAAATTGCATCCAGAATTTACGAAGGTTCCCTTGCATATATTTTGTGAAAGTTATGGTGGTAAAATGGCACCAGAATTTGCCTTAGAATTATATTATGCTAAGCGACGCGGTGAAATTCAATGTAATTTAAAATCTGTTGTATTAGGCGATCCATGGACATCGCCAATAGATTCAGTATTAGCATGGGGCCCATTATTATTAAATATGGGTATAGTCGACTATGATGGTTATGAGGAAATTATGGAATATGCGAATGCAACATTAAAATTGGTAAAATCAGATAAGTGGTATGAGGCTACGCAAATGTGGGGTGAAACGCAATCCGTTGTGGTACGTGTAACAAAAGGCGTAAATTTTTATAATATAGCCACACCAACCAAGGCCAATGGGTGGCTAAATCGTAAAGGTATAACAATTTTTTTAACAGAAACTTGTCTTCAAAGTTTATAAATCAGCCGCATTGTTTGTTCCTTTTTTTAATACTTCTAAAATATTCCAATTACGTAAATAAATATGCTTCCTAAAGATAAAACACTCCTTTAAAACGTTTAATGAGACAACATTACAACACTAACTACTGAGATTACCATTTATCTTAAAGAGAATTTTTTCCCAAGTAAAAGAAAATTTTGGATGATGAACAAAAAAAATATTATTTAAAGTGTTCCATCTTCTACTTTTTACATTTAGACTTAATGCATCAAACATTATTACGATATGATGGAGCACGATTGGATGACAGTGAATGGAAATTGCAAAATTTAATGACAGGACCAGTAAGCGAAGCTTTAAATATAACAGGAAAACGTTGGGGCTCTCAAAGTTCTCTAACATTTAACGCTTTACAAAATGATTTCATGAAACCTGCCATACGTATAGTGGATGAACTTTTAAATAAAACGGATTTACAAGTTGGAGTTTTATCTGGCCAGTTAGATTTAATATGTGCTACATTGGGTGCCGTCAATTGGATCGAAAAAATGCAATGGCCACACAAATTTGATTATTCGAAAACACCACGTAAAGCTATTACGGTGAATAAAATATTGGAAGGTTACGAGAAAACTTATGGCAATTTTAGCATGTTTTGGATAAATCGCGCTGGTCATATGGTACCAGCTGATAATCCAAATGCTATGAGTTATATATTGAAAAAATATACAAAATATGATCATTAAATAAAAAATAAATAAAAACAATATAAATAAAAATTATTCTTAATTCACTTACATGGCAAAGGTTAACAAATGTTGAATACAGCATTTGCCATGGAGAATGGCAAACAACTATTATTTTTATAAAAATTTTTTTTCTGAATTTGGCTTAAGAAAACTATTTTCACAGATTTGTAACAATTGATCAAACGTAACTTGATTTTCTAGGACTAATATTAAATAACTTATTACGTAACTTTAATTATTTTATTAAAACCTTTTATTTTTATTATTCCACTTGTAAAACGCGTGTTTACTTGCGATTTAATATTATTTTGTTTATTTATCTTATTTATTTTGTTCTAGACCAGGGATGTTATACATTTTTATAAAAACGGGTAGCATTATACTTGCAGTTTTTTTTTTGCACCAATTTTATATTATTGATATAATTTGTTCATCTGTAGAACATTAATATTTTAAATATTTTATCATTCGGAATTTATTTGAAGAAAATAATTTACAACTTAATATTTTCATTATCATTGACAACAGTTACTGTAAAAACCATTTTAAGTATTGTCAACAAAAAAGAAACAATAAAAACATTTATACCCGTTACGTAATTGAATAAACTTTTCGTCTTTGTTATACAATAATTTCCCGAAAATTTTGCTTTAAAATTTATTTAATTTACAGACAATAAAAACTTGTGTTCACTTTGCTTTCACTTCAAAATATAAAAATTATGCAACGTAAAACAACGATAAAGAGATTCACGTAGATAAAACTGCTCAGAATGATAAAACAGTTTTATATAAAATGAATAATAGTACAATGGAGGCAAAAACAAAAGCAATTTGCAAGCATTTTTTATATTTGATCAAATGTAAAATTATTTTTTTTGCACAAACGAAAGAATAATTATTTTAATTAAAATTTAATAATTATTATTTTGTATTATTTTTTATTTTATATTATTTATTAAGTTATTGATAGGTCGTGGTAAACTACTTTTACTTTCTTTATGTCTTGTTCTTGCTTATTTTATTAAAAATGCTCCGGGATGTTATGATTTTGTAAAAACAGGTAGCAACAATTTGCAGTCATGCATTTTTGGCACTAATTCTATATTACTAATATGTTGGTACTGTTAATCATTAGCATATTAATATATGAAAAATTTATTTCAAGAAAATAATCCACAACTTACTATTTTCATTATTATTAACAATCGTTTCTCAAGTGTGGTCAAAACAAGTAAACTAATAAAAACATTTATCAAGTCACCGATAACACGAATTACCTAATAGAATAAATTTTTAATCTTTATTGTATAATAACTTCCACAAACTTTTGCTTTAAAAATTATTTACTTTAGAGAAAATAGAAACTTATTTGTTTATTTTGCTCTTCCTTCCATAACTGCGCTTTGTAAAACAACTATAAGCAAATTCACGTAAGTAAAACGATTTACGACGATATAACGCTTTTGTCTAAAACGATCAACGTGCAAAATGGAGGCAGCCAAAGCAACAATTGTTTTTAGCAAATTTTTGGTTTTCTATATTTTACTTTTAATAAAAGCAATTTACCAGCGTTTTTTATATTTGATCAAAAGTAAAATTATATTCTCACACAAATTGTAGATAATTTATCACAAAAGAATAACTATTTTAATTAAAATCTTTTATTTTCACTATTTTATTATAGAATACCTGTTCAATCGTAGCAAAACACTTTTACTTTGTTTATGTTTCATTCTTGCTCATTTTAATAAAATTTCCGGGATGTTATGCTTTTATAAAAACAGGTAGCAATAACTTTGCAGTTATACAAATTATGCACTAATTCTATACTACTGATATAAATGTCAGAGATGTTTATCATTAGAATATTAATATTTGAAGTAGTTATAATTTAAAATTTATTTCAAGAAAATAATTTACAATTTTCTTATTTACATTATTATAAACAATTGTTTCTTAAATATGATCAATGCAAGTAAACCAATAAAAACATTCATCAAGTCACGGATGACACAAATTACCTAATAAAAAAAATTTTCTTTTCTAGTTGTATAATGATTTCTCAAAACTTTTGCTTTAAAATTTATTTGTATTACAGAAAATAAAAACTTATTTGTTTATATTGCTTTCACTTCAAAAAATAAAAACTATGCAATGTAAAACAATGATAAAGTGCTTTACGTAGATAAAACAACTTGTGACGATAAAGCTGTTTTGTATAAAACAATGTGTGCAGCCAAAGCAACAATAGTTTATATCAAATTCTCGTTTTTTTATATTTTACTATGAATAAGAGCAATTTACAAACATTACAATGTTGGATCAAACAGTAAAATTATTTTCTTGCACAAATGGTAAATAATTACGAAACTATAATTATTTTAATTATACACTTTCATTTTCATTATATCATTTGTAAGCCGCGTGTTTAACCGTGGTGCAATATTTTTACTTTGTTAATGCCCTTTTCCGGTGTAATTTTTTAAATACAACCGGTACGTTTTATACTTTCACAAAATCGGGTACCATCAAATTTGTAATAGTTTAATTAGTAAACTTTTAATAATTCAATTTCTGCAACTAGTTTCATGTTATTTAGGAATTAATTAAAATGCGATAAAATTATTCAAGAGAATGGTACTTCAGTTTAAGTACAACTGAATTGTTAATAAAATATTGCTTACAAAATAAGGGAAATGAAAAAAAATTATTTACAGTTTTTCGATATGAAATGGTTGAATCGGCATTTTGTGTAGTTGAATATTAAAAACATGTCTGTTTTTAAATTATACTAAGAATTTGTATAAAATAATGCACTAACTTTACTACTCAATTTAACAAACAAATAAGTGAAAAATTACAAATTTTGTGATAATAATTATTTTTATAAAAAGTTATCTTATTATATAGTTATTTATTTTGTATAAAAATTAAAATTAAAATAAAAAAGGGGAAAATGGCCGCAGTTCGAATACCTAAACAAAAAGTGATTTTATGCGGTGATTATGGTGTGGGCAAAAGTTCTTTATTTAGACGTTTCACAAACAATACATTTGTTACTCAAACAGACAGAAAATCCACATTGGGTTTAGACCATATCGACAAAGAATATAAAATCGATGATAAACGTATAAAGGTATATAAACTAAAGCAAAAAAAAAAAAAGGAAACTTAAGTATGTCTTTGCCATTTTTAGTTACAACTTTGGGATACGGGTGGCATGGAAAGGGTAGCTTCAGTTACATCATCTTATTATAAATTTGCTGAAGGTGCCATATTAGTATTTGCCTTAGATAATGCGGCATCATTTCATTCATTGTCACAACATTTATTGGACATTGTTACATATGCGGAAAATGCGAAAATCTTTATTTGCGGTAACAAAAGTGATTTGGAAAGTAGAGGTGCACCTGAAGTCACTGATGCTGATATTGAAGCATTCTGTGAGCAATGTCATAGTTTAATAAGCGCCACATATAAAACATCATGTAAAACAGGTACAGGGGTGGAGGAAATGTTCCATGATATATCACGTATATTAGTGGAAGCAAATCGTTCTAAAATGGATTTGCAAGCTAACATAGAACAGCATGGTTTTCAAATATTAGCCGGTAATTTACAACATTTAGATGCTAGTGAAGAGGCAACTGCTACGAGTTGTATTTGCTAGCAAATGGGGAACATAGAGTTCGGTTAGGAATATATGACAAATACCGAAACTCTATAACAAAGGCAACTCATCGACATTACCTTCTAAAAAATTTACCAAAATAAAAATAAGTTATAAGTTATAAGTGAAAAGTATTTAATATGTAATCGTGTAATTTATTCAATTTTCAAAGAAATTTTTATAGTTAGAAAATATTAAAAAGTAAAAATGTACTTTAAAAAATGAGCTCTATTTTGTAAAATTGTAAATCATAATTTGTATAATTAAGTTTTAACTGTACAGTGGTTTTTTTTGAAAATATTTCTCTGACTTTGACTAATGATGGCAATACTCATAAAAATATTCAAGAATTATCATAGCAATTTGGCATTGATATTGCTAAGAAAAAATTAATATAATAAGCATCAATAACTTTAACTATAAACTTGCATACTATTTGTATATGATGATATTTTAATTTAAGGAAACATTATAAATAAATAAGATAATATAGTAACTTAACTATTGCACTCCTTAGAAGTATTTTAATTTAAGAGTAACAATGTAATAACATTCACATTATAAATCCTTTATGAATTTGATGATCTTGTATTGGATGTAAATGTGAAGTAAACGCTAACTATGACAGCTAACACAAAACAAGCAGCTACTGTATACAAAATAATTTTTTGACGCATTGCTCTAAATAGCATGCTATTTAGGGTGCGCGATGCCCGACCCAATTCAGCGTTTGTCTCTCTTAAACGAGATCGTGATGTTTGTATTGTTTCACGTTGATGATGTAAGTCATTTAAAACTTGAGCACCTAATGTTTCCGTTTCTAAAATAACACGATAACCTTCTTGTAAACGATTACCAGTACGTTCAATTAATTCGGAATTATCCAATAAACGTGCTCGTTGATCATTGCTTATGGAAACATCTTCAAAATAATCCTCGTAATCACCAGTGGCTCCACTATTATTTACATGCTGATTTATTATCTCATTTATTGTAGTTGTAGTTGTAGTAACAGTTGCGCTTCCACTTGTTTTGTTAATCCGCTTCTTCACAATTTCCTCTTTTGTTTGTTTATATTCTTGTTGCAATCTCTTCAATTCAACTTGGGCACAATTCAGTTTATTTGTAGCCATAGATCTTTGTGTTATATTTATATCTCGTATTTCTAAGCCCATTTGTTCAAGTAATTCCTGCGCTTCTAGAAGGCCATTATCGATTTTCCCGCATAATTCTTTCAATTCATTACATTGCCTTAATTGACCAATTTGTATGGTAATATCAGCAATGAGTCCCGCATATTGTTGTTCATATTGTTCCAACAAAGACATATTGATCACATTAAAGTAAGATATTTCTTTTCAATCAGTTCTTTAAGTGACACCCCATTCAGCAGTATAATTGTATTGTTATTGTATTTACAACATGTTATTGTACAACATGTTAAGGTAGCAGAAAAAAAGGAAAACTAAGAGATACACGTATGATTGACTTTAGTGAGGTTAACAAACCAGAGATATAACATTCAGGAACTATATGGAAAAATTAGAGCATGAGATTAAATTATCAAAGTAACATATCCTTTGCTTTACAAAATCCTTTGCCTTATAAAATTTCTATTCTCATAAGCCTGATTAAATTCTGAATTAATTTGAAAATCAATATGTCTGCCCGTTGCATGTAAAATATTTAGGTATCAAATTTAGTAAAACATTAGTAACGGGACATATATTAAACATTGCACTGTACAAGCTTAAAAATTTTAATAGTATGGTTTTTATCTTTGTACCAAAAATAAGAATATTTTTAGAAGAAAAATAGTTTATTAACTTTTTTAAAGTACAATTATATATATATTTGGTATTATTGTACTTCTTAAATATGTATACAAGCATCTGATTAATTATGCATTCTAAAATACATGCTTTGGAAAGTCCGCGTTATTAAATTCACGTGTCTAATTAAAAAGTTAATGAAGCAGCCAACTTCAAATAAGAAAGCAGTAAGACACATAAATCTCTTTCTCTTTCTTTTTTCTCAAAGGTAAAGCAAGAAAATGTATTTTAGTGATAATTAAATTGAGTAAATTTAATCTAAAGACATCCTTAAATATGTAGTATTGCGTATAATTATTTAATATCAATTAAAATGAATAAAAATATTCACACAGTTTCTTTTATTTATATTCTATGAAAACAATTTATGAATGCCGTTCGTTGGCGATGTATGTAACATTTCATAACAATAATAAAATATTAAATGGCAGAAATATAAAGTTCCCAAAAGAAAATGGTACAACGCTTAACGTTAAGGAGACGTTTATCTTATAATACGAAATCCAATAGGAGACGTATTGTACGTACACCCGGTGGCCGTTTGGTATATCAATATGTGAAAAAGAATAAAACCGTACCGAAATGTGGCCAATGCAAAGAAAAATTGAAAGGTATACGTCCGACGCGCCCTTGTGAACGTAGCCGTTTATCAAAACGACAAAAAACTGTCGCACGTACGTATGGCGGTGTTTTGTGTCATCGTTGTTTAAGAGAACGTATTATACGCGCATTCCTCATTGAAGAACAGAAAATTGTAAAAGCATTACAAAGTCAACGAGAAAGTGTTAAAGCAAAACTTGTAAAGCCGGTAAAAGTTGTTGAGAAGAAACCCACAAAAGCGGCAGCTGCAATTGCAGCCAGTAAAGCGGGCACAAAGAAACCTGCGCCAAAGAAAACACCTGGGTCAAAATCGGTTGCTAAATCCAAGAAGTAGATAATACTGATAAAATTGTATTTTGTTTCTTGTCTCTGTTAAAGTAATTTTTTTAATAAATGGCGATAAAAATACGGAATGTAAATAAATATTGTTTTTAATTTAACGTATTGCAGTTGTGCAATACATATTGGGGAAAGATTTTAAGGAGAGCTTCTAAGTGATTAGAACCACCTCTAAAGAGCAACTGATAAAAATTAATTACTTAAATTCTCTGGGTACCTGTTGGTGATTATAATATAAATAACTCCATGAAGGAATATCCTTCGAAACTATTTAGGAAATTTTTTTGTGTAAAATTTTGTTTCTTCACATTGAAATTATGTTTGACTAATCATTCTATAATGATTGAATAATCTATTTATAAGAATATATTTTTCTGCAGTATAGAATTTATCCGTGAAAGCTAGGAAGTGCGTTACGCTTGCTCCACAATATTAAACAAAATATTATTTAGGAATAAAAAAATAAATTGCATAAATAATGAATATGGTTAAAAAAGTGTTTACGTAATAAAAAAAAGGACAATATATGCAAATATAATTAAAATATTTTACTAAAAAGCAATTTTCTTTAAAATAAAAAGTCCCGTTATATTGAATGAAAAATTTGGTAAAAAAGCGGAGTACCGTTATGTGGAATAAAAAATGTAGAAACAGCAAAATCTTGTTATGTATAGTAAATAAATTTAATAAATAATAAATATTATTAAAAAAGTGTCCATTAAATAAGAAAAAAGATAAATTATACAAATATAATTAAAGTGGTTTACTAAAAAGTCATTTTCTTCGAAATAAAAAATCGTGTTATGTTGAATGAAAGCTTTAGTTAAGAAATAACAAAATCTAATTTAGGGTATAATTAAAATATTTTACTAAAAAGCAATTATCTTTGAAGTGAAAAGTCCTGTTATGTTGAATGAAAAATTTGATAAAAGAAAGCGAACTGCCATTTTATTATTAAAGCAGCCATTTTGATGGATGTGAAAAGTATAAGATGTAAAAATAAAGCAAGCGTTTAATATAACAAAAATTAAATATAAAAAAATTCAAGTTTTGTTTCTTAAAAAGGCTAATCATTCTATAAAAATTGAATAATCTATCTATAACAATACTAGTTTTGTTCCTCGAACAAAGAATTTATCGGCAAAAGAGAATTAGAATAGTGTTTAATTTTTGCTCCAAAACGTTAAGCAGAATCTAATTTAGTAAATAATAAAAAAATTGAACAAATAATAAAAATGGTGGAAAAGTGTTTATTAAATAAGAAAAAGTGTAAATTATTCAAATATAATCAATTGGGATTATTAAAAGAGCTTTTTTCTTTTAAATAAAAAGTCCCGTTTTCTTAAATAAAAAATTGGTGTAAAAAAAGCGAATTGCCATCTCGCTATTAGAAATGTTCTTAAATTAAGTAAAATCCCTTTGATGAATGTGGCAAATAGTTAATACAAAAATAAATGTAATAAGTAATTTAAAGTAAAATATATGAAATATTTTTAATGAAATTTCAATAATTTAAGTGTTATAAGACGTTCGTTTCTTACATAAAAAATGGTTGATGAATTGTTTATTACGCGCAATTTTTGGGGAAATGGCTGCAGGCAATTAGCCTTATTACATTTTCTTTTATTATTGTATTTACAAAAAGGTACGTATATTTCGTTTTATATAAATATGTGTGGGCGTTTGCCATGCGTCACTTTTAGTTTCAGTAGATTTAATTACATTTCTCTTCCTTAATTGTAATCATAACAAAGTAAAGATAAATAAGGGCCTTCTTATTTATTGATTTGTTGATTTTTTTTTCTTTACTCAGTCATTTGTGTCACGTGTATCTATCTCTGTCTTTTCTATTGGCAGCCCTAACAGGTGTTTTTTATTCTCTTAATGCAGTGCCAATAGGCTCAGAAAACCTTATTTTCTCTATTTGTTTATTTTTATTATTATTATCATTGTAATTACGTTGTAGAAAATGAAAAGGTTTATGTTTATTAAAAAGAGAAATTATGAGAAAGTTTTCTAAATTAGTAATGTTTATAAACTAAAAATGTTTGTGCACACAAATATATTAAAATTGTTTATAAACATATGGAAATGTTTATGACAAGCAACAACTTTTGCAAGAATTTATTTTTGTACTATATGATGATTAATAGATGGCGCTATATATACCTAAAAAGGTTGTTACCTTTTAAAATTGATTTTGAAATTAAAAAATTGTATGTTAGAGAATTTCACATAAAGAAGACAACTTTATAAAATATTTATAAGTGACTATTGAACGGTTGAACAAAACAAACATAATAATATGGCAATAGCATCACAATGTAATGCAATGAGAATGTCAAGCGAAATTGTTAATGCAGATGGTAATGATTATTACAATCATGCTTTTGTTGTTTTAATTGTAACATTTATTCTTGTTATTGGTACCAATAATAAGTAAAATAATTGCAGTGCATTGAATATAAAGGAACGTTTTATGCCAATTATAGGAAAAATACCAAAGGAAAAAATGATAAAACAAAAAAGAAGAGAGAAGATGGTGTGACAAAATCTATGCAATAAAAAATTGCTACACCACAAATAAATTCTGGCAAAAATTTCTTTGCACAATAATTTTCTCACATTTTATTGGGCTTTTTTTTTTGTTTCTTTTGTTTTACTTTGCTTTGCTTTTGCGTTTTTCCTATGCTCCAAATATGTCAAAAACTATAAATTTTCTTTTTTGTTGGCAATGTTCATATTGGTTGAACTATTCTTGGACTACAATATACTTCATATTTTATATGCGTCGAAAATTTTTATAAGATATTTTTATATGAAATGAGCTGAAGTTTAGCCATAATTCTCTATCGTTCAAAAATAATTTTTTTTTTGTTTAGTGGCTATTTTTCTATTTATGAAAAAGTTAGTTTCATCATACATTTCTGTAAACGTCATGCACATAAAATGATAATAATATTAATGATTATATTGTATCATAATATTTGATATGATTTAGTAAAATCGTTAAATCTGTCACAAGTAATTTCTATTAAATGTGATATAATTGGTGCCGATTGTTTTTGCATTATAATGGATAAATATTAATACATATATAAAAGATAATTGAAAGATATTTGTGTTAATTGCCTGCTAAACATTATTTATGAATTTAAAAAAATATATTTAAAAAAAAAAACTTATTTTTATAGTGTTTACGAGTTACCCAAATACGCCTAATTTTTATGGCAGTTTTTTTTTTTTTATTAAAAATTTAAAATTCTGTTAATGTCTTAAGCTTTTCATAAATATTTCATTTGATTTTTTTAAAAAAGGAATCATTTTCGATATTTGATTGATAAAGAAAAAAAAAAGAAAGCTGAAATCTGAGAAACAAACTTAAAGAAAAAGTATTGCAATCACTACAAACACAATAATGATATTTAAGTATTTATTCGAAATTGAAAAAAAATTATGAGTTCTTCGTATACGTCGGTTTCTTTTCGAAACAAGTACAATTAAGTACAATTTTTTTTAATTAAATAAAATTATTGTAAAAATTCTTTCATAGCTTTTTATAATGAAAATTTTGCTTGCACTGAATGCAATGTCCTTACGAAAATTTAATAAAATCATTATCAAAAAATAATTCTTAGATGCATATTAAGTACATTTGAAATAATGTTAATACATTTAAAATTTTCTTAGTGTATTTCATTTTAAAATACATAAGAATGAAATAAAATCAGATTTACAATAAAAAAAAAAAATCCACTACCAAAGATGAGTGAAAATGATGACGATTGAGGCGCCAAATGTCTTTACAAATCTGTCAAGAATTGTTTAAAGCATATTTAGCAACATGTTGTTCTTGTTTTATATGTTATAAAGATTTTACCATCTTTTTGTTGTAGGATCTTGTATTATACTTTTTTCACTCTCTCTTCTTTTTCTCTGCCCTTCTCTCACCATTCTTTTACATGATGCCATTTGATTTTGATGAATTTATATACAAATCTCGTACTTTCGGTTTCTCCCTGCTTGTTTTACATCATTGCTTTTTCAGTGTTATTGTTATTTATGTTGTAATCAGAATAAGTGCCTTTTACCATTTACTATTATTATTATAATTATTGTTGTTGCTTGTAGAATTTTGTTGTAAGATTTCTTATATGGCAAAGCTGTAAGCTAAAGGCTAAAAAAAAGTAAAGCACGAAAAGGAGAGAAAGCGAAAAGTAATATTATGCGCAAAAATAAATCATAAACAGACCGTTCAGTGGTTGATTTTTATTATATTGAACCTTTCACATGGATGAATCGTTTTTAGCATCCTCCTCCCTTACCCTTATTATATTTTTATTTTTCATTTCTTTTCTTTTCTTTTCATTTCTTTTCTTTTCTGTCTTTTATGTTTGTCTGTCTTTCTGTTTGTCTGTCTGTCTGTCTGCCTGTCTTTGTAGCTACTACTGAAAATATTTAGGCTCACACGTACTAACTGAAAACCAGTTTTACTTGATTATTCCATGATTATTGTTATTCTTGCTGCTTTTTGCTGTTAACTAGAATTTTTTTTTTTTGTATTACATTTTTAAGTGTGTTGCTATTTGTAATTATTTCATGAAATTATAAGTAATTCTTCAGCAAACAAAATCTAATGAATCTCTTTTTTTTTTCTGAAATAAATCTTTATAAATGACATTCTTTTTGGTCTTGTTATCCGTACAAAAAAAATTTTACTAAATGGTAATTGCTATTCTCTAAGCTTGTAGAGATTTTTTCTTCTTTGAAGACTTGTGGCTTCAATGTAGAAATGATCGTTTAATTCATTTATTAGTACAACGTTTAGATGGCAGATTTTCTTAGATACGGTTGTTGGTGTAACTGTTTTTAAAACCGCAAAATATTTTACATTCCAAATAATGCAGCATAATTACCGTTATATTAAACGATTAATTAGTTTTATCATAAGAACGTCAGGAGCATTATATTACACGTATTAATTGGAATGGCTGTTTCTTTAAAAGGCAATGGCTGGCTAACAAAAATATATTTGAAATGAAATTGTCACTAACATCGTGATGATTGAGAAACTGTATTAATAAATAGGGAAAAATTGTGATTCTGATGTTTTTATTAAAAACTTTAAATGCCAGTGGCTCCAGAGATGGGCAGACAGACAATCAAATATATCGCTATATCTTATCAATATTTAATGGAACTTTTATAAAATTTTTTAAGAATTTTTTTTTCTCTTTGACTGTTGCAAATGATTTAATAGTGTTAATATACCTTCTACTTTAACGTTGGTGGCAAATTGTTACGGAGTCAATAATCAATAAATTTTCTGTAGTGTTATAAATTATTTTCAATAAAACTAATAAAGTAATAGAAAAAAATTTCAGTAATACAGCAAACTGAAGAATTTTTTATATATATAAAAATGTATAAAAAAATTACTTTCATGTTTCATGTTAAGTAGCTGTTATAATAAAACTAAAGTATAAATAAAATAAATAAAATTATAAATATAATAATAATAATACGCAACAGTTAAAAGGCAAGTAAAACAATCTCATGATATTGTGAGATTTGCTTTTTCGTTTGTCTCCTCCCATTTATCATAATATTGCAGAAACAAACGTTCATTTGGTGAGGCTGATGATAATTAATTGATAACACGACGATATTTTTTTTTTATTTTTTACCACCGTAGAAAAAAATAGAATTATTAAACAAAGAAAAAACAATGAAATTTCATTGTTTAATTTTTTTTTTTTTTTTGGTTAAATTATGAAAATTTTATAAACATCTTGATTGAGATATGTTTAGTTTTCTATGAATGCTTTAATCTAATTCGAAAAAGTTAGTTTTATGGTATGAAATACATTTAAAAAAAAAAAAAAAAGAAATTCATTACGCAAAAATAATTTCATGATCTCTGCTAATTTTTATTGATTCATCGATTCGCTAGTAATTCTGAGTTGTTTTGATACAATTACAGTTTATTTGTATATAGAAAAATAAATTATTCATTATAAATGTGGATCATATGAAATTGAAATATGGCTTATTCTGCTTAGTCTTCTTTATTCTACTAAAAGGTAAAAACTTGTTTGTAATAAATTGCAAAGAAATTATACGTATGAATTGATTTGATTAAATTTTGGTAAGAAAATTCTTTTATCATCGAAAATGTAAAATCTACGTAGTGTATAACGAAAGCGTTTTTAATTGTTCATAGAACGCTATTTCATAATTTATTTTTACATAATATTTTATATTATTTATTATGGTTGTATTATCATAACGAATTAATTATTAAAAAATTTATTATACATTAAGTTTGGTTTAGTTTTTTTTCTTCTGAGATTTCTGCTACTGGAAGTTATTGTTGTTATTGCTCTGTTGCGGTTTTGTTGTCTTTTACTTTTTATATGCAAATTCTAAAATTTGTAATGATATTGAAATATTGAAATTTATTTTTCTTGCATTGTCATATTTATGAACATTGCGCTCTCTGCTGAATTTATTATTATTATTATTATTATTGTTGTTATTATTATTATTATTATAATTATTATTACTGTTATTGGCTTTATTAAACCCGGCCATGAGCAAGATTTTTGTTTGACTCTTGCTATTTTCTCTGTGGTGCGATTCAAAGATTTAGATAAAAATAATTTTAGTTAGTTGAATATAATTTTTTTATATTTTTGAATTTTTTTTTATTTCTAAAAATATTTTGCATTAAATAAATTTACAGTAAATCATTATCATATTTTATGATTTGTTTTAGATGATAAAATTCCAAAAAAAAGAAAAGAAAAAAAAAATCAATTTGTTGAACGAAAAACACTTAAATTCACACTTAATGCTACCAAAAAAAAGTAATAATAATAATAATAATAAAATCGAAAAATTCAAAAAAATTATTGAAATACATAATAATAATTGCGGTCGGCAATTTCACTGAAAAAAAGATGTTAAAGTAAAAACAGCAGTTTCAACTAAGCAAAGAAAAAAAAATATTGTAATTACGGCATAAAAAACTGGAATAAAAAATTATAAAAAAAAATTAGTAGAAAATTTGCAATCACTTAAAGCTAATTATTAAATAATTTTACATATTTTTACGAAAATTAATAAAAAAATCTGTAAAAAAAAATGAAAAATTTGCTTTAGAAAAATAAAGTGTGATTGGTCCAAATTTTGTATATTAAATGTGTATAAAGTTGGAAAGATAACCATATTCTTTTTCAAATTTGATTGATACCACCTGCCTTTTTTTATTTTTTGGATCAAAATCAATAAAATAATGGGCACCATAAAAATGCATAGAATTCAGATAGCCACCATTATTTTAACATTTAATTTAATATAAACCGTTTTTCTCACAATGTACTCCTCACGCATACTTATTGATGAACTTCTTTCCATTTCTTTCTTCTAACTCTTTATGGTTAAATTATTCAATTATACGGTTTTATAAGCACAATTTAATTAATGTTGTTTACAATAATGATTGTTTTCCATGTAATAAAATTATTATATGTAACAACAACAATAACAACAATAATAATAATAACAACAACAACAACAACAACAACCACCACCACCACCACCACCACCACCACCATAATATACAAAAAAGCAACTAACAAAGTAATTATATAATTATTTTGTTTTTCAGCAGAGAGACGACTCGAGGAAAAAAAATGCATGTTTTATTTTGCTTTTTCTTGTAATCAATTGATAATGATTTTGAAGTGTTTTGCTCTTGGCTCAATTATTTAATAATCATGTAGCATAACAGTACAATCAATGAATGGAAAGTATGTGTAAAAAGAAACAGTAAAACAGAAACAAAAGATTATGAAAATGTTTAGCTTTTATGATAATCAAATAATTAAAGTGTTAAAATGATCATTAATTTTCATTTTTCTTTAACAACAAATTAAATTAAGAAAATTTTCTAAAATAAATGATAAATATTCTACATAAAAGGAAGAGTTTAGATCGAGAAAAAAAAAATATATCAAATTTAGAATTGACATAATTCCATAGATTCATTGGTAATTAATTATATAAGTGTGTATCTTTTATAAAATATTGTTATAAGAAATTGCCTGAAAAAACTTATTATAAATGGCCACCATGTTTAAATTTGGACCATGGTGTGAATAGAAAGGTTTATTGTAAAAAAAATAAGTTGCATCGGCCGGGAATCGAACCCGGGCCGCCCGCGTGGCAGGCGAGCATTCTACCACTGAACCACCGATGCTGCACCGTAGTGGCCCCATCTTTTCCAATCCTTATTACATTTTTTATATTATGAGTGCAAAGCTCAAGTTGGTGTTCTGGATGCCGAAACAAACTTTATGTCATTATAAATTGCAGAAAAATTTCAATGTTTATATTGTTTTTGTTGTTGACTATTTAGACCATTTTCATATAGAACTTTTGAAAATTTTGCATTACTTAATTTTAAAAGTGGTAGGCAACGAAATAAATAGTCAAAGATTTTATTTAGATTGTACGTGCGCTTAGCACTAGAAAATGACAAACAATCACATGCGTAATTTTTTCAACAATTTCATTTTCATATAGAAAAATACAAAACAGGAATATTCTTAGAGTTATAATCAGTATGTGAACAATGTCCCAAAAATTCAAAAAAAAAAAAAAAAAAACAAAAAACAAAATTTAAAATAAATATAAACAACTTTTAGTAAAACCTTATAAAGTAATAAAATATTGTCAGTTTAATTGTAGGTACGAATGTAATAAATAACAACAATAATAGTAATAATAGTGAAGCATAATAGAAACAATAAAGTTAAGGCAACCACAAAAAAAAAAAATTTTAACACACAAAAAAGAAACAAGTAAATAAAACATCAAAAACATTTTAACCGCGGTCTCATGTTTATAACAAGCAGGCTTACATGTGTGTAATGTATCCACAATACAGCAACTAGAAATATTATGGTCGATCATACTCATTTATTGAACATCTTATACGAAGCTATCTGAAATAACAAAATGAAATTAATTTTCATAAATACAACAACAAAAAAAAAGAAAGAAAGGGAGAAAAAGGAAAACAAGAACAAGAATTATAGAATGGAAAAAAAATTAATGAATTAAGATTTGAATTGAATCGATAGTGGAGCTAATTTAAAAATAAAATATCAACTCTAAGAAAACTAAGAATCCAATGTTTTTGTTAATTGTTTATGGATAACTTTCATGCTCTAAAATTCTATAAAAAATTTGTCAAAATTTGACTTACAATTGTAACGTTGGTGAGGGGGGGAGAGAGAGATAGAGAGGGAATGGCCTGGAGCAGAAATCGTAAATATCCAGTTTTCATAACTTTTGTTCTTTAGCCTTAATTTTCATTACAAAAAAAAAAAAAGTAGTCAAAAATTATGCAAATTTTTTTAAAATTTATAAATCGCCTTAAAATTAGATCAGACAAACAGATAGAAGGACAACTGATGCGATATATATCTAGATGATGATCTGTAAAATAATATTAAGATCCATAACAAATCATTCATTCACATAATATTATTGCCGCAAATAGTGTAGCGACAACAAAAGTAACAAAATAAATAAAACAATAAAGCATAAAAATATAAAAAAGAAATTCAATAAAAGGTAACTAAATGCTATAAATGTATGTTGGTAGTATAAATATAAGTATCAACCAAAATATGTGTAGGTTTGTACAAGCTTTAGCAGTTTTATGCCCAACAATCATAAATTTTTGTGCTCATACTCACTTTATCAAAATGTTTGTTATTCAAAAAAAAAAAAAAAAAAAAAAAAAGAAGAAGAAGAAGAAGAAATGTTAAAAAAGAAATGTTAGCTTTTTTATTAATAAGAAATTTTAATTTTATATAGATGATTCTATGATTTCATGCATTCAGCCAGGCAGACGGCACTTATTCTTCTGATTAGCATAGTTGAGATTTAGATGATATAAATTTGTTTATTAAAAGGCTTGCGTATAATTCGATATTATGTTGATTATGATTGATTAAAGAGCATGCTTATAGTGCATTATAAACTGAAATTTTTTTTTTTAAATTGAATTTTGCGTTATTTCACAAATATTTCAAGTATATTCGAAAGTTAGTTGAACAATAATGATCTTTAACAATCTAACAAATTCGGCTCTTTCAATTTGCAAGGTGTTAATTTTTATCTTATTTGGCATTTTCATTACTAAAAAATTACTTACATTTTTTAGTAATGAAAATGTTGTTCATGTTGTTCATGTATTTTGCTTTATGTAGGTGAGAGAACAATTCAAGATTTGATCTAACCTAATTTTTTTTTGAAATTCTTTTGATTTACATTTATTTGTACAAAAAATATTGAAAATTTTATTTATTTAATTAAATAGCTATTTTTTATTTATTGTTGTTGTTGTTGTTGTTGTTGTTGTTGTTGTTTATGATGATGATAATGATGATGATGATCATACAAAAATATAAATATATTGATAAAACATTTAGTACTTTGGAAATGCCATTTAAAAATCTTTATTTACATTTTTATATCGTATGTAAAGACTTATAAGAAAGTCATACACAAATATATATATATATATATATATATATATATAAACATTTATGTATAGGTATAACAGTGCAGTGAGTGTTTAACATGCATATCTGCCGTGAAGGCTTAACTGCATGGTACACAAACGTACAAATGAGTGCTAGCTACCGTCATGTCACGACTAGCTTCTAATTTTAAGCCTGTGTGGTACTTCATATAATTGGCTTAATCTTTGGTATCTAGATTCGGAGCCTTCCAATTACTCCTTGGCTTAGGTTGGTTAGCTCAATAAGCCTACCCAGCTACCCATTTTATTCGGTTAATGGTACCCTGCAAGGCAAGCCCGCGTTGTGGGCACCACAGCCCTCGCACCATGAAGCCATTCTCAATATCACCACAATGGGCTTTATTATAACTGTTGATCTGGTGATACCAAATTAAATCTTTGGATCCGATCTCGTGACTCATGAGGCTCCCTGATGGCAATGGAGAATCAACAACCATCTTATGAGCCACTCCCAGTTGAGCAGGTGCTTCCCGGTATAGGTATAACAGATATCAATGTGTATATCTTGCGTTATAAATTATTAGTTATTAGTTAATAAATAAATTGTTGCTAATGCTGCCGCTGTCAGTGCTGCAGCTATTGTTGTTCTTGCTGTTGTTGCTAGTATTATTCTTATATTTTAAATTTGTACATGGTTTTTGTTTGGGGTGTTGTGCTTTTGTTTAAACGTTATAGTTGGCTTTACAGCTTCTTATATTTAAGTCAAAAGTCTTGATCAAAAAAGAACCCAACTAAGCTACGAGTAAATATACGAGTGGACGTTTTAACATGAACGGCTTTTATTGACATGCTCACTAATTGCACAGGTAAAAACCAAATCCAAGATAAAAAGAAAAAAGCCAAAAGTTTTTACCGCATATTCATTTACATTACGTTCTGATCTGTCCTGTTCTGTTCAGTTCAGTTCAATTACTTTGGTTTTAGCATTTTTGTTTTGCCGTTTTCTCTTGTCTTTTTTCTTTTTCTCTGTACTTTGGTTTTCCTTAATTTTTCAAGAGACACGTTAGTGTTACGTTACATATGCGCGCTAAAACATCAAAAGCACTTCAAGTATTAATAGCAACAATAACAATACGAGCAACACGTAACAATGAACGAAACGTAACTTTAAACAATATAATAAATAAATTCTCGTAAATTATGGCCTTTACCGCAAAACTAAAGCATCGTCATAATAATGTAACATACAAAAATGGCAACAAACAATAAGAAGATTAATCCATCCTCTTAATTCTCTCTTCTACGTATTCTTTTTAAAAATAGATTAAAGGAGGCCATATGCAATGCAGATTTATATTTTATATAGCTATTTATTTATGCATGATGCGTTGCTGATAAATAAATAATTTTTGTAAAATATCAAAAAAAAAAGAAAAAGATTTCTGGTACAATATATGCGAGATACTACGATAATTTTGTATATGATAATCAGATAAAATAAGGAAAAGAGTAACGATACAAGGAAATAAAATGTAATGAAATGAAAGCAGCACAAAAAAAATATTAAAAAAAAACTTATCTTTAAAGATACATTTATAATTTTTTATACGTGTATGTATATCGCTGGCCATAGATATTAGGTTAAGCGAAAAATCATTTAATTCTTGTTTTGAAACAAGGAAACTAATGAAAGATGATTTTCTGCTTGTCTTGTGAAGCAATTTGATTCATCCAATTTTATATCACTTAAGGTAACTATTGAAACTTAAGGATTGAACGAAACTTGATTACACCAAAATTATTCTCCTTTTAGCTGCACTTTCGAAAACTTGGTGGAAATTTTGTGATTGAAATTTTTGCAATGGGTTTTTGTTGGCATCTGCATTCTTGCCAAACATTCTTCCTCTGTTTATCTCTTATTTGAATTATATTATTAACTTATGAGAGTAATAAAAAAAGTAAATTGATCGTGATGCTGCTTCTGCTTACGTAACACCAAAAAAAAAAAAAATGGAGCATTGTAAATTTTTCCTTTCATCTTTTCAAAGGCAAAGTTTAGTTAGTTAATGGTGATTGCATGTTATCTTATCACAATTCGATAAATTACAGATAGAAGATAAAAGTGATTTTTTTATTTAACTTGGTTACATTACAGAAATTCTCTGTAAAAAATATAAGAAAAAGAAACACAAAATTATATTAACCATTTATTTTATATTGTGATGTGTTCGCACACTGAAATTGAAATTTAAATTGAATGCAATCATTATTTTTTCAAAGGAAAGTAAGAAAAAATAAAAAGAAGCTTCAAAAAAGATACTGAAAATACTATAAAAGTTCGTCTGTTGCTTTTTTGCCCGCATCTCAAAAAAAAAAAAAACCAAAGAATTTTTAACTAAATTAGAATTTTATGTGAATGTCAGAATTTCACTTTTAGTAATAACTTAAAAAATATCAACTCATCTTATTCAAATCAATTCAATGCAATTTTTTTTTTGAAACTTCTTTTTATGTTGGCGAACTTCAATAGAATCATAAGAAAAACTCTAAAAAATAAGAAAAAAGTCTGCAGGTTTTTTTTTTTTTTGTATTTAAATCGATTAAAGCGTTACTATAAATTTTGATTGAATTTAACACATGACACACATATAAACACACAGAGGCAATTCCACAGAAATGATGAAATAAATTTAATATAAAAATGTGCTTTGCTTTACTTCTTTTGATTCCGTTTTGTTTGGCACTGACACCAAAGAAGCAAACGCTCAAATTCACACCATTTAACAAGAAATAGAAAAAATAAGAATTGATATGCCTTGCATACTGGCATAATATATGGGTCCAAAAGGTATCGGTATAAATCAATTTTATTATGATTTCTAGATAACATGAATTTTTACACAAAATAGAAAAAAAATTTCACTAGACTTTGGCAATTACTTTTCATATGTAATAATCGAAAAATTCGGACAGTTCCAACATTACAAAATCTTAGTTATTGACATGATTTAGTTGCTTAAGAAATAAATGGCATCTTGAATAGAGTCCATGACTTCTTTTTAGGCGTTAGAAACATTACGACCGTACTACCCCTAAGCTCTGGCTCTTGAGTATAATAAACTTAAAGAAGAAAAGTTAATGGCCGCTTTTTGCATATTTTTGTTTTTGTTTTGTATTATTCATTTATTTATTTTTATATAAATATTTTAAAAAAGCATTGAATTATTCATATTATTAAAAAATTTTAATTTTATTTATACTAAATTAAAAGAAAAAAAGAAAAGAAAAAATACATACTTTTTCAGAAAATTCTTAATTGACTTGCTTGGTTGATCTTTTGAGAAAAGATTATTTTTATAATAATAAATAATAACTATAGAAAATACTTGACATGATATATGAAATATGAAATATTTAATCGGCTTAAAAGGTAAAGGGAAATTTTTTTGCAATCAAAGATTTCTTTGCATGGTTATGAAAACCTTTTAATTAAACAAGGACTATCAATTTACTATTTAACAAATTAAAGTGTTAAAAGGCTAATTTTGAAAGAAAATACGATTGCTGGTATAAATCGCCTACAAGATTATTATGCCTATTACGCACTCTACACCTTACATTCTTACATTCGTTTAATCTAAGGAAATTGCCATGAATCTAATGCTGTATAAATAAGAGACATTCCAAAATACAAATCCAACTCATTAAAATTATGAAAAATTTGTCAAATGTTGCAGTATTATTTAAAAAAAAAAATTGTTAGCATATTTTTTTTACATAAATTGTTACTAAAATATGATTCAAAATTTATGTGTGATGGTTGATGCTTGCGTAAAAAAAGAACTTTTCTAATCTAGTTAATTTTTTGTAATGTTGATAACTGTGATTAACATTTTGTTTTGTGAAAAATATAAATGGGTCAACTAGGAGATTGTAGTTTAGGCCCATTACAATTTTCTGATTTGGTTAATTTGCAGTGATAAATGTAGTAGCAATTTTGTAATTACAAGTCAAATATCTGATATTAAAAAGTTAGGCCAATAAAATATATCATTTATATAAATGTGGCCAATAGATGATATAATAACAATTTAATTATTCCCATAACACTTTAATTGACTAGGAAAAATTTATCATAATTTATGCTTTCATTTATTTTTTTTTTTGTGATTTTGCTTTTATGACCTGAAGCATAATTTTCGTTTGCATTTATCTGCAAACATTTTAAACCATATTACTAAAACTTTTATGATCTTCGTTTTGTTGGTATTTGCACTTTTTAAGAAGGTATTACCATCATCCAACAAATGAAAGTTATTACAAAATCTTGAGCACCCACCAGTGCTATATTAAATTTTTAATGGCTCCAACAATTGCAAGATTTTCCTGTACCCGTAACATTTGATTAAATCTATTTGGAATGAAGCATTGAAAATTTATTTCAAATGTTTTAAAAAAAATCTTTTTAAATATAACACCTCTACCATTTCTTTGATGGATAGTTTTACATACATTTACAATAGCATTTGTCAGCATGGGGCTTAGGTAGCAGCCATTAAATGCTCCATAGTGGAATGTAAGTTTGGGTGAATTTAATGAATTGTATTCTATAAATGATGCATAATATATAAATGATTTTAAAGGCGATGAATGTGACGATATCATTTTAATTAAAAGCACATACAATGCCAAATAAAATTTTAATATTAAGTTGTTGTTCACACACAAGTGTTTTCTTATATAAATCTTATACATTTTCATTTTAATTAAATGTGTACGCGTATTTTATTAAATGCATGTATTCAAAAAGCTACGCTATGTAATAACATAGATCGAATAGTATGCCGGTACAAATATACTGGAGAGAAAGCTTAAATCGTTCCTTATATTTTTTCTTAAGGTAAGAAATGAATGAATGCCCGATCAATACACATACACATACGTATCAAATGTTTAGAATGTTTAAATATTATGTGAATATAAGCTAGTTGGTTGCATTGGTTATGTTGTTGCTTGGTGATTTTCCTTTTGATGGTTGTGCTTGGGTACAGTAGTGATTGAGGATTTTTGAAGGTGGGGAATTAAAACGGAATCCACAATACAATCTCACATGCAATTTATGTTGACTGGCTTATGTACAATAATACAATAAAAGGTTAGGCTTTTGTTGTTAGATAAACAGGTTAGGCCTGTACAATCGAAAGAGTACTTAGAGACACATAAAAGGTAGTAAAGGGAGTAAAAGGAAAGCAAAAAGAATCGAATAATATACATGATAAATTTTATATATATGTGAGCATGTTTTTGTAAAAATTGTTAGTATATGGTAGATAAAACGAAAAGGTAAAAAAGTTAAGTGTAGTAGTGGTAGTTGCAATGTTGCAGTAGTAAGCACAAGAAGAAAGATTGAATTAAAAAGTACATTCAATGCAGAGGCGTCAAAACGGCGACACACGTCGCCTGAGTCTGAATCTTAAATAGTGTACACACGTGCATACAAACATACAACATTATGTTATAAAAATAAAACATTCAATATGAATGTATATACGCATGTCCATTCAAATGCATTTCATTAAAGTCATCACTTTCTTTAGTTTAGTGTTATATTTTAATATGACTGTGTGTACCTTCTGCAATAATCTTTTGTCTGTCTGTTAGTATGACACATTTTCATTAAATAATCGTACTGCTACAGAGATTCAATTGATTTGAAGTGCATTAGCTTAATTTAACGTGTAGTATAAATTATATTTTGTTTTATATTTGATGAAATAGAATGAAATGAAATTTAGCTTGTTGTTCCTCAAATATAAAACTGCACTAAAGAAGTATGTGGCAAGTGCACGATAAAATATGTAAAACATTTTTTATTGCGTTATAAGTCGACCGTTACCAATTGAACTGAGACTATAAAAGTCTTGCGTGTGTTTTATTTTGTAAATTCTTCTTTTAGTTCATTTGTAAAATAATCACCTCTGAGAAAAGTTTACATAAATTTAATATGAAATACATAATAATGATAATAATAGCAATAACAAGTAAAAACGTGTGAGATGACAACAATTTAAACTGCAATCAAGAAAAAGAACCAAAAAAACCCCTTAAATAGAACTCGTCAGGCTTTTGATGTTACTAAGAATGCTCAAGATACTTGGCTGTTTCTTGGGTTTCCAGTTAATTATGTTCGTTGTTCTTATTATTATTGTTATTGTTATTGTTATTGTTATTGTTATGTTTCTTGTTAATCTTTTTCTCTCTTCTGCTCTTTATGTACGAAAATATAGCAAATGTACTTACGATCGTATACAATTTTTATAATCTACATGCCACTGTGAATTTCATTCACCGACTGATAAAATCTTTTAAACATCCATCCATCAAACGTACTTTGTATGTTAATAAAGTTTGAAAAAAAAAAAAAAGTGTGAGATTAGATAATTTTGTACAAAAAAGTAGTAAAAATGAGTATGGTTCTTTAACATAAAAGGCTTATTAGCAAAAAGAATAGATCAGATCGATCTATTTTTTGAATCGCATTATCATCAGATATTAATATTAGAAGGGTGTGAGGAGGTCACTTTCTCGATATTTTAGTCATGCCTCTTTTAAATTAATTTAAGCGTAAATTCAATAATAATTTTAGTTATCAGTCCATTCGGATTTTTGCTAGTCAGATTAATGTAAAGAGTTTGACGACAAATGCGAATCCATCAGCAAAGGCCCAAACCGTAACAGAGAGCAAAGCTCCCTTAACTGCTTAACGGAATTCTGTTAAATGTAGTCTTGGAATGCTTTTGATGAATTTGACACATCAAATAAATTTTTTTTTAAAATTTTTATAGAAAAATGAAAAAAAAATTCAAATTATTTTAATTTGTTAAAATTTTTAGTAAGAGATTATTTTTAGTGTGCAAATTATTGGATTGAAAAAGTCAAAGTTTACCAGGCCATTTCGACCAAACTGTGCTTTTTATATCAGATATATCAATGTTATCTCGATTGTTCATTTTTTTCGATTTTGAAAAAATTCACCTTTTTACATTATTCATGTACAAAGTAGAGTGGGCGGTACAATCAAACTAAATAATAAGCCACTCCAATGTTATCATGGTATGAATTTATGGAGGATTATCTCTCGGAATTTATATAAGATATGTTGATGCGATCTTGATTTTTCATTTTTTTCGATTTTGAAAAAATTCTATTTTTTAAATTATTCATGTACATTACCATAACAAAGTAAACTTAGAGAATAATGTAAAGAGTTCACTTATTCAGGTGGCGCTTAAAGTAACTAAAATAGCAGAGTGTTAATAAACAAGTATTCACAATACTTATATACTAATATTATAATATAATAAAAACAACAACAACAATAATAATAATAAAGTATAATAAGGCGTTTTTAATCATTTAAGCCAAGTAAAGACAAGCTTTTTGAGTTATACAGGGCCATGAACTTGCCCTTGTATGGATAAATTGCAATATGGCGAGGACTATAAACGTTATTATGACGATAATAATAAAGATGATGATCATGTTTATGATGATGATCCTTATGTTGAGCTGATCAATCGTTTGAGTCATTTATTTATTTATTTATTTTTGTTTTGCTTTTATTTTTCTTTCAAAAGCCTTTTCGTTTTGTACTTTTAACTTTGATTTTGTTATGCTTTTTTATATATTTGATAAGAATCATTTAAATCATTTGTATTGCATGAGCGGCATTCACTTATATGCCATAAATTATATACGATATACATATATGAAATATAGAAATAGACGAGGTTGTTTTCGAATGCACTATTACGCCGCAATGACATGTGTTTTATTGTACTTATTTGTTCTAGTTTCTTTTACTTATTTATTTTTTTTTGTTTCATTTTTTGTTTAATTTTTATTTTTATCAAATGGAAACTTAAATGATTTTATGTCTAAATACGCATTAATTTAATTAGTTTCAATGTCCACAATAACAAAAAAAAAATAAAAGAAACAACAATTAATTAAATTAAATTTTTACTAACTAAATTGATAAATAAGCGTTCAAGTCATTTATAGCGTATTTCATAAATGAAATACAATTACGCAATTTTCAGCTGAAACTTCTTTTACTTTTGTTGTACACGTATAAGTAGATTAAAAATAGAATTTTATAATTATTTCTATAAAAAAAATTTCTATAAAAAAATTTTTTATATATAAAATTAATATTTTCCATGTACTTAATTAATTAAATAGATCAAATAATTAATTTAATTAAATCGATTAATTTAATTAAGGTAATTAATAATAATTAATAATAAATATTTTTATTATTTCTCTAGCTAGCTTTTGTCGTTTCCCTTTTCGTTGTAGGTACGTTGCTTTATTCCCAAAAGTCTCATAATTTACGAAAATATACAACTATAACTATAATTATTATGCAAATTAAAAAATTTCAAAAATTTGAAAAGAATTTCTGTTATTATATTTATCCAGTAATTATGCGGTATGTTTATTTATTTATTTTTTTTTATTAAACCAAGTTTTTTATACATTTCTAAGAATTTCTTAAATCGAGAATTGTTTCACTAACTGTCCATTAGCTTTAATTATTCCACTTTTACTTAATTAATTAATAAGCTTGGATTAATAAATCGCTAAGCAGTTTCATGTGCTTTTTTCACAAATGCATATGAAAAAATTTTTGTTTAAGAAAACCAATTTGTACAAAGTTAAGTACACATATACAAACAAATTGGTAGATATGAATTAAATATTTAAATTTTAATTACTAGTAATTAGTCATTAAATGTTGTAAGAAGAATAATGATAACGAACAGTAAGAGCAAAAGCAGCAAAAGCAACAACAGCAACAGTAAAGCGTACTAAAGCATATCAAGAACATGAACAGAGTTTTTAAATGTGATCGCTATCGCTGTCACATTTATGACATTAACGCATGCATTGTACACATGCAAACAAATAATAAACGTAAACGATCACACCTTACTTTTATCATAACACCACAGTCTTAGATTACTGTTGTTGCCATTACTATTGTTGTTGGTTTTTTAGTGTCCTTACTTTCTTTTCATATTTATATATTTTTATATTGAATAACATCAAATAAATATATGAACAATAATCATAATTATTAAATATATAATGAAAAACACGGGTCTTGCTCTTTAAAGCATGTAAATATTATAAAAAATTATTTATCAATTAATCAATAAAAAAAAAAGTTGATAATAAAAAAAAAAATTAAAAAATTACAAAATTTATATTTTAATAGATGGTATTGGAATTGTAATATGAAGGAATTTAATAAGAAAGGAAAATATTGTGTGTAATAAAGTTCATATTTAATCAATTAAATTCTTTTACAATGGTCTTACTCAATCTTATTCTATTCATCATTGTTTTTTAGGTAGTTCAAAAAGTAATTTCGTACTTTCTTGAGAACAAGTTTTTTGATCTTTGATTATTTCATGATCAATTTTATTCTTATGCTGCATAAGCTTAATTTACTTTGACCTTTGATGATATTTAAAGATTTTGCTTGTAAAAAAAACTTTTAATTGATTTTTAATTAGTTGTTTTTTGTTGAATACATTTTTCTACATGAAAAGTGAACGGCATGCCACTTTACAATTTTTTAAAAAAAATAAAAATTGCATTCGAACCAAGAAAAATTGATGTGTGAATTGTGTGTTTTAGTGTGCACAATTAAAAATCTAATTGAGGTTGATCGTTCCGCAAAATCATTAAGATATTACATTTATTGATTTTATTCTTTTATGATCATATTTTTATTCAATTTAGCTCTTTATTTTCACACAAAAATTTAAATTATTTAATATATTACCTTATTTATGTAGTTCTCCTTCTTTATCTCGCTCTTTCTCTTTCATCCTTTCAATCTCGGTGATATAAAATTTGAAATTTTTATCAATAAATGATAAATCAGTATTTTAAATAAATATTTACATTAATTATTATTGATATAAAAAAAAAAGCAATAACAATAACAATATGTGGCCTAAAAAAATTGTTTAAAGTGATATAAAAATAAGTTTTCGATTTCAAAATGAGTATCTCATTGAAAAAAAATCACAAAAAAGTTAGGCTAAGTTGAAGTCAACTTTTAAATGCTCATCTCTTGTAATTTATAGGCGTTTATAGGCGTAAAGGAATTTTTTATATTTTTAATAAATAATGTAGATTTTAAAGCAAATTGCCTTTGCAATGCGTATAAATTATGAGAAATGAGGACAAAAATAAAGGAAAAATGTGGAAAAAAATGAACACTTAATGTTGTACTAAAATTTTAAATGAAGGTAGCCGATCACAAAAAGATTAATTGTAGTCCATTTGTAAAAAGCAAAAAAATTTTAAATTCTTGTATCAAAAGAAAAAAAGCGAATTTATATTCGCTTCAATTTTTTTCACATTTTTTGGCCTATTTTGAAAAACTAGAAATAAGTTTGCAATTTTTTGCCAAATTTAATTAAGTCCACATATCAGTTTAATTGCTTACAACAACTAACAGAGAATGACAAAAATATTTATTCTGAATTTAAAATTGATTACGATTTTATTTATCTTGTAAAAATTTTGATAAAATGAATGTATCCTCAACTTTTGAGTGGTGGTTATAAAAAAAAAAGAGTAAGAGTAGTATAGAAAAAGATAAAGGAAAAGAGATCATCATCCTCATCATCATCATCATCATCATCATCATCATCATTATCATCGTTTTTATATTTTTAAATGTAAAAATATAATGAAGGCAAACTTTACCTTAAAGTCGCGTCTTTATGTCGCCATCAGTTTTTTCATTCCTGTTTTGCTTCCATACCTTAAAACAACACAACAAACAAAATGTATGCAAAGCCTGTAAGTTAAGATAAGTTTACCAAAATTATCAAAAAAAAAAAAAAAAGTGTCAAAAATCGAGGTGGAAAATCGTAAATTGTGGCAAAGTTTTTCGTTAAAAAAATTTCAGACAAAAAATATTAAAACATAAAATCTACAAATTTCAAAATATGAAAAAATTGTTAATACTTAAAATTAATTTTTGAAATGCTCTTGCCTTTTTTTAAATTTTTTGAAAATTGAGAAAAAAAATTAAATCATTTGAAAATATTTTGGTTGTGTAGAATTGAATAGTTCATTAATTCTCTAAAAATTATTTTTCTCATTTGTTTTTTTTTTTTAAAGCATCCAATTTTTCATGAGACGTAACTCCTCAATGCCTCCAGTTGTTAGTTGATTTTAGCTGCTAATAACAATTTTTAGTGTTCGTAAGAAAAAACCAATCAAGCAATTAGTTGCGCATGCGCGTAAAATGTTCTTCGCTTTTATTTAAAAATTTTTTTTTTACCTTATTTTTCTTTTTTTGGGATTATTCCAAAATGTCATGACTAAAAGGTACATACAACAAACAAAAGCAAAAACAAAAAAAAAGCAATTTTTAAAAATAATGAAATGCAATGAGGTGAAAAGAATTTACCTCTTAGAATATAATGAAACCATAGAAAAGTATTTCTTTCTTCTTTATATGGATAATTATGCCACGTATGTATATTTGTATGTATGAAAATTATGTACAACCGGTAAATAAATTATTCTTGTTGTTGCTTGATCCTTAATTACTTTTTCAGTTTTGTTTTTGATGTTGTTGCTGCTTTTTTATTTAATTTATATAATAGAAAAGAGGAGAACGCGTATCGCATTGAGAGAATGTTATAACACATTGGTCGAAAAATCCTCTGGACAACTGAGTAAATAAAACAAGAAATCCATTTTATTTATATAGTACAAATAGTTTCTTAATTACCAATACATTCTTTGTTTGGTCTAATGCAACAAAATGAGCCATTCGCTGTTGAAGCAATTTTCACATTAATGAAATTTTCTCATGCAAAATTTTAATGGATTATTGATGAACATAGAAACTGAAAGCTCAAAATTGCCTTCCAATACAGAAGTTATTTCTCTAAAGCTCTAGAGCTTACTTAAGCAATTAAGTTTTTTTAAGTATTTTTCAATAATTTAAAAACTGCAAAACTCAGTTCATTAAACCTCAAATTCTTAGAAAATTATAACATTTTATTTTGCATTGTTTGAAAGTTAATGTCACTTAATTCTGTTATGATTTTGCCATTACATGTATTAAACTATAGATTTATCGTCCTATATGTTTGTCATACTATAATATAATAATAATGAGTACAATACGAATATAACCGATTTGACACGCAATCACGTAGAGCCGATCATTTCTTGATGTTTTGTTGGTTTGTTGTTGACGATGTTAATTCCCATTCTTGCTTTTACTTGATTTTCTGTAATTTTTTTCCTATTAATGCTACATTAAACCAAAAGCGTTTATCATAATGCTCGTTTCTTTGCTTTTTATTCTCAATTTTATTACATTTTTCATTCGTTTGTTATTTCATTGCTGTTTTGCTGATTTTCCTTTCAGAAAAGGAGATTTGCTTATTTATCCATATAATTTCTAATTCCATTAAAAAGCATATTTTATGCTTTTTATTTCAGTCAATCTCTTGGGCTTTTCTGTTTTATTTTCGGTCTCTGTTTTCTCTTTGGTTTTTCTGCTTTATATGATAAATTACTCTAGAGAATAAAAATGTTTTATTTTGTTTTTATATTTCGTATTATTCCGTCGTTTCTTTTTTATAGCAGATTTAAATATATTGATAAGAATTGTTTATTATTATAGTTATTTATAGTTATTGTTGTTGTTGTGTGTTGCCTTTTCTTTTCTTTTTTACTATTATTATTCAGCTATGAAGTGAACTTTATACGTTTCCTTTTATTTTATTTTTCTATACATTCAATAATATTGAATTTTATTATACGAATAGAGGTGTGCCTGTGTGCGTTTCTGTACATATATGTAAGTGTGATATATATTGTAGATAAATCTAAAAAACAGCCAAAAAAGAAAAACAAATAAAATTATTCATTCAAAGAGAGAAGTTTTTTAAATTTACAACAAATTTGAGGTGAATAGCGATATTTTGTATGATTTGTGGATACGTGTGTTAATTAACTGATGGCGGCATATTAATTTATTAATGAAAAAGTTTTGCTCACATTTTATTATCTTAAGGATTAGAAAATGATCTGGCGCATTTTCATTTTAATAGTTAATTTTTAATTTTCTTGAGAAAGTGTCTTCGTTTTTTTGCTTTAAATTCGTCTAAATTAAGTCTTTTAAAATTAATATAATTTTAGTTTTGTTATTGTTGTGTTGTTATTGTTTATATCTAATTTTTATTATTTACTTAATTTTTCCATACATTTACAATTGAGCTTATATTTCGAGACCTTGTATATGTAACGCCATTTTTATTAATTATCCGCAAATATTTATAGATCGCTTAAACTGTATGATTAGTTTAGCAGTTATTGTATGTAGAACATTGCGACAAAGATGGACTCAGTTTAGATTTTAATGATTTTTTTTTTAGCAAAATACGTCTTTACTTGATTTTTTAAATAATAATAATAATAATAATAAAACGATTTTTTTTCACTAACGCTTTATTCATACAATTCAATAATGAACATTAATGAGTTTTCTTGTAACCCTTTTTTTTATTGTTGATTTGGTTAACACAGTAAAGCGTTATAATCTTTTTAATTAATAACGTTTCATGTTATTTTAATGCTTTAGTGTTATTGTTATCTCTCTGTCTGACTTGTTGTTGTAACTATGTGATTGTATTAGGGTTGAAATGATTTCTAAAAGAAAGATTTTCTTTATTATTGGTTTTTTGTTGGTTTCTTTTTTGTTATTATTATTTTGATTTTGACTACCTGTTTTTGACCCCTTTTATATTTAAGGTCTCTATGTAAATCTGGTTTTTGTTTATAAAATTTTTGTTTTATAGATTTTTTCTGTTTTTTTTTTTTTTGAATATTTTTGAAACGTTTTCTAAAGGAGTTATCATGTAATCATAAAGAAGTCGTGGTAGTGCCTCTTTTTCCATCTGGTTTTTTTTTCAATTTTTATAAGCCTTTGTACCCTTTGCTATATGTACAAGAACGTGATGAATATATAAAAAGAATGTGATTGAGGAAAAGAGAGAGAAAAAATAAAGAAAGAGATTACATTTAACATTTAAGTTTAAATTTAGTTTTTACGGTTGCCCTTTTCCTTATCCTGCTTCTTCTTGGCCATTGAGATAATACCAACCACATAATGATAGTATTGGATAGAATATAAAAAAAAGCAAAAGAAGAATAAACGTAGTAGTTATCGTCTTTTCTTTTTTTTTTTATTTTAAAACTGTTTTTGATTTTTGGAAGAAACCTTTAAAAAGCAAAGCAGAACCATGATGAGGAGATGTTGCCTCAAATTTAAATATTAGTTCGATGTACGACCATTTGCTTGCTTTTGTTACATATTATATTTCAGTTAGTGCTGTTTTACCTACGTGACCACAATTTTTTCTACCTGTCTGTCTGTCTGCCTATCTATCTATCTATCTATTTTATTCTTTTCCTTCTTGCTTCATCTAATTTGATTTATTATGATTTTTAATATTTTGACAGATTATGTGGTAGATAGCGGCGACGGCTTTTCGTGTTTTGTTTTTTCAGACCAGTGCTACCGTTTAATGAATTTCACTGCTATTGTTGCTGCTGCCATTTTTGTTATTCTTATTTTGTTGTTAGCAATGTACGATTACTTGAATTTCTTTAGAAAAATAAAAAGTTTTCTTCCTTAATCATTATTATTCATGACATTTATATAAACATTGTTATTACTTCTATTATTATTTTTTATTATTTTTATTATTTTTATTATTATTATTATTTCCATATTGCGTACTATCACGTTAACGCATCAAATGGTACATAGAATGAAAAGGATAAAAAGAAATGGCATATGTAGTTAATTGTTATGTTTTTGGGACACGATTTTACCATAAGTGATAAAGCAAAAGAAAATCAAAATAAATTTTTTATATTTCTTTGTTTCATTTTTAATTTAATTTAATTTAATTTTCTCTGCAATAACTCTCAAACATGGCGGAAAAAATAATTTCATTTTTATATTGCGATTTTATATATTTCAATTTTAATTACTGTATATTATATACTTATGTATATTAAAAAGATTTAGTTCAAATAATATTGTAAACATTTAAAATATTAAAGTTTAGCATCTCAAAAACTTAAGCAATAAATTAATATATTTGAATATTATCACAAATATATAACAATTCTCAATTAGTCATTTTTCACTTAGTACTTTACTAATATAATTCTTTTTTGAAAAATTGTTGTAAATTATCGAAATTCCTTCCATGTAAAGTAAATATGTACTGATATTTCTCGTAGAATTTTAAATCTCCATCGAAAAAAATGTATGAAAATTAATTTTGGAATAAATTTCCTAACTAATTTAAAGTGAATTGTTTCATTTTGTACGACAGAGGTTAAAAGAAAGAGAAAAGGAAAAAAGAAAGAAATATGAACAATTCAAATGAACTATTTTCCAAGAAAATGGTTCAGCTTCATTAATAATCTTTGAAGCAAATCAAAAGCAATGCATAATAATTGCACAACACAACATACAGAATCTTACGACATAATCTCTCAACGCACAATAAGCAAAGCTACAAAAAAAAACTCATTATTCACACCTCAGTTCATTTACAAAAAAAAAAAAACTGATACAAAGCAGAAAAAACGATTCCATTCAAATCAAAGCTCGTTAAGACTAAAAAAAATTGCGAAAAATCATAATAAGTTACCTTTACAAAAACAATATCAAAAATCTACAGAAAAAATACAAAATAAAAATTGGAAATAAATTGTTTAAATTGGCTGTAAACAGCAACAAAATAATAATAATAATAATAATAATAATAATAATAATAATAATAATAATAATAATAATAATAATAATAATAATAAAATAAGAAAATTATTAGCGAACTTTGCTCCAAAGTTGGAGAAGATGGCAGAAAACGATTATTGGTAAAGAATGAATAATAAGAAGAAGCAATTGTATGAAGGATAAACGGTAGGTATGATAAGACCTGGCGGGAATTGTATGTGGGTAAAAAGTATAGCCATATAGACAAAGTTCAGTTAAGTACCACATAAAGTTATCGTTTTCACAATAATATTGGTTATAAACGCATTCTGAACATTACATAGACAAACGAACATGCACGCTTGCTTATATACAAATACATATACATAAACATGCATCAACACATAATGACACCCTTTCCATACCGTTTAAGTTCGCACTTGAAGTGTTAAAGAAATTAAAAAAATTGAAAAAAAAAGGGAAAAAAAAACGAAAAGGTAAGAAAGAAGAAAAGATTTAAGGCTTACAACACATACAAATATACGTACAAACCAAAAGAGAATAACTCTTCAAAAAGTAAGAAAAAATAATAACAAAAAGAAACAGGAATAGAAAGGTAAGGAAAATAAAAATAAATAAGAAAGTGAAGTGTGGCAGGAGATATAACTTAAATACCCACCACTTTGATGTTGGTTTATATCTGCACCAATTTTGTATAGTACATTAAAGGAGTGACAAATCTAACAAAAAAAAAGAGGAATATGGAAGGAAAATTTCTATTACTTTTCATTTGTTATGAAATTTATGATTACTAAACTAACAAATAACTTCTGGCTTATTTTTTATGAAAACTATAAATGTTTTGGCAAAATCAGTGCGCTCGCAATTTCTGGTTAGCTGGTTGTTATAAAGAATAATCATAACGATATTTCATTTCTATATGAGCTCGGTGGCAGTGTACACATACAGAAAACAATATGTACAACCATAAATCTACTCTTTTGAATCCAGTACGATTGTTAAAAGAAATATGCGAAAAAAAGTATAATAAATTGAACTGAAGGCACTAACAATAGAACTCAAACTTGTATGTGAATGGCATGTTGTCTTGTACTGTGCTGTGTTGTGTTGTGTTGTGTTGTGCGGTGCGGTGTGGTGCGGTGCGCAGCCGTTTTACCACTTAAAAGCAAAAAAAAAGTTGTATGCCGCGACTAATATTTTGGACTAGCAAGTCACAGAAGATACATCCAAAGATGCTTGATTCACATACACAATTCTACTTGCTTTTCATATTCATCAGAGATTTTATGTTCATTGTTATTATTCAGTCATTTATGCAATGTACGTATGTATGTGTGTGCTTATAGTGTTTGTGAAAAAGCAAAAATATTTAAAAATTACAAAAAGCAGAACGTAATTTCTTTTGCATTCCCATTATATTCCTTATCATCATCATGATCATGATCATTAATATGATTTTCATCTTCTTCATTCTAAATTCAGTTTTGTATTCTTACGTGTTTTTTTTTATTTTTCTTCATTATCGTTTGCCTAGTGAGATATTTTTGTTAATGCTGTCTATTTTATTAAATTTTTTTCTACCCTTTGTTTTTTTTGCTTTTTTTTTTTGTTGTTTGCTTTCGCAGCATATTTGATTTACCTTGAAAATTCTCGTTATTTTCAATTATTGATTTGACGCAGTTGAACTGATTGACACGTTCTTAATGTTGCACACTCCTTTCAACCACACTCGTTTTCGATTTTGTTTGCGGCTTGTGTAAAGTCCATTGTTTGAATTTTTCTTTTATCTTAAGCTTTCTTTCCTTTTATGAAATTTTTCTAAATAAATTGATTTTTTGTTCCATCTCCTTTTTCCGTAGTACAACTAGTTTTATTGTACTAATTTTTAGTACGGTTAGCATTTTTTGCATTAATATTTTACACATTTGAGAGTCTTACATTAGAATGAAAAAAATACAAAACGTTAGTACAAAAAAGTAAGTAGTATTTAGTACACTTAAGAAAATGAAATATGCAATTTAAAATTTCAATAATTTTTTGTATATATTTAAAATTTTTTATTAACATTTGAATTTTAATATAATTGCAGAATTTCTGGATTTCAGAGTTTCTAGTATTCTTTATATCATCATCTTTCCATCATGGCCGTTTTTAAGTCGTTTTCACCATTGAAAATTAACATAAAATTAAAACAATGGCATGATTCTTTTATCATATTCATATTTTAGTACAAATAAGGGAATAATAAAGCAATGCAAGTAAATAAAAAAATTATACATGATTTTACTCAGCATTATAGTTTAGGATTAAACAGAAATCTAGTAATTTTTATTCTAAATGTTCAAGATTCTTGAAACTTGAATTTGTTTACATTTTCAACATCATCCTCAGAGCAGGTACTTTCATTTAATTATTAAATTGGCAGTCAATAGCTTGATTTTTGAAATTGGTAATACATTTACTAATGTTGGACAGACAGACTTAGCTACATCGATTCAGACAAAAAGTATATACACTTTGAAGTTTTTTTTAGAGTAGATGTTGCAAACGTTTTGTACCAAACGTTTGAATTTTCAATTTCTGGTTGGATGATGAACACAACAAAAAAAAGAAGCAATTCTGATTGTACATTAAATTATATTGAATTATACGAAGAGAAAACATATGCTAAACAAATGCATGATGCAAGTACGTGTAAACATAAAAGGAAAAAAATTAAAAAAAAATATATTTAAAGTTAAAAAGAGTTTACACTAATTTAGTACTTCTCTTCAAAAGAAAAGAAAAATCAAAAAAATAAATAAAGCAAAAAGAAAAAATCATTTGGGAAGATTTACCAGAAGAGATGAAAAGAAACATGATTTACTCAGGCAGCTTATAAAGTATATGTGCAATTTAATTTGTATAGATGTGTATGTAAAGATTTTATTTAATACTTGATTTAAGTATGAACGAGTTGTAGTAGTCCAGACTTTAACTAATCGGTAATTTATTGCTGGCGGTGTTCATGTTGTGGGGACGCTGCTGCATAAACTTATGAAAGCAATTCTTTACGCAAGGCAATAACACCAAACTACATTGCGAAAAATTCTATTCCTATACTGTTTGTTGTTGTTGTTGTTGTTGTTGCTTTATTATTTTGTCTTAAGAAAAATCAAAAAAGATATGAGAAGTGTACCAAGTTTTAGGGCAAAAAGACAAATCAAGGTAAATAAGTAAAAAATCTACTTTTTTCCTCTTCCTTTTCATTCCATTCCTTTCCTTTCCCACTCATACACCCGTTTGCTATATCTGAACTTCTTATTCTTACATTATCTATACTTAAATATCACCATGTTTAGGGCAGAATATAAGTTTCTCTGTGTTGTTACAAATATGTTGCATTTGGCAAGGCGCAACATAGAAATTGTTGGTTGTTCACAGTTAGTCAGCCATAACATCAGCCAGCCAGTTAACTGAACAATCAACTTAGCAACGAAACGACTAACCAATCGACCAATCGAGCAGCCTAAATGTTTACCTCTGCTTAAAATTTGATATAATCTGTGTAATCTGTGTCCCGGTTTTTTTTTTGTTTTGTGAGCAAAACACAGACGCACAAGGCATATATAAAAATGTACGTCTTGTTTGGTTGTGCTGGCTTTTTTGTTTTGTTTTGTTTTTTTTTTTTTTTGTATTTGGTAAACATTCGTGCCAATTTACAAAATTTTTCGATTATTCGTTTGCTTATACATTTGATTTTGGCTTTTATAGTCAGCTTCCATAAGCGTCTTATTGCCCCAAAGTTATAGTTTTATAGCAGCATCATCATCATCGAGCAACCACCACCATCTATCCAATATTTGAAAATTCATACGGAAATATGCAATTTATGTTGTCATTTTATTTTAGCTGACTGCCGCAATACATTTTTACAATTTGCTCTTAAAATTTTATTGCATTTACAGTAGAGAGTATAAGTAACAGTGTTAGCCAAACTGATGCTATTTTAAGTCTTTTGACTAGTAATATTTTCCGTAGCAATTCATTCTCTCCGTTTGATAAACAGTTGGTGGATAGTTAAGTAAATATTTGTGTTATAGGCCCCAAATATTCTCAGTTTCTATATTGAAATTTTTAAAATAAAAATAGATTTCTAAGATGGCTAAGCAAAACTTTAGTAGGCATATTTTTTAGAAAATTTGATTAATTCTAAACACAATATAAAATTTGTTGCCTGTCAAATTAAAACGCTTTTCCGAAAGGGCAAGTTTTTGCATTTATATCATGAAATTTGATATTTCATTTATGTACTTAAATTTTTTGTAGTAATTTTTTTGTACTAAATTTTTGAATCAAAGAGAAATTTGGGAATGACTATCGCATACATAAATGGCCATATCCGATAATATTAAATTTAAAATCGCTACGGCAGGCAAACGTACAGTTGCCCATACATGATCGTTGAATACACACACACACACACACACACACACACACACACATATATATATATATATATATATATATATATATATATATATATATATATATATATATATTGAGAGAGAGAGAGATATTGTGTATAGTACTTTTATTTTTATTTATTTTTTAAATTTCATTTTATACGTTTATATTCTAATCGCGATGTCTTGTCTTTTCTTTTGCCATGTTGCATGAATTTCTTTATATAATATGGTTAATGTGTATGTGTTTATGTATATACATGTGCACAGTTTTTTTTATTTTATTTATTTCATTTTCATTTCATTATATTTAACGGGCGGCATTGGAGTGTAACGTGAAGTGTGAAATAATGATTCCTTAGCATCGATAAAGGTGATGTGGGTCTGCCCAAACGAGGGCAATGACGTTTAAATGAAATTATAGATGGTCACACAAAAAGCAAAACAGCTAGCCAATTCTATAGTTAATCATTTGCTGCCAGCCAGCTCAACAGAATATTCACGTAGTTTGTATCTTTTTCTTCACTTTACTTCACTGTCCCTTTATCTGGCTGTTTGTCTGTCTGTCTGTCTGTCTTTACTATATATTGTTTTACAAGATGATTCTTATTGAATTCGATATTTAATATTGTACTTTTAAAGTTTTAACTAAATGCCAACTGAATTGTGTACGACTCGAAGTTCTTTTCTTTTCATATAACGATTGCCAATGATTTTGGTTTGTTTTGTTTTTCTTTTACTGATTCCTTAGGAAATAAGATATTTCCTTCTTTTCATTTCTTGCTTTTCTTTCCTTTCCTTTTTTTCTTATATATTTTCTCATTTTTTGGGTTATTAATATTTCAAATTTGGTTTTGTTTCCCTTTTATATACCAGCTCGATATATTCTTCTCTATTGTTATGAAGGGCATGAAAACGAAAACGAAGTAGAGAGAAGAAAATAATGTATTATGCATTATTATGGTAAAATTTTTAATAAGCATCTTAACGCCTTTGTCTCAGCCTAAAGGTGTAATTTTTGCTTGTTTTTTGTTTTTCTTTTTCTTTGCTTATATTTTTGTGCTTGCTTTTACTGCTGCTACATTACTGATAGTCTGTAACTGATTACTTCGTTTATAATTTATAATTTATATGGGTATTGCAATTATAATATTATAAGATCGATAAGTAACCTTTGCCAAATGATGATGGACTGGACTAGACAACAAATTTTATATATATTGGCAGGACGATTTTATTTTACTTAAAATAGAATACGTTTAAAAAAATAAAGCAAAACAAAACAAAATAGAAATAAAAATCAAAAGGTAGAAGTTTTATTGTGGTAATGGAGTTAACTTTTTAAAAATAAATAAGCTAAAATTAAACTTGATCTCTGGTAAAAAGGGAAAAATACTTTAATCATTTTACAGATACATTTTCAAATAAACTTTAAATACAACACGTTGTGTTAAGTTAAGGATGCCATTGGCAATTGCGGTTATTATTTATATTACTTTTTTTTTCTTTTTAATAAAATTAAATCTAAACTGTCATATTTTGATTGTTGAAGATATCTTAAGATAAATTTCAAGAACAAACCGCAAAAGGTATACGTTTTTTTTTTTTATATATAAAAGAAACTTGCTTTGAGAAAATTTATATTCAAGCATTCAACGTCGACCACTCACTGGACACATTATTAAATTATAGAAATTTAAATCTAGTCATATGAAATCACATGGAAATATATGAACTCAACAAAAATGACAACTGAAACCACCAGAATAAAGGGGAATCTTTTTTGTAATGTCTGAAATTACAAATAACAAATATATTTGTTAAAATCTAAGTTAAGGCATGTTCTTGAATTAGCAGCGTTTCTTGATGATTAATTATGACTTATGAATTAATTATTTTTTTTCTATTTCACAACCTAAATCTCTTTTACGTAAAGTACCTTGCAAAATAAGTTATTTATTAAATTTCAATGTTTTGCTTTGTATCATCTTAAAATATCTATAAAAATGAAGGCAAAAAAGGCAAACTAGGTGTTAGATTGTGAAAATTATAGAATCAGTTACTCGTTTAGCTTTATTATTTAATTTTTTTTTTAAGGATAAAAATGGAATTTCTTAAAAAGATGATTAATAAGAGTTGAAGAAAAAAGCATAATAAATAGAGAAAAAAATAGAGATAGCAAAATGGCAAGAAGAATATAAATTTTTGTACGATTCGTTAAAAATCACACAAACACACACACACACACACACACACACACACACACACACACACACACACACACACACACACACACACACACACACACAAACAAAAAAAAAAAGTAAAATTTTTTTTTTACATTTGAGAAAATCAATGTTTCGTTTCTTTCATTTACTTATTTATATTTATTTTTTCGGCAACGCATATTTTAAGTAACAAAATCATTAAACAATACTTAGAAAAGATATAAGAGAAGAAAAAAAGAGCAATATAACAAAACAAAATTGAAATCAACAAAACAAGAAAAAGAAAAGGTAGAGTAATGTATTACAGAAAAAGTAAATAACAATACTGACAAAAACACGCTTTTTTTTCCTTTTTTTCACATTTCGTTAATATTTTGTTTTTGGATTATTATCATTTTCATGGCTATTGTTGTTGTTGCTGTTTGCTACTTTTTTTTCGGCATTTATTGTTGCAATCGCCATTATTCTTTACAATGCTTAGTTTAAGCTTTTCAAAGTCCCTTCATTCTCATGGAATTCTTTTTAAAAAGCATACAAGTCTAAATATTTTACAATTCCATGTGATGACATTTATTTGTTTATGTATTGCATCTTATTTTATTGTATTACAACGCAATACATTGCAGTTATTATATTTTGCGATTTGTTCTAAATGCTAAAAAGTTTGATTAAAAATAGTTTTATAGTTATTGGCCTAAGCGCGATTAACAAGAATTTTTATATATTTAATTAAAAAGAGCCAGATGTTCTTAAAAGACACAAAAAAAAACTACTTCAAAAATCTTGTTTGTTAAAGTTGCTACGCTTCGTATGCTTAGCATCATCTGTTCCGATTTGCTATTATGAAGTTTTTAAACGTCTATAATTTTTACCAAATGTCTAAGTGTTAAGTATTTATGCTTAAGGCAAATTAGTATTGAAAGTGTTTCGAATCATCAAAAAAAAGTACCTTGGTTTAGATTAAAGTGGATCAAACTTTTATTGTTTTTAGAATAATTTTTCATGATTGAATTGATAAATTTAAAACTTTTTTTTTGGTTGTTTTGAAGTTGGGTCGTTTTCGTGCCCTACTGCCCAAAAGAAGGGGAAAAGGAAGAAACAGCACAAAGCAAGCAAGCATCACCATGCAAGCATCATCATACAAGCACACACACACACACACACACACACACACACACACACACACACACACACACACACACACACACACACACACACACACACACACACACACACACACACACACACACACACACACACACACACACACACACACACACACACACACACACACACATAAACGCACGCTTTAAGAAAACTAACAAATATGCAGTTGTGATAATTTTTTGTTTATAGTGCATGAATTTCAAATCAATTGTTGCGTGTTTGATAACGTTGTGACAACAACATAAAATCTAAAGTTGTTGTTTTTTCCTTCTTACAAAAAACAAAAAAAAAACAAGCTAAAACGAAGAAAAATTAATGTGTATGTGCAAGTTATTGTATTAATTTTTGGAGGCATTCACGCAAAAAAAACAAAACATATAAAAAAAATAGCATTGTTCAATATGTGGGCTATTTTGTAAATATTTTGGGCAGATTATAATTATTTTATTTTCTTTATTCAATTTGCACATTTATTTTATTTATTCTTTTGTTAGACTTATTCATTCATTTGTATTGTCAATCATTTCACAGAAATCAGTAAAAACTTGTAACAAATTTGACTTGAAATTGCTGCTGGTTTTTTTTTAAAAATCTTATTGAATTTATTGTCATACATACATGCATAAATTTGTGTGGGTAGAACATAAATATATAACATATAGATCAATAAGTCCTCGACCTTGACTTGCTGTTATTTTTCCATTAAACGTTTCAGTTGTTTTAAATCATTTTCTTTCAATTATTGAATTTAATGCTAAATATAAGTGACCAGAGTTGCTAAAATTAATACAAAATTGTATCCTTAAATTACTTAAAATTGCTTAACATATAAATAATTAGATCATAGATTTATTAACCTATTTGTTGTAAGTGTTGTGTTATGACTTGAGATGTTCAATTAAAGTTGTTTTTGTTTGTTTTTATTATCGTTGTGGTCATATGTTGTTTCATATGCTGTTAAGCAAACGGCATAACAAAAGAAAAAAGAAGAATAAAATGTATAGTCAAAATTTGTGACTGGCATGTGCATGTGCGAAAATGATATTCCCTAATCAGTTGTACCAGCTTTCACAAGGCTTCTATGATTTTTCGCTTTTTTTCTTTTATTTTGAATCGCTACGTTTAATCGATTGATCGTTTCTATCGCTTAGATCATCCTTTTTGCTGCTGCTGCTGCTGCTGTTGTTGTTGTTGTTATTGTTGTTGCTATTGTTATTGTTGTTATTTTCTTTTTAACTTTCTGGTATCAAAGCAACTTTATGCGAAACATTTGCAGAGCACAATTTTTGTTTTTTTGCGACTTATGTTTGTTGCCCGTTTTTTTATGTTCCCCGCATTGTTAATTTTTGCATATATTTCTGTTAAATTTTTTTGAAATGGCATTCAATTGTTTTTTAATTCTCAACTTCTTGTGCGTCAATTTTTTATTATTTTAATTGGTTTACATATTTTCCAATTCCTTTTCTGATTTTATTTGCCGAATACTGTTATTATTTTTTATGCTTAAGATAAATCGTTTCAATTTAATTAGCACCATTTTTCGCAAAAGAGATTCTTCTCTTTTAAAGCTGGAAATTTCTTTAGAAAAATCTTTAAATCGCAAGAAAGTTTAAGAAGAACTTTCTACATAAAATTCATACTGCGAAAAACTAATTTGTAACGATTTTCATCGAAGCCCATTTCAAATTATTGTTATGTGGGTGTTGTTTCGATAATTTGTATATATGCAGTTTGCAACATGCAATTTTAACAGCAGACTTTGGACGGACAAATGAAATCGCTTCTAAAACATTATAATAAAATGTAAAATTATAAAAGTTTGTAAAAAGAGACCTAAATTTCTTTATGACGACATGCTTCGTATGTGAGAAACGTTCAATGCAGTTATAGAATTGTGCAAAATTTTCTTAACTGTTTATCATCATATGCATGCAAATGTAACTTCTATTTGAATTTAGTAATCTTCATTATTCCTTTTAGTATTTTTGCTGTTGGTTATTTTGTCTTTTTGAATTTCTTTATAAATTATTTAAAATGTTTTTGTTTTTTATTTTTATATTTTTATATGTTTTGATGCCAAAAGTGATAGTACTGCGGCCACTGTTGCTATTGTTTTTTGTTGTTGTGGTTGTTGTTATTGCCGCCGCCGCTGCTGCTGCTGCTGTTGTTATTACTATTGATGTTGCTATTGTTATTATTATTGTTGTTGCTGTTGCTGCTGCTGCTGCTGCTGCTGCTGCTGTTGTTGTTGTTGTTGTTGTTGTTGTTGTTGTTGTTACTGTTGCTGTTGCGGCTGCTGTTGTTACTTCTGCTGTTTTTGTTGTTGTTGCTGTTGTTGTTGTTATTATTATTGTTACTTTAGCTGTTGCCCTCAAATATGTTTATAAATAAATTTATAAACTGAACTTGACATGAGCACGTACTTTATAGAGTGGCCACATACATTAGTGTGGGTGTTTTTTTTTCTCTATATGTATGCGTTAGATATTATTCTTTAGTTTAACTTTAGTTGCCATTCCAGTTTTCTTATTATTATTATTATAAAAATTATTATGGTTTCGTTTGCTTGTTGGCTTTTACTATTTTATTTTTATCTTCATTTTATTGCGCAATAACTAAATTTTACGCCTTTTTAACAAGACAAACAAACAAATAAGTCAAATTAGGAGGTAATAGTTAAGCAGGCATAAGGCGGCATTCACGATATTTAAGCATTAAGTAAAATGAATGAAAACACTAAACACTCTGTTAGGTAAATTATCACACGAAAACTATCTTAGAAATAATGGCGAAACATAGCGCTAATAAAAGCAACATCTAACTAAATATGGAGTTGGAGCATTATATATATATGGGTTATATAAAAAATAACTACGGTAATCATTTATCAATAATCTGAAGTTGTAAGATTAAATTACTTCAAAAGTATGCTTGAAAATTTGCGCTGTTAGAGTGAGACAGTGTTATATTTAAAACTGGTTGATTGCTCAAGTAGTTGTTGTTGCAAAGCGTTAGCAAAAAATAACAGCCGCATATAATGCAATATGTTAATGTGAAGGCGGTGTGATAGATTGATACTTCAACGGAGCGCTCAATTATTTAGTATTATAAGAAAAATATTTCACATTGATACTTTATAGTTTTCTCGTCTAGTAGTGATTTTGTTGTTGCTATTATTATTATAATTATTATTATTTTAGTTCAAATGAGCACCAACTCTCAAAAAAAAAAAAAAGTATACATTTTGTTAAAACCGTACAAACACAACTAAACTCAATCATTCATATACCATAGATATTCGTGTATTCATAATTGTTATGAGTTTAAAGGGCGTAGGAAGATAGAAACTAGGCATTGTGTAAGGAATCGAAGACTAATGTAAGAATATAAAAAGAAGAAAAGTAGAGAAGGAAACGCAAATGTAATAGTAAATTTTCAACGGCTAAGAGAGTTAGCCAGGCCAAGTTAGGCCACCTCAACACAACATATTAAAATCTGATCGTGACTTTTTCTTTTGCTTTGCTTTTTTTTCTTTCTTCTTATAACTGATTTTTTGTTGTTGTTGTTTTGCTGGTTATTATTGCTATTGTTATTATTATTATTGGCATAAAGTTTTCTCTTTTGAAATGTAATATCTGTTGATCTTTTTCTTGCGGTTACAGCTAGTAAAAGCATTCACGTACATACAAATATCCATATACATACACCTTTATATAGATATACATAAAAAAAAATATATAAAATATAATTGTACTATGCTATGGGTAAGGCAGACAAACACGTGTTAAATTTACTGCAAATTAAAGATTCGTGTTGCTCAAGAGTGTACTATAGTTGTTGCCGCTTTTATCTGCCCCCTCTTTAACGTGTACGTTGATATTAACAAGAAATGATAGAAGAAGAATAATACGATGTAGTCTTCCAATTTTGCTCTTTTTGGAATTGGCTGCTTTACAGGAAGTATGTGTTAAATGTATTTTATATGTAGCAAAACAATATCAAAACAATTTTCAATAATTTTCATAATGACATGTTTCATATAGATGCATCCACATAGATATGAATGCATTCTATATATTTTCAGTAAAATTTCTTTTGAAAAAATGTTTAAAATTGAAGGTGGATTACACAGATCACTATAATCATGAGATTTTTGTTTGAAATCAAAACTGCCACATTTTATGCTATTTCTGACACTACTTTATCTATCATGAAACACAAATATAAAAATTCGACATGCAAATCTATATTTGACTTGAGAACAAATTCTTGAAACATTGAAATAGTTTGAAAAATTAGTAGAAAAAAAAAATGGCATAGAGAATAAAAAGGAGAAGAAGAAAAGGAAACATTTTTCATTGATTTATGTTTGTAATAATTTTACTTTTTATAGAATGCAATACAATAATAAGATTTATTAAGGAAAAATTGTTAAAAAAGAAATAGAAACAAAAGTTCAAAACTCCATGGGATGTCATCGCATAATATGAAATGTTTTTTTATTTTCCAATAAACCAAAACAAATAAATATGAATTACAAAAAAAAAAAGATTAATAAATAAAGGAAAATGCTCATTTAGCTAAATCAAATAAACAAACAATTGAAATAAAAAGAAAATAAAAATGAATCAAGACAAAAGGTCTTTTTTTTCTTTTAAAGAGAAAAAGAAAATGAAAATGAAAAACTAAACGCAAAGTTCCCCATGATTGAAAATAATAACATACAAATTAAATATAAAACATAAAATAGAGGTCAATAAATTTCCGATTTAATTGTGTAATTTTGGTATTTACACGATTTAGAAAAATCGTAATCATTTGCTTAAAGAATTATAATTTAATAAATTAAGGTTTACTGGCCTATGCATGAAATTTCATTGGAATGCTGTTTCAAAATTCAATTATAAAGTAAATTATTAAAAAAAAAACAAAAAAAAAAGCAAAATACAATAACAATAAATTGTATGGAAATGTGTAAACTGAAATAGATGGCTGCCATTTAACAAACAGTTGTCAAATGATAAAAGTTAATACGTCATATATTTATTAATTGTTTTTTTGTTTTTTGTTTTTATGAAATTTTATACTTTGACAGTTGAAATTGCTTTTTGTTAAGGCATAAGATGATAGTTTTACGAATGTTATATGCAAACAAAAAAAAATTCAATGGAATTGATTACAAAAATGCTATCAATAAGATAAAACATGAAATTGAAATATTTACGAAACATTATTGTGCAATATGCAATTTTATTAATTAATTATCTCATAATAATTTGTATAATAAATTTTATTACTTAATGCAGTATACATAAATAATTTAATAAATGTCTATTACGGATATTTATTTCGCTTTATCATTCATGTTACATTCATGAAATATTTGAAAAAGTATTGCTACGATTTTTTTTTGTTTTTTTTTTTTTTTGCATAACATAAGGAATGTTTTAATAAACTAAACAGTTATTTCCATTTATATCATTATTATCAATGATTTTTAGAAAAATTATCTTTCATTATACAATTGAAATAGTTTGGATGTTTCTCAGTTTTAACTTATGATTACGTCATGAAAGGCCTTTATATTCTTTAATATGAATTTAGTAGTAATCTTGAGAATGAATATTGTTGTTGCCTTAAAATAATTCAATTAAATTGATATACTGACTTTTTATATCTTTGAAACGTTTATGCGAAGAATTTTTCAGTAGTAATTCATCTTTTATAAAAATATAGGGGTGACACAGGAAATCTTCAATTTTCAACAATTACTACATTCATTGCAATTTTTCAATAATATACAATTTGTTTATTAAGCATTTATTATTAATTCAGAAGCATGTGAAACGAGATAAAATGAAAACCCCTTTGTTTACAACAATAATTTATATCAGATATTAAATGAAATTTTTGATACAATTGTCGTTTTTATTACAAATGCAAAAAAAAATTTATTATCTTCTTTTTTTTCTGTACTATCGGTTTTTTTTTTAAATATAACAACAATGCACAAGATTTTCTTTTTTCAATTTATTTATAAATTCTAAATACAAATTTTATGCTCTACTCAATTCATTATAATTAATTCAAGATATACCTAAAGCCACATTATTCATACAAAAAATATTGTGTCAAGTAAGAATTAAAAGCATGCGCTACTTAGAAAATGAATGAGTGAATTGATTGCTTATAATAAAGCTAAACTTAGCTTGGCGTAGCCTTTGCCCAACCCATTTTATTTTTAGATCTATATATGTAGGGGTTGAAAGTCAAACGAAAATATTTATATTCTTTTACAATTATATTAATTATGCATTTAATAAATGTATACAAATAAAATTTATTTAATGAAAAATGTTGATTTTTACAAAATATCAAAAGGCCTTAGAAATAGGTAGGGTAGGGACGGTAAAAAAGCAAACAAACAAACAAAAAAAAAAAACAAAAAAAAGGAAAGATAAATGATTATAGAAAACACTTGCAGCAACATCATGATCATGATTATTATTATAATTATTCCATTCATTATTAAACCATTCATTATAATCATTAGTAAGCATTTTTGTTAACTTCTCTGAGATTTTGCAAAACCATATGAATTGAATGGGAGGTATGTAAATATTGTGACAGCAACAACTACAACATTATGCCGTATTACTTTGCTACTAAAAATTATTGCCAGGCATGTATATATGTTTTTTTTTAAATCTTCTTTATTCGAAATATATTCAAATAATCATCAATTTTGTACAGCCGTAGGTTACACTGGCAATGGTTGGCTTATATGGCCAGCATTGCTGGTGTAAATTACATATTGAAATGCCAATAGATATAGCAATAGCAACAACAATATTGGCAATATTAATAATAATAGTAAATTACAAATAAATAAATAATTTACATAATAACAAAAACAATAACAATAATACGAAAAAAAAAGATTTTCTTTTTATTTCAGTTCAGTGCTTTTTTTGTGGCATTATTTTATTGCATATTGTTTTATATTAATTATAATGCATTAAAATTAAATTATAGATATTTTACATTAATAAATAAAAATATTAAAATTTTAAGTTATATATGAGCCAAATTATTATTAAAATATTTAGAAAGATATTACTATGAAAAATTGCAAAAAATTGGAAAGTTTCATTTGGATTGATCCACTTTTATTTTATAAATGGAGTAAAAACACAGAACATTTTTTTTTAAGATGAATTTTGAAATTAAGAACAGAGATTGCAAATAATTTAACTCGAAAAAATATTTCCTTTTAGAAAATGAATAACAACATGATAGAAAATTTAAAAAATTTTTTTCTTATTTAGTAAAGTCCATATATATAATGCAATTTTTGTAGGTATAAATCGGTAAATAATAGTTAAAGAGTTAATGGAAGGGATGGTAGTTCAAGTTAATGGAAAGTCATTTTATTGTTCATAGCTTTAAAGTTTATAATAAAAGCAACACTTAAAAACGCTGAAATTTAAATAAAAAAAATAAAATTTTTTTCATATTTTGCTCTTTTTTACATTTTTTTTATTTTATTTTTTTTCTTATTCAGTTCATTATAAAACAAATAAATGTAGTTTGAAGATAATTTTTCATAATATTGAATCGAGTATTTTGGCAAAACCATAAAGCACTTGTACTAATGAACCATTTTCGTTGATATTATTCACAAATCATTAAAACCATTAAAAAATGAAATACAAAAAAATATTGTAGTTGAGAAAAATTATACCATTTGGAAAAAATCAAAAAAAAAAAAAAAAGAAACAATTATTTTTGGCATGTTATGAAAACATACTTTTAGCACATTATGATTTTTTTGTTTTGCTCTGTTTTCTTTTTCTTTTTCTTTTTGTTTTTTGTTAATTTTTGTTTCATTCATTGGAAATTTGTATAAATAAATCATTAATGTACATTCATACATAGAATTCAGTTTACCTGAATGCACAATATGTGATGTGGCATATGAGCGTGTAATTGTGTGCTTGTTTTATTTAGATAAATAATAAACATATTGCAATTTCAATTATAATGTTCATTTTCTTTACATAATCACACATACATATATTTTTTTGTTATATATATAAAAATTTTACTGTAATAAATTGCTTAACATTTATATGTGCGTTTTATTTCTTTAGACTTCTCAAATCTCAAATTGTTTAAATATTTATTTTTTTTATATGGATGTATGTGTGGAGAAATGATGCATGCAATGCAATGACACAATTTTATATCCCAAATTAAGATATATTTTTCATTTCTACATATTTAGAGAGTTGGACAGACAGACAGACAGACAGACTGTGCGAACTATGTTTTTCACTAATGATACTTCAAACAATACAAAACTTATGCTTTGCATTTTTGCACTTTTTTTTATTGTTATTACATTGCTGTTTTGTTTTATTTAATTTTTGAATTTTGCTTAAAGTTTCTTGCATTTTTTTTTATATTTTGTTTTGTTGTTAATTAGTTTGTTTTGAAAATTTTGGAAATTTTTCATTTAAAATTAGAAAATGCAAAATTCCTAATGGGCTGTTAAAGTTTTCTAGCTAAGTTTTCTATATCATTATTATTTTTCATTACTTTGCCAAAAAAAGATTGCTTCTAAAAAAAAAATATAATAAATAACAAGAATTTTGTGTGAACGCATCCATTACTTTATATTCTGAAATGATCCAGTATAATAAAAGTCTTATATATATCGTAAATTTTGCATCAAGTGCATTTTAGAATATAAATATAAATATTGTATAAAAATTTTGTGTGAGGCTTAGTAAAATATTTTTAAAAAATTTATGACAAGCATATTCTAATCAATTCCATCAGTTGCCATTATTGCCTGTAATAAATTATACGAAATCAAAAAACTTTTTTTTTTTTTTTTTAGTATGAATATCTACAAATTATATTCTGGATATGCTGAGCACAAATTGCTGCCACCGCAGAATAAATATTGCAAACAACAAAAAAGTGAAATATTGTTGTTTCTTGGTTTTCCTAATTATATTTTTGCCGTATTTGTTTTATTATGATTTATATCTACTAAAGTAAACTGAGTTGAGTTGTGTTGAGTTGTGTCGAGTTGTGTCGAGTCGGTGTTTATTGATTTGGCAGCTTGGGCTGTTACATTTGAATGCTTTTGAATGGCACTTGATTGAATTTATTTATTCAGTATTGTTTTGTACTATAAAACACAACACAAACATTTTGACGGTATAACATTGATGGTGGTCTTTGCCAATAACAGCAAGAAAAAGAAAAAGGAAAAACGCAATACAATGAAAATGGTAAAAAAGAACTGACTTGAATTGAAAAGTTGCATTAAATGGGGAGAATAAAATTGTCTATTTGTCTATTAATCAAATGGTTTTTATTATTGTGGCATTGTGTTGCAAGCAGCCAAATAAATTATCGTTTTAAGAATTCATTGTTTATTATGCAAACAATTCTAATCAGAATAAAATTTTTTTTTCTTTTTAATTGCAAATCTACAAATTTGATTTTCAAAGATTTATATCTTCCGCATAATAATAAATGACAAAACTCTTAACATTTCTTAAATCAAATTAATAATATTTGGTAATATTAAGGTAAAATACCTCAAACAAAAAAACAAAACAAAAAATAAAAATAAAATAAAAGAAAAATGTAAAAAAAAAATAATATAAAATAAATGAACATAACAACATCATCCTGTTTATCATCTATTAACTATAATTTACTAATTTACCAAGTCATCGGTCATCAACTATTATGGACATTTACTTCATTACTTACTTATTTACTTCATTTTTCCTTCCTTCCATTATCTTTCTGTTCATGCCAACTACAATTAGCCATTTTGTTGCATGCTAGAAATATTTCTTTTATTGTTGTCATTATTATTTAACATTTAACCACAACATTGTTGTTGTTATTGTATTAGTATTATTATTATTATTATTATTATTATTATTATTATTATTATTATTATTATTATTATTATTATTATTATTATTATTATTATTATTATTATTATTATTATGCCTTTCTTAAGACTTATTCAGTTTATTACAAGCTTTGCTTTGTTTCCATCCAATTGCATATTTTAAAAAACTTATTGCTATTGTACATTTATAAAAAAAAAATGTTTGACTTAGAGCATTCCACCATAACTCTTATGCCCTTATGTTTTAGATTTTTTTTTTTATACAAACACTGCGTACAAGTAGGTCCCTTGCCGCTTTAGTCCAATATGTCCAATACCTTTAGTGCGTCAACTTTTTAAAGGTAAGTGCTTAAATTGTACGCTTCTGTGTTCATTTTTCACCACAGTTAATGATTCTTTCTATGTACAACATTTTCAGTATTTTCAGCATTTTCATCATTTATTATCGCTTATGTAATAAGCAATTTTTTTCATCTTTCTTTCTCATCCTTTTTCGTTTTACATTTGGTTTTGCTCTTGCCTATTTTTTTTTTTTGTTTTATTGTCTCACCAAGATTATTGGTATACTCAATTTGCTAAGCATTCCAAATGTTTAGAAAAAAAAAACCCTACTGACTTTGATTAATCTAACTATAACCACCTTTATATTTTAAATTTGTTTATGCGCTTGAAAGTTCTTGTTTTTAGTTTGATATTGAAAATTGTTCATAATGGTGCTAAAAAATATGAAGCAGCCAATTTGCCATATAGCCCAAATGATTTTTTAAGGCAAAAATTTCAGATTTATTGGTAAATTGCCATCGATATGAAAATAAGATTTTCCTCATACATGTTGAAGCCATTTTTACAATCTTTATTCAGATATTAAAAAATACGTTGAATATTCAAACGAAGACTCAACCTAAGTATAAGTTTCTAAATGTTCTCTATTACTTCTACAAGTCGCTCTGTTCCTTCATATCTTACAGAAACGTAAGTGAAGCGTGTAAAACTTCATATTTTCAAATACATATACATTTTTTTTTGTACATTTTCATGGTTAAGTTACTTTGGTACGTTATGCTTTTCTATGCATGATTTTCTTGTTGTTGTTGTTATTTGCTTGTTATTTTTATTACAGCTACTGCTACATGTTGTCTAAGGGCAAATTTTTTTATCTTAGAAAATTTTATAAAACTACTAAATTTAAAAATGAAATATATAATAAAAGGAAAAGCGTTCTCAACTTGACTTTAATCTTATTTGTTGTATTGGTCTTTGACTAAACCACTGACAATAATAAACTTTAACTTGAAAATTGTGCAGAGGCTTTTTTCTAAGTTTTTTTTTCCCCTACAATATAAAATAAATTATGTCAAGTCAAAATATGTTTTTTGGGGGCCTTTAATTACACATTTTTTACACCTAGAAATTGTTCACGTTGTTCTGGTTTAAACAGGTATCTTCATGTATATAAAATGTTTTGAAATATGCTTCCAAATGATTAGGACCAATCTAAAAATTTTGATTTTGGAAGGTAGAAGAAGAATTTAATGTTAGTCAAGACTTGCCTTCAAATCAAATGTAACTTTTAACTTTAGTTATGTTATTTATTCAATTATTATTATTTGTTCTGTTAAAAAAATTAAAGTTTAAAAAGTTTCTTGTGTTAGCTGTCTGACAATTTCATATAAAAAAATCTTCAGAAATTTACATAATTGAATATGTTTTCGTACTCTCTTTGTGTGTTGGTTTTATTGTATTATCAACAGTGTAAGAGAATGAAAAATTTCCCCCATAAATATGTAAAAAAATGGAAAAGCACAAATGAAAAACAACAACAAATAAAACTATGTAAAATGATCAAAGTTAATGGTTAGTGCCTTGAAATAACTGTCGTACAATTGTATGAAAGTTTGGAGAAATTTAACAAAAAGTTTGAAAGTGAAAGTGAAAGTTTTTGACATATCACTATAACGTTTCAGAATTTCAGATTCAGTACATTTTGTAAAGTCTTTTGAATTGGTTTTTTTAAGTTCAGGTAATTGATGGATTTTCTTAAAACGTCAGGCAAAAAAGCTAAAAATAAATAGTTTAAATTGTATAAAAATTTACCTTAAATTATACCCATAATTTTTTTTTATGCTGAAAAAATTTCCTATATAAAATTAATGTTAAAAATGTTCATATTCAATGTGTGCCCGTTTCTCTTTCTCTTTCTCTTTTGATTTTATCTTTCTTTACTTTTAGAAAAATATTTATAGTATCTCAAGTATGCGTTATATATGATTTATATTTCATTTGAAAAAATTTTTATAATATTCAAAAAATTCAATATGTTGATATGGCACTGTTATTTTATGCCATACAATTTTGTAAATTTTTCTAAATGTATTTGGGAACATTTGATTTTGTAAATTTCACATATTTATGGACTCTTTTGCATATTGTATTTAAAAGTATCTTTGTTAACTTGTTCAAATCTCTAAATCTTAGAGAGTGAGCGTGTCAAGAAATTGAATCTTGTACTTTAAAAACAAAAAATGAATGTGCCTCAATTAAAAAATCGATTGTCTGACGTTCGCTATGATAAAAAGTGAACTATTATTAAACACTTTTTATATGTTTTATTCAGCCGCACTTGCTTATTATACAAAGTAGGGTTTAAAACAAAGCAAGCAAATAAACAAATTACCAAACAATTACAAATCTTACAAAATAAAATAGTTATAACAACAATAGAAACAATTATAAAAATATTGACGTGCTTTGTGTCGGCATTTTTCCTTTTCTTCTTTTTCCTTTTTGATTTTGCTTTTTTATTTTATTTTTTCAATTTTTTTATTAATCTGTAGTTTTTTTTTTTTTTTTTAATTTTTTCTACTTTGAGTGATGTCAGTCACCATTAACGAGTTAATTAAAGCAAATAACAAAAACAAATACAACAAAATCATATATACAAGCACATTCATGTTTGAGCATGCTGTAAGTTGTTTTTGTCCTGCTTTTATCTTTCTCTAATAATTATTATTTGTTGTGTAGATGAAAAAAAAAATCCATTTATTTTTATACATTCATCATTCTTTTTCTTTTCTTATTTTTTTTTCTTTTGGACTTTTTTTTCTTGTATTAGCTTGTATATTATGTTACTTTATGTTACTTTACTGGACATATGAATAGATTTATGCATTTTGCTTATGTTCTAACAAAACAACAAACACACACAATAAATAATGATATTTTATAGAAAATCAGCTTGTTAAATAATATTCACCTCATTAGTAACATTTTGATTTAAAAATAATAATAATAATAATAACAACAACAACATCAATTATCTACAATTTTTATATTGATACTGTAAAAAGCAATGCAATGTTAAACTGAAAAATAAACTGAAAAAAAACTAGAAAACTGAAAAGAAAACTTCAATAGTAGTAATAATAATAACAAAAAACAACAAAACAAAAAAAAGGAGTTCATTAACCTTCCCAAATGATAATCATTAAATCACTAAAAATCATTAAAAATTGTATACTTATTTATTTGTGCTTAGTTTTTTTAAGTAATGAACTTAATGAGCCTCTATAATGAGTTAAGTTATGTTGTAAGAGTAGCAAATATGAAGTAGAAAAGACAAACTAAAAGAAAATAGAAGAAAATTATTCTTCGAAGCATAAAGTAACTATACCTGAATATATATTTTTATAATATAATTCCAAAGACAAAATGTTAAAGACAAAGACAAGACGAAGATGACAAAGACTCCGAAGAAAAGAAAACAACATTAATGATGATTAATGAATAATAAAGTAAACAAAATAATTAAACATTTTTATATTCGTTGGCGAAGTATTTTATTAATTTTGATCTCAATAATAAACTTTTCAATTCTGATAGTTTTGTATATTATAAAATTGAAATATATTTGCTATCATTACACTTTATTATTTTAAAAAGTAATTTTAGTTATGCATGACACTTAACAGTTAGTTATGTATTAATTTTTAGTACTAAAAAATTCATATTTTAAATTTATATTTATACATTTGGTAGTTTTCTATATTTAAAAAAAATTTTTTTTTTTGATATTTAATTTTTTTTTTCAATTGTAGTATTTGAGTTTTTATTTAAGTTTTCATTGTATAATTAGTTTTAATTATTACCTTGAATTTTGCTTGCTTTACGTAAACGATAAATTATGAATATATTTATATTTGCTTGAATAAATGATAAACATAAAAAATATGGCATGCTTGTAATGCTCGAAGCATGATTCCCGATTTTGAGAAATAATGAAAATCTAAATAATAAAGGAAAGAAATAAATGATAATAAATGATGATGATTTGATGTGAAATGGCGTGATTGGCAAAAAGATAATATATCAAACGGAATTTTATTAATAATCAATCATGCCAATACTTATAGAATAAATGGCTTTCTTATTTTTATTATAATCACATTTGGTCTCTCTTTCTCTCTCATCTCCTTCTTTTTATTTACCGTGCACTTTTTCATATTATACATAAATAAAAGCAATAATTGTTGATTATTATGAAACGTTACAATGATTGAAATATAGAAAAATATTTATACGTCATTATTAATAATAATTTCCTTTATAATATTGCTTCTTCCTTTTTTTTAGTTTTTTTTTTTTTTTTTTTTTTTTGTAATAAGTATCACTTGTCATATTTTCGCCCTACACAATTTCCCTTATAAAGAATGGCAAAAGGATTATAGACCCATCCAATTTATTTAGTATTATTTTCAGATTTGGGCGGATATTTTTGTAAATGAGATCCATTAAATAATTTGTAAAATTATTAAAAATGCAAATTTCGCAAAATTTTTAACATTGACTTTTTTTTGAGGTTAATCCTTATAAAACCATTTACACGTTAAACTTTTAGTGGATCGACTTTGTTCACTTGTAATTTATTTTTGTATTCTCTTATTCAATTCAATTCAATTCAATTCGTTGTTTTTATATTTCTCACAATATATTTTTGTGTCTAAGAAATAAAGAAAACGCCACGACAAGCAGATTGCTTTTACACCGGAAGTAAAACATTTATGGCAACAGAGAACGTTAAATGCCTTTCCTTTATTTCTGGTTGTGTGTTTGTGTGTGTGTGTGTGTTGCCTCTTTTTTGCTGATTTTTCTTTTTTGCATTGAAAATAATTAATTTTTATGTTTTTCATTTAGTTTTTGGGTTTTTTTTCTAATTTTTTTTGCTTATTTTTCTTATTTTCTTTTTTATTTATTTATTTATTTTTTTTTAGTTCTTTTGCTTGCATTATAAGAGGAAATCGTTTCTCTTGTTGTCTATGATTCAGGTGGGCCTGATATTATGAACCACCTACATTTATATGTAAAATAAAGAAATAGAGAAGGAGGAAAAATATAAGTTGATGAAAAGTGTTTGTGCCGTTGTTTTCATTCATTTTTTATCGCACACATAAATTTATTAAAAAAATAAAACTTACCAGTCACATCCACACAACCATTTAAATACTAATCAAAAGATATTATGATTGTAATTATGATTATGATAATTACAACGATAAGAGTTTCAAAGTTATGTTTGTGTTGTGTTGTGTTGTGTTGTTGCATCTTATAAATTCTTAAGCAATCCAATATGTAACACCCACCTACATATCTTATAATTTTACTTAAGCGTATGGAAAACATTGTATAATTGGGCAATATTATAAAATTGTAAAGAGTGAATAAAAAGTAAATAAAATTTTTTTTTCTAATGTACCTTAAATTTTTCGATTAAAAAATTAATTAGGCAACAACAAGGTGCACAAAAATATAGTTAAAAAAAAACCATTTCAAAGTTAATTATTTATCTACAGCAAATAAGTACTATTCAATTATAATGCGAATACAATATCAAAAGATATAAAATAAAAATGCAAGTACTTTTTGAGTTACGTTTGTATCTCACTTCTCCTCAGAAAATTGTTTATACATTCATTTAAACGTTTTTAATAGAACGGCATAATTTTACAAGAAATTTTGCTTATTCAAAAATTGTTGTATGGATATATTTTTGTAATATTAATATTGAAATGCATCGTCAAGTTATTTGATTGCTTCCTCCTTACACTGGATACATTTAAACACAATGGTCAGTGTCACATAAAATTAAAAACGGTACATATTTTCTTAAATTTTTTCTAGGCATTTTTTTGTTTGCTTTAAAAAAAATACCAACACATACACAATTTAATTAATTTCATTCATAAATTTTCAAATGTATTTTTATGCACTTAGTTAAATGGACAACTTCTGACATTATTTAAATGGGCTTATATTTATGGGACTTAGGACTGCCTAAATAAAATATTTGGATAATTATGGTTAATTTTAGTTATAAAATTTGAATTTACATTAACACAAAATTACATTAACAGATGGGCGTCCAGAAGATGCAAATCTGTATTAGTTCACTTTTTAAAAATGTACCAAAATTTTCATTCAAATTTTCATAAATCAAATTATGTGATAGCTGAATCCTTGAGCATCGTTTGTGCTAACCATTAAAAAGTTAAATGGCCAAAATATCTAAAACTAAGAAGATGAGTAAGATTTTCTCTATGTAAGTTGTACATGTTTTTCTATTTATCTTGGCCTTTACTTCTTTATGAATTTACTTTTTTTTATAACTTTTCTATATGTGCAAAGTTATTTATGGTTTGCCCTAAAGCTTTTATTTGTTTGAAAGTTTGAATTTTTCTTTTTTTTAGGGCGTTTTTTTTTTGGCTTTACTGCGTAATATGATTAATTTCCTTATGCATTATCTATAAATGTTGTATTTTTATTTATAATTTTCCTCTTTCTGATTTACTTTGGCGGATAAATAAATTGCCTGAAAAGTAATAAAAAAATCAAAGAAAACAAAAACAAAATAAAATATTGTTGTTGTTCATTTTGTCTATTTCTGTTTTGGTACGTGTTTTTTGCTACCGCCCATTTCATAAATTTCATGAATTTATCATAAAAATTCGTTTATCGATGGTCAAAATATAAACAATCTTTTTTTTTTTTTGAATGACAAAATTTGCTGAAACCCAGCAGTGTTTTAGGCTGTCGAAAATAACAATTCATAAACATACCCCCCCCCCCCCCCCCCCCATATGAATGTTAATGAATTCTTAAGTTATAATAAAATAAAATGAACATAATGAACGAAATGTAATAATAATAATAATGAATATAAAATACATAAAAATGACACTTTGAAGACCAAACTGATTGAATAGTTTTATGCTGTTACTGTTATTACTATTGTCCTTTATTGATATTTAATTTGCATGATTCTGTTTATGTTTTTGTTGTTTGAAATTATATGGATAGTTTTATATTTAATATATGCCAGGCATGAAGTGATTTTATTTCTAACCATAAAATGTTAAACGATTGTTAACCAATCATGAATATTAAAATTGTTGATTATACAAAAAGAAAAAACAAAAAGAAAAAAAAATTTTATAAACAAATCAACAATAAAATTACAAAAGAAATTTCTTCTATATCTTTATTTCTTTTTCATGCCTTATTTCTACATGGATTTTTGTCATAGAACTTTGTATTAGAAATATAACCAAACCCATATAACCATAAAATAACAATAACAATAACAATAAAAAATAAAAATAAAAAATAAAAACAGCAACATATTTATAATAACAATACAAATAATAAACAAAATCATTAAATTAAATATGAAACACATGAAGAGTTAAATGCATACAAGCCCATGCAAATGGGACACCATGGACATTTATAAATACAAAAAAGAAAAACGAAAGAACAAAAAGTTTAGAGAAGTGTAGAAAAAATGCATGGTGTTATGTAAAAATATAATATTTGTTATTTTTATGTAATTCATTTATTGAATTTGTTTTCAAATATTTTTTTTTAATTTATTTTTTATTTATTTGTCTTTTTGCCAATAAATTGCACGTGCTCCAATTTATTGCATTATTTATGCATGTCTATAAAATCTATATGTATGTAAATATGTACATGATTACATGTCACATTTTTACAATGGTAGAATACAAAACAATTGTCACACCATAAAATCACTAACTCAACAAAAGCAACATTTGCTTTTTTTTTCAAGTTTTATTGTTTATTGCTACATTTGTTAGCCATTTACTTGGCTTGTTATTGTTATTGTTATTGTTATTGTTATTGTTATTGTTATTGTTATTGTTATTATGTGATATTTGTGACAGCAAATAGTTGTTAAATATCGTTTTTATTAATTGAAAATTCTATAGAGCTTTTTTCGATTTTACATATAATCCATGATTTCGACAGGTAACTGAAAGAAATCATAATTTATACATTAAGGGTATTCGCTGTAGTTTATTTCAAAAATAATATATTTTTTAATGGATTTCGTAAACGATTTGTTATGTAAAATTAAGTTTGGTAAAAATATCGTGATAATTTTTTTTCAAATATTACTAAGATATTAAGACATACCTCTAAGGAAGATTACAACGAAAACGATCAAAAAAGCAAAAAAAAAATGCAATCTTTTGTCTTGTGATAATCGAAGCTGAAAATAAATGGAGAAAATCAGCTTAGAGCACTTGACCAAAAATTTATTAAATATATTTTACAAAAAAAAAAAAACCATCTTCATGTTGAATACCATAAACATTATTTTACTTCATTGATTTACCATTAATTTTATTGGAATAAGTTTTTGTAAACATTTTTTCTGCTGTAAATCCATTTTTATAACGGCCGTTTTCCATTAGAGTTAAAATGTTAAAAAAAAGTTATTGTGTACACTTCTAAAATTTGTTTTTTTTTTATATAAATTTTTTTTATATAATTAATTAATTATTCAATACACAACTTGTTTGTGCTTAACTAAATTTCTTAGAATTTTGAAGGCATCCTTGGAGCTTAAAAGTACAACTAAATTAATAAATTTTGATTTTTATTTTCTTTTATAATATAAATCTTAAGTGTATTTTTTTTTGAAAAATCCTCTATTTTTATAAAATAATTTTAATACTTTTACCTTAAAAATATTTAACTGAAAATACATTTTTAACAAACTATAGCGGTAATATTTGTAACTCACCTCACTTGTGGTGTATTTGGGCGTATGTGTGGACCCAACTGCTATTTTATCAATCGATTCAGTATTATTGGCCGATTCAACTTAAATTTGTTATCCATGTAAATTTGTGATCAAATAAGTTTGCCTTAATAACAATGACTTACTTTTATGCAGAGGTTTACATTCGAAAAACTAACAATTCTGGTTATTCCTTTATAAGAATTTCGCCTTGTGTATTTAACAATCGACCACAAATGATTATAATACATTTATAAATACATTTATATCGTATTAATTATTTTTAGTTGTTTTTGTTGCTTATGAATTTCTAATGGCTAAATATCACTCCTCAATAGATTTAGAATTATTATGATTTTATTATTATTTGAAAATATTCTTGATTTTTGAATAATAATAAACAATTGTACATATCTTTTGCTTATCTTCGATGAAGACATAACATAAATTTTTATATTACATATAAAATATATATAAAATAAAAGTTACCTGCAAAACTAAAAATGACATGAAGGTAATTGAAGTATCCAGTGTCATTTTAAGATTTTTATTGAATTCATAAGAATCTTTATACATTTATACAATTTTTCCCAATTAACATTAATTTATTAGACATTAAAGTATATTTTTTCCATTAATCATCTCTCTCTTTGTCACGCTGTTTCTCTATTCACATATTTTTCTTTAATGTTAACTCTAACGTTACAATGTAACGGATTGAGCATTACAAAATGCCTGCATAAATATAAATACATTATTTTTTTTATGAAAGTGTGAACTAAATACACGTGATAGTGATGGCAAATAAACAGTTAAACAAGCGTGTAAAAGATAATTTTGTTGTTATTGCTGTTGCTATTACATTGTTGTTATTAGTCATAAGTGAAAGAATTATTAACGAAACATTAATATCAATAAATGACCGCAAACAGGAATGAAGTGACAGCTTAGAGAAAAAACAAAACAAAAAGCAAAAAAATGATTATTATGGATAAGAAGAATAAGTTGAAGTTGAATTTGGACAAGAAAAGAAAAAGAAAAAAAAAGTAAAACCAATAAAGAAAACATTGATGGTTGTGCATGTGTTTGTCTGAGTCTGCATTAAGGCATTTTATTATGCATTCTCAAAAAAAAAAAAAAAAAAAAACAGAAAACAGAAAGCAAAAAGCAGAACAAAAAAACATAAAGAGCTGTAGCTTCAATCGTTTACAGTTAGTGTTGCCATTTATTTATTTATTAATAATAAGCAATTGGGGGTCCCATTTTAATAGAAGCTACTGAAATTGCTGTGACTTTGTTGCTGCATCACTTTGACTAAGTCTTAGAGTATGCGCACACACATATACACACACATGTACAATCATATACAGACTTTATATATATGAAAATAAAGTTAAGACTTTTCTCCGAGTAAATTGTTTTATTGTTATTGTTATTGTTTATTGTTTTATCCTTTTATTGTTATAGTTTCATTGTTGTTAGTGTAATGCATACATTTGCATGTACTTAGTTGATCGTGTACAAATAATAAGAATATTAACGCCTTTTCCATGTGACGCTCACATCATAAAGATAACGAACCAAACAACTAAGAAATTATGAGACTAAACAACTAACCAACAACAACTTTCATTTCATGTTAAGTTTAGTGTAAGTAGCATCTAAATGATGCTGGCTTTCTTTTCTTTTGTTTCTTTTAATAAATTATTTCAATATCCATTATTAATAAATTTACTTTAGTAATATTAAAAATTGATGTTAACAAATTATAAAGATGAAATAAGAAAATTATAGTTGGCTGCAAACCTTGAACATGCATTAATTTGTTAAAATTCAGTAGCTGCCATTAGTTGTTGTTTCCTTTAAATAATAACTTAATCAAATTAAAAATTAATAAAATTGAATGCCAAAGTAAAACAAAAATAAGCTTAACAAAAAATTCTTTCAATTGTGAAAGTAAAATTACACTTATCGCATGTTATACTTCCAGTAATTGAATAAGCCATATCGGCTTACTACTACTCCCCTTGCCATTTTTAAAATAAGTAACAAAAAAAGCAAATCCTGTTTAATTTATTATTAAATTATAGTAAAACTAATAAGTTAAATTGTTAAGCTTGTGGTTACTGCCACTATTACCCGTAGATCCTTTCCATATATACAAATATTATTTACATACTTGTAAATTTAAATATAAATGCATCTGCATTTATATGATAAAAGTTGTTACGTAGTATGCCTTTTAGGTAGTCAGGGACATGGATAACATAAAAAAAAAGCCATTGGTTTGAATGGTTGGTTTGCTTTAGTGATAATCATGTTCAATGGTTGGCTGAGAATATTGATGATGATTATAAAGTTGTTTAATAGCAATCACGACAACAACTCTAATCATAATCATCATAAATTTAAAGAGAAAAATATTCATTCATTACTTCCATTTTTTTTTTCTTTTTTTCTAAGAAAATGCTATCATTGAATGAATATGATTAAAATATAAGTGAATGAATGAATAAATGAACTATTATAAATGGAAAGTGTATGTTATAATCAAATAACAGGCTTAACAGCACTAATGGGACAAGTATTTATTTTTATGAGTGAAATATAAAATAAATTATTATTACAAAAAAAGAAATACTTTATATATTTAAAGGCTTTTATTAAAACTTTTCACCATCAACTTCATCAACATTCGTTAAATTTTTGTTCATGTTGCCTCATGTAATTCATGTTGTTCACTTATCTAAATTATCCATCAAAATGATTATAATTAAGTGGTCATGAAATGAAAAAGAAGAAATGTTAAATGTTATTATAAAAATATGTAACAAGAAAATTTTGATATAAGCGAAAGGGTCAATGTAATGTATTCAGGTTGAATGCACGGATATACGAATATTTATTATAATTTGCCATATTTTTTGTTATACCAAGTGTTGTAATGCCATTTTCTCCAGTTGATTTATGTCTGTCCTAGTAGCATTCTTCAAATGTTAACTGGAAGAGATTAAAATTTATGTAATTTTAGATATATTTTTTTTTCAACAAAAATTTGCACAGGATTATTATTTCTCATTATTTCTTTTCTCTATACAATAAAATTGAAAAGAAATGGGTTAGACTTTTAGCTACCATTATAGAATTTAATTTTTACTTATCCCTCAGTTATCTCATTTGCTTGATTAGAGGCAATATTGTAGGGTGATATTTAGTTGGCCGCTAACATTATGTAACATTTCTACTTGTTTTAATAATTTACTTTAATTTTTATACTCACTATTTAAAGTTTGGGGTTATATTCACTTTATAATTATATATGTAACATCTGAAGGCAAACGTCGAAGACTCTTCCAATATCAAATTTTAAAACGATTTAGACATGTCCCTTTGTCCGTCTGTCCGTCTGTCCGTCCGTCTGCTTGATGAACCATGTACTTAGCAAATATTTTGCTGATCGCACAAAAGGAGACTAAAAATTTCAAATTTGGCAAAAAAACATAGAAAGTTGAATTTTTGTACAAATATTAAGATCGCTATTCTACAGAATTTGTACAAAAGTCGTACAAATCGATTACGCCTACCTGATTCATGCAATTTTAAATTATATGTCTGTACCATAAATTATTAAATAGAGTTGGTGTGGTGGGCATTTAAAATTTTTGCTCCAGCCATATATAATTTTCTTACTTATTTTATTTTCATTTTGTTTGTATTGTGAAGTTGTGAACAACTTTATAAAAAAATGTTATGCCGTTTAATATTAATTAGTTTACAAATTATGAGAAAATCTTGATTGAATCAACACTAACAACAACATAAACAACAACAAAACAACAACAACAACAACATATAAACAGTTGCAAGTTGTGTCATGCAATGCAACCTGCATCTTCAACTTTTTCTTATGCTTATAATTGTTACGTAACGTTTCTCCTCCTCTACCTTTCTCTCTCTCTCTCACTGAACACAATATTAATTTATTAAAGATCATTATTTTTAATTTCATGATGACACTAAGTTCTGAAACTATAATTAAAATATGCTGACTATTAATTATAATAAAATAACAATATTTGACATAATTTTGCCATTATAAATAAATAAAAGTGAAACAGTTAACACGCATACAAGAAAATCCACTAGACTTATAATTTTACAATATTATTCTAAATGAGGATAAATTATAAGTAAGGCAAATTCTTGTTATTTTATTTTGTGGTAAAATTCAAAGATGAAACACCATCCTTAAAAGCATTTTTAGTTGGCAGTAATTTTGACTAAATTCTAGAATTTATCTAGGTACAAAAATTGAAGCACGAAATATTTGAGAGAAATATGAAAAAAAAAATTTATATTAGCAAGTTTAAAAGTTTATTTGAAAAGTTTTACATTTTTTTTTTTTGCATAAATTATTTTTTTTAGAATATTTCTTTTAATATTTTTCTTGGCAGACTCATTGATACATCCTTCTAATATTAATCAAATCAAAATTAATTTTGCATAGAAATCTTAACATTTTCTGACATCTTTCTATAAAAAATTTATTAATTATGAACAGAAGACATTTGAAAATAAAAACAAACAAACAAACAAGAAAAAAACGGCATAAATAAAAAAAAAAGTAAAATCAAAAAATTTTTATATTTTCCTTGGTGTGCCTTGACTGTTTGTCTGCATTTCATAATGCTATTAAGAGCAATACCAATAACAACAGCAACAACAAATAAAAATCTTAGCAACGTAATTTTATCATTTATATCATTTATCGAGGAAGCGAAATGATGGGTAGCCCAGGCCGGCCCATACGCGATTCAGATTTGTCATCAATTTTGCTTGTGTGATACAAATATTATTGTTACTGTTTACTGTTTTTTTTTTCTTTTTAATCTAATTGGTTGCATAAATTAGATATTTATAGTGTGGCGCCATTTGAAATCTTTCGTAAATATAAAAATATATGTAGCTGTTTTAAACTGAGCGAAAATAATTTATACGTTTTTTCTTTTTAAGAAATTTATTATTTTGAATATTTCTATTTCGTTTTTTCATTAATCATTTTTCATTAATCATTAAAAATATAAAAATATAAATAGCTGTGAATATAAATTTATAATTCTTGCAGCTTTGTATAGATTTATATAAAATTGAGTTAAAGCAATTCGTAAAATCAAATTAATAATTGAAAAAAAAAAAATTTTGATCTCAAATGAAAACTACAAAATGAAAATGCACTAATGATGACTTTGCTTAATTTGAATCATCCGAATCTTTCAACTAACATTTAAAATGACACTCTAACTTTTGAGATAGTGAAACTGTTTAAGAAATGAGAGAATTAAAGATTAAATTTTTTCGAATTTAATGTTTGCCTTAGATCACTTGCATGAATATCACTTATCAAAAGAAAATCTTTCAGATTATACAGAAATTCGAATTTTAGTGTTCTGGAAAGCCCAGTTTTTTTTGATATTTCTTCTGTGCAAAGTTAAAAAATTCGAAAGAAATGTTTTTCATTTTTCTGATTATTGGATCACTCCCAGTTAAATTTTTTTTTGATTTTTTTCACTGGTTTCTTGTTTTTTTCTTTTTTTGTTAATTTTATTTATTAAGGTTAAGTCCCTTTGACAGTTTTATATGAGATATTTTATTTCCGATATATTCCAAGAATTCTATTAACATTGATTATTGTTCATCTTGTTTCAATTTCTTATATTTTCTTTTTTTTTTTTTTTGTCTTGCCAAACAACAATGATGATCTTAAAATATGTAAAGTATACATTTATTCATATAACAACAACAACAACAACACAACAAACAATACTAATGAATAATAAAAAAAACAAAAAAAAAGTAAAAGAAAGAATTATGGCAACAACAAAGGAATCCAACACCTTTTCTTAACCAACAAATATAACTTTAATTTGGTATACAAGTTTATATATTTTACTTTTCATTTTATTCTCATCTTCTTAACATTTACGCCATAACATATATTAATAAAAAGAAACGAACCAAAAAAAAAGGCAGAGAAGACAAAGGAGAATTTTATGGTCATGTGAGACTGGTCAAATATCTGACTGCTTGTGTATGTTTGTGTGTAGGTGTGTGTTAAAGGTGTCAGTCTTCGCCATACTCGCCATATGCCGAAAATTATTGTTATTGTTATATTTCTGTGAAAAAAATCTTTATTCTTTTTCTTTCTACATATAATACAGAATACAGAATATAGAATACAGAATATTGGGTTGTACAAAAATGCATGCAAATTTATTATCACATAAAATGCTCAAACGTAGCAGAAAAGATAAATTTGAAATTGAAAATGAAACGTTGTTTTAAGAAGACCATATATCAAAATTCTCTTGTTAGTAACGCTAAAGTCTTTGAAATGTCGTTGCGACCAATCTTTAATTTTTATAAAAATATTGCACGATCTTTACACTTTGATATTGATTAATATTGAAATAATAGCATATGTATCAAAAGCCAACATAATTTTCCAGTGTATCTCAGTTATCGATATTGGCTGAAGTTTTAAATTTATATAGAAAATTTCTATCTTATTTTCTAAACAATCTAATAAAATTTAAGTAATAAAATATTATACATTTTTAGTGGTATTCAGTAATCAGGACTTGTTGTTTCTTAATCATCCAAGTAAAAAAGGCAGAAAAAAAAAGAAAAGAAAAGAAAAGAAGCAAAAGTAAAAAAAGAAAAATTGAACACAATAATGAAGATCATTAATAAAAATAAATCGCGTTCAGGTGTGAAATTTAAATTTATATGAAAACATAAATTTTATTTTTCATATTCTTCTTGATTGTTGTCATTTCATTTCTTCTTTAAATAATATTCTTAATTTTTTATTATTCTTATTAAATAATATTGCCTTCTTTTCTTATATGTAGTTTTTTTTTTAAATTTTGATTCATCTTATAAAAAATTTTTTTTTCGTTTAGTTGATAAGTAAATTTTTTTTTTTTGGCTTTAGGATTTACAAGGATACACAACTTTTTCTTGTTTTTTTTACAAATTTTACAAATATTTTTCTTTAGCATTCTTAATGAAAAATTTGTTGTCGTTTCCTTTCAATTTCAGTGAATATATTTGAAGCAGCCATTGCAGCAACATCAGAATTACCGTCAGTGTCCGCATCAGCAAACGCATTAAATGATTTAAATTTAAGGGAAACTCTCAATTTAACTTTAACTACACTAAATGGTAAGTGAGTTATTATTTTATTATTTATGATTTTTGCTATAAATTTTATTATTTATAACTTATTTTTTATATAATAATTTTTCATTATATTGCTAATAATAAATAATTTTTTTATATTGCTAATGTAAAACTGTTTTCGAGCATTCTCCCATGTAAGAAATTCATTTTTTTTTGCCTTTACTTAAGCTTTTCATACCTTTTTTTTTCGTTACAATAAAGTAAAGTAATTATAGAAAAATGTCTAACAGTTTTAAGTTATTTGGAATGTTTACTTTTTTTCAAAAAAAAAAAAAAAAAAAAAAAAAATGGAAAAAAATGGAAAAAACCATTTAATTATAATATAAATAATGCCCACAATTCAATAACATAAATTTTGTGTGTCATTAAAAATGTTTGCTATATTTTCTTCCTCCATTGAAATAACATGAAATAAAAATGTTGAGAGAAGAGAGAGGAAGACGCAGAGAGGCATATCCTTTTTTTTTATTTTAATTTATGCTGATGCACATACAGACAATTATTATCATCTTCCGTTAATTTATTGTTTTTCTTTTACTCTTTTATTTTCTGAGTACTTGAAGTTTCATAAGTTGTTCATAAGTTGTTGTTGGTATATTCATGTTCACTCAAGCCCATATGCATAATTTATGTTTGCTTAAAGTGCAAGTACATAATCTCTCTTGGTTATTATTTTCTTCCCCATTTTCTTTTTCTCATTTTTTTTTTATGTTATTATTATTGCTATTGCTGTATTATTTGTATTTTGTTGTTTTTACTTTTGCTTGTAAGACAAATGATTTAAAGATTTCTTAGAAGTGCTGCAACGATTATCGCTTTACTATTATTATTATTATTCAAATTGCTATTATTGTTATTATTGAAAGTATACTTATTATAATCAAGCGTTTGCAATAACAAAAAGAGAAAGAAAAAAAAAAGAAATAATTGGCTAACATTCTGATTGCAAAACTTTTGATTTTAAAAATTATCAATTTATCAATTTTCAATACGCCAAATATATTGAAACTACTTTTATATTCAGTTTGACTTTAAAAATGAATTAAATCGTTGAAAAGGTACGTCTAAATAAACATAAGATCTTTATGCTTTGAAGCAATAGACTAATTCTGTTTACTTATTTTATGTAAAATTTGCACGGCAGCCAGATAAAATTTTCTATATTCATTCTAAGCATGATCTAAAAATGGAAAGTATGGGCCATACTCATCTGATATAACGCTCAATAATGAGTATTTAATTTGGCCCCAAACAGATATAAGTTGCTTAATTGTTGTTTTTATAAAAGTTTTATAATGGTTATTGTTGTTGCAATTGCTGTATTTTGTTGATGACGTATACTCAACAAAATTTATACAATTTGTTGGTTTATGTATGTGTGCATAATAAGTCATAACGCATGCTGAAAAAATGTTTATAATTTTTCTTTTATTCCTTTTTTAAAAAAGCATGCGATGATTGGGGGTATATTCATTTTGTCAAAAGGAAGTGTGCGAAATACTTGATCAGCTTCAAATTCTAAATGGATTTATTACTAAAACCACATAATATTGAACTGCTTGCTCGCCAGTCAAAGTTTTATGGAAACTGACAGTACTTTTTTTTTTTTTTTCAAAGTAAAATTCCATGGTTTTACAATATTATATAAATCGGTCAGGACTTCGCGAAATTCTATAATAGTTTATAATTGATGGCTTTTTACGTTTACCTGTTCTAACGTTTATTAAAAAGACCTAAGCAGGCTAAAAAGTCGTTATATCACGAATGGCAGGTATCAAAGATTTGGCATCAGCTGAATATAATTTTCTTACTTGCTTATATATATATATATATAAAATTTATATATGTATGTGTTTAATATGTTATTGTATGATTATTGTTGAATAACATTTTATAAATATTTATCGTACTTATGGAATTTCCTTTTGCGCTCTAACAATAAAACAAAAAAACAAAAAGACACATTCACATAACTCATATCAAACGTAAGCAAAAAGAATAATAATAACAATAATAATAATAATAAGAATAAGCATAAGAACAGCAAAAACAACAAATTTATTTGTTTATTAGATTGACGATTGTGCAGAGTAAATCAAAAATAAGCAAACAAACAAAACTCAACAAATAACATAAAGTATTGCCTCTCTTTGAATATATGCCCTTGACCAGGGCAATGGCAGGCCATCACATATCATACATTTACTTAAGATAATGACCTTCGTGTATGAAATGCATGCTGTATTTTTTTTCTTTTTTTCAATTTGTATAAATAATTATCATATTCAAGTCATTCTAAAGGCAGCCTTTTGTAAAAAAAATACTGATTTCTTTATTAAAATCTATTGGAGAGGCCTGGCCGACCATAATTTATAACATTGATCAAAACAAAATTATAAACTGAAACAATTCAATCATTTCTGTGTAGCAGCTGATTCATGGCAACGTTGCATACAAAATGAAAATCACCATGCTTAATGAAGTTTATTGTACAAATGTGTTTTTGGCTTAAAAAATGCATCACTTTCCGAAATTTTTTTTTTTTTTGAAAAAATTTTCTTTAATCAAAAGAGATCTTTTAAAGAATTGGAGATTCTTTTCTTTATTACTGGACTAAAAATGAAAGCTCTTGAGTACAGGCCTTCTTAAATAAATGTCCCACAAAAAAAAAAAAAAAAAAAAAAAAAAAAAAAAAGAATGCCTTAGCATTGAGCTTTAATAAAATTTATTTGATATTTGTTTGTTAATTTTACTTATATTGCATAAAGTTCTTAACTATTTAATGCATTTTATTTCATTGTTTATTGTTTATTTATTTTATTAATGAAATTCATTTGCACTTTTCTTTCATAATTTTCTTTCTTTTACTTTTCTATGTACATTTCAATTTTTTTTTTTTTTTTTTTTATACATCCACTGGATTAGAGTTGTAGTTGCAGTTGTATTAATATAAAGCATATTTAGCGTGTCGTCCCATCTAAATATCATTATCATAATTATCATTTGTATAATGATAATTGTACTGCTAACTCGGCACTTTTAAATTGTTTACTGAAATATAACACTCTTTGCCATTTTATTATTAATATAAATATATGCGTATATGTGTGTGTGAGTATATCTGCTTATATTCCAAATGTTAAAATATAATGAACTAACAAATGAAAAATAATCATAAATCATTGTTTAGCCATATCTTTTGTTTATTTTGTGTGAATATGTTAGGCATAACGATTTTCTTCATTATTCTTATGATTTTTTTTTTATTGTTATTTGTAAATTATTTGTAGATTATATAATGCTATGATATAATGTTATGATGGCTAATGAATTCATTTTTATTATTTACTTTATACACAGCAAACACTTCTGCACGCATATGATTTTTATTGTGCATAAATTTATAAATGTGAATGTAGAAAAATGGCAAAGTATTTGAACAATTTAAAATTTTTATTATTAACACCTTTAATGTAATTAATTTTTTTTAATTCTTCATTTCAAAATTTTTTTTAATTATGCTTTATTTTATTTTATTGTGTTTTTTTTTGGCTCCATTATACATAAAATTATCACTTTGATTGAGTCAAGTTTATATTTTTTAATTTGTTATAAATATTATGGCTTTTATTCTATAGGCCTAAAACTTTTGATCTAACAGCGAAGATTAGAATTAAAGATAGCTTAAACTTTTCTAGTAAAAAATTGGTTTACACTCTTGAAAATTTTTCATGCTTTGTAAATATTTCTATGCAGCAAAATTCTTTATATGGCAAGAAGGCTTTTTTTTTTATATTTAAGTTATTTACTTTAAGTGTGAACACCATAATCCCATTAAGTTAGTTTTGTGAGAGCCTTTTCTTTGAAAAATATATACAATATGGATATTTCAAAATGGATATTTCATACTCAAAGTAAAAATTTCAAAGTAATACCGACAGAATGTACAACAACATTGATTTTTATTGTATAATTTTTCTTACTACTTTTCTATAGTATTATTTGAAATATATGAAGAAAAAAAACTAATTCGAAAAATTCATCATTTTTAACGCTATGGGATGCCGCTTTTCTCCTTATTTTCCACTCAACAAAGATTCTTTTCTTTAGGCATGATTTATAAATAAAATAACAAAATATCATATAAAAAAAATCTAAAATATAAAACTAGTAAAAAAATTTGTATAAATTTTGAATACCCACCATACAAATCTATGATTTTTTTATACTTAAACTGTTTTAGGTTTGCCGTGGTAGGCAGAAAATATAAATATGAAAAGATGAAAATGTGTTACTATATTTGGCTACGTATACGCATTGTTAATTTGCATGATAATTTTGGACAGACATTGCAGAATAGTTGTATTACTACTTGGACGAAATTTCAACTTTCTATATTTTTTTGTTTGCAATTAATGAGCTAAAAACCAACAAGTCTCACTTTAAAAATCAGTTTTATCAGTTTACGTTGCACTGTGGGCGTGTACTTTGACTGAGATTACCCATTTGTAATATGAACTTTCTAGGAAAAATACTGATCAAAAGTACTTTGTAGGGTCTCCCATGCTTCCTTTAGAGCTTTTGCAAGCATTATGATAAAATGATTATACCCTCAACTTTTGGTTGGTGAGTATAAAAATGAATGGTAAATGAAGCAACAATGTACCATGACCTGACATATGTACAACAGATATTAATAGTAATAAAAGTGTATAATGGTCTATGATAAATGGCGACTTTGAAAAGGAAAAAATCACTGAATGTTGTAAATAAATGGATGAATGGTTGGATGGAAGGATAGATGGATAGATGACAGAGTGTTCTCTATCTCTTTTGATTTGTTTTCTTTGAATGTGACAACAGCAGCAACAATTACAACAACAATAAATCCAACTCTGAAAAAGGAAATGTTATTTTGCAATATTTATTTCAGATAAATTTTGTTTCTTCTTTTTTTTACTTTTTACATTTTACATTTTACATTACTTAGAATTCAAGAATATTTTTGATGTAAAGCAAAGTAAAGCAAAGTTAATGAACTGCGAGTTCATCTGATACAAATAACAACTTTTGCCTTATTTCTCTACTTCGCTTCTACATTTCTAATGTGATGTGACACAAAAGTAAAATTTTTTGCTACTTTTTGTTTTTAATTACAATATTTTTTTTATTGTTATTTTTATTGCTGCTCTGTCTATTTCCTAAGAATTTGTTTAAAATATAAATTTGAAAAAACAAAAAAAAAATCAGTAACAACAAACATTGAAATGCACTGAAGCATTCGCATTCTCAGTATTGTCTGCCAGACATTCTGGCACAATGTACAAATTTAATAAAACTTGTTAGAGAGATAAATAAATATAAAAATAAATAAATAAATAAAAAAGGAAAAATAATAAAGCAGATACCAAAGAGACGACGAAGTATATGCGCAGCTGTAAAAATGAAATTGGAAAAAATATATAATAAGAATGACAACAATAGCAGCAATAACAATAACAACAAGAAAAAATTATGTCTTTTTAAAAATTGTCTAAGCAAAAAAAAAACCAAAAAAAAAAAAAAGATGAAGAGGAACACAGACTTTTCTATGGGATATTGCCCATGTTGCTGTCATTATTGTGTAAAATAAGAGCATAGAAAGAATTCTATAAAATTCACTTAAATTTTAATAGACTCAAATGTCTGTACTGCGATATGAACGAACATGAAATTTATAATAGAGTTTGCTTTTTTTAGCTAACTATTGTCGGAATCTACTTCTTTCAAATAAAGTCATGGGAAATGTATTTTAATTGAGAAAAGGAGGGAATGGGCACAATTTAGAAAGTTAGAAAGTTTGAGAGAAAGCGATCTAATTAAGATCTTGAAGTAATTTCTTCTAAATAGGGTTTTATATTGCGTATGAATATAAAAATAGATTTTAAAATGAGCAACATAAAAACTTTTGAGCAATTGCTGATGGATCCATAATTTTTTTAGACGATAGTCATACATTTGAAGTAAAGTTCATACATTTGAAGCAAAGAGAGGGATTATTGGGAAAAGGTGTAAATATTTAAATATATTTTATAAAATCTAAAGGTGTCACAGTTAAATTTATAAACATCTGTTTTGTTCATTTTATGTAACAACATAAATTTTTCACATTTCAAGAAAAATTATTTCCAATTATTTCAAACAAAAAACAAAAAAAAAAGAAAAGAAGACGATTAATTTGTAAATAGCCAACTGCTTCTCAATGCTATTGCTCTTGTTAATTTTTTTATGGGCGTTATAAAGCAAGAACTAACAGATGCGATGTCTTGTCTACCTTTTATGTTTCTCAAATCTTGTTTATTTTTTTTTCTATTATTCCTATTTTATCTTTACGAAATAAGAAAATGTCATGTTAAAAATGTGTTCTCATAATTTTCAAAAAAAAAAAAAACAAAAATGAAACATATAGAAATAAAAAAGAAAAAAACAAAACAAGAAACAATCGTCAACATGATTGTATTTCAAAAGACATTGTATTTTTCAGAAAGGCAGGTAAATTCTTATGTAATTTAATTTCCAGACGGAATTATGGGAAATAAACCAAAATTCATAAACTCGATTTTTCTTATTTACTACAATTTCGAGGAAGAAGAAGAGTTAAGAAACTTGAAAAGAATTTTTTATTAATAACGATAATTTATTTCAGAGCGCTTAAAGTGAGATTCAGAGATCTAGAATGATATTTTGCTCATCACATTGTCAGTGTTCATCATTTATGTATAATAAAATTTCTTAACAACTCATTCAAAATTTAAGTTACAGTTGGCCTTAAAAGCCTTGTAAAAATTTACCATTGAATTTCAATGCAAAAATGAATTGTGTTTTTTATCCATTTTAATGAGGCAACCTGTAAAACTAAAATTGAAAATCTAAACAGGCAACAATTAGGAACAATAAAAAAACTTAACAGCTAAAATAATAATAAAAATGTATAGAAAAATGGAAAAGTTTAATAAATGTATGAACAATTTTATTAGTATATTTGCTGCCATAATTATTGTTGTAATTTTTTTGTTGTATCACAATAGCAATCATTATTATTAGTGTAATACAAGCACGTAAAGTCACAAGTTCATATTTTTTTTTTTTTTATAAAAGTTTAACACTAGGATTAATTTATATTGCTGGTCAGTGTGTTAGTAAATAGTTAGTAAATACTTACGGATAAATCTATGTAATTAATAAACAAGACATTTGCTATTTAATACTTATACTTGTAAAGTACTTTTAATAGACTAGTTAAAAATCATAATTTAATAGCTACCTCCTTTTCAACTGGTTAGTCAGTTAGTTAGTGGGATAGTTGATTACCAAGCTGACTAACTAACTGGTTACTTAACTCTTTAGTTAAGTAACCAGTTAGCTACTTAACAACAATTAGATGGCTGGTTGAATTAGCTGGCTAGTTTGGTTTGAATCGACTACGCTGGCTGTCCAGTTGTTTAATTAATTATTAAAGATCAAGAGTCATATTATTATCATTAAATTGCGGAGGTAGCGACAACAGCTACAACAGCTACAGCACACTCAAGTGATAAAATAAAAACTAATAAGCAGAAAACACTCAGAAAAATGTTAATTATTATTTTTCGTAAATGGTTAATATAATAATAAAGCATAAGGCTTATCAATTTTCAATTCAACTTTGTGATAATATAAATATTTTCTTTATAATAAATCACGGCATATCAATAAACATTAAAAAAGGAATTTTTTTTTTGATTTTATTCTTTTTGAAGAATTTATATACATATTTTTGTATTATGCTACAAAATTCCATATGGCAAAACAGCTGATGATCATATGTTTAGAGAATGTTATGGAAAAAGTAATTTTTCTTTATTTTTATTTTGCAATGTTGCTTTCCTTTTTTTTACAGTGCATCTAACATGAAGTTCCTTTAACAGCATGATGCCCACACTTACGTCCTTAGGCATTATTTATCATGTGTTAGGTGATATTTGTATGTTCAAAAAAAAAGAAAGAAAACATAATTACAAGAACAAAGAAAATTATTATTTGAATAAGTAAATGAATAAAATAAAAGTAAATAAATTGAAATAAGTGAAATTAAGTTTTTCATTTCTATTTATATAAACATTGGAGTGTTATAAATATACTTAGGTTTCAGAATCATTTGTTTTATAAAAGAAACAAATTGCTTTCTTGTTTTCATGTTTCAGAAAACTCAAGAAGTAATACAAATTTCCCAGCATTTGCACCCTGAAATATTAAAAAAAATATACAAATTGTTTTTACGTTTAAGAACATTCTTTTTTTGCGTTCTCTTTACGCTTTTACAATCCATTTTACAAGCTTTGGAATAAATTAAATAAGCAACTTGGAAGCAATGAGAGTATAAAATGCATGATAATGCTGTAAACTAAAGGGCAATATTGTGAACGATGGGCTTCATATAAAAGTATAATTGACATTATGTATTTATTGTACATCTCATATTTATATAAATATTATTTATTTTTTATTTTTCGAGAAAATCACGTCCCTTTTTTTTTAACCAATTACTATTACTGCAGCTTTAATGTGTTGCCCTTAATGATATGCTTGCACTCAAAGTGATATAATATACAGATGTATATAAATAAATAAATAAATAAATAAATAAATAAATAAATAGTATTTTATAATATGTAAGTTATATGTAACTTAGAGTATAATTCTATGAGAGTTACAGAGTAAGAATGCCATCATCATATAGTAGTATATCTCTTTAGAAACACTCAGAGCAGCAGCATCCAAAATTTTGTAGAAAAAAATATAAATTCTCAACTAAACCAAACCATTCTCTCAGAGAAAATGAAAACTACAATACTAATGTAAATTATCAATTTTTTTTAAACTGTATTCTCTAAAAATAGAACCGGTCAGGTTATTGTATTAAGTACCCTGCACTTTTATAATAGAAAAAGGGTAAGCATATGAAAGAACTAATTTCGACAAAAATATCCAAAATTCTACCAGATGATACCTTATTCTTCTTCAAAACATTGATATGAAAAATGCTTCTTAAATTTCGATTTGCTCTATTTCTATTTTCTAATTCATCTGCTCAATATTACATGTAAATAAAGACTAACCAGGACTTGGATACAAAGAAATGTATGTATACCAAAAAATTTTTATTTCTATATTTTACATCTAACAATAATTCCTGTAATATTGTAATACTTCTTTTCTCAGGATGATTTCAGCAGCAGAGTTACATTTATCAATAAAATGATGTAGTTTATATATTTATAGTACCATGCACAATATTTGTGCCATGCAATGGCATAAAATAAAAAAAAGAGAATGTATACTCCTAGCATTTGTAGCATATAAAACTTGTTTTTGTGGGGAAAATTTAACAAAAGATTTCTCTGTCTCTCTGATACTTGAGCTATCTCTCTGAGTATATTAACATGTAAAAACATGCAATGACATGACTATTCAACATGTATAAAGTCGCCTGTTGCGTTTAGTGTTCGTAATGTTACTCGAGGTATATGAAGTAAAGTTATCTGCGAAAAATATGTTAAAATATTTTTGTTTTCTCATTATGCTTTGCTTTAATTTTGACTATAAGTGAAATGTAATTGTAATAATAATACAATAGCTACATTTGGATAAGGCGATAAGATTTGTTGAATAAACGATAAACAAAAAAAAACATTCATAAATATTATAAATACCACTCATTTCTATAATAATAATAATTTTAGCGGAAATTCATTCATGAATATAAATTGCAATAACAATAACAATATGTATATATAATACATATTCATGTATAAAGAATTTATAAAAAAGTATAACAGGCGGAATTGTGTGCGCTAATGTAGTGTGGTTAGTTAGTTGAAGTGAATGCATCAATACTTGTTTCTTGGCTTTTGTTTTTTTTTTTTGTGGTTTGTAATTAAAAATTTTGCACAAATATAACAAATCATAAAATAATAAAAAAAATTCACATTTTATGAATGAATGATTTATTTTCAATTTATACATAGAAAATAATGAAATAAATTATAATAAAAGATTTAAAAAGTAAAAAAAAACGAGCAGTTTTCGCGCTCTCTATCATTTTCATTATCTAACAAAATTTATCGCTTCCTTTTGCTGCTATTATTGTAAATGATGAATGATCTTGACGAGCAAGAAGGTAGAAAGCAGATAAATCTTGATGAATATTATTCTTATTCTCCAGTATATTGCAGCGTTGTTTTACTGAAGACAAAATAACACAATAAAAGTGTAACATTTTGTGTCCAAAAAAAAAATAATAGATAAATAAAAAAAAGAAAATTGGACTCAATGAAAATGTTTAATATAAACAACAACAATACCAACAATTAATATATAAAAACAAAACAAAGAAAAAATGCAAAAAGCATGCAAAGAAAAAGCAAAATTTTACCTGAAGTCATATAACACAAAAACAAATTTTATTTACGATTTAATGAAACAACAATTGTGTTAAATAAACAAAGCAAAAAGCCAAACATTAATTATAACATAAATTTTCCGTAAATACGCATTTAATGAGTTCTTCCTCTTATGTATGCCTCATTTGCTACGTGATATTTCACAAAAATAAAAAATATAAAAAAAATTAACTAATTATTTCATAAAAGTCAAACAAACATATTGATAAAACAATAAACATAACAATAATTTATTATAAAACTTCATTTGATATTAAATAGAAAAATTTTAAAGCGATGATTATAAAAACTTCAACTAAACATCAAGGTTCGTATATACAAAATAAAACAAAACAAAAAAAAACAGTAGTTATTTTATTTTTTTAAAGGTCCATGCAAGATAACAAGCAATGTGTATGTGTGTGATTATAGTAAAATATTTTATGAATGGATGAATATCTATAAAAAATTATATATGTCAACTTAAATTGCAAGTATCAGAAGAAATTTCAAATTCACTTGAAAGTGCTAGAACTCCAGTAGTCTAGTCTTATTCTTCTTTTTTACCTCAATTGTGTAAGCAATGAAGCCCTATTTATTTGTCCATCTTGACATCGGTATGAATTAAAACGAAAATCTTTGCCTGCTAGCAAATTTAACAAATAAACACTAAATTTTTCAAAAATGATAAAGATTCTTGTTGATAAATTAACCTTTAAAAACCATTCAAAATAATTCTTATCAAAATTTAATTTTTTTTTCTTACATAGCAGAAAGAAAGAATTGCAATTGAAAGAATTTTAGAGAAAAGTGATTTTACAATATTTGGACAAATAATTTTAAAAAGAATAAAATTAATTACACCTGCCTTTTCTATTTTATTTATTATAAACATCAAATTAATGTTTTTTAGCTCTTTCAAAATTTTCCATTATAATTTCCATTCTAATGCGAATTAATTTTATAGGGTTTTATAAAACGTAATTAAATTAAAATTATCTAATTTAATCTAAAGGTATCGCATAATAAATTTCCTTGCTTTTATTATTTTAGCTTCGTATAAATTACTGAATTTTTTTTTTTAAATTATTAAGTTATGTTTGCATTAATTTCTTATAATTTTATAATTTCTATTAATTATTATTCAAGTTATTTATTAAAGCTCAAATTAATTGATTTTAATAATATTTAATTATAGTCGTATATGTATATTTTCTTATAATTTCATCATTTCATCGATTGCTTAAATTTTAGATACCAAATAGGTTTCACCTTTTGTCGTTTCACAACAATTTTCTGAATTGATTTAAGGTTATTTGCCTGTTTGAACTTTACTCAAACTTAGAATTAATTCTATGAAAAAACATTTATACATAAAATTTTTTTAAAATAAAAATTTACAACTTTTGAATACACTTCCCATTATTTAAAAATTTTTTAAATTTCAAACTTTTTTGCCACCCATTTTCTTAGCTTAATAATTGACTTAGTAAATTGGTGTAGCGTATTTATTAGTATACGCCAATCAACTATAAGATTTTTATTGATTTTAAAATCTTTTTCTTGAAGTAATTGTGAAAAAGATTTTCAGTAGCTACCGAATGCAAAAACAATTAAAATTAATTTAGGCAACAACTTAAAGTTGAGAGGCAACAATAACAACAGCAACAAAGGAAAAATCAATATCACTTGCAAAATGAATAGTGTTTAAATTATGAATTTCTTTTTGATTTCTTTTTCATTTTGATCTTCTTTTTCTTCTTCTTCTACTTCTTCTAGATTTGACTTGATTTTGTTATTATTATTACGATAACGTCGTTGTCTTTACATTGTTATTATTGTCTTGTTCGTGTATTCGCCACCTTTCAGGTATAATTATGCTCAAACGTTGATCGTCAGCTCACACCAAGTGAAAAGCTTTTTTTTTGGTTCTTGCGTTTTCATTTTTTTTTTTTTTTGGTTTTATTTCTTTTCTCTTCCAACACATAATCATTATTATAAAACCATATAAATTTCATGCAGTATACACAAAAAAAACATAATCATAATAATAATAATAATAAACAAAATAACCAAAAAGGAAATGATGGAAGAAACAATAAAAAGAAATTAAAAGCAAATCAAGTTTGAAGCTGCAGCCTAAAATTATTTACCTTTATTGTTGTTATGAAATTGTAATGTAGTAGTAGTGATAGTGATGATGATGGTGGTGGTGATGGTGATGATGATATTTTGTAGTATTAAGAGCAGCATAAGAAAACAAGATGAAAATCAAAAACAAAAAGGCCAACATAATAATAATAATACTTTAAAAAACAACTGCACGTACAACAACAACAATAGTAATATTATCAAAAGCTGTGAACTTCACATTTCAGCATAAATACGCCACAAAATGTATCTGGAACATCATATAAAAACTAAAGACAAAGATAAAGACAACAACAAAATAATTATAACAGACAGACAGAAGGAAAAAAAAATAATATAAAAGAAGAGTAGAAAATCTTAAGCTAAAAGAGAAGGAATAACAGCAGCAAAATGTTAAAAAAAAATTTAGAAAAACAGCACAACACGCGAACATTAAGCTGACAGCCAACCAGCCAGCCAGCCTCTCATTAAATGTTGTTCATAATATAACACCAATAATACCCGAGACCCTTGTCACCATAATCATCATCATCATCAGCGACAATGACAGCAACTGCAATGGCAATGATAATGACAACGGTAAAGGCGTTAGGGACAGGGACAGGGACAGGGACTTGGACAGTAGGTAAAGCAGCGTCACAGACAGCGACAGTATACTAACATGGTAGGGAACAATAATAATAAAAATACTACAAAGGCCAACAACAGTAGAAATAAACTGACGCCATTGAGACCGTAAGTCTTTCTTCTGATTTTTTTTAAGTGTTTTTATTTGATGGAGAATAAGCAGGCTGGCAGGCTGGCAGGCAGGCAGAAAAGCAAGCGCAAGAAAACACGCAGGTACACAGACAGACAACCGTGATCTAACCATCACATCTTTAAATTGTACTCTTATTGATGATGACCTCATGATGATGATGATAATAATAATAATGATGCTGTTGTTATTGTTATTGTTATTGTTATTGTTATTGCTGTTAATATATTTATTTCTTCCACAATTGTTATTGTGCAACAGTATCAGTTTCAGCTTCAACCATGATGATCACATCATATGTTCGTGTTCTGTTTTTTTTATTGTTTTTTTTTGCTTTTTTTTTTAAATTGTACAAAGAAATTCGGTTTCTTAGCTAGCTATGTATTTAGGGGATACATTTGTTGCAATAACAACAATTGCAATAATAATAATAATAATGATGATGGCAGCATATAACGAAGGTCGATTTTTCATGTCAAATTACAGCAGAGGAAAAACGATGGAAAAAGTAAGCGCCGTAGTGTACTGTATTTTTAATAATTTCACTTAAATTTCTTGATATAATAATTACTGGATGTGATGGGAATTTCCTTTTCATAAAATTGTAATTTACCTAGAGAATCTTACATATAAATTTATAAATAATAACTCTCTAAGGATAAAATTTTTTTTTAATGGTTCAATTTATTTAATTTGTTCAGTAGATATTAAATTTTCTTGTACTAAAAATTTTCATTAGTTATTAGTCACATATCTAAAAAATATTTTTATTCTGAAACAGCAAAATAAAAATAATTCTAAAATTATAATGTTTAATAAAGATTTTTATATATTTCATTTTAATTAATCATTTTACATTCCAAATGATGCATTTGACATAATTAAATAATTAATGTGTAGCATGTAGGAACAATATAAATAGGCCATATACTATTTTTTTTTTTTTTTACATAAAGAAAGCAACCAGAGATAGCATGTACATCATTCATGTATTCAAAATCTTTGTAAAAGTGAGCATGGCAAATCCATTAAACAGCAAAAAAATTTTAAATCGTCTTTGACCAAGTTTTATTCGTACTTTCATCCATCTATTCGTTGTAAATATTTTCTTTATTTTTATTATTAAAGATTTTTTAAACGCAATTTATTATTTGAAATAGGCAAAGGGTCGGGTCATTTTCAGTTTTATTATAAAAGCAGACTTTTGCTTTTAAAACAAAAATTTCAAAATTATGATCATATTACGTTCGTATAAATTCTAAAAGTTGTTTAATAAAATTTTCAAAAATTTAGCCAAAAATTTCTTTTTATTACTAATGCGTATGTTACTTAAATGCTACGTTATATTACTATTTTTTATTGTTATTCTCAATATGCCATTTTTTTAGATCATTTTATTGCTGAGTGTTGTTTTTTATATATTGTTGTTATTGTTGCTATTTTTATACCAAGTTTTGATCTCTTTTAAATATAAATTTTCTTCTTATTCATTTGCTTGATTTGTACGGGCAAGTTTTGCGAGAGAGCGTAAATTTTATCAACATATTAAAATCACATACATTTATAGCTTTTATTTTGTGTACATAGTTCTTTATATACATAGTTCTGTATATACATATATACAACATATTTTCATAATAATGTTTTCATGTTAATGCTATGATAATCGTATTTGCTTGTTATTGTTATTTGTTGTAGTTATTATTTTAGCATTTTACATTTGTATGGACCTTTAAGAAAAAAAACGTCATTGTTTTGTGTTGAAACGTTTTTAGTTTTCGTTGTTGTTGTTGTTGTTGTTGTTGTTGTTGTTGTTGTTGTTTGTTTGTTTTTGCTTTTGTTTTTAACTGTCTGCTGTTTTCTGTTTTGCTTGTTCCTGTTCATTCTTATGCTGTATCTCTTTTTCCATTATTTATTGTATTAAGACTTTCTTTTATTGTATATTCACAGTTGATTGTGTTCGCCCTTCACAAACGGCTTTAAACATAAATTAAAACAGAAACAATAACATCAAAAAAATAAAAAAAAAAAAGAAAAATGAAAAAATAAAAAGAGAACAAAATAAAACAAAGAGAGTAAATACAAAGTGAAAAAAAAGAATAGAAAAGATCAACTCAAAACTAAGAAATTAAGGAAGCATAACAAAAGAGAAAAGACAAGAATAAAAGCATAAAAACCTGGAGGAAGAAAAACAAAAAGAAAAAAGGTATTGCAAGGCTAACTGCTGCTGCTGTTTGTTTCTTCTTCTTCATTAAAATAGTGTGCGTGTGTTTGTGCGTATACACACACACACACACACACATACTTACATATATATATATATATATATATATATATATATATATATATATAATAAACGTATTTTTGTGTAAGTGTATGCAACGAGTGCATATATGTATATGTATGTTATTATTATTCTGAAGTTGTTGTGATCATCTCAGAATTCAAAAAAATTCTACGGCTGCACACAACTCGATTCTATTAAAAACTGTTAGCTGAAGAATAAAGACGGCAACGAGGAATTGTGTGTTATTGGGTTCCAATTCATATTAAATTCAACAAGTATCTACTCAAACGTCAGACATGGCGCCGAAATCCAGAAAAAAGAAGGCTCACGGTAAATAAAACAAGAATATATATATATATATATATATATATATATATATATATATATATATATATATATATATATATATATATATATATATATAACATAAAATACGTTTATAAAATTATATCAATAAAAAGAAAAACAAAACCAAAAATTTTATTCTAATAATAATATTTCTTTTCTCTATTCGTTCTTGTTCTTTTTTTTTATTATTAAATTTCATTTTTTTTTATTATTATTTTAAAATGACAATATTGCTTTTTTTTATTGCTTATATTAATTTAAAATCCGAGATATTTTTTTTTTGTAATTTATAATTTATTGTTTGTTTCTTAAATTGAATTGAAATTTTAAAATTATTATGAAAAAAAGGCAATTTAAAAAACCATAAAATATAAAAAACCAAAGGTAGCGACATTTTTAAAAATATATTAAAGATGCAAATTGAACAATTGCTTAATGGGTTTGTCCATTAAAATGAAAGTTCATTGAGACTTTTAATTGAGCTATAAAAAGGCTTGGCCTAGAAAACTGAACTGTACTTCCTTAAATATGAAAGTGGCTGCCTAAATGTATATAATTTATATGAATCATTGTAAGAATAGTGAACAGCAAGGGCTAATGAATTGAAAATTCTATTTACATAAATCATTGCATGTATAAGTAAATTGTAAAGTAACATTTTGAATATATTTTTACATTGAAGATTTCTCTTCATGTCTTACTTTTTCTTCTTTTATATTAGTAAAATAGAAAATTGTAATGTTTAATCAAATAAATGAAGTGTGACGTAGTGGTGTGAATTCTACGTTACCTTGTAAAGCGTCTCTGTATCCAAATTAATTCTTACATTTAGCATTGACCACAGCAAAAACAAAAAAAAAAAAAAAAAGAAAACATAAAGAAAAAGGCAAAGCAATCAGTTAGTAATGATTCCTTCTCTTTTCCTTTTTGTTTAATTTTTAGGGATGATCATAGACTTTTTTTGGTATATTTGTGGCATAAGCAGAAAGAATTCTATAGAAAATTAATACAATTTTAATTGGATAATAAATAAATTTTAACTCTGTTTAATCTATTCTGAATTTAAGTTACTGGCAACATTATATATTATTGTATTACAATATTGGACAATATATCTTATCGCCAATACTTTTCTAAATATTCACATAGAAATGAAGTTTTATTTCACTTCCTTTTTTAAACTGCATGACTCTTTTGTAATTAATATTCTTAAACGTTTTATTTTAATTTATTTTATTTTATTTGATTTCTTTCCTTTTAGAAATCTGTATTTCTCTTTTCTTCTACAATATAAATTTCATTTCTATTATTTTATTCATTTAGAAGATTATAACTTATTATTATTATTATTATTATTATTATTGTGGTGTGGTGTGGTGCATGGCATTGGAATTTTATTATAAATTGTAAATCTTATGCAATATTTGTTGTTTTTCTATAACAAAGATTCATAAAAATAATAATGTACGTGCTTATATATTTATGTATAATTAATAAAACAGGAAAAAATTCTTTAATAATTTTTATTATTATTATAATATTTAATATATATATAATTTTATGTTTTAAAGTTTTTAAGAGATGCTTTACTTTTACCTTCTAACAATAGTTAAAAATATTTATATGAAAATTATTGACAGCTGTCATTCCTTTTCAATAACCATTTGAATTTTCTATTGGTTTTTCCTATTCTCCTTTATTGTTCTCTTACATGCTACTATACCTGATGTCCGGTGTGCTGTCTAAATGACATGGCCCCATAAAATCTGATTTAGATAGGATTTTTGCAAAAGCCTTTTTAACTGTCCAAAAAAAAAAAAAAATTGTTATGTCTATAAAATCTAATGTCAATGATTTTGAGAATCCTTTGATAAATACTGTTTGAATAATTGTTATACTTACTTTATATTAAGGCCAGGCCCATTTTTCAGAAATTTAAAGTATTTTGCGTGAAAATTTTTTTTTTGAAAAAAAAGTCATGATGTGTAGTTTAAATCATTTAGATTTTGTCTAGCAATTTAAAAAGCTTTTGGAATCCTTCAAAAATTCCCTAAATCTTTAAGAAAATCAAATTTGTTTATACCTGAAATGAATAAAAAAAATGTAAATTTTTTTTAGAGTACAGGCCTTCACAAATTTCATGTAAATATTCATTTCAAAATCAATACTTTCCAATGAAAGTATATGAAGTTGCTTCATATAATCCCTAAAATGCCAGATAAAGTATTGCAAATTGAAATTGAGACAAAAAAAATAGAAAAAAAGATATAGAAAATTAGAAAAAGATAGAAAGAGAATTCTTTGAAGAAGGTTTAATGGAAAAATCTAAAGAACATGAGAAGATTTATCAAATACCATGAACAAGCATGGAGAAAGAGAAAGGCAGGCAAGCAGGCAGGCAGGCAGGCAAATAGCCAAGTAAAGCACCAGTACAAACACAAGCAGGATATAGAAAACTATTTTATTTTATTTTATGTCATTTTTCCTTTGAAATGGCAGCTCACTTGCTTCAATGCATAAAAAGAATGCAATACAAGTAACATAACAACAACAACAACAACAGCGACAATAATAAATTTTCGAGCGGAGCCTAATTAAATATGCATGAATCTAAGTCAGAAATAACATTTGTATGTATGTACAATATTTTGGTACTAAAAAAAAATCATACCGAATAAAATCACATCAAGAAATTGTTTTACTAGAAAATTTCAAATAGAAAAGAGAAAATTGAAATAAAATTGTAATATGAGTCTTGCATACAAATAATTTGAAACAAAATTCCTTCTTCCTTCTATTTTTATATATATATTTTTTTTTTGAAAATTTATAAATATTTTTCCAAATCTATTGTCACTTTTGTTGTTGTTATTGTGTTAAATGATTAAAAATCAGTAAAAAGAGCAAAATACAACAGAAAAAGTAAAAAAAAAAAAATTTCCAATTACCATAAACTGGCAGGCAGAAGAATTTGCATATTTGTAGCAAGCGAAAAAATCATAAATAACAGTTATTAACACAAATACCAAAAAATTTTTAAATACATTTTATTATTAATGAGTAAAAAATGTTTTTTGCATCGTTTTTATGTTACTGAAATTTTGAGCAACATTTCATTAAAAATGTTTTCTTTATTAGGCAAAAATTTTAACAATTTAATTCATTGAAATTTCTTAACATTTTACGCAATTTTTAACTACAACTTTTTAATATCAGAAAATTTATGACATCGTTTCCATTAAAAATGTCCATGTTAAGTGTTTCTTTTGCCATTTTCGGATTAATAAATAAACAACATGCCTTGTACTTTATACGATTTTGTACTAAAAATTTACGTTCACTTTTTGAAAAATATATATTTTTAAAATATATTTTTCTTGTCTTTAATAAACGTTTCTACAACTTGGTACCATTTGGTAAAAATTTAAATTTCATAGAATTTTGTAGGCATTAATTTGTTATGCCTTAATTTCAATTTATAAAGTAGAAAATGCATTTTGAAATAATTATGAGTAATTTAGCATTAAGCCTTCGTTATAATTTGCCAATATTTGTCTTTACAATTTATTGATGTTGGGGAAACTAACTAATTATATTTAATATTTATTGAGACATTAAAATGAAGAAATCAATTGAAAAAAGTAAAAAAAAGCAAGCAATAAAAATTATAAAAATTCGTGAAAAATAGAGCAAAGCGCGTAGCGGGAGATGAGAAAAATGGCTAAATTAATGAAAGAAATGCGCTTTATTGAACGTAAAGAAAAAAGAAATTGAAAATAAATTTATAATTGAATTCATTTTACAAAAAAAAAAGAAAAGAGGAAAGAAAATTAATATCACCAGTAACCATAACAAAAACAATAACATGAAAAAAAATAATTTGCAATAATAGGACGGACGATGCTGCCATAGAAATGAATGTTTTAATGAATGAAACAAAAAACCAAAGAAAATGTAGCGAAAAAGCATCATAAAGTGCCGCTTGAATAGAAATATCAATAAAATCAAAAACATCACAATTAAAATTATCATCAGTCTCACCAAACATCATCATCATTATAATTATTTTATTGTGATATTGTTTGATCAAGATCATTATGAGCAAACGTCAACTTTTGTGTCGACATTGATTGTGCGGAGAATTGTGAAAAGCTCTAAAGCAAAATAAACAAAAAAAAAAATGAAAAGAAAAAAAAGTCCAGATGAAAGAAATCAAAAATTGAAAATGTGAAATTTATTATTGGCGCCGTCTTTCTGCCATCATTTACTGATCAATACATAAATGTATATTTTCGACAAATGCAAACCAAAGGAAAATAGTAAACACTTGTTGAATTTGAAAATTATCATTCAATTTTCAGTTGCTACTTCTCGATTTAGAGAGAAAGTTCAAATAAGAAATTTTCATGTTGATTTAAAATTGATAAACTTTATAACAAACAGCCAGACAGACAGTCAGGTGTAACAGATAAATGGACAGTCCGATTTACACGTAAAATAGTTAATTAATGATGACAAATAGAAATAATAACAACAACATTTAATAGTTTGCTGTCAATCTAATAAACACAACAACAACAACAACAGAGTAAATAATAGCAATTGAAAGAAGAAAAAGAAAATCAGCAACAATGATCATGCATAATAAGATAATGTTACATCTGTTGTTCCGTCCCGTGCAATCAAATTTTTTCGCATCATTTAATTTATCTTTAATTTGTACTTTTATGTTGCTTGCGCTTTAAGTATAAATACAAAATTTATTATTATTCTTGTTACATTTCGTTGTTACATTTCGCTGTATTTTACTTTATTTTATTTTACTTTGGTTGTATGAAAATTTATTTACTTTAATACCATTAATTTTTTTTATCGACCACTCAGCTAACAAATTCTTATTTATTTATTTAATATTTATCCTTGTTATTGCTATTGTATTGTATTATTTAATATTATGCCATTAAATTAAAGTGCGTGCTTAATTTGAGTGCGGCATTTTGTTTTTTTTTTTTTTGCAATGCATTAATTGTTACATTTACTGTGTCGCTGTGGCTGCTAATTGCAAGCAACATAAAAGTAACATAAGCATTTATTTTCTTGTCTGTATATTTACTTTGGGGTTAACCAGTCCCGAGAAGCACCTACCCAACGGGGAGTGACTTATGAGATGGTCGTTGGTGTTGTCGCCCATCAGGGGGCATTATGAGTCGCGAGATCGGATCCAAAGATTTAATTTTTACCAGTTTTAATAAAGTCCATTGTGGTGATATTGAGATTGGCTTCGTGGTGTGGGGGCTGTGGTGCCCACAACGCGGGCGTTGCTCGTGCAAACATATATATGCTTGTCATGCAGGGTCCCATTTCCCGAATAAAATGGGTAGTTGGGTAGGCTTATTGAGCTAACCAAACTAAGCCAAGGAGTAATTGAAATGCTCCGAATCTAGATACCAAAGATTAAGCCATGTACAGGTTTTAAATTGGATGCTAGTCGTAACGGTAGCATGCACCGTGCCTGACATGACTACCAACGCTAGCGCTCATTTTGTACATTTGTGTACCATGCAGTTAAGCCTTCACTGCTCATAAATATAAAAATAAACATTCTAATTGACATTATAAAATTGTAGCAGTTAGTTATTTGAGTCAGTCCGGTAAGCAATCAAGCAAATAAGCAATTGTAGCCATCAAAATTTAACAACCCTTGTTGAAATAAATTTGTGGCACACTTTTCCATAAATGAGCACATAGATTTTTTTTTATTATTGCTCTCATTTTAAATTATTTGTTAGTATACACACACACAAACGCCCCACTATTATAATCAACCGGCAAGTGTAATATCAAAGAAACAACAAATAATTGTTGCGCTTGTTGTTATGTGATCTCATCTCTTAAGAGAACTTTTACCAGGCATTCGTTGTTTCTAACAAAACCGTTAGACTTAAACTATTTGAAAACATTTCGAGAATTTTGGTATAATTATTCAATTATTAAGAGATATTTAACAGTTAACGATAAATTATGAATTGTGATCGTTTTTTGAAATTATTTATTTATAAAACAAATGAAATCTAAACGCTAACTTTTAAAAATTATTCGAAATTGTTCTTTATTTTTTCAAAATTCATTTTTCAAAATTTACAAAATTTACAAAATTTACAAATTTAAAATCGATAGCAATTGCTTATAAAAGTTTTTGGTGATTTTTTTTAAAAGGCGAAAACATCTCAATAATTAAATTATTTATTATTTTCCCTTTATTCTACTTTTGCCTTGTAATTATAAAATATTTTTAAGGAAACATTAAAAAAAATTAAAACGTGAAAAATAATAAAATCTATAAATAATTTTTCACAATTTTGAAATGTTTGCTTTTTTTTTGCAATTTAATTTCTCATTTGTTTTAATGCATTATTCTCATATAAATGTTTGTTATTGTACATTTTTTTTTTGAGATTTTCTACATTTTACTTCGCTATTTCTATATTTATTTCTTATACCATTTTACAAATTTTTCTTAAGTTAATTTTAGAAATTACTGTGTGATGTTTTTCTTAATTTATTCGATAGATTTTTCAATTAAGCAAAATATAAAATGCGCGCGTGTTTAATTGGCTTATTCTTTCTCTATCTTTATTCGCTTTTTAAAATTTTTCCAATTTTAATTTCATTCATTTCTAGCAATTAATGATTTCATGATATCAAATGTTTTCTTTTCGATTTGTTTTTGCTTTTTTTTTCTTTTTAGTATTTTATTTGTTTCAATTAATGAAATTTGTTTCTTTGGTTTTACTCATTTTGAGTAATTTAAATGAAAATGAAAATGAAATTACTCTAAATATTATAAATTTTTCATAATCCTCAATATTTTTTAATATATAATTATTTATGTAAAGGCTTCGGCAAATCATTTTTTCTTACGATGTAGCACTTACTATATTTTAATATGCGTAATTGGCCTTTAGTCTTCAGGAAGAAGTTCTTAGTTCGTAGTGAAAATTTTAAAAATTCCTTACCTCAAGTATTGATTTCATATAATTTGACTCAGTAAATAAGTAAAAGCTTCAACGTAGTAAAAGCTTCGGAGCCGACTCTACCACTTCATAAAAAAAAATATTACAAATTGTCATACATGAAATAGAATTTTTGATAAGTAGGTCCTTTTTAAAGTAATTCAAAGAACAAGGCATCATAAGAATTGAAATCAAATAGTTTAACATTTAATTTTGTTTTTGTTATAAAATTTTTCCATTAAATGCTTAGTATGAAAATAATATTGCAAAAAAATTTTTTACTAAAAATAAAACAAAAGAAATTATGAATAGCATAAATATATAATATATATATATATATGTAATATATATGTGAGTAAGTTATGGAATTTTGAAATTTTTTTAAATTTTCTTGTTTGTGGAATTTTTTTTATATTGCTCATGTGAACCAACGTACGATGTTGATGATGATAATGTTGATGCTTCTTTAATTTAATTGCCATTTCAGAGGCTTTCACTTCATTATTTTATTATCTCCATATAGACAGACAAATTAAACGAATGGAATGTTTGTTGTTGCTTTCTTTTGCATAAGAAATTTCTTTAAATGAAAAGTTCAACAGTATAAAATGTGTTTCGTTCTGCATTATAAAAATGGCACATTATTATAATCATTAGCATTATTGTTCACAAAACTTTAGCAATATATTTTTACGTCTCTTGTGTTTTTTTTTTTTTTTGAATAGAGAAGAAAAGTCAAGAACACGAAAAATTCGTTTTAAAATGGCTGAACATCCATAATATTTGATTGGAAATTTGTTTGGTTTTTTTTTTTTTTTGGCAAAATGACAAAGACAAAGATGTTAAAAACTCTAGCCCATAAATTGTAGACAGACATGATCACTTTAACAATAAAATTAAGGCATGTAAAAATTTCAGGTAGAAAGAAGCAATAAAAGAAATCAAAAATCAAGAAAATGGAAAAAAGAAAATTGAGTAAGTTTCACATTAGCGATGCCTAATGCAGCCAGACATCAATGTCTGTCCGTCTGTACTTTCCAAAACCATATTTAAATATGCATTTACATAATCAAAAAAATAATGTTTGCAGTTATTACTAAAATATTAAAGTTATTATTAATCATTAGTCAAAGAGAAAAAAGGAAAAGTGATTTTCATTTAAATACAAACTCCTTTCAAACAGTTTGCTTTCTTTTTTTCTGTTTGTTTTTTTTTTTGCTTTAACATCTCAACTTTAAATACTTGAAATGTCTATAAAAATATATTAATTATATGCATAACCACTACCATTTGTTATATGTGTTGTTATTGTTGATGTTATTGTAATACACTTCATATATTGCGCTCCAATTTTTTTTCGTTTCTTATTTGTTGTTCAACTTCTTCGCCTCTTGCAGATTTTTTCCTAACATTAATAACAACAAAAAAAAAGCAAAGTAAGAAGAAGAAGAAGAGGAAGAAAACAAAATAATAAAAAAAAATATATATATATATAAATAAAAACATATGTTTTATCGCTGATGCGGTTGGCTGCTGTTATGCATATAAAAATGCCAATTAATCAAACAGGATATGCACTACATTTACCACTTTCATTAATGCCTATTCAAAGAAAGAAATAAAAGAAAAAGAAGAAGAAGAAGAAGAAGAAGAAGAAAATATTGTACACTGCATTTTTCATAAGCAATGAAGACGTACAGACGAACGCACCGAATAGATAAATAGATAAATAAATAGATAGATAGATGGACAGACGGATAGACGGACAAAGAACAGATAAAGAAATTGTATAAAAGTAAGAGCAAAGTAGAAAAAGCAACAATAGCAAAAATAATGAAACAAAGTTAGTAAAATGATATTTGCTTTGCTTTATCAATTCGTTGATTGCAACGCCAATGGCACAACAAAATATTTATTAGTTGAAACTGTTGTTTTTTATTATTATAATTTCTATTGTTGTTGCTGTTTATTTTCCTTCATATATAATATAATATTTATTTGTAATAACAAGCCATGAAATTTACTAAACAAATAACATTTATAGGCATATAAAATAAATAAATCGTAAATATATTTGATCAAATTTATACGTACGCCTGTCTATAAGTCCATTACATTTTTTTTTTGCTTTCTTTATTTCTTTCTTACTTTAAAAATTATAATTTTTTTTGCTTATTTGTTTGTTTGTTTATTTATTTGTTTTGTATCATTATCATTTGGAGTGAACGATTTGTGTGATTCATTATTAAAATTTTAATTTTAATAATAATTTATGAAATATTTGTATAATTTGCGCACTATAAATTATGTAACATTTTTTAATCAAAAAAACTTTGAATGAAAACAAAAATAATATTTAATTTTTTTACTTTATTATTTATTTAATGAAATATAATTTTTTGTTAGTAATTTCACCTATAAATTTTAATTCTAATTCTCCTTTCAAGCCTACATCAAAATATCATATATAGAATAATATTTTCTTGTAACCTAACAAACAACTTTGTATGTGTAAAATTATTCAAAAAGTAATTGTTATTATAAATGAACAACTGCGGATGCTTTTTTTTTATTCTTTGGCAATTGAAGCTTAACGGAAAATATCATGTTAAATTCTACATTGTTGCTTTGTTGTTGCTTTGTTGTTGCTTTGTAGAATGCAATATTTTGTGTTTCATATAACAAAATGATTAATTTTCTTTTTCTTTTGTTATATTTCTTAACCAATTTATATTTTTATATTTATTTATTTAAGAACAATTTAAAAAATGTTAATAATGAGTAAATGTAATAATAAATGATTTTCATATGATCATCGAATATAATTTAAATCTTTCTATGTTACAGTATAAATGCAAACGAATGAATTAAAAAATAGATTGTTAACAAATGTTTTCGTAAAGCATGACATTACTTTTGTAATTGTCTATGTAATGTATAAATGTGCCATTTCTGTTTAATGAGTAATTAGAATACATGAAAAAGGCTTATTGAGCTCATTATTCTTAAAATAATAAACACAAAAACATAAAACAAAAAACAATAACACACCAACACCAACACCAACACCAACACCAATACCAATTTTATATAAATCAATCGGTTTTAATACAATCGTTACAATCTTTGAAAATTGTTTACATTACCTCTTACTTTTGTATTGTTGCATTATTGAACTTATACATTTTTTATGGGATTTTGTTTATTTGTCACGGTTTTCATTTTAAATTTATATATAATACCTTTTTTATGAAGTAAAGTCATTGGCAAAAAAAAAAAAAAAGGAAAGAAAAAACCGGAGAAGAAACTGGTTCCTCTTAAGTCTCAAAAGCAAAATTTTAAAAGCAACGGCAACAGCCAACAACATGGAAAATCAGGAGAATGGTGACACTTTTTTGTTTAAATTTCATAAAAATGAGAGTTTGTATGCCTTTAGCTTTGCGGTTCTAGTTATTATTATTATTAATACATTTTATTTTTGTTATTCTTCATTTTATTGGTGTTGTTGTTGTTTTACTCTTATTATTTAAGTTGGGCTATTATTTATGTGGTTGGCAGCTGTTTCAATATAAATCAGCTGAAATCTTTAACAAAATAAAAGCCACTACAAAAGCTTTTCATCTGTCAGTTAAAATGTGGGCATGAGGGCATGTGGGCACAATACTCCCAAAAATTGACTTTATCACTTTCATATTTTATTATAAAAAACTCCATTGTATATTTGTTGTATATTTTTACCTTTTTTTTTAGCTCAATTAAATATAGAACAATATTCTAAATTATGATTTTAAGTTTATAAAAATAAGATGTTGAAATGTCAAAAGATGTTAATGCTTTACATTTACTTCATTGAAATTTAGATAATCATCTAAATAATGCAAAATGTGGCAGTTTTCATTTAAAGGATGCATCCTTTTTGTCAATAAACAAAAATTATTTAATATTCCTTTAAACAAATTTTTTTTTGTATTATTAAAGTAATAAGACCTAAAAAAGCTTCACAAAAAATCAACTTCTATTGTAATGAAATCAGTCGATATAGAGCCACATCTATCTATCAATCTCAAGTCAGTTTATAAGTTTGTTAAATATGAAAATGCAAGATCGATTTCTTTAGTTACTTTAACGACCATTTAATATTTCAACATTTTTCTATTAGTTTTGAAAATCCGTTAAGCATTATAATATTTTTGGCATAATAAATTTGTACATTAAATGTTAAACTTGCTCTCATACAAAATTTTATTCCTCAATATATTTTAATTTCTGAACTTTTTAATCTGCTTAAGTGAATTGCTAGAAAATATTTAAAAGTTCATTTCAAAAACACTGCAACATTTTTAGTTAATTATTTTATGGCATACAGATGATTCAATTGATATGAAACTTATACAGACAGACTGCATAACTATTTGCCAGATATTTTTTTTCATCATTTTTTTTTTTGTATTTTAAATGGCCAAAATGATAAAAGAACAACATAAAAATAATAAACGACAATGAATGCAAAAACGAATCGATTCACATTATGAATCACTTGATCATTTCATTTATTTTAGCGCTTGTGTTATATTTATTTTTTTTTTTGTCATTTTCGTCATTTTACCTTTTTATTTTTAATTTTATATTATAGAAAAATATCATAAGAACCATTTATGGTTAAAACCTCAATGCATAATAATTATTTTTATATATTTTTTTTGAGCAAAATATTACTTTTATATAAAATTTAGCTGTGTACGCTATAAAAGGCCAATTATAATCGTTTTGTTTTTGTTGTCCCTTTTTGAATTTTTTCATAATTATACCTGATAAAAATTATTTTTTTTTTTTGGGGAGATTTTCTTATATACAATAAAAGTGTTTCAAAATATTACCTACATACATCTCTTGCCATTTACTAAGGCTGATTTTGAATCGTTTGTTATTTTTTCTATAGAACATTTTATTCACACTTTAAACATATATTATTTATATATAATCATTGTTCCCAATTTATCTTTATCTTTTTTGTTCCTTTATTTCATTCTCTCTTTGTATATTTACCAACGCCAAGCAGTCTGTTGCCATTTTATTGATTTGTAAACTAAATGTACTATTTGAATTTTTGTTCCACATTCACACTTGTACATTACGTAATTTTATACAATTCTTTACAATTTTCCATTCTATTTTGATATATCAAAAAAAAAAAAAACAACATAAAAATAAAATTAGAAGCCAAAAAAAAATATAGAAAAAAAAAATTGTGTCGGCCAAAAGGAAGGAGCCTGCCTTCTCCCACTCTTATACTGTAAATGTATATTGTAAATGTTTACCATATAAAAAAGGAAAAATTTATATGCTTAAATTTTCTCTTCAAAAAAAGTAAATCAAAAAGATTTGGTCAGTTTACGAACAACTTTTCAATTACTTACATAAATCGTTAAAAAGCAAAAAAAAAAAAAATTTGTATTGTCACACGGAGGACAAAATTCTAAAATTTCTGCCTTGACATTCTTATGCCATTATTTCGTTTTGAATTATAAATACAAAGCACTACATGCAAGAGTAATTTTAAAAATTAAACCTTCAAAATGATTTCCAATAACTTCTTCAAGTTAAATAATGGATACTTAATCAAAAGTGTAACAACATTCCTAGAAAAACGTTTTTTTTTTTGCTATTTTCTCTTAGTACAAAATAAAAAAATTATCTAAATATTATGGGATTTGCTGTTGAATTTATAACAATAAAATATTACATGCGATTATGTTACGTATACACCCAACAATGCCGTACAAAATTTATACATGTAAACATAAACATTTTGAAAAAGGAGTGCCCTCATAATAATAAATAGAAAAAAAAAACAAAATAAAAACGCAAAAAAATACGCTCAAATCGTATCGTAATTACAAATTTTCTCATAAAATGGCACAAGCCACTCATTTGTTCAATATAAGAATTGTTCCAATTTGTCTATGCTATAAAAGCAAAAAAAAAAAAAAACAATAATAATAATAAAGTACAACACCAAGTAATAAAAATAAAATGGAATAATAAAATAAAAAAATTAAAAAATATATATATGAATAAAATATAAATATGAAATTTATGGATAATACTCAAATTAAAAAAGTCTGTACTGTGTCTGTGCTGTGTCTCATGCAATGATTCAACTTGAAGAGAAGAACTTGTTTTATTTATTTGATTTTATCTGTTTATAATCATGAATTTATAAATTTCTTGAATTAAATTGAATGTTTATTGTATGTAAAATAGAAAAAATATAATTGAAACAGTAAAGAAAAAATTTTAAATACATACTTCACAATCTTCACAATCAGATACTTTGGCTTGGGTTTTTGCTCATATAGAATAAGGCCTTAAATAAATTTCAGTTGAAGGAATTGGATGATTTTCAATGACATTTGCTGTTGTGGACAGATGGACATTGAAAAATAACTCAAATTGCCATTGTTACTGTTTTCCAATTATTTGGCCAATTAAATGGCCTTAATGTAGGGTACAATTGGATTTGCAGAAAACACAAATCGTTTAAATAAAACAATGCTTTTACTTATTGATATTATAAACTTTTATGAGAATGTGAACGGGATCAACGAAAAAGGCCGGCCACCTGTCGTGCATCATAAATTATATAACAAATTGAATAGACAACAAAAATTAACAAATATTAAATATTTCTTTTTCGAGAAAACAAACCCAAAAAAAGCAAAAAAAAATACAAATGAAAATTTATTAAATATAAAAAATACAACACAATAACACATCACAAATCAAATAAAGCGAAATGCAATGGCAATGGCTATACTGTGACTGTGACTGGTAGATGATGGAATATTTAGATAGTTAGATGGATAAATAAATATACAGTTAAAGTTTTGATAGGAGGAGTCTAATATTCAATAAAGCTCAAAAATAAACATCAGTTTGCAGCATTAAATGTTAAATGCCTGAATAAATTATTTAAAAAGAAAAAAAAGAAAAAAGGAAACTGTCAGAAATGTCACTAAAGTTGATTTAACAACATAAAATATATCTTTATTATAATTTTAAAGGTTTTTTTCTTCTTCTAAAGTAATAAGAAATTTTAAATATGGCGTAGACGAGAGTTTCTTTTATCTTTTTTTGACTTTTTGGTTTTTTTTTTTTTTTAGTAGAATTGAAATTTTGATTGAAACATGAAATCTATGGAAAAAGGGAAATAATTTGCAATTTATATATTATATATTAACCTCTATTAGCCTTAGGCGCAATTGCATAAATTATATGTTATGTCAAATTTAACAATTTGAATTTTCAAAATTTTGAAATGTAACTAAACAGCCAAAATAGGCGTTTGTCTTGTTAACGGAATTTGAAGTTGAATCTAAACATTCTAAAATTACTTTGACAATGACAGCAAAAAAAAAAGATCTTTTAAACATTTGCCACGCCCAGTTTTCTTTATTACAACATATAACACAAATATTGGGTGGGTTCTTATATTTATTCATAACGTAAACGATTATGTAAATTTTAGAATTCATTTTTTTTACATTTTACATTACTGCAACAAAACACAAAATCAAGTTGGAAGCTGAACACAATTTTTAATTTTATGGCTGAATAGGATTTTCTTTGTGATGACTTTTTTTATAGTTAGAATAGGCCCAAAAAAAAACTTGTAACATTAAGCGTTAAAAATAAACGCGCCCATATAAATATGAATTCATGTGAATGTATGTATTTTATTAAAAATATCTACAGCCTGCTATACCGGAAAAAGGAGGCTTAACACACGAGTCAGTCATTAAAGAAATCAAATAACAAGAAATCAAAAAAATGCACCCACATGCACATAACTTTTAGGAAGAAGCAACTTTGACAAGAGACTTTTGATAAAAACAAATGATTATGAATTTTACTCACACATATACACATACATACATATAAATGTATAAATGTATAAGTATCTTATCACATTTATGTAACGTACAGAGCAATACAAAAATTATACAAAAAACGTTAAAAGACGAAAAGAAAAGATGTAACAAAAATAAAAAAATTAGTATTAAATGTGATGTGTTAAGGGTCTGTGATTATTTAATATGAACAAGAAGTCACGTAATAAATTACATTGAAAGAGCATATAGAGATGAGGTGGAAGCGACAACGTTTTATCGCTTTTAAGTTGTTTTCTTTTGTGTATGTTTTCTTTTTAAATTAATTTTTTTTTTAGTTGCTAGTATTTTCTGAAAACAAATTGGGTTAGACTTAATTGTAGGTAAATGTAGGTGTTTAGACATTTGTACATGTGTAGGTGGTGCATATAAAAAAATGTATAAATGTAAAACGTATAAAATACAAAGCTTTCATCCGCCAACGCAACGGATGTCATCTTTCATTTGTCAAAGTTTTTTTCTTGTTTTTTTGCTTTTTTGATTTTTTTTCAATTGTTTTATTTTTGCTTTTTATTTAATTTTTTGAAACAATGAAACAAAATGTTCGGTATTGTTTGCATTTTTAGCCAAAAAAAAAAAAAAAATTAACAAAAGCAAAAGATACATTTTCCATTGTATAAAATACTAAAAATTCATACCCAAATAATATTTGATCATATAAATAAGTACCTGCAAATGTAACAACACAAATTCAATTATGTAAAATGAACATAAATTTTAAAGGACAATTTGTATAAATGGCTGATAATTTAAAAAAATTACCTTGTACTTTGTACCTAAATTGAGTTTATATTTTTTTTGTTGAGTTCTGGTACATTAAAAATAAAAAACTTAACTTTGAAAATCGATCATACACACAGACATTTGCTTAAAGAAAACTTTATCGTTTTTTTTTTTGACCCATAAAAAAAAATTCCATATAACTAATAAAGGCCAGTTCAGTATTTTTAATACTTTGTTAGAAATAAAAAAAATTAGTTCATTTTAAGAAATAACAACAAGAAAGCAACAATAAGATTAATTATAATAATGAAATGTCAATGCACTTTATGAAAAATTAAAGCATTTAAAAATGCCATTCAAAAACACAAGCAGACTATAAAAATGGAGAATGTAAACAATGTTGCATTAGAAAGAGTTAGAAAATGAAGAAAAAGGAAGAGTGAATAGTTGTAGACACTTTTCAAACTTTTCAAAAAAACTTTTCAAAAAATTATTTAACACAATAAAATTAAGTTGAAGCATGCAGATAAATTAGGCGCATACTACTTTTTCTTTTGCTTCCATAAAGTGTAAAAAAAAAAGGGGGGGGGGGGTTATTTTTTTTTTTTGGACTAAAGCGTTCCATATATAAATTTTATAACAGCAATAAGTCAAAATAATCAACTTTCAGCCAGACAGATATTTAAACTCAGAATGTTTGAAATTTTCAGCTTTTGTGTTTGCTTGTGCATATATTTGACTTAGAAACGTTGCAATACAAAAAAAAAAACAAAAATAGATAAATAAATAAAAAACGATCTAAATAAAATGCTCATAAGAGTATAAGTAAAAATTAGCAAAAATAAAGATATCACACATAGAACAATAATAACGGATGCCAGCTAGAAATAAAACATACACACAGGAAAAAAACTAATACATTGTTGTATTTTATTGTGTTTGTCATGGCGTAACCACTTCAAAAAGTTATTTTTATTTTTTATGTATATTCCTCTAGAAACTCATCAAGTGTAAGATACTGAATATATAAATACATATATATATGTATATATAAGTATATGTGTATGTGTGTGCGTATGATTATTTTGGGCTAGACGTTTTGCCTCTTTTTCTACCATTAAATTTGTATCCACAAACAATCGATTACACGTTTAGTCATTTATCTACATAATCTACATCACTATTTTGGTATTTTGAGTTTAAATTGTATAATGGCTTCTATTAATTTATATAGAGAAATTTTTCTCTTAAATTTTTCAATTAAATTAATCAAATATATTTTGATTTTTCTTTTGTATCTCATTTTAGGTAAGTTCATTATAGTTGGTTTCTATCAATTGCCCGTGCTTTCGTTAACCTTATCATTTTTTGACTATTTAATATGTAAACTTTGACAAGTAAGTTGTGTAGATATGTATTTAAATATGTTTACTTTAAATATACTTTTTCTTTAAATTTATACATTTTAATTTGTGCCTTTTTATCTGCTCTGTGTCCATTTCCTTAAACACGTAAATAATTAAAAAATTTTTCAAACAATAAATGCAAAAGAATTAAGCCAACTAGAGATTATAAACGATTTTTCCTAATACTGCCCAATTTTTCCACATTATTTAATTTTATTCCTTCTTCAAATTAAAATTCTAAATCTGTACCAGGTGAGATTTCTTTCTTTAGAATTAAGGGAAATTATTTATAAAAATACTTCAAATTTAGTTTTTGGTTTTGTGAATCCAGTTTCCTACCTAAACAAATATCAGATGGACAAATTTATAGTATTATCGTTAAGTACAATAAAATGCTGATTTCTTTTAAACAATTTGAAGCTTTTTATATTGCCACTTGTGTAGGGTATAACAAAATTTACCCTACTAATAAGTATGGCCATGCTTTATTAGTTACTTTTATGTCTCTCGTTGCTTTGTCTTTCTTAAATAATCATTAATTGATTTTGATTGGTTTTTGCGTTTGTTTTACTTGTTGTTATACCATTTCAATTTTAATTAATCAATTTATTTATATACATAATGTTCCCACATACACAAGTACACTCGATTATTTGGTTAAGCACTTGAAAATTATTTGTGCATTAAGCTTGTTTTTTGGTTTTTTTGGTTTTTTGGTTTTGTTGTATCCACCATCAAAATTAATTGGAATTATAATAAATTGGGTGAAATATTTACAAGATTAAAGATAACATTTAAAATAACATTTGGCGAAAAGAGAATTCAATTTTTAAGTGACATCGTCAAGTCTTGTAAGGAAGTAGTTTTCGCATGAGTTCCTCCCGCCCTGAGTCACACTCAGCCGGAACGATAAGGTTCTACGGTCTCCCTCACAGACTGCATTTGATTTTTATATATGTATAGGGGCACGATCATTCACTTACCCGAATACTTCCGTTTAATTCTTGCACCACAATAATAAGCACTAGTTTTCCCGTTGGACTTCTCAACAACGAATGAATCCTGCTGCTTTATACGTCTATACACCTTGAATACTACATCACGAATCTCCTCATCATTTTCACCTCTCCTCTCTTTTAATAACGAACATCGATTTTTCGACCATGCAAGCTCTTTTTCTTCTATCCTCGCTCTCTCTGTCTAAAAGACAGCAAAGGTTAAGAGGACTCGTACGAGATATGATTTAGGAGACCGAGGACAGAGGATTTTTGGGTAATAGGTGTGGGAAAAATGAGGAGTCCGACTTTTCCCTTACAGTCTTTTCGCATCTCTGAGCTTAATAGAATCCTTAAAAGTTCATGATTTACATTAAATTTCATTGATATTTTCTTAAGGCCTCGCTTGCCATATTTTCTATTTTGCTATCTCTTTAAATAATAACTGCTAAGTAGTAACTGTTATACATGTAGAATTGTTATTGTAATGTGAAAAATACTGATGAAAATAACTATAAATAAAAAAAAAAAAGATAAAAATAAAATTGCTATACGGACCAAAACGGAATTGTTGTTTCAAGCAAATTGAATTTTATTGAATTTTATTTTCGATTTAATAATATTTATCGCTCATATAAAATAATAAAGTCCTCTTGTCATAGATGTTTAATGCCGGCAATTAAAATTAATAATCACTAATTACAAAAACATTTTTTCAATCTTAAATTGTATACCCAAGTGCTTTTATTATTATTTATTATTATTATTTTTCATGTTTTTTTTTATTACTTTAATTCTCTTTTTTTTTTTTTTTTTTTTTTTTTGCTATATTTCTTTTCAATACACAACTGAATGGATAAGTCAAATCCATTAAAATTTTTTTTTTATATATTTTTCTTTCTTATTGATGACATAATTACTCATATGAATTGTATCAAATTGAATCGAATCGAATTGAATTGAATTGAATTTTTTTTTTTGTTTTTTGAATATTATCATTATGCCAAATGTAAAAGATAAATGGATGGAAAGAAGGAGGCAAAAGGTGTATAATGCAATAGACAATTATTTGAGTGAAGCATAAATCAAATCATTGATGTCAAAATAATTATAAAAATGATGTATAACGTATGCAGGTTTCGTGCGGAAATATCTGAATGTATATTTATATGTAATACACTTTCGTATCCAAGATACTACTGTTGTAATACGATTAATTATATAAAATGATCTCAATTCATTCAAAAAAGATGCATACAAATTTATTTATATATTTTGAAATTGAATACAATTGTTTGATTGTGAAGTTAAATGATTTTGCAAAAACTAATTTTTATGATAGTTTGTGTTTTGTTTTTATTTTATATTCGTATAGTGTTTTTGCACTTTTTTTGTGGTTGTTTTTTCTTTTTTTTTTTTTGCAACATAATGGTCAACAAGTTTTTGGTTTAATTTTGCGCTTTAATGAAATTCTGTATTCATTTGAACTCTCCTTTTATTTCTAGCGATTTATAATTCAATTACTACAAAAACAAATTCTGTAAATCTGCCTAAATGATTATTGAAACCCAAACATAACGACCTATGTGTTATTATATTTAAAAAAAAAGAAAAAATTATATATTATTTATTATACACATTGATCACACAAAATACGTGACTTAAAATTTCTGTTGTACAATTAAAATAATCAGTTAATTATTGTAATATGAATTATACATTATAAACGTGTTTTATAGGATATTGTTATTGTTGTTATGTACAAAAAAAAAGGCAAAATGTACAATTTTACAAGTTGATTATATTTTGTAAGATTTAACAATCGTGTAATACATTTTATCTTATTTTGGCAATTTTCAAATTCAAAAATGTCTGCTTATATTTCATTTAAATTTATTAGACCTTTTAATGGCATTGCAAATTTTTTTTCCTTGATTACAGCGAATAAATTTGAAATAAATCTTAATATTTTTTTTTAAATATATTTTTTTAAATATGACACAAAATATTTTGTTAATCATAAATTAGGGCATCAAATGAATCATCAAAAAATGGTAACAATTTTTTCGTTTATTTTTATTTTTTAAAGCTAAATTATTTTATTTATTTAATTCCTATATCTCAGGCAACTGGTGCTGCACAATTTTATAAGTTTTTGGAGAGTTTTAAAAGCCATTCAAGTCTTTTTTTTTTGAACTTTTCAAGCTACAAAAAATTTAAATTGATACTTGAAATTTTCAATATTGATTCTGAACAAACTCTAACGCAGAAATCAGTTATAATACGGTGCTTAAGTTAGTGGGTAGTAAAAATTTGACCTTAGCCAAATCTATAACTTTTTCATTGAGATTTTTTTTTTAACTTACTTAAATCAAGTAATTAATTGACCTAGTTATTTCTTTAGCCGTTTATTAATGCCATATGTTCATATACCAAAAAAAGAAAAAAAAGCGTTAACAACAACACTAAAAACTGCAAAAAAAAACCAAGTAACAAAAAACAAAAAAAAAGAAAAACTTAAAAAATATGAGCGTTTGATGCCTCCAAATATAAATAGAAAAAAAAAATTATTATTTTCAATTTGGCGTTTATTTTTACATTTTTCAACAGATTTGTTCGATTAAATAGAAAAATAATGCCTTCATTTTTTATTTTTAGCCAATTTAAATTTAAATGTAATAATAATAAATTTATTGTGCAGATCGAAATTTCTTAAAAAAAAATTAACAAAACTTAAATGACTTAATAAGCAACAAACAAAACAAATTGTTTAATTATATTTTTTAATTTTTCTTTATTATAATAAGACGTAACTATCTCAAACTGTTGACTTGTTGTTTTTAAATAAATAAAGAAAAAGAAATGAAATGAAAAAAAACGCTTCTTATATAACAAGTAAAATAATGTAAAATATGTTTAGCTATGTCACTTCTAAAATTATGTTTTATGTTTGTGTTCATGGTTATTGTTTGTTCTTGTTGCTATTATTATTATTATACATTGACATCAATTAGATCATACTTTCACAAAAATTTTATGTTTACTTAATATAAAAAAATTTTACGTAAATTTTTTTTTGGCGCGTTTTTACTGTTCTTTGGTTTGTTTTCTTCTCTTTTAATTATTTTTTGTATTCAATTAAAGTTGAAGTTTTTGTTGTTGTTGGTGTATGTCATTGTTATGCTTACAAACATTTCTTGATTGGTGTAATATCCAACATAAATAAAAATCTTATCATTTTATTAATCTTATTATAATTTGACATTATTATGCAGAATGTAAATGTGTATGTGTACAGCATGAATTTTAAACCAGATTATCGATAATAAAAAGGACTTACAGTAGACTTAGCTGATGCAATATACATAAATATCTAACTTACTCTATTTACTCTACATTACTTACGATTAATGTGTTTGCAATTTTTGTTAAATGAAAATTCTTATAAATTCATAAGATCAATGAGTTAAGAATTTAAAACATTTTTCGTAGATTAAATGTTGGCAACATAATTATGATAACACAAGTCGAAAGAAAATTCATGATTTTATCTTGCTCTTATTTGAGAGTTTAGATCGAAGGTTCTCATATAGTTTTTTTTTTTTAAACTAATTTGCTAAAGTTGAGATTTAGTAAAATCCAAAATGTGAAAGAATTAAAGTTTTTATTTATAAATCTACAAAAAATATATAACAATGATTCATTACGTCCAATGTGACATTTTTAGTGTAGACTCTCTCCCTTAATAAATTAAGTAAAAGATAAGATGAATTCTTTAGTGATTTTCATTTTATATTTACTTTGTTATGTTAAGGTTTTATTTTTGGTTTTTCGTTTTTGTAAATCAAGTCACACGCCCTTAAAAAACAAGTAAAAGAGAATAATTGCTGCACTAGGAAAATGTTATTAATAGATTTAAACAAACTTTCAATGAATTTACACAAAAAAAAAAGTTATTTTTATTTTAAGATAAGAACGAAAATGTCATGCAACTTGCATATAAATATTTAAATAAAATTTATACTTTATATGCAAATTTTGTTTTGTTTAAATTTATATTTCAAAATCCATTAAATCAAGCAGCAAATAGAAAACGTGCTTGCTTCTCCTTTTCTCGTTCCATCCATCGTATATAATGCCATGATGTTGATTTCATAAATTAACATTTGAAATTTGAACTATGAACGAAGGCGCGGCGTATGTTTGTGGACAGAGTTTTATATAGAAACAGAGCCATGTAAAGTATGCAAGTGAAAGATGCTGCAGCTTTCCTACAACTTTTTTGCATTTCCTATAAGAAATATCCATTCAAGCGAAATGTACAGAAAATTTAACATTGCAAAATTTAAATATATCCTTGAAAACTGCAGGCATGCAATTACGTATTCAAAACTTTTATCTATTCTCAATACTTTCCGTAAATATATAAAAATAATATTTTACTTTTCTTTTTCCATCTCCAATGAAATATTTTTATTTAATTATCATAAATCTAAACGTTAATTGGAAGTTCATAAAACAAATGTTAATTAATAATTATGGCGTTAATTATCATATTTGTTTTGCTTATAATTATGAATAATGAAAATTCATTATACAATTTTTATATGCATAATAAAAATATTTAGAGAAGAATATTTTGGACATAAAGCGCAATAATAATTGAACAAGTAATTGATTCGTTGTAAATGAATTGCTTACCATTAAAGCAAAGCTGCTGCCTGCCAAACGACTAATTAAAAATGATTTTGAAAAAAAAGACGTATTTTTCTATTTAAATTTTTCTTTTTTCAAGTTGAAGTGATAAAATGTTAAAATGCTTTAAAATTCAACTAATTTTTTACATTTGCGAATGAACAACTTGTTTCATAAAACTGCAACTAAGTGTCTCTTAATCATTACTCTCCCAATATCTAACTCTCTCTTACATTCCCTCTTCTGTGTAAGCACTGCTTTCTTAGTCAATTGAAAAAACTTTTGACACGAACACAAACAAATATTGTCATAAAATTCACGTTTAAAATGACAGCTTATATTTCAAAAAGAGCTATAACAATAATAATAATAATAATATTAATAATAATAGCAACAACAAAAAGCCATCAACAATTATAATAATAATGATAACAGCGAATGGAGAAAAAAAATGTCTTGTTTACATTTCATTCCATTTAACTTTACGTTTACATTTACATTACGTTTAGTACGTAGTTTTATTGCTGTTGTCATGCAATATTTTATGTTCAATTTATTTCTTTAAATTTTTTGTATTTTTTTTTTTTGGTTTTTATTTTTTGTTGTTTGGTTTTCTTGTTTTTGTTTTGTGGTTGCAAATCTCTCACTTTTAACTAACCAAGCAGCTACATAAATTGAATACCAAAAAAAAAAAAAAAAAAACCGACAACAAGAAAATTAAGAAAAAATAAAACGTACTCCGTTCATATTTATTTACCATTACTATTTTAAATATAAATTTTCTATAGATGCAATCTCATGAAAAAAAACCTAGACAAGCTGTCTGTTAAAAGTGCCCACAGCAAATTACAATATTTCCATGAGATTTTTTTTTTTATATATATTTACTACATGACAAAAAAAGTAAGTAATTTAACATTTGATATGCGAAAAACAAAAAGTCACATAAAAAGGAAATTAAATTAATTATGATAAGCACATACATATTTTTATGCCCTAAAAGTTTATTATATAATGTAACTCAATAAGTTGCCGATTCAATACGCATTTTTTTGTTCTTGATTTCTTTTTTTTTTAATTAAATCTTAATTAAATCAATAGTGTCAAAAAATAAAAAAATATGTAAAAAAAATGTATTCAAATAAAATATTGATATTTTGTACCAAATATTAAACAAAGAAAATAATAATGCAAAAAATGTAAACATATAAATATGGAAGTTTAGAATGCCATAGAAAAACGTTTTCAGTTTGTCAGTGAAATTCTAACAAAAATTTGATGCCTGAATGCTCACAAACGCATCATTTGTTTTCATCTTTAATTATTGATTGAAAGGTTAAGTAATAATAATTGGGTATGTTCTTTGATGAGGTCTCAGAAATGTGTGCTATCAAAATTACGTTTGTGCTTCTTTTACAGGAAGTAACATTTCCAAAAACGAAAAAGTGTTATATTTTATGACAATGACAATTTGCATGTTTGCATGAAGCTGTTTAATAACATAAACATGAGACATTTAAAGTTTTTACTAAAAGAGAGCAAGTGGCTCCATTTTCTAGCTTATTTTCTCTCCTTTATTTTATTATTTATACCATTTGTCATATTTTCCTGACATATATCCCTTTACAATCTCATTAAAGCAAAATATATATATATATATATATATATATATATTTTATATATGAAATGTATTTGTTTATATTTGTATAGATTTTCATTCACCCCCATATTTTTTGCGTAAATCTCTTGCTTTTCATTTTCATTCGATTTTCTCTTGTTTTTTTCTGTTTTACTTCTCTTTAAGATGCAAAACAATAAAAATGACATGAAAAAACAATTGTACAGTTGCTTATTAAAAAATATAAAATCTTTATACAACATATATGTACGTCCGTCTATTTTTTTATATGTGATGTGCCAATGAATGAATGTGAAAAAGTTAATTATAGTTCTCACATAAAATGCACATAAATTGTCATATAAATCGTTTAATGAAATGGCATGAGAGATACCAATATAGAATGGAATTAAATATTCCTCCACTTATTCAGTCAGTCTTGTTTGAGTTGTTGTAACAAAACGACGTTGTAAAAACAAAGTTGACGGAAATGAAAGGGTGGAAAAAGATTTACATAAAAATCTTTAGCATAGAAATTGTTTCAACTTTTTCAAAGGAACGCGTGAACGTTCTTTATATGACGTCGTTCTTTATTGTAGCAAAGCGGCCTTTTCAACGTAATCATTTCATATAATTTCAATAGTAACATTAATTAGCTTTAATTCTTCAAAGCAAAAACAAATAAAAAAAAAAGAAAAGAAAAGAAGGAGGGAAGAAAGTGTTTTCACGAAAATGTTTTTACACGAATCATAATAGAAAAGGCCAACCAAGCAAGACCCATCGAACAATCCAAACAAGAATCAATTCTGTTCATATTAAATTAAACCCATAAATTATGAATGCCTAATCATATTTAGCGACTTTTATTGTAAAGAGTATGAAAGCATTGGGAAAGAAATAAATGACTTTAGAAAATTTTTTTCTTAAAGAAAAATTGAATGTGTAATGGAAAAGGCCTAAGTATATAATTTGTAGAGTATTATGTTAAAAAAAATTATTATGATAATTGTGTTAATAATAATAAAACAATTTAATTATAATTCTAGTTACACAAAATTTATACAAATATATTTAAAAAGATTTCAAACTTATGGATTAAATTACAAGAGAAGTCGTTGATTGAGTCCAATCATTGATTACAACATATCAAATTGCATTACACATTTAAAAGTTGAACATTTAGAAATTGTTATCTTTAATTTCTAAGAACAAGGCCCATGCACTTGGAACAGCTACAATAATAATAATAATAATAATAATAATAATTGCCATAATAAGAATAATAACAGGAAATACATCAAAAAAATCATGCATATTTATAGAATAAGGTAAATATTTATGTGCATGTCTAGGCACATGAAGTATTTGAAATTAATGTTAAGTAGTCATCACCTTGTCTCATATAACGATAACATCTTTCATTAAACTAACTATACACAAAATAGCAACAAAATCAATGGCATAACTATACGAACTTAGAGAAGGCGTCTTTTAAGAAAGGAAAAACTGGAGGCGAACAAAAGCATGCATGAGTAAAATTAAATGAAATCAAACTAAATCTAAATTCTACAATGAATGAATAAAGAAATAAGTGCTTGCATTTATTTGCAAAATAAAGAGAATGAAACTGAGAATAAAAACTTCACTCTAACTTATTTAGAATGTTCATTTTCTTCCTTTTTTTTTGTTGTTACCTGATTCATATACACTTATTTAAGGATGCTAAAATGCAGATGTATAGTCTGTATAAATGTTTTAACTTTGTGCCTTACAAAATAAACAAAGAAATCTTATATAACCTAATATATAACTTATGGGTCCATAAGATAAATAATTGCTCTTGTTTTTATGCATTTATTTTTTTAAATTTTTTAAGACATTTCGCCAAATCAATCATTTCTTTGCTTGAGTTAAATTTTATTGCCTAAAGTTATATTTTGAATTTCCTAGAGAATCAGCATCATCTTTAATAACAATAACAACATATTGCTATAAATTATTATTGTAACTAACATGATCAAATGCTTGCTTGTATCTTTACATTTTCTACTATAAGTAGATCATATATGAGAGACTATTTACTTTTAAATGCTCTAAGAAGATTAAAAAGGAAAAAAAAATCTACAAACATCAAATGATCTCAATGGTTGTTTGTACGAAAGTATTGTTTATTTATATGAAATATGGAATTACAAAATCCAAAACAACTAACTAACGAATTATAATACAAACAAAGTCTGATCAATATTAACAAAACAAGTTTCATTTGAAGCTGCAAATTTTTATATGAAAACTTATTCTTTAATTGACAAAGTTGATAACAAGTGTAACATACATTTTTTATCTAATATATACATATAAATATAAATTACACCCACTGATTGAATTATAAAATGTTCATATAGAAATCATGGTATGAATGTTAAAATTAAATTTGTATGTGAATATCTGTTTATAATAAACATTTTGAAAATAATATTAAATATATTATAAGCGTTTATATCTTTCATGTGTATGCTGTTTCATGAAAATTTAAATTGACTACTAATTTTAAAATATTCATAAATGTGCAATAATACTTTACATATAAATAGCTCGTTAATGATTCAATTAAAACAAATACATTAAAAAAAAATGGTTAAAATAATTATACTAATATTATATTATTCGAAAAAATTAATAAGTATTAATATTACTTGTTATTACTTATATTTATATTCTAATCAAGTAATTTTTTTTAATTACACTCTAAAATGCTTAATTTTATGGAATTGAAAAAAGAACTGTCAATATTTGAAGTGTACTTAATTATTAGAGAAACAGCATAAAAAAAAATAAAAAAATAAAATAATAAAATATTTAAAAAAAGTCTTTGTAAATATGTGTCCGTCTTAATATTAACATAAACTAAAGATTATCTTTATATTAAAATTATTAAAATGAATGAAATGTTAAAAAAACTTAAAGTCAGAAAATAATCATTTTCAATACTTGAACACTTTAAAATGACAATAATTTTTTTCTCTCTTTCTTTGTGTTCCCTCTATCTCTATTTACATGTAGATGTTTGTTTCAACTATATTTTTTTTTAAATATCTTAATATTTAAGTATAATATTTATACAAATATTATATAAAAATCACTTGTATTAAATATCACTTGCATAAGTGTTAATTAAAAATTTTCAGTGTCTTGTGTGAAATCTCTTATTTATAGATTTTTTTATAAAGTCATTTGTTCGGTACTTTCCTTTGTTCCTTTTGTCATATTGTTGTGGTTATTATTATTATTTTTTCTTTTCTCTAGTTTATTTTCTTTTTAACGTTTAATCGTTTTTAATTGCTCTTAATAAAAATCATATTAATCTCTTTTAAATGATTAATTGTAATAATAATTTGTTACTATTATTTGTTACTATTGTTGTTATTATTATTGTTATTCTTGTAATTCTTATTATTATATTTCTTCTTCTTATACTTTATATGTATTAAGTATTTGCTCATAAATAGAATTTATTTTATTTCTTTTTTTTTTCTTTTATTTCCTATTTCTTATTATTTCTCTCTCTTATAGTTTTGTTATAGTTTTGCGTTTGGAGCTGTAATTGCATGCAATAAATAACCACTTAATATGCAACTATTATTATTAGAATGTTTTTATAAACTTCGCAGGCAAAACAAAGTTTTCAAGTGAAGTACATTCAATTTAAGATCCATCCCTGTTGCCATGGTTTAGATACTCCAAAAAAGAAAAACATATCATGATAGGATTTACAAAATTCTTGTACGTTTTTAATAAAGTAATATTTCAATCATTTTTCAAATATATGCACATTTTTACTGAAGGCAACTAAAACATTTGAAAATACTGTAATAGAAGAAGTAGAAGGAAAAAAAAAACAGATCAACAGAAAGAAACGGATCAATTGAATTCAAGCAAAAATTTTTTATGGAGAGTTACAAGAAAGAAACGAAATAACGAAATGTTATTGTTGCTGCTGTTGCATACTTGTGTTTGTATATATGTAGCTAGCAATTAACATGATGCAGGTGTTTGTTTATGCAAATTTTTTTATTCACCTCATATATCTCATGTTCACCCCTCTCTCTTTCACACCATTATGTCACAAATAGAAAATACGTTTTTTTTTTAATTTAAAGCTATACAGTGTTTTGTTTTAATTAAAAAAAAAAAAATTAAAAACTTTTATACAAATAGTAAAAATAGCAATAAACATGGAACAATTTGAACACGACTAAAATTTTAATTTTTTTTATTAGTTAATAAAATTGTTAATATCTTTTTGGTTTATGTAAGTCTGACTTTTCATTTTTCATCATTCATTGACTTTCAATTGTATGTATATGTAAATGTTCTTATACTGAATTATATAAATATTATAAGAAATAGCAAAATAATAGAAAAGAAAATAACAAGACGAAAAACGAAACCAACAAAATGTCAAAATTACTATTATCAAATGGAAAGAAGTTTATTTTTTACGGAAAGCCATAAGCAACGACAGTTCAGTATGTGTTTTACAGGCATACCTGCCGTGAAGGCTTAACTGCATGGTACACAAATGTACAAAATGAGCGCTAGCGTTGGTAGTCATGTCAGGCACGGTGCATGCTACCGTTACGACTAGCATCCAATTTAAAGCCTGTACATGGCTTAATCTTTGGTATCTAGATTCGGAGCATTTCAATTACTCCTTGGCTTAGTTTGGTTAGCTCAATAAGCCTACCCAACTACACATTTTATTCAGGAAATGGGACCCTGCATGACAAGCATATATATGTTTGGGCACCACAGCCCTCACACTACGAAGACAACTTCAATATCACCACATTGGGCTTTATTAAAACTGGTGATCCCGTGATACCAAATTAAATCTTTGGTCGGATCTCGTGACTCATGATGCCCCCTGATGGCCGGCAACACCAAGGACCATCTTATGAGCCACTCCCAGTTTGGCAGATGCTTCTTGGGCCTGGTTACCCCCAAAGCGATAAGCAACGACAGTATTGAATTAATATGAATATAATTTCTCAATTAAGAAAATTAATTTTAGAACAAGTAAGAAAACGTTTTAAACGTTTTATTGCGATCGCTATAGTAAATGTCCAAAAATGTCAAGAATGAGAAAAATATTAACCAATCACAAAGTTGGAAAACTCTTTATTAAGGACAGAGGAGAAGAACAGGCAAATTTAAATCAATTTTAAAAAAATGATACTAAATCGATCAGTCTAATTAAATGTGGCCTTTTCATTTTGACGTAGCTCTAAATGATGCCCCTTTTGTCTAATATGGAATTAATCTGTAGAAAAAAATTTTTTAAAGTGCTTTTTTTTTCTGTGGTTAATGTAGCATTTCGGCATATTTTGTAAAGTTTTATTGCGAACAAAAAACTTACCAAGTTTTTTATCTAAAGCGTAACCATTAAATTAATTACTTCTTTATGCAATCATTTAATTATATAAATAAATAAACAATAAATAAATACTGTTAATTGCTAACTATGCCACGGTAAACAGAGCACGAGCTTTATGAAAAGGGCATACGCCCCTCATACACACGAAAATTATTTTATAATTTATAATCTTTAAATAACTGTAAATTGCATTATAATTAGAAATTAAATTCTTGTTGTTGTTTTTTGTTTTTATTTGCTAATTTGTAATTATTATAAGAGGAAGAAAGGGAAAATAAAAAATAGGAAGAAGCGCAAAAGTAGGCAATTAAATATTTTTAAAAATCTATTAAATTCTGAAGGAAATTAATCAACAAGAATTTCTTGCAAAGACAAAATTATGACGTTTTATTTTCTTTTGAATCTGAATATTTTTAAAATTATTTAGTAGCATCAAGTTCAGTATAATAACCCTTGTTATAAGTGTTGCTTTTAGCACCACAAAACTAAACGGAAATTATAAGCAAACAAGCATTTCAACAACAATAAAAAGAACAAGAAAAGAAAGACCAAAAAAATTATTAGAACTGTAAACTAAAGCAAAAATAGTAGAACAAAAAGAGTATAAAAAGACTAAAAGAAAAAAGTTAATTTATAATTCTTAACCATTAAATGCAGTGGAGCATTACCTGATATAATTGTAATCAGTCAGTTATAAAAATTATTTTTTCTTTTTTCTCTTTTCTTTCTTTTTTTTTTTGGTTTATTTTTTTTTGTTTTTACATAAATTTTTTGTATTTATGTATTTATCATAATTACATTTATATTTTTTGAAGCTGCTGTATATACATATATATATATATATATATATATATATTTCATGTACATTACTATATATATATATATATATATATATATGTCAGCCAATGTTACCATTATAATAAGGCCATGGCATTCTAAATACAATTACATTACATTCCATTCCATATTTTATATTCCATATATTTATAAGTGTGTGTGTGTATGTGTGTGTGTGTATGGGTGTGTGTAGAATACCACAGAGTGTAATATTAATCACACCTCATCACCTCATCATTTTACCTGTTTTGCTTGCTGTACTCAATACACACACACACACACACACACACACACACACACACACACACACACACACACACACACACACACACACACACACACACACACACACACACATACACATACACAAAATAAAAGAAACAATAAAAATGCAATGTTATATTGTGTTGCCCGTTTGCCACGTTTCAATTGTTATTCGTGTAAATTACTTTTTAATTACTTTTATGTAACGTTTTTATTTAACTTTGTATCGCTTTGGTATAGTGTTGCTGATATTATTAACGTTGCTCTTACTGCTACTGCTACTGTTATTCGACATTGCCATTTACTATTAACCAAAAAAAAAAAAAACGCTAAAAAAATAGAACAGAAAGGCATTAACTACAAAGAATGTTTTTTCTTTATGAAATTATTCTGATTTGTCTAACTAAATGAAAAAAATCAAAAGAAAATGCAAGAACAAAAAACCGATGTGTAATTAATATAACAAATTTACATTTAATTATTTCCCATTTTCTTTAAAGGGAAGCTTTAAACAAAAAGTTAAAATGGCCATAAAAAAATTGTTCAAAAAATTAGACTTTAATTATTATTTAAATATATAAATTTTTTTAAAAACATTTCTACTAAAAATGCCCATAAAGTATTGGGTAAAAAAAGAGGTTTTGATTTATTCCGAATTAATTTTTATAATAAAAAATTTAATTGCATTTAATCAAAATCTTTAGTACCAGTTTAAGATCTATTTAATATATTAATAAAAATACGGCTTAGCTGTTGCAAATATATTAATATAAATGATTATATCATCAAACTCCTAAATTAGGTTGGTTAAGTTGGGTATAACCATCTATTTTCTTTTTATGTATAATTATTTAGTTGCAATGTATGTTTTACCAAAATTTTTCAAATTTTTATCAAATTGCAAAAATTTAAATGTACAATTGCACGCAAAACACTTGTTGTCTTGTCATTCGAAATGAATGTAAAAAAAAGCGCTTTTAGAAAAAATTGCTTAGTACAAAAAAATTATAATGTTTATAATTTGTTATGCGAATTGTTTGGTAGCATCACTCCCACCAATATTTTTTTCTTTGTTACAAGACAACTAACGGCATTAATAACAAAAAAGACAAAAAGCAATAATAACAAGTATAGCAACAAACATAAAAATTCTCATCTGAATGTGAATATGTTTTTTGAGTATATGAAAAAAATGGAAGAAGCAAAAGGAAGTTACAATAACAACAAAACAATGCAAGGTTATTTCAAGTTTTGTGTTTGGTTTTTTTTTCTATTTGTTTCCCTTTTTTTTTTAACTAAAATCACTTCATATTAACCATTACAATACCAGCAATAACAACAGCATCATACAACAACAATCATTATTTTAATAATAGTTAAAGATTTGGCGAATAAACAACAATTTTTGTCCAACAAAAAAAAAAGAATAAACGATTTAAAAAATATTGCATGTTGAGATTACTCACCAATAATAAAATAATAATAAAAACAACAGAAAATTTCGCTGTTATTGACAAATGGGTGAGCACCTCAGAGAAATTAAAAAATTTTAAATTCATTTAATTTGTTGAATGTGTTATTGAAATGGAATTTTAACTTGAGATTGAGTTGAATCTCAATCTTAATAAAATTAATACACTCTGAAGCAAAATTATGATATATCGAGTGTAAAGTGTAATCACAATGTTACCCATGTAATAGATGTTGCATTGTTTAAATTTAATAGCCGGATGTTGTTTGCTGAAGCTAACAAATAATTAAAAATCTAACCATTTTATTAAGAAAAAAAAAATTATCGAAAATTACAAATCACATTTCTGAAAACAAAACAAACGTACATAAATTTTATTTTATTTTTTTTTTTTTGCTAATTTCCCATTAAACAAGCAACAACAATAGCAAAAAATAACGTGAACAACAATTGCAATAATAAGTCAGTTTAATTCAATTTATTTTTCTCTTTTCAATACTATTTTTATGTTTGTTTGTTAATTTCTATTATAAATATAAAATCAAATCAAATATGCTTTTTTTTTATCAGTTATCTTACATCGAACCAATTGTTAATGATTTAATTACAGCTTTTTAAGAGCTTTGGAATTTTCAATTTAATTTTTTTTTTTCAATTTTTCTTTCTTTATTATTATTTTTTATTACATGTTACACATTGTACATTTCTATTTATTTGCATATTTCACATGAAATATTTAAAGTGTTTATAAATTCAAATTGTAATGTATAACTTAGATTACATTTTATTGTAATTTTTGTTTTTATTTGCTTTCTTTGTTTTGCTTTAGTTTTGTATAGTTCAATTTATTCAATATTTTATCAACAACTTTTGATCAATTAATTATTTAAGAAAAAGTAAAAATGAAATACAAAACCAGATTTGTGTTAATAACAAATGCATTTCATTTAAATTTTATTCAAGATAACAAAAGAAATCAATTTTAGCCAGAGTTTTTGTTAAGAGATACAGAAAAGAGAAGAGGGTGAGAGAGGTACAAAAAGATTACAATTAATTTTACTGACTTTATGACCCAGCTTTTTGACGTGGCACAGAAAATTACATTTTTATTGCAAAATTTACAAAATTTTTACATCTGGATTATTGTGCAATTTCTTATGGTGGCTAAATATGTTTTTAAAAAAGTTGTTATAAGTTAATGCATCATCCGATGATTATATGAAATTTTCTTCAATAGAAGTTCTAGAAAACAAAAATTCTTAGCTTGTGAGCTTTAGTAAAAGCAAAATGTAATTATTTCATTCTCAAATTTATTTATTTAGGAAAAATCTCAAAAATTGTTGTCGTTATCAATAATGCGAGATTTGTTTGAAAGTTGGAACTAAAAAAGTAAAAAAAAAGAACATTATACTTGCACTATTAAATGGCTTGTTGCAAGTCAGTTGTTATTCTATATTTGAATATATAAAATTTGAATGAAATTTTTTTTATACACTTTTTTTTAAGGCCACCAAACCTAAGTATTTTGTAATCCAAGTGTTAATAATACGTTTGCGTACGAATTAAAGAAATATTGTCCAAATATAAATATTTGCACATCTATAGATAGATAAGAATATGTAGAATAAGCAGCATCAACAGCCAAGATTGTTTAAAAAAAAAAATTAATTAAACACAGTGCTACGTACAGTAAAGTACTGGGTGAAACAGAAGAAAGGAATGCAAGTGTTTTTAATTAAATAAATCATTTTGTCTTCTAAATGCAATTCAAATTTAGGTCTTATATATCTTCCATGTTTTCCTCTCTCTTTTATCTATTCGATTTGCAAAATATATATAATCATAACAACAAAGTAAATGTTTTATATATATAAAGAAAATTACAATAACAATAATAACAATAACCATACGAACATTGAGTCATAATGTTTGTAATGAAATTCTGAAACGATTTATCGATGAAAATCTTTCCGTCTGCTTGTATGCCAGTATGATGTTAACAATCTCCTGATTGTAAAAATTTAAATATCGAGATCAAATTTTACAGGAACATTGAAAGTTCTTGGAGGATAGTATTGGTATTGAAAGTGGGCCAAACCATTCTAAGAGCACGCTCATAGTCCAAAGAAAGCAGAGAGCATTTCTGTTTTTTTAGAGTGAATTTTCGTTTGTCGCAAATGGCAAAAGACAAAAAGCTGAAATTCTATACAAACAGTTAGGCCAACAGCTGTAGAAAAATTATGCATATCGGCTACGGCTATGCGAAATTATAGAGTACTAAATTTTAATATTTTTATTTTTACGTTCTCTATCTACTGAAGCAATCTCAGTATCGCATAATCGGAGATAGGTTTGATTGATGTGTATCCAAGATTTGGCATCAGTCAAATATATTTTTCTTATTTGTTATATTTGATTTTATACATTGTATAGAAATATTTGCTTAATAACATTTACTGCGTAGTTTCATTTCAATCCATCTATATTGAAATTTTCTTTGTATGTTTTCTTACAGCTCGTACTTTAAGTTGCTATTGTGAAGGCAGTTGTCCAAATAATGTGGGGAACGGAACATGCGAGACAAGGCCCGGTGGCTATTGCTTTAGTGCCGTAGAAGAAATAACAGAGGATAGTGCTGGACCATATGAAGAGCGTACGTTTGGGTGCATGCCACCAGAAGAAAGTGGTGGATTTTTAATGTGCAAGGTGGCGGCTGTGCCGGGTAAAAATATCGATTGCTGTGATAGTGGTGATTATTGTAATCGTAATTTACATCCTGCCTTTACACCAAAAATGACAACACCCGCTCCAGAATTACCAGTTAGTTCACAATCTGTGCATTATCTGGCCATGATTGCTTCAATGATCATATGTGTATCGGCCTTTATTGTTATTATCATTATCTTCTGTATGACGTATCGACGTAGAGAAAAATTACGTAAACAACCTCGCTTAATAAGTAGTATGTGTAACAGTCAATTATCACCACTGGCACAAATGGTTGAACAAAGTTCCGGTTCTGGTAGCGGTCCAACAATGTTAGTACAACGTACTATTGCCAAGCAAGTACAAATGGTCCGCTTGATTGGTAAGGGTCGTTATGGCGAAGTATGGTTGGGTAAGTGGCGGGATGAGAAAGTAGCTGTAAAAACATTTCTTTTTACGGAAGAAGCATCATGGTTTCGTGAATCGGAAATTTATCAAACAGTTTTAATGCGTCATGAAAATATTTTGGGTTTTATTGCAGCCGATATTAAGGGTAATGCTCATTGCATTCAAATGCTCTTAATAACCGATTATCATGAGAAGGGTAGCTTACATGATTACTTATCTAATTCCGTGATAAATCCTCAAAAATTACAATTACTTGCGTATAGTTTGGCTGCCGGATTAGCTCACTTGCATAATGAAATCTTTGGTAGAACTGCCAAGCCAGCTATTGCACATCGCGATATTAAAAGTAAAAATATATTGGTCAAAAGTAATGGCCAATGTGCCATAGCCGATTTTGGTTTAGCCGTTAAATACATGTCTGAATCGGATGAAATACATATTGCTCAAAATACGAGAGTTGGTACTAAACGATATATGGCACCTGAAGTATTAAATCAAACATTAAATCCTCAACAATTTGAAGAATTCAAACGTGCTGATATGTATTCAGTGGGTTTGGTATTATGGGAAATGGCTCGTCGATGTTATACGCACGTATCGGGTACCAAAACTACCACATGCGAAGATTATGCTTTGCCTTATCATGATGTTGTACCATCAGATCCCTCATTTGAGGATATGCATGCTGTTGTATGTGTACAAGGAGTTAGGCCGCCAGTACCAGCCCGCTGGCAAGATGATGATGTTTTAGCCACCATAAGTAAAATTATGCAAGAATGTTGGCATTCAAATCCTACAGTGCGATTAACTGCATTAAGAGTAAAAAAAACTTTAAGCCGTTTGGATAGCGATTACATGGATTGTCCGGATAAAATCGTGTAATTATTGAAAGAAAGTAAATTATATATTAATAATAATAATATTTTTAGAACTCGATTTAAATTTGGTAAGCTTAAGTTAACTATTAATTACCTAGAAAGTTTCAATGTAACGTCGTGGAGCTTGTTAAATTTTTTCTAACAAGTCTATTGTTTTGTAGCTGAGGTTAAAACGTTTTCCTCTTTATTTTTTCGTCTTTTTTGAATTAACTTAATTAATTTAAGCTTTTTAATTATAGACATTAGACTATAATATTTTATTACCATAAGTTCATACTTTTGCTTTCTCATTATACCACATTTACAAATGAAATGAATTACTTCAGTAAATTAATTGAAAAAAGGAATATAAATTTAAATGCATTTGCTTTGTACAAAATCCAAGAAAAAAAAATTAAGTTCACTTTAATTTAATTTTTCTTTCGTTCAAGTAATTTGTTTTTGTAATGAAAGTTATTGATAGTTAGAATAGGGATAAAACGAAAAAATCATAATATTCCGTAATTAATGTTCAATTTTTTAAATAGATTAAATAGTGGAACTTTTATAAAATTATAATTTACATGTATTCTTGCAAGTAGACGGTCTTTTTTCGGACATTTAATATTATATATACATATATTTTTATTTTACAATTCGAGTACATTTCGCTTACTAGTCATTCACATTAATACGTTTATACTTAATCGAAATGTATTCGTGTTTTTTTTTTAATTTTATTGGTTGTACAACTATTATATAAAAGGAAAAAGTTCCACCCAAAGTAATCAATATAAAAATTCAAGTTTATAATTAAGTGCCAGTTTGTACATTAAACAACAAAACTATATATTTATATATTATAAGTTAAATACAATATTTATAAAGTAACCAAAACAAAAAAAAACCAATTAAATTACTAATGACATGACACAATATTTAAACAATAATTCTAAAACGTAGAATTTTACGTTTTGCTTTTACGTAATTCTAATATGTTTAATTCTTCGTTAAGTATAATTATTTTCTAATCGTAGAAATTAAAAAAAAGAATATAAAATGTACAAAAATGATGATTATCAAAATGTGCCTTTATTTTATAACAAAACAAGGCAATCCCGTTTTTAATTATTATTTTCTATTTTGCTCCTTGATATAACCGCTTATTGTATTTCGTCAAATTTTCCTAAAAGTTAAGTTGTTTTAAAAAATTGTTCTATGATTCATGCTTATATTAAATATAATAAATTAATAAGAAGACAACAAAATTTATTTAAAAGCAAAACGTAAAAAAACTTAACAATCTTTTCTTATAAATTTGATGAAATCCATTGTTTGTAGTCCTTCTTGTCTTTAACATTTTATCATATACTTAATATAATGTACACAGTAAATCATGAAACAGAAAGTTATTTCCGCTTTTTAGAGCACAGTATAAAAATTACATTTTCATTGAATAAATATGTTGTCATTTATGAACGTTGGAGAGCTGTACGTATAATTTCGTAATGATCTCATGAATTGTTAGTCCATTCATAAGCATCAACTGACTTCAAAACGTAATGTTATTTCAATGCCAAAATTTGACTAAACAGTTTTAGCACTGGCGTTCTGACACTATGTATTTTCTGGGTATCTTCTTTTTGTTCTTGCTTAAATAATAAGTTTTCATTTTCCCATATGCAAAAAAAGGTAAATGTTTCTTTGTGCATGTGAAATTTTGCAAAGAATCATTTTACTATGTTATAGAATCTAGTTTTTTACTAAAATGTTTTCTATGTCAGCTTCCAAGATATGTACCTTATTCAGCTTAAATAAGAAGTTGGCTGTGAAAATTCAAATGTTGTTGAAAGCATATGAAATACCTTTTTGAAACGGCATAAGTTATACCCATGAAAATGCATTTTTTATTTAATGAAGAACTAACGATCTACCTGTGAAAATACCCTTTTTTTAATTTACAATAATTTCCATTACGTCAAATGTTTACTAAAAAAAATAAACGTAGCAAATAAGTTCCTTAAACAGTTAATAATTGAATAAAGGAGTCTGATTGATTTTATATTAATATTACAACTACAATTAACATTTATTTATTCTTAATTAAAATTTTACACGCTACGATACAATGTAAAGTAGAATGTAAAGTGTGTCACTTTCGGTGGATTAGAGTTAATTTAAACCACAAATGAAATATCTATGTAAAACGTATTTACAAATTTTTTTTATTGTTTAAGTTGACCAATTCGAAAAAAAATTTTGTATAAATTAAAAGGATAAAAGGGAAAGAATACTTTAAAAATAATAAAAATCCTGTTTAGATTATATAATGAGTAAAAATATTTTAATAATAACTATTTAATTACGTTATATTTATCAATAAACGAAAAATGGCAATTCAAAAAAAAAAAACGATAACGAAAGCTGTATTATTTCTACTTCTTTTGAAATCAATTTAAGAATACTAACAAGAGATCTTATCGCATTTTTTTAAATAAAATCCATCCTACGCAAAAGTTCTAATGCCGATGAAATATACAGTTCGAGTACTTTGAATATAACTACATGTATAAATACACATGCCGAAAGAAGTAAACTAAAAACCAAATATTTTGATGATTTTTGTAATATTGCGACAAATTGTCTCGAAGAAATATATTAAAATATTATTATTTATACATTTCAGAATTCATGGAGGTGAACACCGATGATTAAAGAGGACTTTACTTTAAGTAATTTTTATTAATTATTGCTTTCATTAAAAATAATATAGTATTAACAATCAGTTTAAATAAAAAAATATAGAATTTACATATAAAAAGGAATTGTTCACTCTTTTGTTCACTGTTTGTAATTAATAGAATGTATTTTGCTGTAAGTAATTCACTAATCTTACTTATTCGCGTCACGTTGTGGTTATTATTGTAGGAAGTAGTCTTCTAAATAACAGTAAAGTTTTTGATGGATCCAACTAATTGCATTTATTAATTAAATGTGAGTGTGGCACATGATTTATACTCACGCTAAACCCTAGCAAATAAAGCAAGTACGAACTGATCTGATCCAAAAGGTTAGGGAGTTACAAGCCGAATATACTTACATATTCATAATGCAAGGAAGTATTTGCATTTGTGTAACAAAGGTGGGCGTGGCACAAGAGAAAAGTATTCCAAGTGAAAGTAGGCGTTATACCCTAACTTATAAATCAAGTCTGAGGAAAATCGGTAAAGGGGTTCTCGAGTTATAAGTTTAATAATTTCGTCAATTTCGCAAAATTTAAACGTCTATAACTTAGGAACGACCCCACCTATTTTGATAAATTTTATACTGGTATTCAGGACCCAAGTCTACTTTCCAGCGATAGTAAAATTTTTCGACCACGCCCAGTATTTTCGGCAAATTTTTACTTATTCCACACAGTATGAATTATTCAAATTTGTGAAACAAAAGTGGGCGTGGCACATGAGAAAAGTACTCCAAATGAAAGTAGGCATTATGCCCTAATTTATAAATCAAGTCCGAGGAAAATCGGTGCAAGGGTTCTCGAGTTATAAAGAAAATAAAATTTCTATGTGGTTGTTGTTATATTTGTTGTTGTAATTAAATTTACCAACTAAAAAATTCAATTTTTCATCAGGCGCCCAGAAACTTCCAAAAAATAGCAAGCAAATTTTGGAATTTTGAAAATCTTTAAACGCTTATAACTCGAGAACGGCCGGTCCAATTTTGACAAAATTGGTACCGTTGGAAAGGGGATGGAATCTTCTTTCAAATGATTGTAAAGAATTTTTGCCACGCCCTAAAGTTTAGAAGATATACCTACTTTTTTGTCGCCCAAATTATCTATTTCATTATGTGGGCGTGGTACGCGACCAAATGCGGTACCGAATGAAAACGTACATTAAAGCTTGATAAATAAAATTAATCCGCACTAAATCGGTGCAAGGGTTCTCGAGTTATAGGCCTTACAAGTCCGTTAATTTTGCCAAAATTTAAACGTCTATAACTTAGGAATGGCCCCACCTATTTTGATAAATTTTATAATGGTATTAAAGATCCAAGTCTACTTTCCAGCGATGGTAAAATTTTTCGACCACGCCCAGTATTTTCGGCAATTTTTCACTTATTCCGTACAGTATGAATTATTCAAATTAGTGTAACAAAGGTGGGCGTGGCACAAGAGAAAAGTATTCCAAGTGAAAGTAGGCGTTATACCCTAACTTATAAATCAAGTCTGAGGAAAATCGGTAAAGGGGTTCTCGAGTTATAAGTTTAATAATTTCGTCAATTTCGCAAAATTTAAACGTCTATAACTTAGGAACGACCCCACCTATTTTGATAAATTTTATACTGGTATTCAGGACCCAAGTCTACTTTCCAGCGATAGTAAAATTTTTCGACCACGCCCAGTATTTTCGGCAAATTTTTACTTATTCCACACAGTATGAATTATTCAAATTTGTGAAACAAAAGTGGGCGTGGCACATGAGAAAAGTACTCCAAATGAAAGTAGGCATTATGCCCTAATTTATAAATCAAGTCCGAGGAAAATCGGTGCAAGGGTTCTCGAGTTATAAAGAAAATAAAATTTCTATGTGGTTGTTGTTATATTTGTTGTTGTAATTAAATTTACCAACTAAAAAATTCAATTTTTCATCAGGCGCCCAGAAACTTCCAAAAAATAGCAAGCAAATTTTGGAATTTTGAAAATCTTTAAACGCTTATAACTCGAGAACGGCCGGTCCAATTTTGACAAAATTGGTACCGTTGGAAAGGGGATGGAATCTTCTTTCAAATGATTGTAAAGAATTTTTGCCACGCCCTAAAGTTTAGAAGATATACCTACTTTTTTGTCGCCCAAATTATCTATTTCATTATGTGGGCGTGGTACGCGACCAAATGCGGTACCGAATGAAAACGTACATTAAAGCTTGATAAATAAAATTAATCCGCACTAAATCGGTGCAAGGGTTCTCGAGTTATAGGCCTTACAAGTCCGTTAATTTTGCCAAAATTTAAACGTCTATAACTTAGGAATGGCCCCACCTATTTTGATAAATTTTATAATGGTATTAAAGATCCAAGTCTACTTTCCAGCGATGGTAAAATTTTTCGACCACGCCCAGTATTTTCGGCAATTTTTCACTTATTCCGTACAGTATGAATTATTCAAATTAGTGTAACAAAGGTGGGCGTGGCACAAGAGAAAAGTATTCCAAGTGAAAGTAGGCGTTATACCCTAACTTATAAATCAAGTCTGAGGAAAATCGGTAAAGGGGTTCTCGAGTTATAAGTTTAATAATTTCGTCAATTTCGCAAAATTTAAACGTCTATAACTTAGGAACGACCCCACCTATTTTGATAAATTTTATACTGGTATTCAGGACCCAAGTCTACTTTCCAGCGATAGTAAAATTTTTCGACCACGCCCAGTATTTTCGGCAAATTTTTACTTATTCCACACAGTATGAATTATTCAAATTTGTGAAACAAAAGTGGGCGTGGCACATGAGAAAAGTACTCCAAATGAAAGTAGGCATTATGCCCTAATTTATAAATCAAGTCCGAGGAAAATCGGTGCAAGGGTTCTCGAGTTATAAAGAAAATAAAATTTCTATGTGGTTGTTGTTATATTTGTTGTTGTAATTAAATTTACCAACTAAAAAATTCAATTTTTCATCAGGCGCCCAGAATCTTCCAAAAAATAGCAAGCAAATTTTGGAATTTTGAAAATCTTTAAACGCTTATAACTCGAGAACGGCCGGTCCAATTTTGACAAAATTGGTACCGTTGGAAAGGGGATGGAATCTTCTTTCAAATGATTGTAAAGAATTTTTGCCACGCCCTAAAGTTTAGAAGATATACCTACTTTTTTGTCGCCCAAATTATCTATTTCATTATGTGGGCGTGGTACGCGACCAAATGCGGTACCGAATGAAAACGTACATTAAAGCTTGATAAATAAAATTAATCCGCACTAAATCGGTGCAAGGGTTCTCGAGTTATAGGCCTTACAAGTCCGTTAATTTTGCAAAATTTAAACGTCTATAACTTGCGAACGGTTTAACCTATTTTAATAAATTTTATACCAGAGAAAAGGGCTTGATATCCTCTTTCCCATAGACGATAAAATCCTTTGGCCACGCGTAGTATTTTTGGCAAATATTTACTTACTTCAATATGCAATGAAATATATGCATTTAATGAATGAATGTGGACATATTCCATTAAAATTCAATTGTTTACATACATTGACTTTTTTACGAGAGAATTTTGTCAAATAATTTTTGTATTATAAATCTACTTTTTTATATTTTTCTCTGAAAAATTTATATCCATAATAGAAATATATATAATTTATACATAAATAAAACTAAGAACTTTTTTCTATATCTTTCAATTCAGATTAATTCAATCGCCACTCAGTGCCAACTGTATAAGCGGCAACACTTTAATCGATGATAAATCAGCTAAAATTGCATCAATATTTTCTAAAGAGTTTACTTGTAATAAGCTCTCCTTCCGAAAACTTAATATAATGACAGCAAGTAATGATAAAATTTCCAAACTATCAAAACCAAGAATCAAATCCCATAATATTAATAGTTGATCTGGTGGTAGGTGCCCACTAAAGGCACGCATTAACCATTTAAAAACGACACGTATTGGTTGTATTTGTAATTCTCTAAAATGGGACCATAACTCTGGTTCATGACTTTGTAAGAGCTTTTCGTATAGTAAGCAAATACTAACGATTCCCTAATTAACAGAAAAATGCATTACTTAATTAAGTGGAAGTCACATAGTTAACATTAAAATACTGGAATAATATATCAATTTTAAGGCTAATACATGAATAGATTTCTTAAAAAAAAGCTTTAAAAAATTTTTGCAATTGTCAAAGGATTGGGAAAAGTGCATTGACAGTTCAATACACTGAATAACTACTTTACGTTAAATTTATATATTTAATTTGTAATAATCACATACGAATATTGAAATATTGAAAATATTCGCGTACATACTTGTGGATGGGTATTGATGGTAGTTAAACGATGACAAAAACGTACATAGAAGGCACGAAACGAAAAAAATAAGTGTATTGGTACATCGAATAGATAGCAAAACGGCGCCGCAAACATGCATATACCATGAAATGGTACAACACCCGATGGTGGTGCTTCGTATGTTTTCCCTTTGTAAGGATAATGCTCACGTTGTATCATTTCTTCGATTTTAGTGTCGCGTGAAAAACACAGCATAACTTGATATAAAACATCTTCAAATACAAAATATTGATCATCGTTTGATGCTGTCAATTGTACATCTTTAAAGACCAATTTATCAACAATATGATCAGTTGCAAGAACCATGTTCTTTAATTTTGTCCAATAATTTATATCGTAATCTTGTACATAACTATTTAAAACATGACTCCATAAAGCACCTCGGTATGTAGCTGGTATATTTCCTTTTCTTAACAGATGTTGACATAATGGAGCATGTTGCGTCGCTAGTACTCTTTGACATTGGCCATTTAAGTCTATTGAAGCGGCATACGATTCTGGACGTAATAAATCGCAATAATGAGTTCTCTACATAATCAAAACAATTGAGAATTTCACTTAATTGAACATTTGAAATAAAAATATTAAATTAACTTGAAATTAATATATAAAAATGAATTGGATATTATTATATTAATTACAAATAATTAAATACATTTTCCGTAATACCAAAAACATATTTTTCAATTATAATGAATTAAAAATGAATTATCTCACCAATTGCAAAAGATTTTTAACACATAGAGCTATATGAGAAAACTCCCAATTTGGAATTTGCCTGATAAATACACAAAATAAAAATAACAATAATAGAAATTACATCAATAATAAACATCAAATAAATATTGTTATTGATAACAATATATGATTACACAAATTCTGTATTCTCCGGCTTCTTGCCCGGCCCTTTTAGCGATAATAAAACTTCCAACAAATCTTTAGGCGCATAAACTGGACGGTAATTAGCTAAATCTAAATTATTAATTGTCCAAAAATACAGAGACATAGGTATAATAAAGCACATCTTACACTTACCAACATTATAATTGCTTAATTCATCCCATTTATTAAAAATCTCATCACGATCGGTGGATATGCGAGGTTGACCTTGGGGACTAATTTTCAATTCAGAACACATAGCATGTAAACTTTTACGGACGCGACGATCCCATTGTATACCAGCACGTTTTAAATAGCCTAATGGATCATTCGGCAAAACTGGCTGAGACTCTTCAACTTTCAATTTATTACGTACTAGATGATATACGAAATTTCGAATTTCTGTTTCAAGTCCGGTTGAATGTAATGCATCCTCCAAAGTATTGCGCATATCATTTGTATCCACATTAGGATTACAAGCAAGTTTCTAATTTGGATAAAAGCCAAATAACGATAAAGAGATAATTATTTCAAAAAACAAATTACAAATATTCCTTTAATTACTCTCAAGTACTGTCCATCTGAAAAAGATAGTGTATTGATTGATTCAAAAATTTGTAATATTAACTCGATTCCGCCTTCACAAAACATAAATTTCACAACTGAGGCAAAGATGTAGTCCACTAAATAATTATTCATATTTTACCTGAACATTTTGAAACAAATCACTATAATCATTTAGAGCTTTAAGGGCATTAATTAATTTCGATGCCGTTTGATGGACACTAATATCTTTTAGTTCTTCCATATCGTGGTTCTTTCTCCCTTTTGAAATCACTTTTAAAATATAGTAAATACCAAAAAATTGCGGCTGCAAATTAATAGTTTTGCGATATTAAATAAAACGGAGAAATTAAACTTAAAATTTATAATGAAAGAGAATTAAATTCATCTGAAGTGCCTTAGAAAACATATAATAAATAAACTAATTCTCTCAACAATTGTATAAAGATAAAAATAAAAATATGAAAGGAAACTGTCACATAAAAAAAAATTGATGAAACGATATTTTAGAGATAGTGAAGAAAATCAAAAGATTATTCTAATTTAGCTATCTAGATGTAATTTTGATAAATTTTCATCTCAATTTACTTCGTTAAATTTAAGTGCGACTATTATTTATACAATTTAATAGCTTTCTTCAACATTTCGATTTTTACAATTCTTATGTCCTTTTGCATTTCTTTTTTATACATCACCTAGGTAACAGATTGATTGTTTTATTTGTGAAAGGTGTGATTTATAAAGAAAAAAACACAAGCTAAATAATAGTTAGAACCATAATAACTACTACTAGTACTAATAATGATATTACTACTTACTTAATGATGATTACAATTATTTATTATTCATTCTACAAAATAGACAAGTTTAAATATTAGAAATATCATTTTAAAATTCTTATATTGAATTAAATTGGCTTATGCGCAAAAGGTTAAAACAAATGGGAATAAAGCACATCAGTATCCCAAAAGATAACAGGTGTTCCAACGGAATATCTTTTTATAGATAACATAAAGAATAATCCACTGGTAAATTATGAATATTTGGCAGAAAGTATTGTTCAATAATGTCCCTTTCATATTTATCGATTCATACGCATATTATTATTATTGTTTTCAAACTTATTCTACACAACCGTTATTTTCGTGTTTTAAGAATACAGGAAGCAAGTAATGCATATTTTATTGCAATTAACTTAATTTTAATTAAATAAATACCTAATTTTGCGTTTTGTCCTTATGGTACTTGCTGTATAGCCATTCTTTCATTGTATTATACGATTTTCTAGTATTTTCTTCTAAAGGAAAATTATAAATACAAAATAAGAATATTAAATCACATAACCGAAAAGTTTTTAGATATCTTTTAGAAAACTATTTTTGCTTTCATATCATACTTCTCATAAATGTAAATTAGCAAACAAAAAAAAAACACAATGTAATGAAATAAGATATGAATATAAGAAAATATATTGGCTGTTTTAATTACACAAACTATGAGTTTAAGAAAAATTACATTTAAGTAGTTTTCCTTTTCTTATACAAAGTACATTTTTCTTACCTTTCTTAATATTTTTCATTTATTTGTTCTTTATTTTTAATAGTTGTATTTATCTCTGATTATAATTTTTATAACAATTTTTACAAATACATATAATGGAGATTTTTATTCAATAGATCTTATTTGCCATATAAAATTTGTTTATTTATTATATAACTAACTGCAAATTTTACATGTATGAAAATTTCAAAACACAAAAAACATTTGTTAATTCACGGTCACTTATTGTTGAATTGCTTTTATTTTAAAATTGTTTTGTTAATCTACAGTGATAATTTTATTTGATTCTTTTCTAAATAAAAGAAATCATATACAATTAGTATGCTGAAATAGTTTTGATTTTTTTAAATACAACTTAACAGAACAGAAAATAAAAGCAAAACGTTTCATTTTATACTAATTTTTCCCAAAATAAAAGTGAATCATTAGCAAAAGGTTAAGTATAATAAACACAAATTGAATTAAACGATGAATAAATTTATATATTTTCAGTATACCATATACCACTTTTGATACAGGTCTTTATACCCGTGCCTACTTGTTGATATAGATGACTTACATCTGCCCAACTTTGCCTTTTTTGTGCACTCTGTTTTATTATAATAATTTTTTGAAGTATTTAGTGCAAAGACTATTCAGATAGATAGATATTGATAATATTGAACAATTTTTATGACCACTAACTGTAAATCTATTTTAAAAAAAATTGATACATATAAAAAGTTTACAATTTTAGATATAGAAGAGCAAATTTGTGTGTTATATTTTAAACGACGTCTGCATCCTCTCTAAACGTAACGGATATTTTTAACATTTCGAAAATTGGCATTTTTCATTTTCTTGACTTTTGGTCCACTTTTTTTTAACGTTATATTTATATTAAGCGAAGTGATAGTAACATATTTAAAAGTTGGTTTTAGCCGGCTATAACTTTTTAATATGTTTAATTTCTATTAATACCCTTGCGATTTTTGATATTAATTAATTCGAAGCACTTGTTTTGTTTTTTGCTTATTGTTTAATTATTTAAATGCGTTTAGGGTTATTAGTACATTCATGGTTCAATAGAAGACACATATTATCATTATGCTATGGTGTAAGATTAAAATAACAAAGGGCTAGAGGAGAGACTAAAGGTATACAAATAAATATGAATATTTGAATATCTGAAAAACAGAAATTGAAGAGATGACGCAGTTGCATCAATCAATTATATTATGGATTATTATTTTCACTGCAGCACTGTATACAATCCATACAATTGTGCTACCTGCTATTACCATCGGTTTTTTTGCTCATATTCATTGAAGTCACTTGCATCTAAACGAATATTTTAAAAATAGTACACATACAAAAAAAAAATAAATTACGCAATAAATAAATATGTTTATGGCTATACAATTACTTATAATTGTATTGTATAACAATTTAATATAAGATTCTTTCGAACCATTCTGTCATTGTTGTAATGTATAAAGCTTCTATTAATGTGCAGTATTTTTATTGTGCTTATGTTGTATATGTATAATATGCGTAATAATAAATACAAATTTAATTAATGTACCTGCAGAGAACGTATTGTAGCCTTTAAGTCTTCTTTCTCCTCCAATAGTATATTAATATCACTTCGAGCAGCTTCCAAATATAAACGCAATGTATCGTTTTCTTGTTTTGATTTTCGTCTAAATTAATTAAAAAGCAAACGAAAAATTAATCGCATTTAGTTAAATCTAAATCTATATTAGTTAATTTAAGTACAGAATATTTTGAAAAATATTTGACGCTAAAATAGTGCAATATACGTAAATTTCTTAAAAGAAATAAAAGTAGAACTCTTATAATTATAATTTTTTCTCGGGAATCAATACAACTGAGCAAATGAGCAAGTATGTTCCCAATACTTAACATATTAAATGTTTCATCTTATTTTCATTTCTTAAATAATAGAACAGCAATTAAACTAATTATTACAAATTACCTGAAGTTTTCATAAATTTCCTCAGTATTTTGTAATTTCTTTCGTAGACCTTCATTATCTAATTTAATCTGTTGAATCACTAATTTTAGTGATAATATTTCCCGGTCTCGTTCACTATCACGTTCTCGAGAATTTGCCGTATAAGTTGCTTTACCGAAAATATTATTTAGATTTGCATTACTCACCGTTGAAGGGCCATTCAAATTAGTTTCGATGGGTTGTAAATGCAAAACCCCATTTTTATCACGCGTAAGGAACATGCGCCCAATAGCCAAGATAAGTGGTTCGGGCCCTGGTGAGGTTATATTCACTGGTGGTCGATCTTCCATTAAATTTATATGAACATTTTCCAAAGTCACATTAAGAGGTATAGAATTAGAATTAATTATTTCATCCTCCAATAAATCAGCTAAACCAATAATTGTGCTCATATTTAAATCAAGCCTGACATCATTAATACGCACTTCAGCATTTTGTGAAGTCCACCTTTGTATTAACTGTTTTTCGTGAAATACTGCACTTGTATCTTTGGGTGGATTTAAATATCCTTCTAGACGTAATCGTATACAAGGCAACGATTCTGGATTGTATGCTGCCAGATTCCATGCTTTACAACGAGCATCAAATTTTGTCTAAAATAAAATGCATTACATAAAATACATTAAACAGTATGTATTAAAGACAGCATTTTTTCATATCCACTCAATATAATAAATAGTTATAACAAGGATACATATAAATCTATATTGAAAGCTCGATACAATTGCAAAGAAAGCAAATCTAAGGCATATTCGTGCAGCATTGCAAAGAAAGCGGTTAATATATGTGTGATAAATGAATGTATTCTGTATGATGAAGGTGAGCGTACAGGTGAGGTACAGTCGTATGCAAATTTTTAATGATTTATATGAATTTGTTGTCTTAGGTTTAACATTTTCTTATTTCGTTCATACAATTTCAAAAACAAACACTTATTAGTTCTTTATATATTAAAAGCTAATAAGCCGTAGATTTAAGTACTTTTTTTCTGAATATATCAATTTGCTAGAGTCGTAACATATTTACTACTAAAGGTCTCATTATTGTGCTTTTTTGAATTAAATAATCATTGAATGTTTCTATTTTTTAGTAAATATTGTGCTTATAATTCAATACATTTTAATATGTCTATTTCGATAACTAACATTTACATTTAGAAGGGAACAAAAAAGAGGAATAGTAAATTAAGAAATATTTAAGACTCTATATTATAGTTGCAAATATTTAATCAGCAAGTTTTAATTTTTTAGGGTACTGAATTTCGAACATTTCGGCAGAGTAGTTACTCTTACAATTTTCACATGGCTAACGAATATTTTAAATAACAATACATTTAATTAAATGAAACAATGTAATAACAACAAAAAAATTGTACATTTCATTTTACAGGACTAAGTTGTTTTAGGTTTTAAGTTCTCAGAACATAAGAAATTCATAGAAAGAATAATAATAAAAATACAATTTGATTCTGTAAGCTTATTGAAACATATATTAGTATTCCTCTTAGGGTATATATGGTACTCTAACATAGCATAACATAATAAGGCATAACACAGCATAGGATTAGCAATGAAAATAGAAAAAACCCCTCTTAAAATGCGCATATGCAAATATAATAAATTAAGCAACATAAAAAAATTTTAGAAAATAATAACATCACTAAATTATTTAATAATGTAGCATTTAAAGACATTCTCTTAATTATTATTTATTATTAATTTTATTATTATTTATTTTTTATTTATATTATAAATTATGAAAAGGTAAAGGGCAATTAAATAATTTTAGTTTCGGAGAAAAGCAACTAAACTTGAAATTAGGATTATTCAAATAAATAATTAAAAAAAGGTAATACCTTATTGACTTGGAATGCATTCTTGTTGTTGTTGATATTGTAGATGTTGTTATTATTGTAGTTAATTGTTGTAATTTTGGATTATTGTTGTTATTATAACAGTTTAATGCAAAGTATAAATATTAAAATTAAAAGTTTTTGTTTTTGGATATTCAATTTTGACCATTGTATTATCATTTAATGATGATAATGGTAACGACGAAATGATGATACAAGTGTTAATAATAATAACCATGATGATAATGATGATTGGATACAATATACAGGCACAGCATTTATCATATACGTTAAGAATTGATAAATTAATCAAGTTAACAAATATAATAAATTATTTAGAGGAAGATAAAAAAAAAGAAAAATAAGCCACAAAGAAAAAAAGGGTCAAAATATACATGTACAATTTATCAATGATATAATTCTTTTAAAAATACAAATTAATAAAGGTGAAAAATCACATTTGTAAAAAATTTCAAAGTTTTACGTGATAAAAAAAAATCGTGCAAAATTAGTTTTGATAATTAGCAAAAACGTAGAGTTCGAAGAAGTAACTAATGAAGTAATTTGTTTAGACATCTTGAGTTATATTTACACACTGATAGATCGATTTAATTCATTTTTAAAATATTACACCACGTCCTTAATATATTAAGCATATCAAATTTTAACAAGTATATCATAAAGGTAATTGGGAAAATGGTCTCTAAAACTGCACCAAATATTTGCTTCTGAAGCGATTTGTATCATAAGAGATACGCTTATCTCAGCTTTTTAGTTTATGTATTTTATACTTGGCTTATATAGTCTCTCAAGAAATTTAAAGAATCTTGCTTCAAAAATTTAGTCTTTTTTTTAATTAAGAAATTGAATACGACTTTATGAATAATGAAAACTTAAAGTAAGAGCAATTTAAGACAATGATTAACAGGAAATTATTTTTTGAATAAATGGTAAGCAAAAGAAAAGGAAATATATGAGCAAAGTTACCTGTAATTCATCCCATGGTATGGCACCACATTCATCACATGTCACAGCTCCCACTTGAATACGCAAATTAAAATTTTGACCTTCGCTTTGTCGTATAACTTCAACATTGGTTAATCTGAAAGTAGCCATCGAAACTAAGTCTCGCCTACGCCATGTACTCGTCTCTGACGGATCTGAGGGTGAACTTAAATTTGTTTTACTTCGAGATTCTTCATAAACTTCGTTGGCCACTTCAACAGGAGAGGCTTTAATATCATTATTAAAGGGATTTAATCTATAATGGATCACATCAATTGATATTAATTTCTTAGTCAGATTATTTAACTTCTTTTATAAAAAAACAAAAAATAGCATTTACCCAAACATGACATCAATACAATCCGTAGTCTTGTCATCACCAATAAAACTGATGAAATTTTCCGAATCAGAACTAATATCACTTTGTATGGAAAATGTATCACTAATATCATCATTTGTGGTTACAGTTCTAGTTGATGTCATAGCCGAATCAATTGATGTCATCAAACTGGAAAAGCCTTTCTTCATAGACAATAGACCTAAAGTTCAATGATAAATATACGACATACAATTTTAAACGCAGTTAAACTTTAGTATTTTTATACCCAACACTTAAAAGTTGAGAGTATATTCATATTGTCATTATGTTTGTAACACCCAATAGAAAGCGTCGGAGGCCTTACAAAGTACATATATTCTTGATTCTTGATTTGATTGATTCTGTATCGGTTTGAACATGTTTGTTCATCTGTTTACCTGACCGGGCGTTAACAGTCTTCCTAACGGAAAAAACAGATATCGAATTCAAATTTGGCATCAACATCGCAAATTCTTGCAAGTAGGTTGGTATGGAAAATGGTCAAAAACGGACAAAGGAAGCGCCTACAGTGCAACGTAAACTAAAAACTTCCGTTTTTAAAAGCAAAATTTGGTGGGGTGGTAAAATTTGGTAAAAGCTGCAATTTTGTACAATTAGTATGGCCATTAGTATAAACATTTGTTCAAAAATCATGCCTACGCTAAGTTATACAACACCGAAGTTTCACTTTTTTATGTTTATGTTTTCTGTCTGCTACTGAATAACGGAAACAAACTCTGAATCGTAATATAGTAATGTATACATGATGGGTATCTATGATTTCGCCTCAACTAAACACAATTTCTTTTCTAGTTGTTTTAACTACATACCTGAATTAATTTCTTTTGTTATACTAATTGAATCACTAGCTGAATTACGATTCGAGCGACAGCTTTTCGTTGATAATGAAGTGGTTGATTGTGCGTAGACGCCAGCATCTAATTTTGCTGATATTTGACTAGTGTTGGAAGAATTCCGTGTTGGTGTATTTAGTATATGAACATTATGGCCATGTGTATTAGGATTTGAAAAATGTATACCGCTATCATATATAGTTTCATTCGTTACGGGAGAGAGCACATCTGTGTTTCTATATGTACTATCTTTAATACTATCTAAAGGAGGCTGTACTTGGGGCCATATTATATTTGCATCTGTATAAGACAAATAAAAGTTTTATAGCCATTATTAAAGGTAAGATAGTCACTGAACCTCTGGTTGGCGGATACAAAAATATCAAAGCGAAGAATAAAAAAATCTTACTATTTAGATGTATATCATCACCCAAACTAGCTGAATCGGGAACAACACTTTCAGCGTCACCACCAGTTGACTCCTTACCTGGTGTCGCTGATGGCATCACAAATGTCATTTCAACTTGTGGTATAACACAACCAAATATTATTGATGTGGATGTACTTTCCTACAAAAAAAACGGAGAACGAAATTGTGGCAAATTGTCCAACAAATAAATTTTGAAAGTCATGTGGAAAACAAAGTTTTTTAACAAACCTTTAAAATTCGTTCAGCATCTAATGATAGAAAAGTTGTCATTTCAGTTAACTCTTCAGTTAATCGCAATAGAAATAAATATTGATAATGATCAACTTGTAAACTAATCATATTAGATATATGAGCTATGGCATACACATCAGCCATTTGTTCACTTTGAGGGCATATTAAAGAATTTTGAACTTTTTGTTGAAATTGTAAGTCTTCTTGGCTGTCGACGAATGGATTAAGAGGCATTTTTGGCCGATTACTGTTAATATGGTCGTACTGATTTTGATATTTCTTTGGCTCGACAGTATAACCAGAACCTTTCGCTGTGGACGCTATAAAATCAGAACCGCTGACACCACTACTACCACCGCTACCGCCATCAACGTTACCTTTGCGTTTCTGGGATAACTCGTCAGTAGCAGACCCAAAATGCAACCATAATGTGATGGGTACGGCATCGATAAATGGTATAGCTTTATTAGTACCCAATGAACGGGCACCAAGAAAATTAATCCAAATTGGATCAAGCTTAATACACCAAACATCGCGCGGCTCCGACCACATGGCATAGCGCGTTAGGCACTGACTCGCGTTTACTTTAGGTAATGAATTCCGATCATGAATAAAATCACAGGTGCCACAATCGGTCATAATAGGGCAAACATCCTTTGCAGCCATATGAGATAATAAACGATCAGTAACAATAGGCATATCACCGTTTGCCGATGGGAAACCGTTGCCAAATACTAAAGAACCTTCCTGTAAAGATTGAATAGCTTGTGCTAAATCAGCCCTTGATGAACCCATTTCCCGGATATTTGTCAAAGCAAAACGAGATATTTGTATTTGCATTATTTTCGGGCGATCTTTCTGGTGCGGTGTTTCGATTGTCGACTCAATAATAATGCGTGGCATTATTGCCTCCATTTTTACATCCATATACATAAGACTCGGGTCAGCATTATAGCCCTGAAGATCAACATTTGTATTTATGACATCATCTATGTTATATATGGAGGCTTTAGATGAACTTTTTATGGTAGTAGTTTTAGAACAATGTGAACCAATTGTCGATGTTGGTGAACTAACAGCTGTTGAATTATTTGATAAACTTACAATATTCGTATGTAACAAACTTTCGTATAAACTTAAAACAAAAGAATTGAACCATAACAAAGAATTAATGTCGAAACGTATTTCCACAGGATTAATATGTACAAATGTTTTTGAAGGTGGCACTGGACAGGTACATACAAAGTGGAAGAAAAAGAAAACATATAGGACTTTTTTAAATATTCTTAATAATGTGATACTACATAATGCAATGTGCTTATAAGAATGTTAGTAGTAATAAGAGAAGTTTGTATGTTATCCAAACAATCGAGATTTTCATAGGTTAATAGGCTTTGTGATAAGTTGTCGAGAATTGCTATAATGGTTTAGTATATTTTATGGCAATTCTAATCAATACCAAATTGAAAATTTCGCTCACATAAAAAGCTGCTTTTTGATATTACAAAAATTCGCCTTTTCAAATTTCCAATTGAATTCATCTTTCAGCCAATTTGTGTTAAATTTTTTTAACATTATAATAATTTAGAATAATTTTAAATGCGAACAATTAGACGGACAATTCTATAAACAAATGAAAATTAGTAAGACTAATTTGCTTAATTAATGAAATTACTTACAAGGATATATAAAATCACCAGGATAATAAAAGTATGTAAACTCCAATTGTAAAATAGGAATTTCGGCTGGAAAAGAGTAACGATTTTTATCTCCTGTAAAAAATATTATAAAAAATGTTTATATACAATAATATTTTACATAAATTTATAAAAATAAGGAAAAAATAGAAGAAGGAAATTAAAAATTAGGAAAAATATAGGACAAAATGAAACGTACAAGTAATCTACGCCAACATAAGCAGATTTTTACTTATATATATCTATATATATACGAAATGCATTCAAATCACCTGATTTTATACTCCTTTTGTGTTGAGCTACACACATTAACACGAACACATATCATGTATACATTGTGACAACGCACGATGCGCACACACAGTGTTAAAGAATAAATACAATTGAGGAAGAAAATGAGTTACAATAATACAATAAGTATCAAATATAATAAAGATATAGCATAGAAAACAAGATAAACGAATGTTAACCATTATTTCTGATCCTTACAATTGGCTTTCCTGCCAACGTGAAGTACGTGAATTATTTAAACCTGGAAAAATGTTTTCCAATTTAAGTTTGTTATCTGTAACTGAATTTATTGGCCGCAATAAAGTGTACTTTAAGATGTTTTAAAGGAGCTTAGTATCAAGAAATGTGCCCAAGGTAATAAAAAAAGACTCGAATCATTTTCTGATTACACCAATACTTCGCGCAAATTCATAAGAGGGCATTACTTGGGGTAGTATTTATACTTTTAGAAAGCTCTCAAGAAAATGGAACTTTACAGCGAAATATTTTATGATAAAGGCTACTACTCTAGGACTACATTATTAAGCACATACATTGTTCATCTTATTATAATGACACACTTCATATAGTTTCCCAGGCAATCGATTTAACAATTTTTTAAATTATTAACTTCATTATAAAACCGTAATGTTATTATATGACGTTTCGATATTATATTTAATAATGAGTGCCTTTATTTTAATTTCTTTTTGCGTTATATATTATTTACCTGATATAAATTCTTTGGACGTTTGCTTACGACCAGCCGTTGTAACAGGAAATATTTGAAAATCCTCAATATGTAGAATAAAACAAGAACTCATTAATTTAGCTAAATTATCTAGAACGGCTTTTTGGTTTGTTTGTGCTTGATTTCGTGCATTATAATCATTAACTGATGAATGACATGAACCATTAACAACACCAGCAGCAGCATCTCCAACGTTTGCTATTTGGGTCGGTGTATTGCTACCAGTTGATGATGAAGACGCTTGACGATTTCCAAAAATATTTGATGAACATTGTGACGCCAACGATGTCACATTTAGTGTAATGGGTGAGTTAGGTGTCGAACGTTCCAAAGGCGCATGAGATGGTAAACGATTTGGTTGACTTAGGTTTAAGACGGCTTCGTAAAATGTATTTAGCGAATCTTTTAACCAGATTGCTGGAGCAGAAGATGCTTCACGATACCTGGATAAATTATTTCTTTCATTAATCACAATCATCAAAAAACTTGAATTTACTAACGACAAAGTTTATCACTTACTTTGCCCAATGGATGCGATCTGATTTAGCTAAATGATACGGATAATAATCTATTTGGAATGCCTGCACTGAGATTTGTACAGCGCCGCCTTTATTCAATTCTGGATAATTGGAGCGACCATCGCCTTCATCATCACATAAATGCAAATCGATTCGCTGACTAAAGAAGTGGTATGATGTTTCTCGTACATCAAACGCATTAAACATTCTTTGATTGGTACTTGTATGCATTGTATCCGTTTGCCGTGGTTGCTGTTGCGCTAGTTGCGCCTGATATTCTGGTAGAGTCTCCAACTTCCTCGCTGCACTGGCTTTTTGTGTAGCATGTGTAGAGGCCTTTATCAAACCGAATAGTGAATTAACAAAATGTAAAGCAGCCTTTAATTGGGAATCGGTTAAAACCCATAATAAATCGTCTAGTATTAAAACTAAACGGGATGCCAACAAAGCGCTATCACTTAAACGTTTACGTATAGTGATTCGACATCGAGCCTGATTAGTTAATAAACGTAAGGGTGTTAACGATTTGTCTTGAGTAGAACTAGCCTCAATGCGTACTGTCTGCCAACTCATTTCTTTAAAGATCAATATTATACCTCGTTGTGGATCCTTAAGGCGTGTTAAACGTAAATCACCACTAGCCCATTTCGGCGTCTTTGATTCTATACGTATACGAGACATCTGAACGGATGCTTTAAAGACAGCACTTAAAAGTTTCACATTTACTGTATTCACAATAATGGTAATGCCATCAACAACTTTATGTATAAAACTATATCTTCCTTGAGGCAAGCCACCAGCTCCACTTATACCCGTACACACACCTCCACTATTACTATCATTATTCCCTATATTACCATTAGGAAGAGATTTTCCAAGTCTACTACTAGGATCACAAGTCTCTACTGTTATGTTAACTTCATCAATAGTCTGTTGATATATATATATATATATATATATATATATATATATATATATATACAAATAAAAATAAAATTATGTTCAGAATTGCAAAAAAAATGAAAAACTTATTATTTTTACCAAAAATATTGGTACACTTTTTAATTTCGTCCAACTAATACGAAAGAAAACGTGATTACACCAAGCAGAAGTTAAGCGCAGCCAAGCTGGCAATTCCAATAATTCTGTTAGTACAGCTTCATCTAACTGCAGATTTGATAGTTCACCTTCACCGCGAAATGCACTTAAATTTATTTTATCAGATGATAAATTTTTCGTATAACTGAATAATTTAAAAAAGACAAATGATAATAATTGATTTAGTGATTTCTCCGCCTTTCATGTTGTACTTATACTGTACTTCGAAATACAATTTCATTACAACGCAGTACTTAAATGTTAAATTACCTATTGTTCAGTGGCTTGTTAAGTATCCTAATCAAAAGTAGAGAATGAGACTTCTAAAACTAAACGAATATACAACCGATTACGTAAAATCACTAAACTCAAAGTAAAATTTTGACAATTATTAACGGGAGATTTACTTTCTAAAGTAAAATATGCATACTGATAGATTTATAATTAATTGTAATTAACTGTAATTAACTGTAATTACTGTAATCAATGTTATTTAATTTTTATTGCAGCCTGTTCTTTTTTTACACTTTTTCCCATAATACTTGCTTTAAAATTTTATGTGTAGCAAACAATAGATAAGGATAAAGTATCAGCAGGATAAGAATGAACCAGGAAAATGCAGATGTACTTGTGTTTGGGATAGATAGAAAACGTAAAAAGAAAGAGCCACAAATAAAAGAAAACTAATAATATATGTATGCATGAATGTGCTTAGTTGCATATGTCTTTACATGTCCTTCCCTACATCATTAACGTAACATTTAAAAATGGATTCACCTTTATCCTTGTTCTTTTTGGTACTCTCTCCTTCACACACACAAATGCCCTCACTTTTTCTAACCAATTATCTATTTCTAAGAAGAAGCAACAGGTGACAGTAAAAAATGGACTTTGCACGTCTACCGCAAAACTTATCCCAGTCATAGTAACTGTTTTAAGAAAAATAACACACACTTTACTTATGTTTTCATTTGATTTTAGACAATTTAAAATATTTGTTAAACGTGTAACCTAGTACAATATATGTAAGAACAAGTTACTAACATTAATAAAGAAAAGAGGAGCAAAATTAAATCGCTAAAGATAGAAAGAGAAGGATTTTTAATACTTAAATTATTTTTGATTTTTACACCACTTTCTCCAACATGCAACAAAAAATTCCTAGTTTGTTAGGCTCATACTGGCGGATTATAAATGTTACTGAACTAAACCTTTCTCTAAATAATTAACTCAATGTCCTAAAATACCTATCCAAAAATTATGCAAATCGACATTTTTGATTGTTGACATTCATAGTTTAATAAAAGTAATAAATAAAATGTACTAAGATAAAAAATATTGCCCATTTTAAATTTACAGGACTATAAATGTATGGAACAATATATGTATAAATAGATGGAACAATTACCGTTGCTGATCCTGTGTTATGATCCTACTTAATAATGCAGATGCACGTACACATGTATATATATATATATATGCATGTACGTAATACATACATTTTTATTCGTATAAAACGCCCAGCTGATTTACATGATACAACATTGAAACAAAGTCGTAAAAAGTTCTTTTAAAACATTTTCTCCACAACTACTTAAAATAATAAAAAATTAGAAAATAATAATAATAATAATAGTATGCCTTTTTAAAGTGTTTGATACAACTTTATATGTATATACGTATATATACAATTGTATATGCATAGTTACTTACATGGACAAGTGTTTCAATAATTGATTCTTAATTATCGAAACCATTTTTCACTTGCTCTGCTGTAACTAATGTTCTTATGGTGGTTGCTTTTATTACAAGCAAACAAAAAAGCGAACACTTAAAAATAATTACTTTTTTTAACAAAATTCCTTTGTCTTTTATTTTTTTAGTCTTATCACTTTCTTTCTTTAATAAAACGCATCATTATCCGTCATAGTTTTATTTATTTAAACCGTAGCGCGCACACATGCACATTAACAAAAGTGGCCTGTAACGATTAACTGTAAATTTTAGGAAAAATAAATTTATTTCTTTCTCATCAATGTTTTCATTTATTATTTTTTCTTACATTTATAACTGTTGCCTATTTTTTTACATTATTTTTAACACTTTATTTTTTCTTATTTGTATTTATTTTAAAATTAAACAAATTCATAAGCTCCGTCTTAAAACTTCGACGTTATTTTTTCTTTTCGTTGCTCTTTTTGTTTTTTTTATAAATTCTGTATTCGCATTTTTACGGCGAAAATTCATGTAAAAAAATCTTAATAAATATTTATGTGCAAAGAGAAAATAAAAAAACTCTCAAATAAACAACGCAGCAGCGTTTCCGAAAGAATTGGCAACTGGAAGGACCCCCGAAACAAATAGTTTATAAAGTTGGTAACTCTATTAAAAAAAATAATTGAGAAATTGAGAAGCAGAACTCAAAGAGAAAGAGAACAATACCGAAATTTTCAAACTCCATTGATTACAGTGTTTCGTATTGTTTTTACACTTATTGTTGCTGTCATTTATTTTCGTTTGTGAAGAATTATTTTAAAATAAATTGAATATATAAAAATTTCCGAAGACATAGTCAACAGAAGTTATATATTTTTTAGTGGAAGTGTAACAAAAAATATAAAGGTGAATGTGAACAGAAAATAAAATGTCTCAACCAACAGCTGACTTGGTGCAACGTGTGGTAGAAATAACAGGAACAGCGTGTAGTACAGCAGAAGCTAAACAATTATTGGCCGCTTGTGATAACAATGTAGAAGCTGCTATAACATTATTTTTTGATGGTGGTGGTGGAGGTGGGAACGACGCTGGTATTGGTGTAGATGTACATGGTAGTACTAATGATATAGACGATATTGATCCATATACGACAAACATAAATGAACTAGATCAAGCGTTAGTTACTGCCAAAGTTCCGCTTGCTCAAGTTGATGGTGATGATGTACGTGCACCTATCGCACCAAAACGAGAACAATTAATTGGCCCAGAAGATGACAATTTTTATTCAAATGCAGCTTCTGCAGCCAGTACGAGCACTGCACCAGGACGTTTAGCAACGCGTAATACACGGCGAGTAAAGGTATGCCCATTAAGAGATTTCGCTAGAGAAGGTGCTTTAATGGAAGAACAACTACAACATGCGGCCAGGGGTTTTGGCCAATTAGAGAATAATTATGAAAGAGCTACACATAGTCGATCCCGTACGGCAAACGATTCCATTAATATGTATGGATCTAGTGTTGAACGAAAACGTAAACGTTTAGAAGATTTATATCGACCACCAACTGATATAGCTTTTGCTGGTACATTCCAAGCAGCCCGTACTAAAGCTGAAATATTGAAAAAGTGGCTATTGGTTAATGTCCAAAGCGATAATTTCGATTCTCAGTTATTGAATCGAGACGTTTGGCCAGATAAAACATTGAGGAAATTGATGAAACGTCACTTTCTTTTATGGCAAGTATGTAAAGTTTTACGTGGGAAAGCAAAATTTCATTTGTTCTAATGATACTATTATACTTTACACGCTTTACAGGTTGATGTTGATTCATCGGAAGGTCGACGTTTTGTTGCTTTCTATCACTGCAACAAGCTGCCCTATTTAAGTATTATTGATCCACGAACTGGTGAAGAGATGTGGAAAAATATTACACCGAAACACTCCACTATACTGCCTGAATTGCAAAAATTCATCTTGGAACATAAAGATTTTATTCTTGAAACCTCAACAGGAACAACTACATCGCCATCTACTAATTTAACAGATAATGCTACAGTTGTGAATAGTGACAATGAAGAAGAATTAAACAATATAAGCAAATATAAGAACGAGAATAATAATGCTAATGATGACAAAGATGATGAAGCTAAGTCAACATTGTCGCATTCCAAAAGAAAACGTAATAAAATTTTAGAATTATCCGAGGAAGAACAAATCGCTTTAGCTATACGTAATTCGATGCGTGAAAATGGCAGTGCTAATGGGGTGGATAATAAATCAACATCATCGTCATCATCTGGTGCGATTACGACTTTAGATAATATTGAGGATGACGATGATGATGATGAATATGATAATATTGTAAATGACATTTATAACTCCAATAATTCTGATTGTGCACGGCACAACGACAACGACAAAGACAAAGAATGCAAACAAGAAAGTGTTTGTAAAAGTGAAAAGACACACGATATCCCCTCAACAAGCTACAATACAATTGCCTCCTATAAACATCAGTTAGGTTCAGCCAAAAATGAATTGACAATGTTAAAATTGCGCCTGATTAAAGTTGATGGTACTGATGAGATTATACAGCTTCGTTGGCCTTCTGATACACGCCTTAAAGTATTGCACGCCTATATCAATCAAATGTATCCCCATATAGCGGAGAGAGATTATAAATTGATTTGTGCATTTCCACGTAAAACCCTTCAATCGGAATATAATTTATGTTCACTGAAAGAAATCGGTTTGCATCCATCGGCCAATTTACATATTACTTTCGATGATTGAACAATTAGAAGCGGCATTATATAACTCATAAAACTCATGCCCATATAAAATACATAGAAGTAGAGACCTAAATTTTAGAATAATGATTTTACAAGATATTAGTTAATGCACACGATACTCTCCCTCACATTTTTGTTTAATTCTCTAATCTGTTGCAAGATCAAAATCCATGTTTAATTCCCGGAAAAATTTACTAAGAGGATTAGAGAACAAAATTTATTCACAACGTTTTTACCATTTCAATTTTTGTACGTCATTTTTTTGTGTATGTTTATTTCTATATTATTGATTAAATATATTTTTATAAATATTTACGACAGATTGAAAACATTAAATATGAAGGCATTTTTAATTTACGAATTCTTTAGGGATTTATAAAACCAATAATGAATGTCAAGTTGCTTTACATTTTTAAAAAAAGTCAATGCCTGCTATTTTTGCCAAAATAATCGTTCGATTTGAGTTGAATCTCTATTCTCGAAAGAAAAAAGTGCTTTACACATCTAAATTATCCTGTTAAATATTGACATTAACAAACTTTAAGGTGCATCTTTTTGAATGGTTATTTTTATTTTGTTTCATATTTCTCACACAATTTTTTAATATTTGCTTTGAAATGTTTTATAAAAAATGTTATATAAAGATATATTAATCAAAATATTATCATTTACTCTTATCATTACTACAATTGTACTACTTTCAATAATGTACGTTAATATTTTTACTTATTTCACTTCTCTGCTTTTATCACCAAAAACTTAAAAAATACGATAGATGACTTTATATCTTAAATAAGATTTATGTGGAAGTATTTATTGTTGGTAAATTTCAGATATAAAAAAAAATGCTCTCTGGCATTCTAATAGTACGGTTTTGTGCTTAGATTTCAAACACCATGGCACGATACTTTAAATAAACTACTTTGGGCTTCAATTTTGAAGTTTAAGATTATCTATTGAACGAAAGGCAAAATAACCGGAAAACTTAGTCGCGCTTTTAATATTTCACCAAGCCATTAAATTTGGCACTATAATAACTGCCGTAAAAATTTAAGTCAAATATTAGGAAGACTTAAACTGCACAATCGGTCTTATTTAGCAATGAACGGTTAAATGATTTTAATAACTAGTGAAGTTGATTTATATTTTCGTTTCCATAAATAAATTGATTGTTACTAAGGTCAAACAACCCATAGCCCACAGAAATACAAAAATTAACCAATAATTACTACGAAAGGGACTTTTATATTCATTTATAACACCGCTACCCAATAATTCACGGCATGTAGAGCGAGCATAATAAACCAAAATGATTGGCATTATAAATTGTATACCGGTACCAGCGTAGGTCCCCGTAAATGCTACCAAATTAATAACACTTTCCGTGAAAAATGTTATAAACAATGGCGGCAAAACGGCCATCAAAGGGAATAATATTCGGCGTATAAATAAATTGAATTGGTCATAATTGGAAGCATCTATGAATAATGTTTGTAAATTATTACGCAGCGTAATAGCAATAATTGGATAACTGGCCGATAATGTTAATACTGGGAATAAGGCTAATATGTAATCAATAGTAACTAATAATTCAGCTCTGAAACTATAATCATCCGTTTGGTCAGGTATAAAATTCAATGTATATAAATCTTCCAATTTATCAAAAGCAAATATTCCCGTTATACTCAGAACAATATAAAATAAGCAAATGATCAAATAATCAGCACCTAAAATATGAAGTACTGCTTTTTTATTGCGTATAGGCACCAATAAACTAGGTAGTGAATGATGGCACATAAATGAATAAACACAAGCACCAAATAAGCTGGGTAAACCAATTAGATTAAACATCCTAGGGTGACCTTTGACACCATCCACTATTAATAATTTTATAGCAATTGATATCATGAAAGTAAATGCTACGAAACAAAAAAAAAAAGAACAATGACATGAAGAACAAAAGTGCTTTACATTGTACGGCGTGAATATTAGATGTATTGTAAAAAATCTTAAAAATTGTAAAGTACGACTTCGCAAAACATATAATAGAATAAGCATATTATTACTAATAAGGTTTTCGGTCCTATTTAATTCATTATAAATTTATTTAATCAGTTTAAGGTCTTTCACGTCTTTACTATTATTATAAATTTATTGCTATAGTTTATCTTTCACCTAGAAGAGTCATCAGGCTGTACTCTTGTTAGAAATGTTTTTACGTATTCTTATAAGAACAAAATAACAGACGAAATTAAGAATAATAGTAAAAAAATGGAAAGGCAATGATTAAATAAATTTACAAAAAAAGAAACATCAAAATACACTTACCACACCATCTGTAAAAGGCTGTAAAAATTTGTAGATATTTTGTCTTGTGCACACTAAACGCTACAAAAGGTCCAAATAGTGCAACAAAACCAATTAGAAATAGTCGATAAACATTTAGACGTGTCAGTGTATGATGGTGCCAACACAAAATTACGGCATCTTCATCTGTTTCATTTTTACTTAGGGCCAAATTAGAAGACTCAATTGCTAAATGTAAATTCCTGTTGTTGTTAATATGGTTGGATAAGAAGGTGGTATTATTTGAAGGATTACTACTGCTACTATTTAAATGGTCACAAAAAACATCTCGTAAACTTTTTGCCACGGCAGCTGAGTAGATACTTAAATCCCCATATAAATAAACACAAACACATAAATAAAAGGTGATACGGCCCATGCTATTAAAAAATAATGCAGCCATTTCACCCATTTCAAGTTTCTTATCTAAATTGTAATACATTAAAACTGAACGTTGTGCATAAATAGGGCTGCGTCTTGTTGGCGCCGTACAGGCAAAATCAAAAGGCATAGTATCAGTGACATTTCTATTCAAGGTTTTCGGCAATAGAAATGCTGCGGGATCATCATCAATGTCGTCAATATTATCTTGTATGGGTGTATGGGTTGAATTATGTGTTGCTGTTGTGGAAGATGCCGTATTCTTGCGATGACTTTCTCCATTAATTTCCATCTAAAATAGCAAAGAGTAAAAAAAAGAAACTATAGATATGTTTGTAACTTTACTTTAACTAACCACCTCAATTTTACTTTAAAACGTGCAATAAATTATAATGTAAGATTACGTCAACAAAAACAACAAAAAAAAAACATATTAATAACAGAATAACAAAAGGAAAGTTTTAAGGAGTGGATGCCTACATCGTAATAACGTTTAAGAACCTGTAAATTTTGCCAAGTTTTTACAGCATTCGCTGCAGCCATTGTTTCAATTGTAAATGTCACTGTCATATAAGAGATTGTGGCTAATAATATGATGACAATAATGCTAAGTAACCAACCGGCTTTAGCAAAGACAGCTGGTAATGTTAAAGCACCGGTACCCACAATTATATTAAATATGAATATAAAGCCAATCTGTAAGTAAAGCAACCACAACTTTAAGTAACAGCAGCAAACAACAAGCAAAATTAAAAGTTTTACCCAATTTGGATATGTGGCTATGATCTGTTCGTTATGTTGAATCATTATCATGGATGTGTATTTGTTGTTTAGCTAATGTTAGCACGATTTGTAGTTTGCACAATCACACAAATTTATGCACTCACTTTTTATGTGGCACTTTTATATTAGACTTTGGTCACAATTTTAATAATGCACACCAATAAATGATCATCAATAGAAAATTCACTCTTTCACTCAACCCCTTCACCTAGCATTCCAGTTTATGTTTACGGTCACCTTTAAAATGATATGAATCGAAGAACAATATATATTTTATTTTTCCAGCAACATATTTTTAACAATCTTTCATATTGTTGCTTCGCTTTATTAGGTCGTGTGTATTTTTGTTTGTACCAATTACATTATTTATTAATTAAGACAGACAATTTCTTTGTTTTAACATTTGTTATCAATGTTTCATAAGCGCGTATATTTGTACATATATGCGTGTATACGTGGGCGTGCATTATGGACAATAATTTCTAAGAAGGTTTGGTGGTACACACTAGTTTTCCATTATTATAAATATTCTCATTCACATAAATTGATTTCACTGCTACTTAGCTTTATCTTGTTTTGATTATTTTTCTTTTTTATATTGCCTTTTTTTCTTGATATAACATTTAAATAAAATAACCCAAGATCCATTGAATTTAAGAAAAAATGTGATGAACTTTTTACTAAGCTTATTCCTTTTGTAATGAATAAATGCGTACATTAGAGCATCCCTGTAGTTGCAATGTGTTATTCACGGGTAATTGATGTTTTGAAAGGTTGCCGAATTCCTTGATGAGTTCGCTAAGTTAATATCTTTGGAAGCTTAAGGATTAATTTGGAAGATAATTGAATCATACATTGTGTTTTACAATAAATTGTGATTATTTATTACTAATTTTTCTTCACGATTAAAGGGACTTCAAAAAGTACTAGTAATAATACCATGAGAATTAATACTACATATTTTGCAGCACTATAATAATAACGATTCAGAAAAAAATTTTACTCTAATCTTAAGGAATGTATAAAAAACGTAAATACATATATATAAAACAAATATTGCAAAAAAATTGTTCTTTTGATCTTACGTTACAATTAATACAAGTTTTACTTAAATACCACTATGATTATTATACTATTAAGCAATGGGATTCTTCTTCATTAATTCAATATCAGCTGCCATCATGTCATTAACTAATTCATGGAATGAAACCTTTGGCGACCAATTCAATTCACGTTTAGCTTTACTGGCATCACCCAATAATAAATCAACTTCCGTTGGTCGAAAATATTTAGCATTAACACGTACCCGTATAATGCCTGTGTCCTGTTCAATGCCAACCTGATTAATGCCCTCACCTTGCCATATAATCTGCCTTCCAATATAACGAAAGGCGACCTCGACAAATTCCCGGACACTGTGTGTTTCACCCGTAGCTATTACATAATCGCTCGGTGTACTTTGTTGTAACATCATCCACATAGCTTCCACATAATCTATTGCATGACCCCAGTCTCTCTTCGAATCCAAATTACCCAGCTCAAAATATTCCAATTGATTTAAATAGATTTTCGCTACAGAACGTGTTATTTTACGTGTAACAAAATTCTCACCGCGACGTGGGGATTCATGGTTAAATAATATACCATTACAGGCAAACATGTTATAAGCTTCGCGATAATTAACTACAATCCAAAAACCGTACATTTTGGCACAAGCATATGGTGATCTTGGATAAAACGGTGTTTGTTCATTTTGTGGTGTCTCCAATACTTTACCATATAACTCTGATGTAGAAGCTTGATAAAATTTCACACATTTCTCCATTCCGCATGTTCGTATAGCATCTAAAATACGTAATGTCCCCACAGCATCTACTTCTGCTGTATATTCACTTAAATCAAATGATACTTTAACATGCGATTGGGCTGCCAGATTATATATCTCTTGAGGTTTAACCGTATTAATGATTTTCACTAAACTACTACTATCGGTCATGTCACCATAATGTAATGTCATGGGGCCTCCTTTATGGGCTTTAGGATCAGCATACAAATGTTCAATACGTGTTGTATTAAATGTACTAGCACGCCTAATGATGCCATGAACTTCGTAACCTTTTTTTAATAAAAATTCAGCTAAATAAGAACCATCCTGGCCAGTAATACCCGTTATTAAAGCTACACGTCTTTCACCTATATCATCATCTAAACAAACAATTTCACCATTTTGTGTTGATAGTTCCTCGAAAACTGACATAATTTATGTATATATTTTGTTTTAGTAAAAGTTATTTTGTTTAATAAGAAAGGGGGTGATTCCTTCTTGGTTATTTTTGTAAATGCGATCAGCTGTTCTAGCAATACACACACCCGCATTAACACTATCATTACAACCTTTACATGTCGAATTCAATTCTTCATTACAACTGTTGTTGTTATTGTTGCATCCAACAGTGTTATCAACATTCATAAACAAACTATAAATTTTTTCTCATGTAATTACCACACATGATAAACCAATTATTAGGAAGAAGAAGGCAATATATTTGTATTCACTACTTTATTAGTGATTGGATGCTTAAGCTCTAATATATATGAAAAAATTTATTCGAAGTCACGCATAAAACGTTTTTGGCTGATTAAATACTTGTGCGGAGCATGGACTAAATTAGACTTTTTTCTCCCTAGATCATTTGGAATTCAACAAAAATTTACTTTATTAACTTTCTTTTATATAATCGTTTATTTATTTTGATCAACGAAAAATTATAGGGTATTTAAAACACCAATCTGATCGACCACAATATTTTTAATGGTTAATTTTAAAGCAATTGTACAGAATTGGAATAGATGAGTAGTGTTATAATTTTTCATAATTGTTTGTAATTAATTTATGAAATTCTCAAATTCTGTATTATTTATTATTTAATTGATTTAATAAAATAAATATTTTTTTAAAATTACACAAAAAAAAAACCCAAAATTTGTAAGTAATTCTTTTGTTTAAAAATGATCGATCAATTAAAAACCGGCGCCTTGTATTTAATAAGCGAAAAGTGCTATGATAATTATATGGTGGACTATAATTTTTTGGATGGTAAGTTGAGCTCATTAAATGATTAAACCATTATGCATACCACTAGATAATTTTCTGGGTTTTTCCCTCCTTTTCTTTTATATCGCAGTTGGATGCTTTAAAGTCATTTTAAGTAAGTGCCTTGGTTTGGGCATTATTGCCGGCTCCTTATTAGTAAAAGTACCGCAAATTTTGAAAATAATCCACAATCAATCCGGTGAAGGGATTAATTTAACATCCGTTCTACTGGATTTAATGGCTATAACATTTCATATGTCCTACAGTTATGTGAATAGTTATCCGTTTAGTGCTTGGGGTGACAATACATTCTTGGCATTGCAAACAGCCCTAATAGCTGCTTTGGTTTTATATTATAAGCAAGCCCACGCTAAAACGTTAATATTTTGCCTTTCGTACATTATTGGCGTCTATGTGTTATGTTCTGGTCTTACGCCATTAAGTGTCTTATTAATGGTACAAAAAATTAACATTCCAATATTATTGGTAGGTAAATTATCACAAGCGTGGATGAATTATTGTAATGAGTCCACTGGTCAATTATCAGCTGCCACTGTATTTCTATTATTTGCCGGCTCCTTAGCACGTATATTTACATCAGTCCAGGAGACTGGTGATGTAATGATGGTGTGTACATTTTGTGCATCAACTTTTGCCAATGGTGTAATTGCCGTACAAATGTTATACTATTGGAATCAGCATGCAAGTAAGAATGGTATTAGTGGCGCAAGCAGAACTGTTGTTCAAGCAAGAAGTAAGAAATTCAATTAAAAATGGGACTTTTATAAATTAGAAAAAATCGCAAAATTTAAATTTGTGATTTTGATCGATTTCTTAGAGCAAATAAAATGTAAAATTTTTAATTTTTGGGCAAACCCTATTCCATACGTCTGTATAGAGTATAATTAATTTATAAGCATTTGTACATTTATTAGTTAGTCTTGTAATTTAGTGAAATGTTGTTGAAATGCACATATCGCCCGATATCTATGGGAGATTTGATTTTTTACTTCTTTGGACATTTCAGCGTACGTTAATTGATGACCAGTGGGCTGAAAGATTGGATCCCAACCGAAATCGCGACTTCCACGTGGTGCTACAATAATACCTTCCGTTATACCATGAAACAATATGGGTTCGTCATTTGCATTTTCAGCGTATGCTAACGTACAAAAAGCTTTGGCTGTTTTATCCTCAAAACCGGCTAATAAAGTGTACAAGCCTTCTGGTTTTAACTTTTCCAAAAACCATTTAATGTAGGGACCTGGCAAACCCTTAAGAGCGTTAAAGCATAGACTTGTATCTTCCACTACAACCGGTCCATTGACTTGTGCAGCACCCGTCTTACATTTTATGGTGGCAATTTCATCAATTTCACCTTGCAATTCGGGCAGATCGATTTTAAGTGATACTACTTCACGAGGAAACGTTGGTCCCAATATTGCAACAAATTCCTGTACTTTTTTTGCATTACCCGTTATAAATGTTATAGGTTTAGACATTGTTTGTATGTACAAAAAAATATTTAGATTTACAATTACAACTAAAATTACTTTTTATGAGCGGGCTTAAAATTAAGAAAAACCCTACTAGTCTCTTTAGCCAAAATAAACTAACCAGAAACAGGAGTGTTTAAGTATAAGGTTTGAACAAAAGTTTTAATAACAAAACTAGTCTTTGATTATCAATAAAATGGGATTATGAACGCTTATATGTATTTATATTAAACAAATTGCTAACAATTTTCACAACTTTTTCGCTTTTCTATCAAAATAAGTTTATTGCGCTTTATTTTTCATAATTGGCAAATTCCTTACAGATGGTTCATGACTTTCATGTTGGCAATTACTTTATAATAAACAGGGTTGTTTTTTTCTCTAATTTAACATATGCTCTGTAATGTTAAGAATGACACTCTGTTTGGATTGAAGAAAACTTAGCTTTATTTATAAGTAAAGTTAAAATTAATAGAAATATATAAAGTTTGGCAAAAGGTCATTTCGTAGCAGTTTTATTTCATTCGCATTTATAAGTAAAACAATTCTTTCTTAAAGAAATATTAGAATGTTACAAAGATTTAAATGTAGACGTCAATATTGCACGATAAATTTGAAAGAATTACAAAAACCTAATAATAATCAGTCATCGGAAAATAATCAAAATGTAGAAAAAGGAGAAGATTTAAGTAAAATAAAAAATGTTGAGAAATTGTTTGATAAAGCTGCAATAACTGAACAACATCAGCAGTATGATAAAATAAAAGCACAAATACGAGAAAATACAAAGAAAATGTTTAATAAATGGCAATTAAATATTACATCAGTTCAACCCGAAAATGATGTAGCCAGTGAGCAAATCCTTAAAAGAATTATGAATAATATTGAGGAGTTTACACATATGAAAGAAGTCCGGTTATCTCAAGATTATGTTAAAGAAGTTAGGACAAGATTACTTGTCAAAAATAAAGAAAAACGTTGTCTTTTAAAAGCTTTGGATGAAGTGAGAACCGAAATAAATAATACTTATCGTGAAATGAAGGCCACTAATAATCGTTCACCAGAGATATATTTACAACTGACCCATAAAGAGATTGAATTAATACAAAGGGAAAAGCAATTATTGGACGAATTTGCGATAATTGATGATGCAGAACAACGAATATTACATTATGAACTCTCTGCTGCGATAAATGACAGTTATGAGAAGGAGAGGATCCATACAAATTTCATAAAACTTTTAGGGCTTATTTTTGCTTTATTGAGTTCATTTCTATCATTTTTTGGCGGTGTCATAAGTTATAAGTATCAGCAGAATCGTTATAAATTACTGTTAAAAGAGGTGGATTCTATAGTTGGTCGAAAAGTTTCTGAAACGATGGCCAATGTAAATCGCTTATTGATACATTTAGACGAGAAAAATGGAAAGAAAAAGGAATCATGGGGTTCATATATAAAACGTCATGTAAGTTGGACATACAGTTGGGCGTGGAGAAAATCTTAGTTATGTTTATATTTATATTATTTTTTTGTACTAAAAATTACAAATATTAAATAAAGTAAAAAGAAGACCGTAAAATATAAAACAATGTTATGGTTTCTATGAAGATAACATTTTTTCGTTATGTTAAATAACAATAATTTAACAGGTAACGTAAATGTATATGCTCGCTAACAGCAATAGAAATTATTTCACTCAAATTTTGTCAAACCTGTTTTACTTGTAGAAACAAGCCATTTCCGTTTTACTGTAACAAGTTGCAACAAGATCGACTACACAATCGTGTTTTGAGTGTCAATCGGTAAACATTCAGTTTGCTATTGCTCAGTCTGGTTGGTATGAGTTTATTGTGAGCATCGTTTGTTTCTTTTACAAGAATAAATTTTGTTTTTGATTAAAAGTAGGGTTGCTCAATTTGTACATAAAAAAAATATAAAGGCAAGATATAAATTTCGCCTGTTAGTAAATAAATTGGTAGAAGGAGTAAAAAAAAATTACTTTCAAAATAGCCGGAAAAGAGAACTGGAGAAGGAAAAGGAAAATAATGTTATATTTCCGTGTTGTAAAAAAATAAAAAAAAATAGCACGGTGAAGTTCGTATTGTTTCGGTAAGTATGATGCCACAATTGGTTGCAACAAATAAACAGAATAAAACATAATAAAGTTCGTGTTGTTTAGTGTTGCAAGTGAAAGTAAATTGTTAAGACGTAGAAAAGTAAACACAAAGTGGAAAAATAAAATTGTGTAATTTAGTTTGATAATTAAAAGTAAATTTTTAATATTATAAAAAAAAATAAAATGAAATTTTGTTTGTTTAATTGAATAAGTAAAAAGTAATTTGCGGTAAATAAAAGAAAAAGCAAAAAAAAATGCTCAGTTTAGTAAGTGAAAAAAACATTTTGCAAATGTCGCTCAAACAAAGAAAAAAAGACGAAGTATATATTGCTTATGCTTGCAATGCCTCAGTAGCAAAAAAAAAAAAAAGAAAAGAGTAAAAGAACAAAAATAATATTAATTTTATAATAAGAAATAAGTTCGATAATTAAACAAAATGTCGGTAAATAAAAAATGAAAAGCAGATTGAAAATTGTGTCAATCTTCCAAGTAAAAGATTTTGCAAATATTAGCAAAGAAAAAAAAGTGAAAATGAAAATTGTTTTGTTCAGTATTTCTATTATAATCAAATTTCCCGATAGTCGGAAGAGAAAAGCAAAAAGGAAAGACAATATTTCCATATTGCAGAAAATGAAGGGTATAAAAGTAAAACAAAATCTTTAGTGTTTTGCTTAGCAATCAAGTAACTACAGGACGCCGGCGTCCCGTAAGGCAAACTTTTACATTATCCGGAAGTGTAAGAGAAAATGAAAAATAAAGATCGCATTGTGCAGTTTTCTAAGTAAAATAAAAATATGCGCTATAGTTAAGATCAAAAAGCAATATGGAAAATGCGTCACTTGGTGTTGTATTAAAAAGTAGTTTGAAAATCACGGTAGAGAATAGTAAAGTGCGATAAGCAAAAAGCAAAATGAAAATTGTGTTATTTGATGTGGCATTAAAAGGAATTTACCCACTGACGTAAGCGAAAGGAAAATTTCAGCAAAATTTCTTACGTAAGTCAACATATGCCAGCGGTGGAAATATCTTTCTAAGTTTTATGATAGACAAATGGGTAAGTTACATATTTCACATGATTATATTTAATAAAAATTTTTTATAGTGTAACAAATAGCCATTTGACTGAGAACATGAAAAAAAATTTATTAAATAAAATCGGTTGGCTTCTGCCTAATAGAAATATGTTGACCCGCTTTTATTTGTCGTTCCTTTTGTCGACTTTTTTTATGTTTCCTGTTTTTTACCGAATGGATTTATTTTTGATAACCAATTTGATGAGGAGGCTTCATTTGTCTCAAGTTTAGTTAAAGCCTCCAAATCCTTATCTTTAGTTGCTGTATTATCATCATCGCTCTCAATAGCCTTGATGCCAGATTTCTTCAATTGTTCGATTAATTGTAAGCGGAATTCATGCTTATGTGGTACAACGGGATTTGCAGCATGAATTTCTGCTTCCAATTTACGTATAGCCTCACTATATGTATAACCATACCAATCAATTTCTTCAGGTGTGTAACCTTCCAAATAGCATTTATATTCTTTAAGTATACGTTGCTGCTCCGTACGATTTTCTGCATATTTGGGACAACCATTTAATAATTCTTGCAAAATTTTACGCTTTATTGTTAGGGCTAATTTTGAACGTAGATCGCATGCTAAATTCTGTTATAGTGGAATTAATCATAATTTCAAAGAAAAAATTTAGATAAATATATACTTGTATATACAATTTTGTTGTATTGCCTTTTTCAAACCTTTAATAAATAATGATCGAAACCATGAGATTCATGAATTTTTTCAAGTGTACGATCAGTTAGTACAACGGACATGTACTCATCCAAAATAACGCTGTGAACCACTGAACGTTTTAATACGGGTACCCAAAAATGCGGTACACGACGACGAAATCGGCTACGTTTTTGGAAACCTTTAATAATAGCTTCCCCACCCCATATACCTTGGTGACTTTCCGGTGTATCGATTAAGGGTAATGGCACATTTTGTACAGGTTTGATTTCATGAGTTACAGCATTTTGGTACCACTCACCTTCCTTGGGTATATAATGGACAGCAGCTGGTTGAGTTTCTTTCCATTCCTTCCAAAATTTTTTGTAAGCGGCCGGCAGTTGTGCACCAATTCCTTGGTCGAAAAGTGTTAACTTTTTAAAGCCGTTTAATAATTGAAGGCCCTATCATCATCATCATCATCGTCACCATCATCATTGTTGTTGTTGTTGTTGTTGTTTTCAAACAAATAATTCTATTGCGTCACTTTTTTATTAAGTATTTTTTCTTTTACTTACTTGCTTTGTAGAATGGGTCATGGTTTAACTAGCACTACTTAATATTTTCTTCGTGTACTTAATTTTCTTCCCTAATTTATTAGTTTTTTTGCTCCTTACAATTTTTATCAATTTTTTTCTTCTTCAATATAAAACAATTGTACAAGGTAAAAAAATTTGCCAGGCAAAATATATTTTTTGCTTTTTCTGCTTGAAATATAAAAATAACTGAAACACACAATTAATTTGAACGAAAAAAATTGTAAAACATATATATTTTTTTAAAAAAAAAATATATAAAAGTGAGCACAAAACTTTTTCTACGTTTAGAAATTGATAAATGATATTATTTGATTAATATAAAATTACCAGTCAGCTGTTTGACGTTACATAAAGGTATTCACAATGCTTATTGTGATTGTGATTAAAATACTTTATTGAAAATTAAAAAGACTTTTTCTATATCAAAGAGTTCATTTCAAGACTTAATTTTTTCTGTTATATAATCGCGTTTTAAGAAAATTATATAATTATTATTAAATATTGCTCAAACTTAATAGATTTCTTGGAACATCTATAGTAGAGCCATCTATGTACGACAAGATAAAACTTTAAAAATTATCATAACATTTCAAGTGAATATTTCTTAAGAAAATAGAAATTGCATAAAAAATGGTAAATGGCAACATCCCGTTGCCATTTAATTTTATTATAAACAAACTTGCTAAATCGTTAGATTTGATTTTATTAATCAAAAATATTTATTACAATTTCATTCATTTTTCCATTCTAGTACAATATATACATTTGTTATTGATAATAATAACAAAGGATTTTTTCTTATCAAAATTTAAATGTACAAAATTTTATACATGTACATCTATATCTATATATGTATAATCTACCTTAATTTTTTGTATGTAAATTTTGTCTTGGACAATTTTTTTCACATAATAATTTGACGAATAATATAAAAAAAAAATCTTATGGCATATAAAATTAACAAGATTTACTTAAAGTTATAGTTAATTATATAAATATCCGATAAGTAGAAAAAAATTTTGTAATAGTGTAAAAATTATTGAGGTGATTTTTTAAATTTAAAATTTTCATTTAAATATCGACTACGCTGTATATTAATAACTTTATTATTCTTTTATCATTTTAGTACCAAATTACAAAACATTTACACTATTACTTATTTTAATTAAATACAATAACTAAAAACTAATAAACTATAAATAAATAATTTTATTAAATATAATAAGATTAAAATGATATGTGATGATAAATTAAATGTTGTGCCATAACATTGTGCTTTGCTATAATCAAATGTAGGCGCTTGCACTTACAACTAAATGATATATAATTTCTTAGAAAGTGGTGTGCTGGTTATGAATAGAGGAAATAGTGAAATGTAAGAATAAGAAGATCTTTAGATAGATATATCGATACGTTTATGCTTCTAAAATATTTCCTTGTTAAACTAAGAATGAAGGACGAATGAATTGAGTAGGGTCACGTTTTCGACTTAAATTGTTTAGTTTGACGTGGAGTTAGTGTTAGAGAGAGAAAGAGTCGGATCTAAACATAAACCACCTTTAATTTTATAGTTGATAAGTTTATGTAAGTTGATCGCTTTGTAAACATTTGCAATAGTCTTCCTTTAATTACATTTTCTTAAATCATATGTAAATATTTTATTAGCTAAAATTTTTGAATAATTTTTAAATGCATTAATGTTGTTTTTCTTACTTTTATGTACTAATGATGTAATATATATATATATATATAAAAGGTAATTTAATAGTAATATGAGTAAGTGGCACTTGTGATAGTCGCAATGGAAGATAGTGAAGAGTAAAAGTTTAATTCAAAATTCTATTCTAATTTTTTTGTAATATTCATTGTTGCTGTGCTATAATATTATCTGGTGCAGTCTTGAGTATCTGATAGCTTGGATTTGAAAAAGCTTCTGGGCCTTTACCACTATTAGTTAAGTTCATTAACTTCGGTGATTTTATATTTACATAATTATCGGCATCATTTGCTAATTTCGTTTCGATAATATGATGCCGGGGTGAAGGTGTTGGTGGCATTTTATGTTGTTGTGGCTGCTGCAGTTTCTGCTGCTTCATATAATTAGGATAATTATTACGTATTAATTCATTATTTATTTGATTGGTTGTTATATCATCTAAATTATAATTAACATTTGCCAACATTGGTATTTCTTCCGGTAACGGCTCAATGCCATCTTTCTTTAAACGTTCGCGTTTGCTATTTAATGGACTATTCATATTGCGGGCAATTGTTGGTGAAAATTGTTGCTTGTGATGCTGTTCAGGCAACTGCTGTTGTGCATGTTGCTGCTCCGAATGTTTTTCACTTTGTTCGTTATCATTATCTGTATCGGGAAAAGTGAAAGATGTATCTGTATCATCATATTTAGCATTAGAATGGCCCATTTCTTTAGGGCGTGTTGGTGAAAATATTACGGAACCGCTATTCGGACTCATTTGTAAATAATCATCAGATGATAAATCTATATCTAGTATTCATTCATGCATTCAGATATAGATAAATATATATAGATGATAGAATTGGATAGTAGTTATAGTTGATTAGTGAAACACAGATTTAGTTATGGTGCCATATAAATGTTTCGTGTACGGGATGCATTTCATAAGAAAAATCAAAGTTATCACAATTTACAATTTAATGTTCAATTGGAAATTATATAACATATTGGAAATATTAGAAGGTAGTTTAATTAAAATAAAATAAACAATAAAAAATATCATAAACGATTTTAAGTACTCTACAATACATTGCATGCACAATAACAATTTAAAATTAAAAATTGGGTATACATTTTCAAATAATTAAGAAAGCAAAGTAAAGATTTGAATATCCATTATATAGACATCGCATTAAGCCTTGCAAAATTAGCCGATATTTTGAACTTTAAAATTTTTTGTAACATCATGGTTTTCTATCCAAGGAAAATTTCATTTGCTTGTTTCGTACAAATTACGCGAAGTGAAAGTGTTCCTTTTGTAATATTGCCAAGTGTTTTTTAATTTATATATATGTATTAGTACATATATAGTATATGGGCCGACTGACAAATTGAAAAACTAATAGGGATTTCCGAAGGCAATTTAATTAATATTGAACTAGTTAGAAAGGCTTGTAATATAAATTATTATATGAAAGTAAACTTATTGCTAAACCTAAACGATATAGTGTAGGGTGCTAAGCAATATCTTAGCCGTAAAAACGAAAAAGTCAAAAAAAAGAAAATAAAGAACATGAAAAAAACTTACGTATTTCTGGTAATAAATGACCATTAATGTAACGTGCAGGTGGCGCTGGTGCCATTTCATCAGGCACCCCCATTAATGCTAAATAATCCGTTTGATGTGTCTTCATATATTCACTATTTACTCTTAAATATGGTTCATTGAGATCCACATAATGATTTGTTACTTCTTCACCTAACATGGCAGCGAATTTCTCTTTTAATACATGAAATAATGGTCTACGTTCAGGATTTGTACTCCAGCATTCTAACATAATATCATATAAATCATCATTTGCATAGGGTGGCTTCTCCATGCGATAACCATCTTTCAATTTTAAATATAAACTTTGATTCGGATCCATACCCGGATATGGGACTTTAGCCAATGAAAAGAACTCCCATAATACAATGCCGTATGACCAAACATCTGTGTATGTACTAAATATATGATCACTCAATGATTCCAATGCTAACCATTTTATCGGTAATGGTGCTTCACCCTGTTTTTTATAGTTATCATTTTTATACATAGATCGGGCCAAACCGAAATCACAGATTTTTACAATATTATCTTCACATAATAATATATTACGGGCAGCTAAATCACCATGTAAAACTTTTTTTGATGATAAATATTCCATGCCACAGGCCACTTGAAATGCCCAACTGATTAAATCTGTTGTTGTTATGGACATGGCTTCTGTCGAATCTGGTTTATAATTTGAACGCCAAGCTGGTTGTATCGAATTATTTGACATAATGTTATTGTCATCGTCTGTAAAAATAAGAAAAGGCGCTAATTAAAAAAAAACTATTTCATTTAGTCTGCATTTATAATTTAATTAAGAGTTTTTTTTTTTTTACATAAATCGTTTACCTTCATGTAAAATTTTTCCTTTAAATAGCAAAAGTGATAATACAAATATTGTGAAATGTAAAAAATATGTAAATAAATATTTAATAAGTAGTGAAATATTTTCAATTTGTAATGGAATATGCAATACTTAATATAGGATTTTAATATCTCAAGGATTTTCAATCTCGATAGTCCTGTTTTTCAAATATCATGATACATTAAAAATTCATACATTATTATTTGTGAATTGAGAAACTTTAAGCGATATGAAATAGTTTTAAAGAGAGATTTTACTTCGAGCGATATAAAAAATAAAATAAACGCACTTTAAATTCTTCTAAAGGGTTTTTAACTTTTCATACTCATTGTAAATATTTAAATAATTAAAAAAAAAGAAAAAAATTATGCAAAAGTATTATAATTTACCTTCTGGTATGGTTGTCATGACCGTTTGCTCGGTAGCACAGGTATTCAATTGACCCTCATACAATTCGGATTGTGTTATATAACCGGTAGAATTTGGACGGCCGGCCCTGGTACCCGAACGTGGATCATTATCTGAATTTCTATGATGATTTATTGAATAATTGTTGTTCATATTGTTGTTGTTATTCATATGATTGATATATTGATGATTGGAGAAGGGCAGGTTAGCATACCTTAAACCATCACTATTTAGTATACATATTATAACACACATACATATACATATATATATTTTTAGGTATACATATACACCCATACATACGTACATAAAGAAGCGTTTGTATTTTTTGTTTTTTTTTATTTTTTTATTTTTTTTTTTTTTTGGTTAAAAAGAAATTCATTTGAATTTGATTTCAATTGACCGAAAGCATTTGTTGTAGTTGTAGTAGTAGAGTAGTAGGTTAGATTTGTAGGTGTTGATTGGTTGTTTCATTTTTTTTTTTTATCATTTTCATTTTTATTGTGACATTGACATCACATATCCCACATTTTTTAAAAAATCATTACATTTAAGATGGCAAATGGATTTGAAGAGAAGGATTGATTAATTTTTAATTAATTTGATTTAATTAATTCATTCATTAATTGTTTTTATATAAACCATTTATAATTATATATATATAAATATTATGTTAATTACAAGCAAATGAAAATTATTTATGAAATGTTAGTTGGTGAAAATAAATTTATTAAATTTTTTTTTGTTATTAAACAAAATATACAAGAGAAATTTTTTGCGTTGTTAATTTAAAGAAATGTAAATAAAGCAAGAAAAGAGAAATAGAAAATTAAATGCTTAATTAAATGATAATTATTATTATTATTATATTTCTTCAATAATAAACAAAGTTCATAACCAGAAAAAACAAATATATCGTTTGCATGCTACATAAATTATTGTGAGCAATTTTTTATAAACTTATACAAGCAAACAAAAAAAAAAAAAAGAAAACAAAAATAAAATAGAAAACATACTTAATGGAATTAAACGACTTACCGATTCAATTCGAAATTATCTGAAAATCTTTGTGTGACAATTGTTGGATCAATTTTACCCGTAACGGGATTAATTTGATTAATGAAACGTTTACGATTACGTAATAAAAAATTTTGAACATTACCATAACGGCAATATTCTACGATTACCATTAGTTCCCCTAGAAAGTGTAAAAATAAGGATATACATTTAACAAGATAATGCTAATTGATTTAATAGTTCAGTATTACAAGAGTAGGAAAAAGTATAATCAATCACTTACGTTTAGCAATATTTTTTGTAACGGCTCCCAAAAGGTTGACAACATTTAAATGTTGCCCCAAGTGTACCATAATTTTTAATTCCGAAACAAGAGCACGCATAACTTCATTATTAGCATTACGTTTTACCATCTTTACCGCTACAACACTTTCTTTCTCTTCGGGTCTTATGCCTTCGGCATAGGCTTTCAAAACGACACCAAATGCTCCGGCACCCAATTGTTTGCCTAATTTTAATTTATCACGTGAAAATTCAAAACCTCGATCATATGGTAATAAATCAGCTTGTTCATCTAAAGTTAAAGCGGGATTTATATGTTCAACAGCACCCTCTTCAAAATTGGCCAAACCAGCTGCCTTCAGTTCACGCAATAAACGACGTTCACGATTTACTCGAATACATAAGTAAATGACTAATATGATTAATATTAGTAATATAAATAAAATGCCCATAATCCAACTTAATTTCAAACCGGGCATATTGGAAATTTTTACGTTAACTGTTTCTTGTACTGAACCCAAACGATTTGATACAATACATTTATATTGACCTTCATCTTCTGGCCTTATATATGGTATAACTAACATTTGTTGATTATTTGTTGCATTTTTTGGTATTTCAATATCATCCTTATACCAAGTAACTGAAGCGCGTGGTATCGCTTCCGATTCACATATCAATTCTAATAAATCACCTAATTTACGTTCAATTTTCACAGAACTGCCCATATTTGTGCTAATGATACGCGGCGCTGAGGGTTCTAAAATGTGAAGGTCCTACATATTACTCAATAGAATTATATTAATTGATAGTTAAAATAATCTTGAGGGTCAATTCAACTTATAACCAAATGTAATATATATTATTTATTAATTAAAATGTTTGTTTTATTTTTTCCTTGTGATGATTGTTTATTATGATATTATTTTGCCAATTGATGCACTTACCATATGTATATATATTAATATATTTCGTATCCACTTTATTTTCATTAATATGATGAGCTCGACATTCATATAGACCCTGATCGTTATCTTGAATATTTGTAAAAACTATCGTTTTCTTATATGAATATTCGCTTACTGAATTTGTAATAATTATATCATCTCTCTCTTCTACTGGTATGCCATCCTTAAACCATAATAAATCTTCAATATAATAATATGCAACAGCAGCACATGTTATAACCACTTGATCACCGCGAGCTATAATATCATTGTCATTAATACCACTTACAGTCATATTATCATCAATATCACGTATAAGAACATGGGCTTTAGATATTGCAAAACCGATCTTATTTTCAGCCTTACAACGTATAATACCAGGCGTTTTTGGTACAAAATATAATTCATTAATTATATCTATGGCACTGTCACCTTTATTTGACGTAGTTTCGTTAAAATCTTGTATAATTGTTTTATTACATGATGGCCAACGTGGCCGTATACTGCATGGTTCAAATACCCATGTTACAATCGATATCGGATGAGATTGTACGTGGCATATAACATGAGCTTTCTCATTAACTTGAACGAATACATCTTTCATAGTTACAATTGGTACATCACTAATACTAACATTGAATTGTTGACTTTTTGAGGTAACACCATTAGTGGCATTTATTATGTATGTACCACTATCTAATAGGCGTGGATTCATAATTTTCAAAGTTGATGATACATCTGTAGTTGTTATATTATACTTCTTTGAAGTAATAGGTAAGATTTCATTACCATTTGGCCCATACCAACTTAATGTGGGCCAAGGGAAACCACTATAACGTACTGTCATCTGAATAGTTTTATTTGCTTTCTCTTTTATTACATAATAATCATTTGGTTCACTAATATTTATATAACTAGTACCCTTTTCCATTATTATCATGTTATAGCTATTTTTAGCTTGATTACTTGAATGATCTTGAACTTTACATGTATAAATGCCCGTATCACTTAGTTTAGCATCTTTAATTGTTAATGTATGTTGGCGATATGTATGTGTACCAGTTTGTTCTAAAATCTCTGGACCAATCTCAATTTTGCGGCTCTAAAATTTTATATACATCTCAATTATTTTGGCTTAGTTCATATTTGAAAAAATTTATTATTTAGAAAGAAGTGTCTCCGCATTTGACGATTTGTTGGTTGATATTGAATTTTTTAAATGCTTTAAATGTACAAAGGCAAGTTATTTCAACAAAGACCTTTTTTTCTGAAACAACACTGTTCTACATAAAAGCGAAAAGCTTCACTGGATATTTAATTCACTAATAAAATTATAAATGGACAGACATTTAAACAGTTTAGCAAGTCATTTATAAATGTGTTTAAAGGTTCTTTAACAGTAAAAAAAACACATAAAGAACTCACATTTGTAACATGAACATGAAAAACACTCACTTTATTTCTTTGAAATTTTGTAAAATCGTTGCACATAATAAGGATCCATATTAATTTATTATAATGCCTTTATATATTTTTATTCTATTCTTGTACTTACTTGCTCGATATTTTCAGGTATTTTCCATTCAATTTTATAGCGTACATCATGCGCTATTTTAGCTACGCAAATTATTTTAAATGTATCACCCACATACGCATGATGTCTACTATTCGATGTTATATTTGGTTTATCCACATGTGTAGTGTACGCTACATACATATACATGTATTCATATATAAATTTTTATAATTTATTAAAATGTTATACAAAATAGAAATTAATTGAATTAGTTTTACACGAAACGAAAAAAACATTAAACAAACTACTAAAAAGATACGAACAACATGCTTGAATGTATGTGCTTTTTTTTTTTTTTTAATAATTTGTAATATTCTATGATTTATTATTTGCATGCATAATGATTACAATGAATATTATAAATAAATAAAAAATTTGACAGAGAATAAAGTAATAACAAAAAATTTATATATAGAAAATGTTAATTAGGAAAATATTTATATAAAATATAAATGAAAGATTTTAGTAACAAGTTTCTTTGGAAAAAACGGTTTCTATTTCTTTACCATTCAATTCAAAATGAAACTGCTTAGAGCATTATTGCTAAAAGAGGACAGTTTTCTTTGTTTTGTTTTGCTTTTAAACAAATTAAACTTGCTCATTCAATTTTTACATGAGCATTTCTTTAAGTTATTATCAAATAATTCTATTAAGACTTAAAAGCAAAATGGAATAATAAAGGAAATGCTTGTATAACTCATCGGGCAATAAGTTTCCTGTTTAATTTATAATTTTTTCAAACGATTCACATACTTAATCCAAATATGCAAAACTATCAAAAGTATTAAAAAAAAGGCAGATGCTGTAAATTTTATAGAGCAGTGTTTGATATTCGTTATTAGAAGATTATTTATGTAAGTGTATGAAAATGATAATTTATTGGCCCATGCGTTCCATGTATATATCTGTTTTTTTTCCTTCAATTGAAATTAACATAAAGTTTTTCATGTCAAAATAGAATTTCAAATGAAAAATATAAAAATTGAATGCAACAAAAAAAGCAAAATAAATAGCACATTAAAATTTTCTCTTAAGCAACAACAAAACACATGAATAATCCACATAGATAAATACTTGTAAAATGAATATATTCTCAATTGTATTCTCAATATACCACAATAATAATAAAGGCCCAAGGAAGAATTAGTAAATTAAGTAGCATTTCATTATGCACATAAAATGTTAGGATGAGGAAATGTAAGAGGAAAACAGCTTCTAATGAAATCAATAATAAGTAAATAATTAATGGCGTGTGATGATTGACATATAAACGATACATAAACATATATTGGAAGCGAAATGTAACAAATCAAGTAACAAAGCAAAAGAAGATGAACAAGAACAAGTATGAACATAAGCAGATACATCAAAGGAACATTTAACAAAATAAAAGATGTAAAAAGAAAATAAGAAATATGAGGAAATTAGGAGAAAGGAAAAGTAAAAACGATGTTGAAATAGAAGAAGTCATCACAAAGTGACCACATAACGCACAACATTAAGCGTACACCAAAATGCGTAAGATGAAAACACTTACGGCCACGTGTACCAAAGTTATCATTATTGCTATTACGATTAATTGAACGACGTGTTGTTATTTGATATTGTTGCTGTTGCTGTTGCTGTTCCTGCTCCTCTTCCGGTATTTGGTGTTGTTGCTGTTGTTGTTGTTGTGATGCCTCACGTTGATAACGTTTGCGTATTAAAATGATCTTATCTTCATTTATCTTCTCAATCATATTCCCATTTATTTCATTATAATCATCATTTCCATCAGTCGTGGTAGCCATTGTATTATTGCTGCCATTTGAGCCATGTTGATATTGCAATTTGGATATTTTATTAATTATTGTGGAATTGGTTTTATAAATAGTTGCAATTTTTGCGTTTATTGCGACTATCAAATCAATTTTTTTTTTATTTTATTATATTTAATTTTTTTTTTTTTTTGTATTATCCCAACGACACAAAACAAAACAAAAGGAGAAGATGAAGAAGAAGAAGAAGAAGAAGAAGAGCAAGAAAAAAGGAGAACCAACACCAACGATAAAATGTCATTAACAAAGGAAATGTATTTTTAGAGACACAACAAAATGTCAAATGTCAAAACAAAATCAAATTTTATTATTACAATTTCTTGTTACTTGTTTGTTACTCTTACAATTCGTGTTAGTTACAAAATCTCCAACTTCACATTCTTTCGGTTTAGTATTATTAGTGGCAAAAGGATTGGCGTTGGTAATGACAGACGATGATAGCGATAACATTGATGCTGACAATGACGATGATGGTACTACTGTTGAACATAAAGAGGAAGAGATTGCAGAATTTGTTAACAAGCTATTCATTATTGATGTTAATACCATTTTACCATCCGTTAATGTATTATGCAATCCTATTGGCTTTGTGAAATCTTGGGAAAAGCATTCAGTGATTTATTTATTTATTAATTTTTTTTAAATAGATGAGATAAAAAAAGACAATTTTGATTAGATTTATAAATATTTTTTATATAGTTTTTAGTAAAATTTTTCAATCATCCTTTTTCAAAAGGAACACAAAAAATAAACACACCAAACACAAAAAAACAAACGCATAGACATAATAGATTAGCAAACAAGCTAACAAAAAAAAAAAAGGCAGTAAGCTAAGCAAGTTAAAAAAATTTTTTTTTCCTTGGTAATAATAAATGAACCACAACCTCGGCTTATTTAAGTAGGTTAATTTTTTTTATAAAAATTAATTAAAAGTAAAGAGTAGATCAATTAATAACAATTGTGTTTTTGCTTTTTTAAAAAACCATTTAAAATCAAAACCAGAAAAAAAAAGAAAAGCAAAAGAAAAAGAAGAAATTAAATGAAACAACACAAAACAAACCAAGAAACAAGTGAAACCATAAACCATAAAACAAAAGGACAAAAGTATAAAGTTGGACAAAGTGTACAGATACAGTACAGAACAAGCACAAAACTGGGGTGCAAAACTCACTATCAATGTTATGGTTACCAAATAATAATTCAATTTCCGTTTGTTCATCTTCATTATTTTTGGATGGCACTTTTGGACGGCATATATATAAACCAGTATCACTAACGTTACGTAAAGCAATAACGAAACCCAAACGTGGATCATAACGTACTAGATCTTTACTATACAATGTCTACAGATTCAGCCAGAATTTGTTTAATTTTTTTTTTGTTCCGTTCAATAAAATATATTAAAAAATATAAAAAAAAGAGAGAAAGAAAAATATATTCATAAATAATGAATGGCATTTTTGTTTCTTCGTAATTTACATAAATTATAATCGAAAAGAGATTTTTACATTTGAAACAAAAATCTCTAATGTAAAATCAAGAGAAATAGTTGCACAAATTTTTCAGCCTACTTTTGGGGAATGCTATTTTCGTACTACGTTACCTGTAAAAGTTCAGTTAATGGAATCGCAAATATAAAATTTTATTACTTATGAATTAGAATGAATTAGATTTAAGTCCGTACTAACTTAAGTTTTTAATGCGTTGGTTGGCACTGCATTAAAGTAAGTTTATGTATGTTTGCTTTTTCGAAATAGAAATCATTTGATTAAAAATTAACTTTTTCTAGAAGAATAATTCTAAAATTTAGTGGTAATTGAATTCACTCACACTTAGAGCATTATTCAGATATTAACTGGGTTTGTAAAATATTTAAAAGTGATAAAATTTAGTAATTAAGAAGGAGTTTTCTTTTTTTTAGTACATATATACTAAATCCATCAGGCTTTATGATTGCCTCAAAAAGTCATAAAACTCTATATTAACTTTCTAATATTAAAGTACAATGTCTATGGATGATTACAAATTCATAAATTGCAAGATTTTATATATAATTTTTCAGTTGTTTCAAAGTCTTGCATTTATTAATACCATATTTTTGTAAAATCATAAAATCATACTTGAGTCATTTCTAAAAATTTGTATAATAATATCTTTGTCCATAATATGACAAACCTATAATAGAATTGATCGAAATATTTTCGAATTTATAAGCAACAATAAAAAATTAAGTTGATAATCAAAATGTAATTCGATATGGATTGTTTGTAATAATAATATTGTATTATATATATCATATATTAATATATCGAAATTTTAGGTTATTCGATAAGTTATGGATTATAAAAAGCTATTTATTCTTTCTTGCATTTACACATAAATTGCCTTAAACATTTGTATTCCAATAACTTATTGAACACCTTATTATAAGTATTGTATGTTAAGTAAATTAATGGTAGAAAGAGAGGGAAAGTAAGAAAGAGAAGAGAGAGAGAGAGAGAGAGATAGAGAGGGAAAGAGAGAAATAATAATAAAAAACTGAAAATGATGAAAGATGAAAAAACTTGGAATTTGACATACGCGATATTGATATAGAAAAACTATTAATGCTCGTTTGTTCCATAAATTGACCAATACAATTAAACCAAAATGAACTTTTTGCCAAACGATGCATTATGAAACCAACTTTCGGATTATAACTAATACCATCATAGACTAAATCCGGTGGATAATCTTTTCTTTGATATGTTATATTCGACATACTAATCATTATGGTGGAATTAGATGATTCATCATAAGAATCCTAAATAAAAACAAAATAATTTCAATTTTGATTTTATAACGTAAATGAATTGTCAAAAAAAAATTCTTTTTTTTTTTTAGAAGAAAGTAAAATGAAAGAAAGAGAATTTGTGGGTATGATCAGTTCTTAAACTTTGAGTAGAAGTAAAAAATAAGCATGAAAATCATATTTAGCTGGGGTCATATTTTATATACCCTTCACCCGGACACTACTTGTTAATTTATAGTACAGTCAAATAATTTAATGTTGTACTTGAACTTACAATATTTCTGCCAAATTTGAGGCCGATATCTATTTTTTACCATCAGAAGAATGCTTATCACATACGTACGACGAACAAACATATCTAAATCGAATCGTAATTTAATGCTGATTAAGAATATATATGTATTCTATAATGTCTTTGACGATTTCTTTTAGGTATTACAAACATAATGACAAAACTTTTATACCTCTAACCTCTGGGTGGTGGGTATAAAAAAGAGAGTAAGAAAACTAAAAAAAGTGAAAAGAAGTCCATTACCTTGCCCATGGGCGTAGTTAATATAACTTCAACGGTTGGTGCACTGGGCTTACATGGAATTGTGGCATCTTGAAATTGCATAACATGAATAACCGGGAATGTCATGGGTGCTAATAAATTATCAGTATCATTTACAAATACATAGATAGATGAGGCTAAATTATTATTAGTTAAATCGACTAATTCCGCATCTTCAATATTTTGAATATCCTTTGATAAATTATTTGCTTTAATACAATAATAATTTCCCACAGACAGATAAGACAAATCTGTCAAAATTAACATTTTACCAAAACGTCTTTTCTTATCTAGCGGTGTATAAGTTTCCTCTTCAACATCCGCCTCTAAGGGATATTTCCATATAATCGGTTCATTATCTTCACATTTTAATGTAAAATCATCTTGCATATCTAAGATAATATCCTCCTGACGTGGCAATAGTAGTGGTGCACCCAAAGCTATAGCATAATTGCCATCATAATTTTGTATATCAATTGATTCAAAATTTGTTGCAATATCATCATGAGTGATCAAATTTAGGGAATGAGGTTCTTTATAAATAAAATAAAAGTTGGAAAATTTATTTTTTAAAGAAGTAAATAGTTTAAAGTTCCAAAGGTTTTTCTAAGGTATTATAAATTAAAGAACTACATTCGCAAGCTAACTAGAGCTAATTGTTGAGTGTGGTATTTTAGGTTGCTTACTATTATTGAATCGTTAGCATTTTACTTGAGTACAATTCTGAAAATTGTATATTTTAATGTATAATTTTCAGAATATATTCATTTTGATAGATTTACAGATTTTACACCGAAAAGTAAAAGCTTCATTTGAAAAAGGCAAATGCCTATGAAAAATTAATATTAACACCAAATCAATGACTAAATTGTCCATAATAATTTTAGCTTTCAAGAGTCGTAGCATTGTCTAAATGTTTAAAGGCCATTAGACGGTAAAATAATCGATAAAGTTGCTAACGAACAAAATTAATCAAATTTGTGTAATCATTTTAAATAATTAAAATTTATATTTTCATATACAATTTTTTTTTGTCATGTTACATTTTATTGACCTTTTATTACAATCAAATATAATCTGTTTATTATGATCATACACATACACATACACATACACATTACTTACCATTGTAATTATTCGTTGTTGTTACTCTTCTTGTTGTTAGTTGTATATTATCTGGACGTATAGTGTTTCCATTGCTAATGAACTTGGTGTTAATGCTATTGGAATTTACTGGCACTGTAAAAAGACATATTACAAATACATAAATATAAAATATGTTTATATGAGATGCGTATATAAAAATGTATATGATGCATGCATATAATGCATGCATTGGCTTGGACGATGAGCTTTACAAATAATAATGACAGAGTCCAATTGTGATTTATTTTTATTTTTATTTTATTTTTATTTTGTGTATAAGAAAGAAGGATAGAATAGGGAGAAAGAGAGAGATAGGGACAAAGCGGCAGAGAGCGATAGAGATAACTTTATATGACCCCCTTCCCACTCCTGTTTTATACCACTGTGTAATATAATCTGAAACTGATGTTAGAAATTGTTTCTTGTTGTTGTTGCTGTTGCTGTTGCTGCTGCTGTTGCTGTTGTTTGTTTATTTATTATCCTTGTTTTTGTTTTGTTTTTTTTACACTGTCTGGCGGCGCTTTCTACTTGAGACAATTGTCATAGATTTCATTATAAGTATTTATTACATACTTTAATTATTCCATTTATTCTCTTTCATTTCACTTATTCATTTCATATTGCTTCGTTTTAATATTCACTCACTAAGAAAAATGATAATATTCCTTTTTACTTTGTTTTATTATAGCATTATTATTGTTAGTGTTATTCGTATTATTAGTATGATTGTATTTTATGTATTGTATACGTATATTTATAATCAGTACGAGTCGGTAATTGCGCATTCTAAACTTTTGTATTTATTTTGCTTCAAGTTATATTTGTAAATTCCGGCCTATCAATCATTCCTTTATTATGCACATATATATCACTTCATTTCATTTGATTTCATTCCATTTCATTTTGAGATTTTTTCCTTTTTATTTCTGCCTGAGTAATATCTGTTCTGTCATTGTTATTATTATTATTATTGTTGTAGCCTTTGGACAAACGTTTCAATGATCTCTCCTCAAGTTTGATGAAATTACTTTTTCCATGCCATTATTGTTTGTATATGTAGCTTAAGCATAAGATATATATCACTTCAAAGTAAAGCGATATATCATTTTTTTGGTTTGAAGAAGGAGAACATAAAATAAGAGGAAACAAAATAATGGATTCTTTTTGAGAGAACAGGTTATTAGTGTTGTTGTATTTAATTAAAATTTTTAAAATTGCTTAACATTCATCAATTTTAAATGAATAGCTAATGGGTGTGATGGTCCCTCCAAATTATCATCATTTCTATAAAATTCAGAATAATCGAAATGAAATACATAAAATTTTCATTTGAGGGACATGACGGTCTATTGTTCTCATTTTGTTAAAGATAATATCCGTAAATAATAATTATACTATTAGTTTATAAAAATAATTTGACAATAATTTAACATGGAACAATTTTTATAATAGAAAGTTCAGTGAGTGCTTTACATGCATACCAGCCGTGAAGGCTTAACTGGATGGTACACAAACGTATAAAATGAGCGCTAGCGTTGGTAATTATGTCACACATGGCGCATGTTACCGTCATGACTAGCTTCCAATTTAAAGCCTGTACATGGCTTAATCTTTGGTATCGAGATTCAGAGTCTTCCTATTACTCCTTGGCTTAGTTTGGTTAGCTCAATAAGCCTACCCAGCTACCCATTTTATTCGGGAAATGGGACTCTGCACGACAAGCAAATATATATTTGAACGAGCAACGCCCGCAAAGAGGACACCACAGTCCCCCCCCCACCAATAAGCCAATCTCAATATCACCACAATGGACCAAATTAAATCTTTGTTCGGATCTCGTAACTCATGATGCCCCCTGATGCAAACGGAAAACCAACAATCATCTCATGAGCCACTCCTAGTTGAGAAGGTGCTTCTTGGGACTGGTTGCCCCAAGTAAGAGAAAGTGCACTATAATTATAAAGGCAACTTTCGTATGCAAAAGTGTGGTTGCCTTCGTAAGAAGCTGGAAATCTCTAAGAGTTATAACTGGGATCTTAGAAAAATTCCTTTTGTAATATTGTCCATATATGACTAAAAGGACAATTATTCATATTTACATTAAAATGATATTGAAAAATATTTGTTATTAATTAGTACAAAATGCTTAAAAACTGATATTGCTTGGCATACACAGAAAAATAATGTAATGTAAAAATCAACAGATTGAAATTGGCTAATTGAATGGCAAGAGGCACGCGCAAATAACAGCACATATTAAGCATATATATGCAGATTTATGACCTAAAGAGAGCAAAGTCCACACTGCAATGCTCACACTAATTAAATTGTTTAGTGATCATAAGCCATACACACACAAATAAATGTTCTCCATATATTCATAATAGAAAAAGAAAACATATGCCATGTAGTTATATGTGTGTGCATATGTGTGTATATATGAAATGTAATTGTATAATAATTGCAGTTGATATTGTATGCACCGCACAATGCCCAAAAGTAAGGAGGCAGAAATGACAAGCAAACAAACAACACAACACAAACACTTGCAACACAATTGACATAATTTCGCTGTTTACATTTTACATTTTTATATTTTTACATTTTCTGTCTTGTTTTTGCTTATACATTCGTTTTTACTTGATTTTTATTTTTATATTTATTTTAATATTTATTTGAGTAAAAAATCAAAAATGCTGGCACGCGATTATATCCGCTATTTAATTTATGTGCCAAGCACTGTAATGTTACGCATTTGCAAGTTATAAATGAAGAAATTGAAAACATATGTTGGTTGCATTTACATTTTGGCATTTAGAGTAAAAGTAACAATTTAAAGCATGAATCATGATAAGGAATCCTAATAAATACTAGGTCTAAAGTCCAGTAAGATTTTGAAAAACAATATGAAAAAACGTATAAAAATTTGGTTGGCTGGGTTAGATTTTAAGTATATCACCTTATGCCCATTTAATATGAACGATTTTCAAGGCCGTCCATTATTAGGGTACAATACATTTACATAATAAATTTTAAAATTTATAAATTGGCATTTGGTAGTGCAAATTGTTGGATAAGCAAATTCACTGAATCAAATTACTATAAATTGTTGGGTAGATGGATTAGAAATATCTTAAGCTATTCTGGGATTTATTCTTATGGTTTGTACTATAAAAAATCTTCACGCGTGCAGAATGCCACACTCAAAAAAAGGCATAAATGTCAAACAAACAAAAAACAAAAATGGGAGAACTTGATAACGATCAATTTCTTAGGCATTGACTACTGATCATTGATTTATGAAGGTGATTATTGTACAATGGGTCTTAATTTTAATATATTAAAACAACAGCAACAACAATAGCAACAATCATGGTAACACTTGCAGCGAATAACATTACGATTCAATTTTGATTAAAAATTCAATTCAAAAAGATTGAATAAAAGAGTAAAGTAGCCGGCAGGCGGACAGCAGGAGGGAAAATTAACAGTAATAAATAATAATTATATAAGAAAATCGAGAGGAAAAAATCTATACATTTATAAATATCACTTAAACTAATGTGAGGGTGTATGTACAAAATATATTCAGGTATTTTTTTTGTATCTCTAAATATATTTGTCTTTACTTAAAGTTTGTTATAATTAATTGTTGTCACAACAATCTAAGACTTTTGATTATAAATTATTCAATTCTAAATTCTTACAATACAAAAAAAAAAACACAAAAATACTTTATGTCACATATTCTAACATTTCAGTATTTTAAAAAATCAATTTTCTTTCCATAACGCACCACGCAAGATAATTTCGTTAGCATCTTACCCAACAAATTTGTTAATAAATTATTTGAGAAAAATATATTAAATATTCCATAGAAATTTATGTTACGAATGTTAAATTAAATATAAAGGTTGTAGTCGACTTTTATGTTCATCTATATTTGCCTTTAAATGAAAATTCATGATTTGTGATGTACATTAATTAAATTTTGATGGGACTAATGGATCATTTTTTCTCATAAAGATGTGAAAAATTCGAATTAGATTAATCCATTTCTTTCATATAATAAAAGATTGTGCTGCGTTTCTTAAGAGTTGGTCCAAATGAGTCTTAGTTTTGGATTTTGCAAATATTTTAAAAAATACAAGTTTTTTAATTTTATAGAGTAAAGATGAAATTGTAGGTGGAAGTTAATAATTAATTATAACATTTTTTAACATTTTCAATTGTTTTCACTTGTTGTTTGTATAATTTTATCAATATTTTTACGAATCTCTTCAAGAAACAAAAGAATATCGTTGATTCTAGACATTAAACATTTAAAATATAATGCTGCGAGAGGAGAAAAAAATTTTTTTAAATTTATTTATAGCGAAAAATGTGCTAAGTATTAAAAAAAAAGTATTATTAATAATAATAAAAATACTAAAAAGAAAAATATGAAACACGGATACGTCACATATAAAACAAATGGAGTGTTAATGTGTGGCACACGCCATTTTTTTTTTTACTTTACTTTTTTTTTCGTTTACTGATATGTATACAACAGAACAAACTAATATCATAATAATAATAGTAGAATAGAACAGAAAAGAACAGAGCCGAAGAGAGTAGAGCCGAAGAGAGCAAAACAAAATAGTATAATAATATGTTATCAATACAAAGAAAAATCTTATAAATAGACGCGACATAATAAAAAATACAATACAAATAAATATTTCTATAGAAAATGAGACAAAATCAAAATTGAAAGAATTATTTGTTTACAACGAACTATAAACAAATAATTTAAAAAAATTAACAAAAAAACAAAAACAAACATTTTATTATGAACGTTGAACTTGAGATCAAATAAAATGGGTATGCACAATATAATTATCATCTTAATCATCATCAATCTAATCTAATAACAAATGTTCCCTCGTTTGTATTTTGTTTTACTTATTTATTATTTAAAGTGACTTCATAGTTTCTAGTGCACTAAGATGATGTTTGATGTTTCTACATTTATAAAATAAGTTATTTTTGATCTTTTGAAAATTGAAATTTTTTTACAAAATTGATAAGGTCTAATCTTTCTTCAGCTTAGTTGATTTCAATGAAAAATAAAATGAAAAATTCTATGTGCTGGTTTACACATGTGCACAGTGTAATTAATTACACTCAAAAAAAGCAGCAGTTTTTTTTTCATGGGCTATTGGATCATACTTTTTATTGTTCATATTTAATGCTTTTGTTTTTTTTTCTTTATATAAATTTAAATGTACAAAAAAAAATAAAGAATAAGCAATTACGCACGTACACACCCTTATCATTCTCATTATTCATATTGGGCTTTTTAATGTTAGAATTAATATATTGAATTCTCTGATTTATGCCCTACACCATTTGTGATTCAAAGTATAATAAGTTTATATATAAAAATAAGTAAAAGAATTTGATAACTGCATTTGAAAATTAGTGAAATTTGAGTATTTTATCAATCGCTTCTCATTTTAAAAGAAATCAGCTCTACATGCATACTGATCATCATCACCATGATTTTTACATCCTTTTTTGGTTTTGTGATTTCAATTGTTTTTTTATCTCTGTAATTACATTAGCCATATTTGGTCCCAAATATTTAATTGATCAAGCCGATCAAGGACAATATTTTTTATTCGTTTTATTTATTACTTACCCGTTTGGCAGCCAATGATTGCATTTGATATCCATAAGCCCAAGAGAAGTAGCATGAAATGTGATGAAATTATACTTTCATAATGGGCACGCCTACTTTTCATATATAGCATTGTTTTAGTCTTGTTATTATTCATGATTATAAAATTATCATATAAAATGTTTCTTTTTTTTCCGATTTTGTCTTTCTTCGTTTATCTCTTGTCTTCACTTAATCTGCTTTTTCTTGTTTTAAATTACCTGAGAGAACATTTTTTTATGCTTTTGAATATGCCAAAATTAAACATCTTTATGTTTGTGTAACTGGAAAAAAAATGAATTTCATGAATTCGTTTTTAAAGTTTGTGTGTTAGAATTTTTGTAAGATAATTTAAAGAAATTTTTATAAAAACACATAAAATTTAACGCAACTGACTTATGTCATTTAAAAGAGTCAATTAAAAAAGATTTAATTTGGTATACAATATTTTTTCAAATTTTAAATACTTTAAAATATTCCATTGAATTTATAAAAAATTTTTCAATTTGAATTCTTTTCTTAACTTTAATTTTATAAATAAATTTATTAAACAGAAATTTATATTAATATTTTTCCATTAATTAATTAATATTTTTAATTAAATGCTTTAAAATTATCAAATATATTTTTCATTTTATTTAGTGTAATTTTTGCGTTTAGTGGAAAAAGTTTCCTTTTCTTAATAATAATTTTTAAAATTGTTCTTCAATTTTTCCAATCCATTTTATTTATTTTTATTCGTTTTAATTATTTAAAATGATTTATTTGTTGCTCCATGTTCAACGTTTGAGTTCCATTTCAAAACTATTTTCATTTATGATTTGTTGAAAATTTTTTGTCTGTGATGGTTTTATAAAAAAAAAAAAAAGGAAAAGAAATTTTGTATATGTGTGCGAGGAAAAACAAAAAATAAAACTCACACCCACACATACACACACACACACACACACACACACACACATACATACACACACACACACACACACACACACACACACACACACACACACACACACACACACACACACACACACACACGCACACGCACACACACACTATACAGATTTATTTATTTTATTATTATTTATTGTTGTTGTTATTGCTTGTTGTTATTGCTTAAGTTGCTTATGTTTATATGTCCATATTATTGTTGTTTTTGTTGCCATTGTTGTTGCTGTTATTATTATAATAAATGTTTTACACTCGCGCTACGTAACCCTTGGTCACTGGCTTTTCTTTTTTTCTTCTTCTTTTTTTTTCTTTTTCTTTATTGTTATTTGTACATTATTTAAGTCATTCTTTCATATATTTTTTTTACAATTTTTCTTTTTATATTGTTTATATATATTTTTTAGAAGATTAATTCTTCTTTTAGTGCCCCAACGGACTCTGATACGTTTATTAAGTTACTATTATTGTATTTAAATTGAATGTAAATTTATTAAAAAAAAAAAATGGGCTTTGTATTTATCAATTCTCCTTTTTTGTTTTTAGATTATTGTTTCGTTCTTTTGTTTTGTTTTTGTATTTAAAGAAAAAAAATTTTTTTTTTTTTATTATAGTTGTTTTTGAGTTAACGTTTCTCAGATATTACCAGCAGCAGTTATATTATTGTCGCGTTGTAGTTGTTTTTTATTTTTAATTTTAATTTTTCATTTCTAAGAAGAAATCGTGTTTAATGATATGTTGGAATTTACATATTTTGGTTTGATGTTGTTGTTGCTTTGCTTTTATTAAAAATCAAAATAATTATTATTATTTTGAATTTATCTGTAAATAAAAAAGAAGAGAAGCGAACAAAACAAGAAAGATAAGGAATTAAAAAAATTTAATATTAAATTTAAGTTAAAGTAAAATTAAATAAAAGGTGAAATCTTTAATTGTCTTATAAAAAAAATTTTTTTTTGTAATTAAATCAAACATGCTTACTAAATAAAATTTAGAGAAATGCTACGCCTTTTTTTTTCAAAATCTAAATTTTTGAAGGCCAAAGATTGAGTGTAGCATTAATTTTAGCAAAATGTTTATTCTAAAAGTTTAGAGATATCATAAACATTTTGATCCAGCAGTCCTTGATCTAATGCTCATTTGAAGCATATTCCTTCAAATAATTCTATGGAATTTTCTGCTGCTTTTTTTTTAAATATATTTTTCTGTTTTTTTCTTAGATATAAAAGTCCAATAAAATTTTATGCAAATTTAATATTTTTATAACGTTTAGCGAAAATATGAATAAAATTTATATATTTTTATACGATTGTGGGCTCTATGCAAAATTGTAACCTTAATAATAAGATTCAGAAAAAAAGCAAAATATTTCATTCAAACATGTGTGATATGTTCGCACATAGTAATCTACGGAAAATATATAAATATTGCATAATAAATGGTTTCCTTCCAATGTAGGCCTGCTTTCCTACTTGCCTGCCTGACAATCTGCCTGTCTGTCTGTCTGTCTGTCTGTCTGTCTGCAATGTTTGCTTGTTTGTGTGCCAGCCAACATGTCTATCTGTGCTTGTTGATACAGTTGTATATCAATTCAACAACAATAATAACATCAGTAAAAAGAGTAGCCATAGCATTAGCAATAACAATAATAATAAAATTAATAAGGCTACATAAACTTTAGCCTACAATTTTCAAGTTATGTTTTTACAGTGAGTCTCACTTAACAAAAGAAAAACCCACAATCAAATGTTTCCTTAAATTATTGATTTCATTTTTATTTATGTTTATGTAAATTCGTATTTTATTTTGGTGTTTTTTATTATATTTTTCTTTTTTCTTTTTTCTTTTGTTATTTTGAAGTGGATTATCGTTTTTGTTTTTGTTTTGTTCTTTTATTTTATAAAATTATAATTGTTTGAAAAATTGCCATATTAAGCTTAATTTTTTTTTTCTGTAAAATCTATTCAAATAATTTCCACTTGAATTTCTTGAAATGAAAATGCCAGCAAAGGAAATTATTAAATACAAATTAGAGAAATTTTCAAACAAACTCCTTAAAATTTTTCCCATTTTGTTTAATTCTTTAAGTCTAATGGATGCGAAATGAAATGAAAAGCTAAAAAATAATTTTCTAATATTTTTGTTTAAAGGAAACAGTAATAAAAATAAAAATAAAAATAAATCAATAAAAAATATGTAGTAGAAAACACTTTTCAATGTTTAAAAACGTAAATGCTGCTATTTTTTAAAAATAACGGTTTCCTAAGCATTAACTTTTAACTTTTCATGTTTCTAATTTCAAGAATATTTTTAGGAAACGAACTAAACTATTTTAGTGAAATTAAGTTTAAAATTATTGCCAAAAAAATTTCTAATTGCTTGCTTTAAATTGATAATTTTTTTTTTCATTTTGTTTTTTTCAATTGTTGCTAATTATATATTAGGTCGTTCGAAAACTAATTCTTTGAGTGTATGCTTTCATTTTTGTTTAAAATATTACAAACCAGTTTGGACCTATTGCCCTATTACCAAATTTTATTTACAAAGCCTTTAAAACGTCTACATTATTCATAAGATAATGACAAATAATTTTCAATAAATGATTCATAAATGCGTTTGGATGTTTGTTCACATTTATAGTTATTGATAGATTATTATAATTATAATTAATTGAATAGAAATAAATGGGCAAAATGAGAGAGAAAGAGAAAGAAAGGGGAAATATTATATGCATCATACATCGGTTATATTTATTGATTATTGATTTGCAATTTTACAAAAGTATGGAAATTTTTTTTAAAGATTTTTATATATCAAATTTTTTTTTACTTTTTTACTTTTTTACTATAATAAAAGGAAGAGACAACAACAAAAATTGTGTAATGAGAAGGTGCCAGAAAAGCATATTTTCTATTAATTATTTTACACCAAATATATCAAAGCAAACTAATTAGTTGCTTATTCATGTGGATAAATAATTAATTAATAAATTTAAAAAAAAAATAGTAATAGAATTTATTTGATGAAAGTAAGAGATGAACATGGAAACAATCCCTCATTAATCATTATTTATTTGGTTTAGAAAGAGATCAAGAAATACAAGACGATATAACTTATTGATGGTTTCTTACAAAATATGCCATGTAAAATCATACATACATACATACATGGTCATTGCAATGGTCGTGCATTATTTTGTAGTCTATGTATTATAATAAAAATAATATTCATGGAAAACTAATCATTAACTATATTAAGCAAATTATTATGTAGTGACAGCCATAACTATCAACAATCAAAAATCAACATGGTAGATGGTAGAATGTACAAATGCATAGTCACATAGGCAGGTGGTTGATAGACAGACAGACGGACAGAAAGAGGCAAGCAGAGAGATATGTAATCATTTTCATATTGTCTAGCGTAGATAAATATTTTTCAGCCGTTGGCTATAATCATGATGAATAGCCATAATGATAAAATTCCTATGATTCTTAGAGTGTTGGCATTTTAGCTAACGTTGTTTGGTTGGATATGAAAATAATTGATAAGCTTGTGCATTTTATTAAGCTCAACTATTGTTTATGATACTTGATCATGGCAGAGAAATATTATTTGTATATAAATATAAATATTTGCCTGAGTGCCTTTTTAGTTGTGCATAAATTAATACAATTGTTTTGTTTATTTAAAGAACATTTTTGAGAATATCTTTAGAAATTTTTACATTTTTCCAAGTTTTACTTTCTCTTTACAAATCTAAAAGAATTTTCATTTTCTGTGTTAACAGTAAAACAATTAACTTTACATTCCAATGGAAACTTACATTAGAAAAAGAAGAAGAATAAATCTCTAGATCATATTACATAATTTGTGTGGAGCCATATTTTTTTTTAATCAGGTGGAAAAATTCGCTTTATTAAATTAGCAGAATTTTATTATTTGATTCTTAGTTATTGCAAGCGCCTTAAAAATTATACTGAATAATGATAATGAACTTGATAATTGTGTTACAATATTTTCCTTAAGCGAGCAGGAATGCAAGCTAAAGCGAACAAAAATAATATTCATTTTTGCTTTGATTGCTGCAGTACAATTACGAGTAGAATAACAGTACTATTCAACTATTAAAATCATATTTCATATGAAAGTAAAGACAAAATCAAACAATTGAAAATGAAAAGCCATAAAAAAAAGAAAATCTTCTACTCAATAAATAATTTGAATTTGGGCTTGTGTTACATGTTTGTCTATCTGGAATTTATACATTTATCCAAGATAATTTGGGATCATAATGTAACATTCCTTACATAACATTTTATTTAAGAAAATTTTTTCTACGAGAGCAATATTTTTTTATTTGTTTTTTTAACTTTTCTAATTGATTAATTATTATCATAACTTTTTAGTATTAAGAGGCTAAACAATAAAAGGTATTTAGTAGTCGGATATTACTTGCTTATTGTTCAATATTTTCTATAATTTTCCGAAAGAAATTCATGTACGTACTTGCTCGTTTTGTTTGTGCTTGTCGTTTTTTAGTTTCTCAATCTTTTTTCTTCTCTCTTTCTCCCTTCTTATTTTTTATTTTATTAATAACTCATTATGTTGCATTATTATGCCAATAAATTTTACTTTTTTTTTAAATGTTTTTTAAAATTTTAATTTCTTTTTTAAATGACGTCATTATTGATATTTTGTCTTTTTGTGTAATCCTTTCATTTTTCTTTTGTACTTTCCATAATGTTATAATAAAACAAAAACCGGTTTTTCTATTTGTTTTTTCGTTTGTTGTTGTTGCTATTATTATTATTATTATTATTATTATTATTATTATTATTATTATTACAAGTATAAGTACTATTGATTACACATGCATGTGTTGTTTATATGCTTGCTTGTACTCTTGTTAATGAATGAGTAATATTTGTGTTTTAATATAAAATGCGCATATAGTTAACAGTAACATCAGGCAGTCTCCTTCTCCTTCTTCATACAACGTAATGTTAATTAATATAAAATTTCATCTTCCAGTTCACTTCTTTCCCTAACACTTTTTTGTTTTATTATTTGTCTTATAATAATTAAATGTAGGGAAATTTATGAATTTCCTTACTGGACCACCCACTGAAAAGTCTGTTTATTAATTAGTTAATAGTGAAGTATCAGTAAAGTGTGTTGCATTATAATGCTAATTATTATTGTGGAATACTCGCTATTGCATCATAAATGATCTATTGAAAAGGATTAAAGTATTAGGAAAAGTTGTTTAGTTAATTTAGACTTTTTTCATTGTGTAGAAATGATCATTAACTTAACAAACAATAATGAACAATAAAAATTTTAGTTATGTTATGTTTTTAAGGCTGATTAAATTAAAAATTTACCCACCAACAAATTTGTAGCTACAATAAGCAATTAATTGATGTAAATATTTAAAATTTTTATAGAAAACTTTTTGGTCTTGTAAATGATGTTGATATTGTTGTTGTTATTGCTTTTGCCGTTGTTGTCTCTTAATTTAACTTAGAAGAGCACACAAAAAACAAAAAAGTGCAAGCATAATTGAAATAATTTGATTTCAGTTTGTTGACAAATCATGATTTAAAAAAAGAATATCTGGAATATGGCCAAAAAGAAAAAAACAATTAAGAAAACATACAAATCAAGATAAAATAGAAAATAATAATAACAAGAATAATCATTCACAATAGAAATGAAAAGTTGCAATTATTTATACCCCTACACACCATTTGAAAGTAAAAACAAAATGATTGTGAGCCGTGACATAAAAATTGTGTTGACTGTTTAAGTAGCTTGGCTTGATTTCATTTAAGCCTACTTCTCTATCCATCTGTACATATATAATGCTTGTGACAATTTCTTAAAAACATCTTGGATATAAATATAGACGAGCCGTAAAGAAAGTCTTTTGGAAAATTAGAACTGATGCCACTTTTTAAAATATTAAAGAGATTGACTAATTTTTGCTTGTTTCCTTTTAGTTGAAAGTTTTCGGACTCTGCGAGTGTATGGAATCGTCTATTTTTAAAAATTTTGAAAATTTTATTAAACTTTCTTGCTTAAAGATTACCTTAAATTTAATGGTGTAGAGTTCTTAACGGTCACTTTTGATAGACTTTTCAATTTTTCTTTTATATATTTTTTATATAGAAAGCAGCATCGCATAAAAATTATAAACTAAAAATGTGAATGTGAATTAGAATGGAAAACGGGGACTAAATATTTTGTACAATTATCTTTAAAAAAATTATCTAAATATATATCTAATATATATATATATATATATGTGTGTGTGTGTGTGTGTGTGTATGTATAACAAGTTATTATTTATGACACAAACTCTTCTCTTTTCAGTCATGCATGATAAAATATAAGAAAAATTTTAGAGCGATCAAAATTTGTGAGTGTTTTTTTAGATCATTTTGTTGCATAAGTATTTCTATTTGTTTTGGTTTAGTTTTTCATATATAAACATGTAGAAAAAATATATTTTATGGTTAAATATGTAACAATTTGATATTTGATAGTAATTTTATTTTCCAATAATATATTTGAAAATCTTTTCATGAAATCTTACAAAAGTTACCATTACATTTTATTTCATCTATCGCTATAAATTTTTTTTTTTTTTTGGAGATTTCTTATACAAGTTGAAAACTTTAAAAAAGTGCTATTATGGTTATTTTTCTATATTTTCACTTGAAATCTTCTTTAGTGTACAATGCTAATAAAAACTAAAATTACTAAAAATGCATTTGAATTTGACACGTTCTGTCAAATGTATCATTAAAAAATTTTTTTTGCTGCTGTTACATGAAAAGAAAAATTTAATGGGTTTTATGTTTTGATGTGTCACGCTACTTTCAATGACTGGTTTACTTAGTGAGATATTTCAGTGGCTTTTTTGTTCAAATTTTTCTGGCATCAATTTTAGGCATTATTGATTATCGATGTTTAGATAATTTAAAGCATAATTTAATTTTTTTTTTTTAGATTAATTATATGCATTCTTTAATATTTTAGGCTAATCAAATTAGTTGCAATAATTAACTCAGGCATATTAATGGTGTTTTATAAAAATTTTGTTCAACCAATCGCTTATATTTAGAAAGGCATATCTGTGGGTTTATTTATTTAAAAAATTGAATCTTGCTTAGCTAATTTTGAGGTTTGATTTGTATCAAAAGTAATCAATACTTTCATGTAAATACTAATCACTTAAATTATACGGTATTCAAAAAGTGTTGCAATTCTGGGATTATGTGTAAACAAAGCAACAATAAAAGAGATAAAAAGAAGAAGAAAAACGATATAAAAAAAAGCATAAGAACGTTATATTAGTAAATGCTTTATTTTACCTTTTATAATGCACGTTTATATAAAAATGATTGTAAAGAAGTCTATAGAGATTTTAGCACGTTCTGCTTTAAAGGCACATTTATACCATGCTCTATGATGATTTTATAACAAAAGAATAAAAAGACTAAAATATGAAATGAAAGGACAGACAGACATACAGGCAGACAGAATCAATACGCATGAAGGTTTTTCATCAACAACATTTAATAGACAACATGAACGCTGACTATCATATATAGTAATAACAAAATGTAATTATCGTAATTATCTTGAGCAAGATGAGGCAGCAAATATATAAATAAACATAAAGTTGCAAGGGTAAAGGAACGTTAGGAAAGTAAGGAAGGTAGAAAAATAAAATGTATACGCAGAAATACAACCATTAAATTATCAAACAACTGGTATAATAATGATGACTTTGATGATTATTATAATGACAACTGTTGATGATGATAATTATAGAAATAATGATAATAATGGTCATGTTGTTTGTTGTCTGCTGTCTGTGATGTTTGATGCGAAATTAAATTATGTACAAGTTATTATGCTAAAAAAAACCAAAAAAATAAAATAAAATAAAATTAAATTTAACTCTAAAAAAGGATTGTGTAAAGTTTTATTTTTTTTTTTTTTGTTTTGTACTGATTTCTTATAGTGACCTTGGCATAATTGCCATTGTTGCCAGGGCAACATTTATATACAATAATAAATTAAACAAATCAAAATAAAAAAAAACTGAAAACCAGAAACTATAGAATGAATTTTATCATAAACTACTGTGAACACAAATACAACAGCGGCAACAACTACTGAGCTTTTGTTAATAAGTTTGTATAACAAGCTAAATAATATTTAAAAAAAAAATAAAGCAACAAATAAACAAATAAATAGGTAAACAGAAAAGAAGTAAAGTTGATAAGTTGCTCAAGCCTCTTTGGTAGGGAAGAATTGATTGAAATGTAAAGTTGTACAATAAAGAAATTTAAGTAGGCAGTATCGTAATTTTTGTTGAATTTTTTTCCTCTTTACTTATATAACCATTTGTTTTTGATTTTCAGTTAAAGGCTATTTTACTCTTTAATAACTAATTTTAGTAGATTTGCAAGTTATAGCTTGATACAATAAACTTCTTTTGCTTATATTTTCTTTTCTTTTTTACTTGTTTCTAGATTATGCAACAGCTTTTTTTTTTATTGTTGAATCTCATACTTTATAATGATATTTATATAGATCACTTAAAAAAAAATTTATTAAAATAGTTTGTGAAAGAAATCTAAATGATTGGATCAGTTGCTTTTCTTCATTGATTTGTCTTTATGTTTATTATGGCAATGAAGGAAATTTTGTGTGATTTAATTGGAATCTAAACATTTTTATAGCTTCGCTTTATTCCATTCTGTAGAAAAATAAATAGTATTGGTTTGGCAAGGAAAGTGATTTGTCAATATGTTGATATTGACAAATCATTTACTTTTGTTAAATTCAAATATGTTCAAAACATTTTTTCATTTAAGTGCAATTTACTACATAAAAATTTTAATTTTTAATTTTAATGAAATTACATTTTTAACTAAAATACTTTCAATTTCTATTGTTTCTTCAAAAACTGTACTCACTTAGTTAACAATCCAATAATATTAAAGTAAAAATTTCATTAAGTGTAAATGGGAAAATAAATATAAGGAAAGTAAGAAGTAAGAAACAGAAATAAAAATTAAACCAATTATTTGCCTTGAAGCAACAACAATAATAATAACAATAACAAAAAACCTATTGCGATATATCTTTCAACTTCCTCCTCCTCTTCTTCTTCTTCTTCTTCTTCTTCTTTCACTTTTTCTTTTTCTTTCTCTTACCACCATTCCATGGTCCTTTTGTTTTTTCATTCATATATAAATCAATGCACTGTAAAATGCTCTGTTAGTGTACGGTAGTAGAATAGAACAGAGCAGACAATTTAGAGCCGGTGGCCAACAATTAGTTGTCAATGCCAATTGCACTGAACGAAATGAAAAAATTTAAAAAAAGTTTAATAAAACAAAGAGAAAGAATAGGGCGGGAGGGGGGAGGGCAAAAGCGAGCATATAAAACATGCCTTAGCCACAGTTTGCTGTATAAGCATAAAATTACACGTTCATACGAAACGGATTTTTCTTCTTTTTTTTTTTCAATTACAGTACAAGCACTTTTTATAGTTTATATAATAAAGACAGATGATAATGATGGGTATTGTGAAGATATTGCGTTGATGATGGACACAAACATTTCCCTTTTTGCAACCTTTTTTTTTTTTTTTTGCCTTAAGTTTATTTCGTTGTAGAACAACATATGAACATAAATGAAATCAATGCTTTAGTTATCACTGGCTCTAGTGTACTGCCCTAGTACTTTAGTTCATAAATTACGCGAATAGTTGTATTTATGTATTGCTCAATACAAGAAAAAAGAACCAAAAGCAAAAATAAAACTCCAGTTTCCTGTTTGTTATACTCCAAGACAAATAAAGGAAAACCCAAGAAAAAAGCATTATTTTTCTTCTTGTTGTTATTTTATTAATATCAATATTTACGCTTTTCCTAGTTTTTTTTTTTCTTTTTTGGGCTGCTCAAATAGAAATTATGCCCAGTAGCTGAAATTATTATGATGACAATTTATCTTAAATCTATTGAGGCAACTGTCTGGCAGGAATTTTGCTATGAAGTGTAATGTAATGCGCTTCTCCCACATGGAGAGGAGTGTGAACAACAATAGAATATGAAATTATTATAATTAAAATAACAATAAATTAAAGAGGGAAGAAAGGCAAAAACAAAATAAAAAAATTTTAATATTTTAAGAGTCTGAATCACATAGAGAACTTAACTTAATTTGTTAATTTATTAATATTTTGTGTGCTTACAAATAAGGCAAATGGAATTGTCAAATAAAATGAAAATAAATGAAGCAAAATAGCGTATAGAACATTCCTTTGTAGATAAAAAAAAAAAAATTTTGTTTTAATTATGAATTTATGATTTTATTGAGCTACTTATTTAGATTTCACTGAATTAAGCATTATTTGAAATTGAAAATCTTAATTATTAATATAAATTGTGGTCAATGAGTACAAAATTTTACAAAATTATTAAAATAACTAAGCCTTATGTATGTTTTACTTTTAGAGGTTGGAAAATTTGGCACTAACAATTTAAAATTGAGTCCCTAACTTTGATTGGTGAATATTCAATATAATTTTCTATTTCTTCATATATTCGTTCAGTTTTTATTTAACTAGGGCAACGATATCGTTATATGTAATGAAGTTATCTTTATTTCTGCTTTTATTTTGCACCTTAAGCTACTTTAATTTCATAAGCGTCTTAATTTTTTTGTTATTAAATAATGAATGACACAATTAATTATATAAATAACTTAATGGATTAAACCATATAAAAATTTTATATGCATATATTATCCTTTACTATTATCATTATTATTATCTATGAAAATATAAATTTTTCTATCAATAAATTTCCTTTTAATAAAGAAATAATAAAAGGCCAGGGACAATGTGAAAAGGAAAGTAGGTAGCCATAAAATTTATATTAAATATAAAACAAAAAGGCAACCACATCGATTTATTATTGTAGATACTAAAACTTTTTGTATTTCACCGGAATTATTACTGATGATGGCATAAGCAAAACAAAAAAAAGAAAAGTAATATAAGCAAAGCAATCTACACCTACATTTTTTCCATTAAGCATTTTCTCTGTAAAAAATAAATTGTCAACATAAACAAAAATGTAAATGTTGTTCAACAGAATTGTTCAATAGACTTTACAGGCAGAAACTTTCATTAACATGCAATGCTTAAAGTTATTTTAGTAAAATCATATAGAAAGGAAATATTTAGAATAAATTAAATTTAATACCAAAGGAAGGCAAACATTACATACAAACATATTAACATTATGTTTTTCAAAGTCCTTGAAATGTATTAAAAGTTTAAAGTGGAATGTTAAGCTTCAGAAATTTGAAAAACAATTAAAAAAAAAGTGTGTCATATAACTTTTAAGTTAAACATTAAAGATAACATTGAATTTCAATAATTGTAATTTATGATTTTAGCATAAGCTTCAAATTTCAAGAATAATAATTTGGAATCTATGTATGTAATCTGAAATGTATTAGAAAACAAAATATGATTCTTTATGACTTTCATAACGTATTTAAATTTAAAACTTTAAAATCATTTTACTTATTATACTAAACTTTTTTTAGTTATATATTTTTATATTACAAAAAAAAAATTTTAATATTTTAGCATTATTATCACACGAAATATGAAATAATGTTGGCGGCAGCATGTTAAAAATACCACAAATTTCGCACTGTTTTTCTTTTGTGAATGCCGATCTTCCTTTTTTTTTTTTTTAAAATTTATGCTGGATGGTAAATTGTTTTCAACTTTATTGAATTGGCTTTAAAAATAAATATTCATGTATTAAATTCGAAATAAATAGATTTATAAGTATTTTGTTTGTTTGTTTGTTGCTTCATTCTTAAATTATTATATGAGGTCACATCGGCAATTTATTATTAATAAACATGTGACACGAAAATGCTGCTGAATGTTAGTTTTTTTCTTGGTTATTTAGACAATTTGCTATTTAGTTTTTTTTTTTTTTTTTTTGGTTTCTTTCCTTGGTTTTCGTTTTGTATTTGCTGGTAAGAGTCTGAGCATATATTTGGATTAAAAAGTATAGAAGATATAAACTAACAGCTGGAGGTGTTGTAAATTTTTAGTTTTTCTTTTTTTTTTTTTTTGTAGATTTTCGTGTTGTTTGGTTTATGCTATTTTTATAAAGCTTAATCAATATCGCTTAACAACGCTTCAACGTTTTTGAACTTTACCCACTTTTATGTATGTATTGAGTACGCTTTACTATAGATACAACTTTTTTTTTGGGATCTTATAATGCGCAACAATTTTTACAATTTTTATACAGTGCACGAATTTTAGATACCATAAATTCTACGAATGCCTTAAGATGGATCCAATGTAAGGCAGGCCTTAATTTTAAGATACTTTAATAAAATTCTTCATGTGATACATTCAAGAATAAATCTTTTTGAAAGTGAAAGAAATAGTAATCGAAATAGGAAATGTTAACGATTACTTTCCATAAAAGTCTAACAATTTGGAAAGCTTTTTCTGTAAAAATCTGTACAGGTTAGCATTTTGACAAAATCTGTGGATTTCTGTGGAGTTTTTAGTAGTCTGTCTCGATAGATCGTTTTATTTTTTTTTTGGTACTTATGTGAATAAGATTTTCAAAAATAAAGAAGGAGAGAAAATTTAACTTCACTTGTCTTTGCCATTTATGCTTTAATAATAATTCTATAACAGACATTCATTTTGTTGTAGTTTTTTTTTTATATATATATTAAATTGCAGCTTACAAAGTAAGCTTTAATGCTTTTTATCAATGAAAACCTATAAAAATTTATTATACATATTTTTTTTTAAATTTTGTTTATTTTGCTATATTTATGCTTATTATTTAATGTTTGAATGCTACAGAATTTTAATGTTTTATTAAAATTTTAATAAAAAGAAGTCTCCTTTTTTTTTCATAAAACAATAAATATGCATAAACACATGCTCAATGTATATACAAATAAATAAGAAAGCAGTATAAATTTTTATTTTCTCCATTTAAGGCCATTGGGCAATTAAAGTGAACCTTATTTAGGTATAGACAAAGGCATCATTTTAAAGGGCAATAAATGCATAATTTCATGACATTTAAATTGAAAAGAAGAATTTTGCAATATAATTGTAAAAAATATCTTCTACGGCTAAGAAAAGATCGTATTTTTTTTTTTTTTACCAAAACATTTAACTCTAAGTTTCAACAATATTTTTTTTTGTAGGCTGCCTTACTCCTCAATTAAAGTTTCTTTTTCATATTTTTCAGATATATAAAACTATTTATAATTATTTTCATTATACTTAAACTAATGGCCATCATTTAATGTATAAAATTATTTGTTTAAATATTTGGAAGTTTTTTATTTTGGCATTTTATTTGTTACAAGCGCAATTATATAAAGCACAAATTTTATAAAAATTTATAATAAATTTTCTGTTCATTGTAGTTGCATAAATAAAAGTGGTCAAAACAATTTCCCTAACTTTAATTTTTCTGTTAAATTGTGAACATTGCTATTATTTGTAATGCTGTTATTGTTGTTGTTACTTTACAAAAAAACAAAACCAAACCTTGAATTAGTTTGTTTCTTGTTTTTTAGTATCATAAGCGATGGCTAAGTAGGCGGCACAAATTAAAAATGTGTAAAATTTTTTTGAAAAAATTAAATAAGAAAAAATAAAAAAATATTTTGCTTATTATAAACAAAATATTCGCTAAACCCAAGACGTGCAGCTTACTTGATCAAATTTGCAATATAATTTCTTCTTTAATTACTGAAAAAAAAAGACCAATATTTCAAGTCATATATTATTTCATAATCTGCCAATTTTCAAATAGCAAAGTTAATTGTTATAACCAGAAGTATACTAATAAAACCGTTACTTTGTAGGACTTCTAATAAATGTTTTTAGATATTCTTAAGGTTATGACAGAAAGTGTATACCTCGATGATGATATTTGCAAAAATAATGTTGCACTAACTAAAAACATAACCTGAAATAACTTAATGATAATGTTAACTATAAATGCATAAGCAAAAGAACAAAAAAAAAAACAAAAAAATGCAATTTTTTTTTTTTTTGTTACATAGAAATAATCAAAAGGTGTGCCTATACTTAAAGATTTAAAGCGTTATGTCAAATTGAAACAACACACTTTAATTGAATGTATGTTCAATGTAAAAGATAAACATGGAAAATTGAGTTATTAAAAATGTAAATGTAAGTCTTTTTTTTTTTTTTTGTAAATTTGGAACTACATTATAATGGACGTACCGACATGTTTATGTTTCATAGAATGGACATATAGACATGTCTATATTAATGCATAATGGACAGACATTTTTATGTTTTATCTAAAATGAAGTGAACGTATAGACATATAATTTTATAGTATGTTTAATTTTGTAGAAACGCTATCGTTATGTTAAGTATATCAATACTTTTGTATACAAAGTATTCAGGGAAATATGTAAACAACATAATGAAATACTAAATAAATAATCAATAAACAAAAATAATAATAATACTTGACTTATCAACATTGTACATACAATTAAACTTAACCCAATTAAATTCTATTAAATAAGTTTGTGCTTGCTTTTTATGATGAAGTAAAGATAAAAAAACAAACTTTCATACACAACGAAAATGTCATAAAAACATAAAAAATAATATTAACTGATAACAATATGAAAAAAAAAATGTATAATAAACGATTTTATAGAACGATACCATTTGCTAAAGTATATAAGCCAGAAAGAGCAAGGGATAGAGGGAGCTAAAAGTACATGAAATCAAATAAAAAATGTTCAATGTCGACAAAGTCGACATTGAAGTACATTACACTTTTTAAACTGATAAAAATAAAATATCATAAAGTTAAGGTTACAAAATTATGAACGATCTATTATCACTCTGTGACGTTTTATGTTTTGCTGTTTTTGCCTAAAGTTAGCCTATAAAAATCTAGTATATGGATTTCATGTTAAATGATGGAAAAACAAGAAAAAAATTTTTGTTTTGTGTTTGTTATTTTATGCATTTCAAAGCAATTTCATGAAATACCAGCATTTTTATTGTAATAATATCTAGAGAAATTTAAAAAGACAAAGAGAACTGAGAAAAAAATTAAATGTAATTTAATGTCTTCTCTAATTAAGCGATAAAATATGAGAGCATAGAGAGTAATAGAAAAATGCATGAAAAAATGAAAAGTACTTTTATAAAATGAAACTAAAGTATTAAGTAATTTAATTAATACAAACGTATAATAAGCATGTAACGGTTAATATTAAACTTTATATTTTATCAGATAACACTTGAACATTAGAATTTTATGATAATATTCTTAGAAATAATGTGAGAGAAAAAATATACTCTTTTTTTTTTTATTGTACTACTTGTTATACATCATTTACACGTAGCATTGGGAAAATTTTTATTTCAACTTAAACTTGGAAATGTTTATAAATTCATGAGAAATGCAGATAATAAACCTACATAAGAAACATACAAGAAACGATACTTGGCTAAGAAAAACGCAAAAAAAAAACTTTACTTAAAATGAGTTTTTATGCAAAAAGTTCTTTCTTCACTTTTGTCAGATGGTCTTATCTATTTTATATAATTACAAAAGGACTCTATGCGATTTGTTTCTATGTAACTTTTATGATAATTTTTATCACCTTGGAAAATAGAAGAATTTTAAGAAATAAGCAATAATTTGGAATAATTTTGAAATATCTTAATCCATGCTAGATTTTTTATATAACACTAAAGTCTTACTTTATGAATTGCCTAATAAAAGATTGACTGATTGTCTTTTAATATGATTAGTTTCAATTAATGCCATTTAATTGAATTCTGATGATCTAATAAAAATTTAATTCTTAATATTTGACTAAGGCAGATTAAGCAATTTTTTTGTTTGGTTTGGTTGCTTTTTATTTTTATTTTAAACTGTTATACATTTCAATATTATTAATGGTTAGCGAAATTTTTCTATAATTTTTATCTAAAGCCATCAATAATTGATTGCTGTTTTATTAATTCATTTTCCATTTATATCTAACTGTCGTTTACTGCGCAGTCCATATGCTTCAAATTATGTTTAATTAATTTCATTTTTCAATTAATTATTATAACTGTTAAGAAATTATAATATTTATGTAAATAATATCATGTACCATAAAGTTCAGTAAACTTTTGGTTTAACAAACGTTTTATTTTTATTTTTTCTTAATTTCCGCATTAAGCACACTGGATTGATGAGTTATACATTCTGCAATTTCCTAAAATACATACGCATCATTGCTAATGATTTTACAATCATCACATTTGTGTTTATTAACTGTAAATCAATAGATCTATGAACTTTGCTCAAAAAAAATTTCAATGGTACTAAAAATTATTATCATCCATTCAAACTTTACATACTTATTGTTAAAGATGTTTATTGGTCACGTTTCTTGAATGCCTAAAGCATAATATTTTGAAAAAAAAATTTTAACAGTGCAATAGCAACAACAATAATATAATAAATGAAATTTATGAAAGATGGAGACATTTTATATGTATGTCAGTTTACACAAATGCAATGTGTTTGAAAAATTACAAATAAACATTTTAAAAATAGAAGAAAGGCACAAAATAAATATAAAAAAAAAAAAAAGAAAGAAAGCAAAACAACAGTAAAAGAGTAAATTAGAAAAAAAATATATAATAATAATTTATTATAGAAGACTTAGATCAGGCCAAATTCTTATATATATTTGACGCCATATCAAGGTGGGATTTTTTAGTATTTTATAATAAAAAATTTTGAATGTAGAAATTTTAAACAATTTCATTTCATACTTTTTCCTATAAAAAAATGAAATGAAATTGAAATAAAATAAAATTGTAACTTGTACTTATTACAATTTTATTTTCTTACATTTTCCATATGTCGTGGCCTCATGTATCAAAATTTTAAAGTATCTTTCCTTCAAAAAATCAACATACATACCGGTTTAAAATCTTCTAGGAAATAATTAGTTTTCTTGGAATAATTAGTCTTTTTGGAAATAATTAGTTGTTAATTAGACAATATGATGTTTAAAATTCATGGTAAGTCAAGTAGTGTAGAGTATGTGCACCAAAAAATTTTGACAATGACAGAATTTAATATAAACTATTTCATAGTCAACATCCTTATTGTTTACATAGTAATCATTCTGAAGCATGAATACAATGAATATTGTATTACATTTTGTGATATGATCTAATCTGAATTAATATGGCACCATATGTGATTCTTATGCTAAAATAAAAAAAAAATTCTAATGAAATGTGATATAAAGTATGCCCGCGTGGATTCTTATTTGTATACAATACAAAATGAAATTTACATATGTTAAAAATAAATTGTTCAAATAAATCGTTAAAATTAATTGGAAAATATAAGATGAAATTCATGCTAATTTATTTTTTCATTTTGAAAATAATTTAGAATAATTTGAAATGAATATTTATGAAGAGATTTGGGAAAATTCTGATACATAATTACATAGCAAGACAGGCTTCTTCCAAAATTTCAGGTGATTTTATGTAAAAGTTTTTGAGTTGGGCTTTTTTGAATATTGAACAATATTTTTAATGTCATATGACTTAAATAAATAGAAATATGTAAAATAATACTCATGAATATGAATACGTTACTCAATGTAATGGATAAGCTAAATTTTATACGTAAATAATAATTTTATTTTGTTGTTTTATAAAGACAAAAATAATGAACATGTAAAAAAAAATTTATTAAGAGAAATTTCAACAAAAAAAAAATTTAATTGCATCCTTAAGTCATCTCAAATCAAATGTACATAAGTCTTGTCTTGTACATATTTGCATATACAAATATTCCAAAGCATATATACATATGTAAATGCTTGAGTAAGAAGAAGCATATGTTTATAGTATGCATTTTACAAAAACTATATTAATAAATAAATAAATAAATAAATAAACGCTATCTTTATATTTTAGTCATTAGAAATGTTGTTGCTATTGTTGTAACTAACCAATGGAAGGCGCTAATGTTCTTTTAAGAGTGGTGTCCGCCTCTTGTGTTTGTTTATATATGACTTATATTAGCTTGTTTCATTTTTATTTTAACGTTTTTTTTCTCTTTTTTTTTTTTCTTTTTTGTTGAACTTGTTAAATTAAATTGCAGCGGCTGCTTGTGCATGCATAAATTGTCTGTAAATGTATGCATTTTGTTGTTGCTATTATTATTATTATTATTTTTATTGTAACTTAATATATAATAATTGGAGACATTTGTATCGTGCTTAGTTGTCATCACATTTAACAAGAAGAGGAAGTAGAACTTGTCATGGTAAAAGTAGTAAGATTGATCGCAAAAGGGGAAGAAAAATAATAAAGAAAGATTTTCGCTATTAATTATAAAGTTGTCATATTCATTGATAAGATATATAAAGTGTAAAAGAGTTGGAGTTAATGTAAATAAATAATATAAAATGAGATAGTATGATAATATGATGTACGTCCCCTTTTTGATGAAATCTACATTTTCAATTTCATAAAATATCTTGACAACATTGTTAATAGACTTACAAGCGCATATTTAAACTTTTATTTAACTTTTTAAAACCTTTTAAAAGTAAAATTACAGTCGGTTGATGCCAACCGACTTAAGCTATATGATCTTAGATCAACAACAAAATATAACAATTTTTACAATTTCCGATTGTTATTGGATGGTTCGTTACAAGAGAGATTTTATGTGGGTAATGGTAAATGTTAAGTGTGGAACAAAAATTTTCAAAAAACCGATGTAAAAAAATATCGGTTAATAACCTTAAGGGCATTGTTTATACGTACCTTAGGAGAAAGAAAATTTTCGTAACTTTCTAGCAATTGTTAACTTAGATATAAAAGTTTATATAGATTCTATGTCTATTCTGACATACTTTTAAATAAGAAGTGAAAAGGAATATAAAGGAATGTGAGTGCAGTAAATGCTTTACAGAAAAAAAAAAAAATAAAATTTAATTTTATAAAATGTCCTAAGGGGACAAATTATTATGTTTACATACATTCAGAATTTAGGGATAAATTATGTTTGACGAATTGATTGCTGATGGCTTCACATAAGTGACATTGTTGTGAATGCATAAATGTGTGGTCAGATTTGATATACAAATTGAAATAAAATTAAGCTCAATTTAATTTTCTAGTAAATAAAAAATAGAAGATGCTTAATATCAAAAACCAAAAATCAATTTCAAAATTTTAATATCCTTGAAGAAAAATACTATGTTTTTCGCATTTTCTTTTTCTCTTCTTTTTTTTCTTTAGGGCCTTTGCTGTGCCAAAATCATAATAATTGAATTTTGGCCATTTCTTTTATTTGATTTTAATTACATTCGATTTGTACTTTTGTCAAATAATTTGACTTAGGTTATACGTTATGTTAAGCCAAAGGAAATATTTTTATTTTATGCATAAATTATTTAAAAATGAGTGAACAAGATTTTTGATCTTTTATAACTGACATTTAAATGAAACAAAGAAAAGGGCCAACCCAAAGAAAAAAAAAGTAGTAATGACCAAGTGCCACAAACACAGATAAATTTTAATTAGTGTAGCCTAATAAAATGCCCATATCAATTTATTATAGAAATATTATTTACATGTGTAATCTTAAAGTCATAAAATAACGTCCACATCAAATGCCACTAAGTACGAAAATGCTAAATCATTTTAGATTAGATCAATTAGAATAGTAAATGCAAAATAAAGTAATCATGTGTGAAAATTTTGATATAAAACATGACATAAACTTTAATCTTAAACCTTGATTAAAATTTAGTATTGCAAAAATCCTCTTAACTTAACAGCAAAAGCGGTTTGAAGGGGAAAACATTTTGCGTAACAATTAGTTTCAATTAATTTGCTTGGAGTTAAAAAAAGAAGCCAATATTTTATTTTTACTAAAAAAAAAATTACAAAAATTTTCTCAACTTTAGTAAGGTCATTGGAGAATATTAATATTCATTACGCTCTAAGCTTAAAAGTTTCTAAAAATTTTTTTAAGGAAAAATTTTCAAAAACTATCTAAATGAATTATGCTTGCTTTTCTTTCAAAATACGTTCAAAATACTTAAACAAAAAAAAAAAACACATGAAGAAAACTTTTTAAAATCTTTATAAGAATTTGTATTTTACAAAATAATTGTAAATGGAACGGTAATTGCAGTTTGTTAAATTATTTAAATCGTTAATGGCCTTTAAGATTTATGTTTTAACAAAATAAATTTTCTGTCAAAGGCATAAATTTGAAATTTGAATTTCATATAAAAATTTAAAGGTACAACATTTAAAGCACAATAAAATAAGAATCTTAAGATTATTGTTGAAAATTAAAAAATTTTTTTTATATTTTAATTTAATTAAGTTAATGAAAATTGCGTTTATAATTATGGCCATTAAAAATGATATATTTAAGCATTATGATCTGCATTTCTGTAAAATGATTGTTTTAGACTTTTAATTTTTCTTTTTTGACATACCTTTTCTTTTTGGCATATTTTCTAGAAAATTAATGATTTATAAAGATGGCAACCATTAACGTAAACTAACAATGTATAACTTACATTTACACTGAATGAGTCGGCTAGAAACTTTTTTTATATTATTGTTGTATTGTAGATAAGATATCAGCTATCTAGTGTGGCTTTTTTCCTTTTAGACAACTATTATAAATGAGTTGCCAAAATAGTTTATACACTTTTTAGAAAAGGTTTGCTTCAAACAAGTGAGAAACCTCTTACAAAGCACTTTAAATAAATGAGTTATTACATTTAAATATGGCCAAAGGTATTCGTTTGTTCCAGAAGTCTGAAAATATAAAAAAAAAAAACTTTTAAACTAATTTTTCTTCTATTTACATTATCTTTCGTAATATGTAACTGGCTTCGTAATCTTTTGCAAAATAAAATAAAATTGTCAAGTATCATTCAAATTATTAAAGAAGTGATTTTCGTATTATTTCCTGATTAGAAATGTGTTATATGCAATGCGACTCCATATAAAGCTTATGATGTACTAATTAATATGTTAAAAAATCTTTTAATTCGATATTAAAGTAATTTTACTTGGAGAAGTACCTTAAAAAATAAAATTAACTAGAAAATCCTTTTTATACGTTAAGGATTTAATATTTAATATCTTTTGGCTTCTTGTGCAAATTCAATAGTTGTTTTTTTTTTTTTTTTAAATATTCTCATGGCTGTATGTATTTTTCATTTATTTTATTTCGAGTCTTATTCTGCTTCCTTTTATTTAATTTGTTTGCAAAGAGAGCATATCGCAGAACATAAATGGCATACGAAATAAATTTCAATTTAATGGGATTTTTTTTCCGAATCGATATAAGCACATAACTAAAAAAGAAGTAAATACGTATAAGCATAGAAAAACATATGCTTTTTAAAAAAAATGGTTGAAATCCTAAATGCTTTTATTATAAAATTAAAGAGAACATGCACATCACATCATCACATTTTTAGTTATTTTATATAAATAAAAAAAGTTTTCTTTTTCAAACTAACTAAGCAAATAATTGCTAGATGTTTGCTATACGAAATTATTTAACTCGATTTTTCTAAATATTACAAAAAATTTTAAATTACAAAGACTTTTAAATGCCTAAGCAAGGGAGAGTATTTTGGAAATGAGCAACTATGTTAAACGTACTTGATAATGATTTTCTGTTATAAATTATAAATTAAAATTAAATTATAAATTAAATTAAAAAATTAAATTAAATTAAAAAATAAATTTAAATTAAATTAAATTATAAATTAAAAAATTATAATCTTTTTATGAAAGTTTATAAATTAAAAAAAAATAAAACGCCATTCGTCTAATAGTTTCTCTTGTACATAAGCTACGCAGAAATCTTTTAGTGAGCCATTTTATTTTAAAGGAATATTTAAGAATTTAACCATTTTGTGTAAGCATTGTTGTTTTTTTTTTTTTTTTTGATATCATTTTAAGTCAGAGAGTAAGAGAGTTGACCTTCTCTCTTTTATTTGATTTGAAAGAGTAAAGATTTTTAAATAGGAATTTTTATGTATATTTAGAAAGCAATGTGTTTGAACGATGTTTCGAGTAAACGTAAAACATTTAAAAAAATTCATAGAAATAACTGTAAAAATTTAATAAGATTTTAAGGCTTTAAGTAACTATATTATTGGTATACTTTTGTTTTTGTATGATAGCTATAAGTAGATTATAAATAAATACGTTTAGTTTACGAGGCATAGTTAAAATAATAACAAATCATTTAATTTAAATGTACAAACAAATCGTATTTCTTTCTTCGCCTTTTCTATTGTGAATAGACATCTTTAAAAAAAGGTGAAGAAAAAAGAAATAAAACAACAAACCAATCATAAGCGGAAAAATGTAATAAAAGTATTTTCTTTAGAAGGCCAGAGCCCATACAGAACAAGAAAACTCTTTAACCATTTTTCTCATGTGAAACACAATAAGGCTAAGTTTTACATCATATAAAGAATGTTCAACTTTTTATTCGAGTCATTTTTAGATTAACAAAAAAAAAAAAAAAAAAAAAGAAAAGGCTACTCAATAAGAAGCATTGGATCAGTATTTCATTTTCAGTTTTTGTTTTCTTCTTTTGGAAAGAAATCTTTGCCAGTTTGCCACTAATCTATGAGAAAATTTTTAAATGCATATACGAATGACTTTCCTATTTGATTTGAAATGATTTAATAAGCAGATACAGCTGCCAGTATGTAGCAGCTACTTACAATATCAATATTTTTTTTGTTAAATATTTTATCACTTGAATTTTATCTTCTAATAATATTCCAATATATTTATTTTATTACATTTTGAATTAGGTATTAAATTCTTAAAGATATGTAACTGTTAGTTGGTACAGTGTTTATTATAAATTTTATATGTACTTCTATGGATTTTTATGAACCACCAGCATCAGTTTTATAATTAACATATTTTTCTTTTTTTCTTTTTTTGTAATAAAAATTTTATGTTTAATTCCATAATTCCATGTACATTGACATTGGCCATTTAGTGTTTATAAAATGAATTATTATTTGCTTTCGGTGCGAGCTTATCGCATTCGCTTTTTTCCATATTCTACAATTAAATTCATTTAAATTACACGATTTCATGTACAGAGTTAATAAATAAGTAAATATTAATATCGAATTGAGCCGTCATAATGTCTATTCTTATACAATCTAAAATTAGCAACTATAAATATAGCGTGATCAAATGTGTTCAAAATTTGGATCATTGGATAAAGTTATAATGATAATGATAATGCAATAAATCCAAATGAATTGAACTCAAAGCTTTTTCAGATAATTTTAATTGGTTAAGGCTAATTTGTAATTAGGCAATTATCCAATGGCTCTATTATACATGCCCGATATTTAACTGGCAAATCATAAGTAAAAAACTGCATTTAAATTAAATAAAAAAAAAGGAAACTTTGGTGTTTGGTATTTGGTGGCCGATTTAAATTTTATGTTAAATATTGTAAAAGTACATTCAAAATTTCCATATACCATTTGTTGCCTGTAGATAGACAAAGACTTGCAATTTCATTTAATTGATCATTAATTAGATACAAGCCGTTTAAAAACTGTATGTGGCATGTAACAAGAAAAAGAAAAAAATTATAAAGAGAGAAATTTGTGAATGGGAAGGGGAAAGTAATTAATGGCATTGATGGCTGCAACAATGGCAATTTGGTATTTTTAAGAAAATGATAGACATATTTAAGATGAACATACACAAATGCATTTATATAACTATATAATTTTCTAAATATTAGAAATTTAATAAAAAAAAAAAAAAAAAAAAAAAAAAAATAAATCCCCAAATTTATGTGCCATTTTAAATTCCATTCTATTAAATGGAATTTTTATAAAATTAAAAAAAAATATATTATTAGTTGAATTTTATAATTTAATATTTAGGAAATTTTGTCTTTAGTCTTCTTCAAGTAAATTTATTTTATTTAGTTTCAGTAGTAAAAAAAAAAAAGATATAAATGTCTTGATATGTGCTTGTACATTTATTTTGTCTTGTTATCTTAATATAAGCTTGTGCACATTTTGTCTGATTACTTAACTGCCTAGTTGCCTGGCTGCCTGGCTGCCTGGTTAGTTGGCCTTTTCCTCTTGCTTTGCCTGAATTCTTGCACGGCTGTGATAAATATTTAAATAATAATTATTTTTAAATATTTATTTTGTGTATGAATGTAAATAATAAACATTTTCTCCAAATGATTTCAATTTCTTTCTCCTTCACTTTACCACTTTGCATGTAGCATCATTTATTTGATTATCTTGCTTTGGTAAATATTAACATTAACATCAGAGAAAATGCAAGATGCACAAACATACGGACGGACGTTATAGAGGTTAATCAGATATCATTTAAAAAGGAAGTTATATACATCAACACATGCACCTGTGTACTTTATTTATTACCTGCAGATTAAATTATTTATTTTAACACTTTTTTTGACTTTCTTTTCTTTTTTGGTTTTGCTACTAATTGTATTTGTAGTCTTATGCTGCCAGTTAGTTTTCTTCTTTGTTTTTATGTTTTCTTGTGGTTGTGCTTAGGCAGGAAAAATATCATTAAGTAATTTATGAAGGTGTTAGACATTGCCATAAAAGAAAGCAAGCCTAGAAATATTATATACATAAAATTAGATATTTTTTCATAACCATTTGTACAAATTATTAAGCAATAATCGATTTTTACGATTGCTCATACACCTCTTTCAATTTCCTCTATCTTTGGCCTTTCTTTCTAAAGTACCAATATTCTTTTAAGATTAAATCTACTCTCTTCATATGTGTTACTGCCTATTTTTTTTTTTTTACTTTTGTTGTTTCAAATATTTTATACCCTACATTAGGAGTATTGGATGTGTTAAGACAAAATATACTTTTTTTGGGCATTGAATATATTTGTAAGATAAAATTATGATTGACTAAAATATTTTAGCTCACTATTTTATTTTGTCTTCTGTTTTGTATAAATTTTTGTTTTCTCATAAAATTTAATATAAAATCAATAATAATGAACTTACTACCATAAGTTTACACACACACACACACACACACACACACACACACACACACACACACACACACACACACACACACACACACACACACACACACACACACAAATGTTCAAGTAATGCAGTGGAATGTTTAGTTTATTGTTGAGCTTGTAAATTATTATTATTATGATTATTATGATTGTATAACGTTATCAGTTTAATTGTTTATAAATGGCGTCAAATGTCTAAAGCGTCCTAAGAAATTCTTTAGTTTTTCTGCTGCTTTTGCATTTATTTTATTTTATTTTATTTTACTTTTTTTTGTATATTAATTTTTTGTTTTTATTTTGTTTTTTATACTTATTTCAAATGTATGTACTGATAACTGTTATTTGCTACTTCAGATTATAAACATTAAAAACAAAAGGATTTGTTATTAAGCTTTTCATTTTAATAAGTCGTCGATTGACGTTTAGAATAAGTGAAAAAAATTTAAAGACATGTAAAACAAATAAATAAAAAGTAATTTAAGAAGTTGCCACTAAAAATGGAAAAAAATGCTTAATTCAATCATAAGAAAATTGAATTGAATCTGATCTATAATTTGCTTTTTTTAATAATCTTACAAATTCTTTAGCAAGACGAGTTTGCTTAAAATGTTGGTTCTTTTTAATTGTCCAAAAGGGCAAATATTTAAGCAAACTGCAGCATTTTTTTTTTTTTACTATCACCCAAAGAATCTGTAGTAATTTCCATTGTAAGATATAGATATAGAATTTCTCATAAAATAGCAGACTAATATGAAAATAAAATGTCCTTTTGCCTTTACGTACTTTTATTTTATTATACATAAAGTTTTACTGGAATACAGTGAAAAAGTAATAAAGATTTAATATTTGCATTTGTATAACATATAAAACTTATGTGAGCTTATAACACTAAATGGACATTAAAAAAGAAAAAAAAAATGTGAAAAAAAGGTAGATCATGATAATAAAAACTTTAATTCATTCAGCTGATGTTACATTTAAAATATGTAAAAGTGGTTCATAAGGCTAAGGCCATTAATTAAAATGGAATACTTCACTTAAAAAAAACCACACAAAAACTGAAACGATTATTTTCAAAGTGCCTTCTATGTACTTGTGTTTTTTTTTTTCACAAAGTACATTGCAAATGTTTTTGATTAATGTATATCATATATGATGGTGGTGGTGGTGGTGGATGGTGGTGGTGGGTGGTGGTGGGTGGTGTGCATGTACATATAATAAAGTATTACAAATTAAAATTTAAAAAATTTGCATTCCATATCATCGACATGCATTTACTTACGCATTTGGCTTTGTGCCATATTTGCCATATTTGCCATATTTAATTCAATAATTTCGTTTTTGAAATATATTTTGCTTTTATTGTGGACTATAAAATTTATAGATTTTAATTAAAGTAAAAATGAGAAAGCATGCATATAAAAGTATTTAATAAATATTATGAAAATTGGATTGTTAAGTGAAGAATTATTTGTAATTGTTAACGATATATTTTGAAAACAATTAAACTTTTTCGCCTCATACAAGTTCATAAGTATTTTCCCACTTTTTAATATTGATCATACAAAACTTTGCAGTGTATTAATTTTATTAAAAAGTTTGTAACAACCAGAAAGAAACGCCTTAGGCTCTAAAAAGCATATAACTAACAACATTAATCAATCTACACATTTCTATGGGCCTGTCTTTTGAAAAGATTCTTTTGTAGGTTAAAATTAAAGTATGACTTTCTTGCTTCCAGAAAGCATGGTAAAAATGCTTGGATTTTGGCTTATTCCTAGTAAATTATTTCACTGGCACAAGATCACAAGAAGCATTTAGCAAGATATGCTTAAAATTTAAAATAACCATTTAAATTACGGTGGTCCATTTAATGGCACATTTTAAGCTATAAATTTTGAAACAAATAATTCAAAATCATTTTGATTAATTATATCAAATTTCTTTACAAACACCAAAGTCCTTACTGTATGTAATTAAAACAACAAATATCTTCCCTAGGCTAATAATTGCGTAAATATTCAATAAATAAATAAATTACAATAATAGCAATAACAATAGTGATAACAATATACATAAATGTTGCAATTTGTTAAGCGTTACTTAAAGTGTTTAATAAATAAAAAAAAAAAAGTGGGAAAATGAAACTAAAAACCGACTAAAAATTAGTTATATAGCTTGTAATTGATATTCAAATGAAACCACATGTGAGAATTGATATTGTGCTTGAACTATTACAATAATAATTATGTAAATAAATTGGCACAAGGTTTTAAATATATACATTATCAACTAAAAAAGTGTAATAAAATTTTAAATGAAAGTATTCATTAAAATGTCAAAAGCAAATAAAAATTAAAATAAGAACAAAACTAATTAATTATTAAATGAATTAAAAATCATAAAATTTTTTTTAATTTATTACTTAATTCAATTAATTGCTAAAAAAATTTAATAACAAGCAATGTAATTAAAATTTACCCAAAATAATCTAAAGACACCGGTGAAATTAGATATTTTTGTTCTTCTTGCTAATTTTTGTACAATGAAATAAATTTTCCTTTCTTTTTTGTTTTTGGGTAGATTTTTTTTCTTTTTGAAAGAGATTTTACGATCTTAAAATAATAAAAGGTGATAAGTTCATTTTTTGCTAAGTTCAAGCATTACTAAGTAAAACAAAAAAAACATTTAGTTGATTAAAACGGCTTATCAGTATGAAAAAAATTTTTTGTTCATGTATTTTCTCAAAATCTTATATTTATATAATTTAAATAATTTTATAATAAGAAGTACAATAAGTTTATGGAATCTCTACTCCCTCCCTTCCACCCACCACGCAAAACCCAAGAAAAGTTACTTTAATTAATTTTGAAATTGTTTGGATAACTTGAAGTAAGAAAAATTCTCTACTGGAAACTTTTTTAACAATGTACCAAATAAAAAAAATTAGCATTTCAAAACGTGTTAAATAGAAATATTTTTAAAAAGGAAAAAAAAAACAAATGTGTAAAAACGAAATGAAATTATTTCAAGAGATTTTAAACATAGAAACAAGAGAACAGAATGTCGTAACATGCACTGAATTTGTTCATTTTGGTAGCGATGATATCATCATCATTATGCATAAAATAAATAAATATAATAAAAGAATTTAATGTGTTTACAAATTGATTAAAGTTGGCTATTAAGAGCCTTAAATATTAAATTCATTAAATTAATATTTAGAATTTGCAAAAAACAATGAAAAATTTTGAGGGAAAATTTTAAGAGCAAAGAAAAATCTCATTATTATCATAACTAAACTTTTCTTTCTTTAAATTATTTCTTTTTGCCAGAGTGTAGAGAAATTTTAGATTGTCCATTATCATAAAAAAGTAAGTGTTCGATAAAAAATGTAAAATATTAATAAATTTATATTAAAAATCTTTTGATAAATTTACAAATAACTTTGAAAATGCATCAGAAATAAAAGGTCAATAACTTTAAAAGAAAGTTAAGAAACAACTTGAGAAAGAAAAGAAATAACAAACAATAAGGGTTTTTATTGTCTTTCTTTTTTCGCTTTTTTTTTTTTTTACTCACTGATGTTAAAAGTAACCAAAAATGTTAATGAATGTATTGAGTTATGTAAAGTTAAGTTGAGGTAAAAGGAAATTTCATTAAAAATGTAGAAACCAGGAAAAAGCAGTAAAATAAAATGTTCATGCTTAATCATGAAATGTAAGCATACAACAACAAATACCAAAAATCCAAAAATGAAAAATCAATAGCCAGTCAGTAAATGCAGCAACATTTAAAAATATCAACAACAATAACAAAACCAAAATATTATACAAAAGGGAATTTTTGATAGAGGACCTTAGGGTTTGGTTAGCTAAGTTACCTTTTTACTTTTTTTTTTTTTTGAGTATTTAAACATACGCTTAATACTTTATAGGCAACAGGCATTTACAATTGCGATGATAAATGTATTTATAAATGCTTCATGTAGATATTTTTTATAATTTTTGGCCATAACCTTTTGCATCTTTTCCATTTTCATTTTGCATCTCTACACTGTTTGCTTAACAGAATAAATAGTATAAATTTGAATGAATATTTGTAATAATTACAAAATGTTTTGAGGTCTTAATTTGAAGCGGAGCATTTCTTCTCAAAAATATTACAGTGCTAATTAAAAATAATAACAAAAAAGGTAGCTACAGGCTTTTCAATTTCGTTCCGATTTAAGCATGCCTTGCCCTGTTGATTTGTTACTAAATTGAAGGTCTAATTTTGGAAAGACGAACAGAATTGAACATGAATGAATCACTTTGAAAAATTAGACCAAGCCTTGTTGGGCTTAATTTTCTTTAAGCATGCCTTGCCCTGTTGATTTGTTACTAAATTGAAGGTCTAATTTTGGAAAGACGAACAGAATTGAACATGAATGAATCACTTTGAAAAATTAGACCAAGCCTTGTTGGGCTTAATTTTCTTCTTCTTTACATAAATCAAAATAGTGTAGTGGATTTAATGAATAACCCGAATCTGCTTCCTGATGACATTTCTCACTTATCTCTTTTAGATTTGTTAGACTTAAAAAAATGTGTTAAAGTAAATCATTGTACAGATATTTACAATGTTTAGTATATTTTTGTTGTTTAGTTTAACACTTATTAACCACCTGGAGTTTCTTTAATTAGAAAACGTCTACAACAATTCTTTAGTTATTGTTATTATTTTTGCTGGTTTTTACTCTTTTTCTTCTATTTTTTTTATTATTATTATTGTTTACTATTATTTTACACTTGTTGTTGTACTGTTTTGATTTTACAAATACATTTAGTACGTTTTGTATTGTGTTGTCTGTCACATTGTTGCTATTGCTGTTGCATTACTATAGCAACAATTTATACAACAAGGTTGTATTTGTTTGTCTTTTTTTTTTTTGGTTTGTTTTCTTTTCTATTTTTCTTTTTTTTTTTTTAAAGCATATTTATTCAAGTGTCAAATTTCTCTGCGAGACTAAATTAATTGTTCATAAATAATCTGCGTACATAAAATCAAAGAAGACATGTTTTCTGACATTCTTCTCCAATTTTTCTAATAAAGATATTTGGCAAGAGATGTAAATAGAAATAGAAAGAGAAGACATAACATTTTTTCCGTTTTACCGTTTTTCATTTAGGTTTTTTTTTTCTTCTAGTGTTAATGTCTAGACCTTGTTAAATTTTTGGTTATATTGCAAAATTGTTTAAGCCAAGCCATATCAATGATGTTTATTAATATGGATACTTTTTATTGTAATTAGTTTATATTTATATATAAAATATATATATGAACATGTGAAGGTATTGGAAATGTTAAGAAAAATAACAAAAAAAAAATTGTTGCAATAATTGAAATTCTTGTTGTTTATGTCAAAGTCATATTTATTTATTGCAATTTCTCTATAAGTCATACTTTTTTTTTTTTAATAGTTAACAATAAATTCCCCTGCATTTTTTTTCCTTCTTTCTTTTCTGCATTTTGTTTTACACTGTTTGTATATTTCATGTATTACAATTTATTTATGGTATCGCATGTTTCATTCACGTTTATATTTATGTATTTGTTGCGTTTGTATAACAATTAGTTAAAATTTGAAGTGAAATTTTTTAATTAGATTTGAAAATGAAAAATCATAACTCAAATTATGAATTGATAATAATTTTTGTAAATGTAAATGTTTCAGTTGAGAAACATGCAATATATTTTTCATAAATCATTTCATATATTTTTATTTTATGTATTTAATTAAAATTGTACTAAAATTATTTTAACTTGCAGAGAGGCTTTTTGATCTTGTATAATTTCACGACTGTAATATTTATACAAAATATTTCGGTCTTTCTATACTTTTCAATTACGTTAAAGTTGCGTACATAAAATTATAAATTTTTGTTTAAAATAACATTGAGCGATTTGACCTATTTTTAATTCCAAACAATATACATGAATTTCCAATGTTTCTGCCAAATTCGTGCACGATATTTTTTTTTTTTTTTTTTGGACAGCGATATCCCAATTTAATCAAAATTGGAAGCTGCTTAGAAGATTATAAAATTTCTGACATTATTTTTTAAAGGTTACAAAAACAATAACAAAATGATTAAACCTCTTGGTTATAAAAAGAACTGAGAAAATATAAAAATTGTGTGATATTAAGCCTCACAGTTAAAGGTAAAAGAGAATTAAGTAAAGATAAAAAAAGTCTTCGAGATAAATAGAGAAAAATAAAAGAAATAACAATAATGTACTTTGGACGAAGTATTGCATGTACATATGGACAGACAACAAGTTAGACAACTAAACAGAGAGTATGCAAGTAAGTTATGCAGTTAAATAATGTTTGATATGTCACATTTTATTTTGTTCTATTATTATTATAATTATTTTAACTACAACTTTTACTTTCAATATTTATTATTGTGAATGACTTTTACTTTATTTTCATTAAAATATTAAACATTAATATAATTAATAAAATTAATTGTGGGATTGTGTAAAAGATGCGAGGGCTCTAAAGAATAGAAAAGTTATCCCTAAATTAAAATGAAAAATTATTTTCCTAAGAAGATAACAAATTTTTCTTTAATTCAACTTTAGTCTTTTAGTTTTGGCATATTTTAGAAATACTTATTTTTTTTTTTTTGTTTTGTACGTCATCTTTATTGAATTTGAAGAGTACTTTTTGTTTTTGTTTGAAAAAATGTGTAAGCCAGAAAAAAACGAATCAAAACCTCAAACATCAAACACAGTCCTAAAACATATTATTGTTGTTGTTATTAGCATTAACGTTTCCATTATGATTATTATTGTTGTTGTTATTATTTATTAACATTGATGATTCACACAATGCTAATATTTCATTTTGTTTTTTCTTTTTATAGCAGTTAACGTTTTTGTTAACGTTTTTTGTTGTTATTTTGCTGCTGCTTTTAGAATTATTATGGTAGTGGTTTAAATATAAAAAAAAGCAAACGATCTAAACAAAAAACAATTTAGATATTTAAGGCCTTTTTATAACCTTGCTCTCAAAAGTTTTTCTATTCACTTAAAATGAGCATTTCAAAGTGATAGAGGACGACATACATTAGTTAGAAGAAAACGTAATTTAAAATTAGAGAAATTGAGAAATTGTTTGCCTTATATATGTACACATACTTATAAATTATAAAGAATTACCAGTAATAATTTTTATATAATAAGTAACAAAAAAGATTAGTAAAATTCATTGGCCACGTGAGTAATGTGAAATTTACAGAATTGCGTTTTAATTATTAATTTGTAGTCAATGTATTTATTGAATAATATATAAATTCAATGCTTCAATATAACAGTATACCATTTATGGAATACTAATTTAATAAATTTAAATTATATTATTTCTATTTTATTTTCAACTAATTAACTTATGAGTCATATTTTGTTTAAAATTTTCTTCAAGCCAACTTAAAGTATGAGTCCGGTTATTTTGTGTGAACTTGTATAACAGTTAACGATTTTATCTTCATTCTTAATTATTGTTTATTTAATATATATATATATATAAAATTTCAAAGCAAAAGCAAAAAATAAAAAAAAAATAGACTACCTGTTGATATTTGCAATTAATGTTTTTTCATTTAAGAAACTTTAAACTTTTGCTGTTTCTTTGCACTTTTTAAAATTTTTGTTACACTCTTTTTTTTTTTTTTTTAATTAAATTTCATTAATAAAAAAATTCTATAAATGTAATTTAATTCAAGTAAATATTTTTTTAATTTATCAAAATTATCAAAAGAGAGTAGCATTCGAATAACTTAATTAATTTCAATCGACGCAATTATAAAATAATTTGTTGTTGTTAAAGCTTTTAATGACTCTTCGTTTATTGTTTCTGTTTTAAATTTTTTTTAAATTTTGCTTCTTCTGCTTTTTCGTATTATAATAATTAGTATAATTGTTCTTATTGTGTGCTCTTTCTATTTATTTTAAAGTTTCGTTTCAGCGGAAATTCTTTTTGCTTTGTTTTTGCTTCTGTCTCCGTATCAGCATTCACTTTTTATTACTTTTTTGACTTTCTATATTATACCAATTTGTATTTAAAAGTTTATTTGAAATGTCACTTACGCGTTACATAAAATTTAGACGTCCTTAGCAAAGCGACTTAATATACTCAACTGTTGTTTATAAGCACTACGAAACTCTCACTTTACCTTATACTAAAGAAATTTTTAACATTCATCTGTTAATTCTAACATAGTCTGTTAGAATTTATTTATTATGCAAGCGTGTATCTAAACATTTATTATGCAGACTCTCTAAAATATGAGATACTTAATATCTCACGAGAATTAATAATGCCCAAATCAATTTAGCTGCTAATATTAAAATGGCTTGAGTTGCTAGACTCCAAAATTTGGTATTGTATTTAAAAATAAAATTTCATACATATTTTCATATATTTTAGAGAATTTTTGTTTTCTGTCAACACTCTCTTGAGTCTCTGAAATGAGGCTCTTTCATTTATAGTAGAAGCAATCGAAAAGGTTTGTGTTTTTACTACATCGTTTTCTCTGTTATCATTAAAATTTCATTCAAAATTGTTATTTTAAATTATGTATTTATTTATACTGAAAATTGTACTGTAAAATCTTCAATTTGATATGATACGAATTAATTAAACAAAACTATATTCATTAAATATTTCATGCAAAGCAGCCAACTAAAAGTTTTACTCCTTTTTCTTTTATTATTTATTTCAATTGAAATAAATAAATAAATAACTTTTTTGAATTATTTCAAATGAAGGGAAGTTTTCAAATCTTTTAATCATAAATGCCAAGTTGTCAATTTTTTTTAAATTTCTTCCATAAAAACTTTATAAACAAAATAGTACCTAAAGACGATTGAAACATTTAAGTTTCAATTATAGAAAATTTTATACACAATAGATATATTTTGATAGAATTAATGTTAAAGAAATAATAGGAATTATCCGATAGAATATTTAATAATGGAAGAGAAGCAAAAGTTACCACAAATTAGTTCAGTTCAATTAAGTGTAAAGGCAAGTACGCATTATGTGCCTGTACCACCCGATCCGACACCATGTGAAAAGGTACCACGTAAACAGCGACCATTAGCAGCTGGTATCAATATCCAGCAATGCATTTGGAAACCCACCAAGCGACGGGTTCGTGCAGAGGTCTTGGTTGGTAGACCTTCGTATAAAGCATTGCCACCCGTATTGGGACCTAAAGTGCCAGATTCTACAAAAAAATCTGGCCCAGCTTATTCAATTGGACAACGACGACGTCAATCACTTAAAATAGCCGATCAAGGACCTGCTAAATTTGATGTTTCAGGTTTATGCAATCGTGGACCATACCGCAAAAAGGGTATTGTATTGAAAAGTCGCTTGCCGGAATTAAAATCACGCAGTAAGGTACCGGGTGTAGGCACGTATAAAATAGATCCAGCTTTTAGAGCGGCTAATAAAGATATACCACACTATACATTTGGTAAGCGACCACCTCCTGCTAAAATGTTTACAACACCAGCACCCAATGTTTATACTTTACCACCAGTAGTGGGTACATCAAAGGAAGGTAATAAAAAATCAGCACCAGCATATACGTTAGTTGGTCGACCAAAAGAACATTCTATAAAGCACGTTCTTCCAGGACCAGGAGCGTATGAAGATCAAACTGCTATTAATTCTAAACTACCACCAAAATATTCTATGCGTCGTTTACATAAAAAGTACGATGATAATTTATGTAAACCAGGACCAGGTGCCTATTGCCCAGAGAGAATTACAGTGCAGAGATCTGTGCCAGCTCCTTCATTCTCTATACATTATCCAGCATATGTGGGGCTACGTAAACCTTACCTAATAAAAGATTGCCATCAACCAGCTAAAGGGGATGATATAATAAATGAAATGTACTCAAAAAAGATAGGAGAAACGATATGTTAAATTATTAAAGATGTGTACAAAAATTTTTAAATTTTTAAAAATTTGAAACAGCAAATTCATTGTGGCAAATATTTCATGGTGATTTCTTGTATGAACAAAGCATATATTTAAAAGTGTTTGATTCTGTAAATTCAATATATTTTCGTTGATTTCCTAATAAATAAGTCCTAATAATAAGTGCATGTCGTTAGATTTCGCTTTGAATTCATTTTAATTTACAAATTAATTTTTTTATACACGCATTATGCAAATTTCGTCAAGGCTTCTAGAATTTCAGAGAAATAAGAGCAGGGAAATTTTTCGGATTATATAAGTTTGTGTGAATACAGTTTGTCAAATACCATTAACGAAAATGAAAGTTAATTTTATTTTAAATTTCTTAATATTTTATTATTATTATGTTATAAAATTATAAAAACTAATAAAATTAACACAGTTAATTATTAGTAATTTTAAAACAATATTTCAATCTAGTAAAAGTAGTATGTCATGTGCTCGTAAAGTAATTACAATTATATTCAAAAAATTTCGTTTAAAAGACATTAGTTTTTTGTCACACTATTAAAAAAAAAATTATTGTTAATTATACTTTGATATTTTAGCAAATTCCTGAAAAGCCATAATCACAATGCTCCCGTAAATAACCTAAGTATGGTGAATGTTTTATACCAAAACTATAGGCCGGTACATGAGAAAGATTTATCTTTTCGGGGCAATGTGCTCCAGGACCAGGCTTCATAGTATCATCACTAATTAATTTATGTCGCCCGGCTATAGAATACATAGGGGATTTTTGTTTAACGACTGCATATTCTGCATTATAATAACCAGGACCAGGTGTTAGTACGTTAGGTAATGTCGTTGGTTTTTGACGACCAGTTATTGTAAAAGCTGGTGCTGAACGAATTGGACCCTCCTTGCTACTACCCAAAACTGTCGGTATCTTATAAATATTCGGAGCTAATAAATAATAAAAAATACGTAATAAAGTTTTTTGTAAAATTTTTTTAATAGACCTTGAGTTTTACATAGTTATTAGTTTTGTTAGTAATTTCTTGTTTATTATACTCTTCATTATTAAGTCTTTTTGCCATTATGGACGCATATACAAAGCTTTTAAATACTATTTGTACGCTATTGATCTGCTTCACATGTGTTATGCGTGTGGGCTTCTCAATGTAGCACAACAATTTCAGTTGTGTGGAAACGTTTTTTTAAATTAAAGTTTTGTTTTAGGCAACAGCACTCAAATTGTAAATTTTTTGAAGTGTATTTATATACGAGCATATTATACTCGTATATAAATACACTTGCAAACAAAGGGCAATGACTTAAAGCCTCACTGTTTGAAAATCAATAAATTAATTACTTTATAAAGAAATGGGTTAGTAAGAAGATATTAATTTATTTAAGACCATTAACTTTCTTATATCTTATATGATAAAATTTTAACGTTACCTAGTGATACGCTGTTGTATATTTGCTTTAATATTGTACTTAATTTCTGAACTTCTAGCCATTTTCACTGTGGTTACAGTAGTACCGCCATTTGATAATTTTGTACTAGATGAAGTAATTTCTGCTGCTAGTGCTGCCTGCGAAACATCAGCACTTCCATATCTTTGTATTTTTCTATGACCACTATCTACAGAATCATTCAGCATTTTGTGTGAACTTATCTTAATTATTTTATTCATATTGCCTTCAATATCGTTATGTTTTAAGATTTCTCTTTTATTATTATTATTATTATTGTTATTTGTTGTGCGTAAAAAGTTATGCGTATTGATTTGTGTGGAGTGAGATTTTTCATATTGTTGGTCTCTAACGTTTAAGCTGTTTGTTAGAATTTTTTTTGGTGTAAGTTGATTTTTCGATTTATTTAAACTATTAGAAGCATTTAAAGCGTTTTTGGGTGTATTGGGCTTCTGGTGATGCATTTCTGCTCTAGATATTGCTTGTGTTGTGGTTATAGTTCTAGTGTGTTGTTGTTGTTGTTGTTGCTGTTGTTGCTGTTTAGTGCTAATTGAAGTATTTTCAATTTTTTTACATTGTATTTGCTGATGCTGTTTTAATTGTTGTAATAATAACAGTTGTTGTTGTGAACTTGCATTATCCAAAATAACCAAATTTGTGCGAACTGTATGTAATTATATTTTCAAACAGAAATTAAGTAAAAAGTAGAAAATAAATGTTGAAATATAATTAGATATCCTTTATCAAACGTTTAGCAAAAACAAAATGGATTGACTAATAAAAAGATAAATAAATAATGCAATCGGACAAATTTGAAGGTTTATGTATTTTTATTCATTACTGTAAAAATTAAATAACTACCAGGGTATGTTCAATACATACCAGGGCTAGCTAAACGTTTTTCACGTCTTTGTAAAATACGATCTTCAACATATGCTCCTCTGGGCAATGATGGCATACTAAGTGTTTTGAAGCCAAAGGTAAAAGCAGGGATATGATCTGGTTTATAATTTTCCGGATGATAATACCCCGGAGCTTTACAACCACAAAATAGGAAAGCAAAAGCAATAATTGATAGATCAAAAGCATGCATAGAAAAACTTTTAGTAAAAGTTAAGCCGAAACAGAGTAAAAAACCTACCCGGTACATCACTACCAACTCTTGTTAAAGTTTTAGTGCCGAAAGTAAAAGCGGGCTTATGCTCTAAACTATGTTTTTCAGGTTCATAAGCTGTTGGTGCTGGAGTTGTACTAGTAATTTGACGGTTAATTTTCATACCAAATGTAAAGGAAGGAGTTTGAAATTTACTTATATACATTTCAGGTTTATAATCACCAGGTGCTGGCGTTTTTTCCTTAAATTCTGTATACGTACGTCCAGTAATTGTATAGGCTGGACTGTAATAGAGTTTTACATTCTCAGAAAAATAAGCACCCGGTGCTGGAGTTCCACTTGGCTTCTCTATATCATGTCTGCCTTTTATTGAAAATGCTGGTGCTGTGTCAATCTTACATTTTTCTGGGGCATAATATCCAGGAGCTGGAGTGTCGCTTTTAATTTGTGGTTGATGTTTACCAGCCATAGTGAATGCAGGGATATGATCCAAACGGACGTTTTCTGTATAATAAGCACCTGGTGCTGGAGTTTCACTTGGTTTTTCTATATCATGTCTACCTTTTATTGAAAATGCTGGTGTTGTGTCAAACTTACATTTTTCTGGGGCATAATCTCCAGGAGCTGGAGTGTCACTTTTAATTTGCGGTTGATGTTTACCAGCCATGGTGAATGCAGGGGTATGATCCAAACGGACATTTTCTGTATAATAAGCACCTGGTCCTGGAGTTTCACTTGGTTTTTCTATATCATGTCTACCTTTTATTGAAAAAGCTGGTGTTGTGTCAAACTTACATTTTTCTGGGGCATAATCTCCAGGAGCTGGAGTGTCACTTTTAATTTGCGGTTGATGTTTACCAGCCATGGTGAATGCAGGGGTATGATCCAAACGGACGTTTTCTGTATAATAAGCACCTGGTGCTGGAGTTTCACTTGGTTTTTCTATATCATGTCTACCTTTTATTGAAAATGCTGGTGTTGTGTCAAACTTACATTTTTCTGGGGCATAATCTCCAGGAGCTGGAGTGTCACTTTTAATTTGCGGTTGATGTTTACCAGCCATGGTGAATGCAGGGGTATGATCCAAACGGACATTTTCTGTATAATAAGCACCTGGTGCTGGAGTTTCACTTGGTTTTTCTATATCATGTCTGCCTTTTATTGAAAATGCTGGTGCTGTGTCAAGCTTGCATTTTTCTGGGGCATAATCTCCAGGAGCTGGAGTGACACTTTTAATTTGCGGTTGATGTTTACCAGCCATGGTGAATGCAGGGTATGATCCAAACGGACGTTTTCTGTATAATAAGCACCTGGTGCTGGAGTTTCACTTGGTTTTTCTATATCATGTCTACCTTTTATTGAAAATGCTGGTGTTGTGTACATTTTTCTGGGGCATAATCTCCAGGAGCTGGAGTGTCACTTTTAATTTGCGGTTGCAGCCTGTATGATGACATTTTCTGTATAATAAGCACCTGGTGGAGTCACTTGGTTTTTCTATATCATGTCTACCTTTTATTGAAAATGCTGGTGTTGTGTCAAGCTTACATTTTTCTGGGGCATAATCTCCAGGAGCTGGAGTGTCACTTTTAATTTGCGGTTGATGTTTACCAGCCATGGTGAATGCAGGGGTATGATCCAAACGGACATTTTCTGTATAATAAGCACCTGGTGCTGGAGTGTCACTTGGTTTTTCTATATCATGTCTTCCTTTTATTGAAAATGCTGGTGTTGTTAAGTCAAGCTTACATTTTTCTGGGGCATAATCTCCAGGAGCTGGAGTGTCACTTTTAATTTGCGGTTGATGTTTACCAGCCATAGTGAATGCAGGTGTATCATCTAAACGTACATTTTCTGTATAATAAGCACCTGGTGCTGGAGTGTCACTTGGTTTTTCTATATCATGTCTACCTTTTATTGAAAATGCTTGTGTCAAGCTTGCATTTTTCTGGGGCATAATCTCCAGGAGCTGGAGTGTCACTTTTAATTTGCTGTTTACCAGCCATAGTGAATGCAGGGTATGTACGTACATTTTCCACCTGGTGCTGGAGTGTCATCTATATCATGTCTACCTTTTATTGAAAATGCTGGTGTTGTGTCAAGCTTACATTTTTCTGGGCATAATCTCCAGGAGCTGGAGTGTCACTGTTTACCAGCCATAGTGAATGCAGGCTCTAAACGGACTTTTCTGTATAATAAGCACCTGGTGCTGGAGTTTCACTTGTTTTTCTATATCATGTCTACCTTTTATTGAAAATGCTGGTGTTGTGTCAAGCTTACATTTTTCTGGCGCATAATCTCCAGGAGCTGGAGTGCCACTTTTAATTTGCGGTTGATGTTTACCAGCCATGGTGAATGCAGGGGTATGATCATTTTCTGTATAATAAGCACCTGGTGCTGGAGACGTTTTTCTATTCATTCTGTGAAAATGCTGGTGTTGTGTTAAGCTTACATTTTTCTGGCGCATAATCTCCAGGAGCTGGAGTGTGCTGTTTACCAGCCAGAATTATCACTGGTGCTGGAGGTTTTTCTATATCATGTCTACCTTTTATTGAAAATGCTGGTGTTGTGTCAAACTTACATTTTTCTGGGGCATAATCTCCAGGAGCTGGAGTGTCACTTTTAATTTGCGGTTGATATTTACCAGCCATGGTGAATGCAGGGGTATGATCCAAACGGACATTTTCTGTATAATAAGCACCTGGTCCTGGAGTTTCACTTGGTTTTTCTATATCATGTCTACCTTTTATTGAAAAAGCTGGTTTTGTGTCAAACTTACATTTTTCTGGGGCATAATCTCCAGGAGCTGGAGTGTCACTTTTAATTTGCGGTTCATGTTTACCAGCCATGGTGAATGCAGGGGTATGATCCAAACGGACATTTTCTGTATAATAAGCACCTGGTGCTGGAGTGTCACTTGGTTTTTCTATATCATGCCTGCCTTTTATTGAAAATGCTGGTGTTGTACCAAGCTTACATTTTTCTGGGGCATAATCTCCAGGAGCTGGTGTGTCACTTTTAATTTGCGGTTGATGTTTACCAGCCATAGTGAATGCAGGTATATGATCCAAACGGACATTTTCAGTATAATAAGCACCTGGTGCTGGAGTGTCATTTGGTTTTTCTATATCATGTCTACCTTTTATTGAAAATGCTGGTGTTGTGTCTAGCTTGCATTTTTCTGGGGCATAATCTCCAGGAGCTGGAGTGTCACTTTTAATTTGTCGTTGATGTTTACCAGCCATAGTGAATGCAGGCGTATGATCTAAACGTACATTTTCAGTATAATAAGCTCCTGGTGCTGGAGTGTCACTTTGTTTTTCTATGTCATGTCTACCTTTTATTGAAAATGCTGGTGTTGTGTCAAGCTTACATTTTTCTGGGGCATAATCTCCAGGAGCTGGAGTGTCACTTTTAATTTGTGGTTGATGTTTACCAGCCATAGTGAATGCAGGCGTATGATCTAAACGTACATTTTCAGTATAATAAGCTCCTGGTGCTGGAGTGTCACTTTGCTTTTCTATATCATGTCTACCTTTTATTGAAAATGCTGGTGTTGTGTCAAGCTTACATTTTTCTGGGGCATAATCTCCGGGAGCTGGAGTGTCACTTTTAGTATGCGGTTGATGCTTACCAGCCATAGTGAATGCAGGCGTATGATCTAAACGTACATTTTCTGTGTAATAAGCTCCTGGTGCTGGAGTGTCACTTGGTTTTTCTATATCATGTCTGCCTTTTATTGAAAATGCTGGTGCTGTGTCAATCTTACATTTTTCTGGGGCATAATCTCCAGGAGCTGGTGTGTCACTTTTAATTTGTGGTTGATGTTTACCAGCCATAATGAATGCAGGCGTGTGATCTAAACGTGAATTTTCCGTATAATAAGCACCTGGTGCTGGAGTGTCACTGGGTTTTTCTATATCATGCCTGCCTTTTATTGAAAATGCTGGTGTTGTGTCAAGCTTGCATTTTTCTGGGGCATAATCTCCAGGAGCTGGAGTTTCACTTTTAATTTGCGGTTGATGTTTACCAGCCATAGTGAATGCAGGTGTATGATCTAAACGTACATTTTCTGTATAATAAGCACCTGGTGCTGGAGTGTCACTTGGTTTTTCTATATCATGTCTACCTTTTATTGAAAATGCTGGTGTTGTGTCAAGCTTACATTTTTCTGGGGCATAATCTCCAGGAGCTGGAGTGTCACTTTTAATTTGTGGTTGATGTTTACCAGCCATAGTGAATGCAGGCGTATGATCTAAACGTACATTTTCAGTATAATAAGCTCCTGGTGCTGGAGTGTCACTTTGCTTTTCTATATCATGTCTACCTTTTATTGAAAATGCTGGTGTTGTGTCAAGCTTACATTTTTCTGGGGCATAATCTCCAGGAGCTGGAGTGTCACTTTTAGTATGCGGTTGATGCTTACCAGCCATAGTGAATGCTGGCGTATGATCTAAACGTACATTTTCTGTGTAATAAGCTCCTGGTGCTGGAGTGTCACTTGGTTTTTCTATATCATGTCTGCCTTTTATTGAAAATGCTGGTGCTGTGTCAATCTTACATTTTTCTGGGGCATAATCTCCAGGAGCTGGTGTGTCACTTTTAATTTGTGGTTGATGTTTACCAGCCATAGTGAATGCAGGCGTGTGATCTAAACGTGAATTTTCCGTATAATAAGCACCTGGTGCTGGAGTGTCACTGGGTTTTTCTATATCATGCCTGCCTTTTATTGAAAATGCTGGTGTTGTGTCAAGCATACATTTTTCTGGGGCATAATCTCCAGGAGCTGGAGTGTCACTTTTAATTTGCGGTTGATGTTTACCAACCATAGGGAATGCAGGTGTATTATCCAAATGAATTTTCTTGGTACAATAAGCTCCAGGTGTTGAAGTTTTTCTCAATTTTATTAGATCATGACGTTTCGATATTGTATAAGCATGCGTTTTATTTAAAATAACCTTTTCGGTGTAACATGCCTGTGGTCTTGGTTTTTTGTGTTTTTTAATGCCACATCGTCCATTTATGGTGTGTGATGTTGAAGTATAGTTATTAAACTTTTCAACGTAATTCCTTCCCGGAGAATGTGCATCTCTAATATATTTCGCCGCACGTCTTTTTTCTGCTACAAGTGCCGAAGTATTACTATCAACCAGAGTGTTATACTTTTCTTTTATTATTACGAATCCTGGTTTGTGATGCTTTATTTCTTTAATAATATTTAACTTTTTGGAACTTAATGCATTACTCATTTTCGCACTTTTAACAGTTGTAAATATAGGACAACGATTTAATGTAAATTTTTCATTGTTTTCGGAATCTGATTCTTTAATTTTGTTGATATGTTTTTCGCAAGACTTTTCTTTCATATTATGGGTTTGATTTTTATCATTAAAATATTTTTCGGACAAATGGTTATCTAAAGCTAGCATATCATTGTTGTTTTGGTTTTCGTGATCATTAATTATTGTAAAAGTTGATCTTTTACTGTTATTACAATTTTCAGCTATAAAATCACTAGATGCTGAAATAATTAATATAAATTTGAAAAATTGAAAGATAAATATGTTAAAATATATATCTAATGTTATTAATGATATTTATTGTTACTTACTTGTTACAAAGTCCACGCTATCGTGTAAAGTATTTTGGTCATTTATGGAAAATTCTTGTGCAATGGAAGAATCTAATGTTAAACGCAAAATATTTAAAACAAACAATAAATCAAATATAAATTTAAGTGTAGAAAACTTAATTTGTATAACAATTTAAAAATTTAAAGCGGTATTTAAATAAATCCAGAAAAACTCATAGTATAATTAGTTTTCTGACAATTGAAGTAAGAATGAAGAAATGATTAAATTAATACTTTTGCATTCTTATTTGCTTTAAAAAGGACTAATAATTTAATGATTTAATTACCTTAGTGGTAAAGCAAAAGTTTTCTTATTTTGTTAGGCAATGACAACTGGTACTACAATTTTTGAATAAGTAAAGCAACATATAAAAATATACTTTATGAGACAAAAAAAAAAAAATAAGCGAACAAATGAAAAATGGTATGATATTTTTGAAATTAAGTTGATTGATTACACATACAATTATTATTGAAAAGAAAATAATGCATATAATATAATGAATAAGTAGAACTTTTGTAGCCGTTTGGGACCTTTGCATCATAAAAATTCTTGTTGTTAATAAAAGACAAAAAAAAGCAAAAAAAAATTTGGATTTTTTCAAATTCATAAAAGTGTCTTAAGGTTTATGAACGTAGGTACAAAGGTTGTTTGTGCATTTGTGAGTTATAAAACTACATGTCATAGAGTAAAAGCTGTGATTTGTGTGTAAAAATATATGAGCAGATCTTGCTCAATATAAGTGTCAATGTTTTAAATCTTAAACAACATAGAAAAAGGATTCTAATGCATTATATAAACAAAAAAACTAATACTTAATTGAAAGGATAACATTTATTAGTAATCATTGTAAGATTATAAATTTAATTTTTACATTATTTAAAATATGAAATTCAAAATGTTAAATATTGTGATTATTAAAATGAGCAATGCAATTTTTTGATTACATGTTTTTTTTAGTAGTAAAGTTTTATATTAACATCACACTAACCCATTTATTTATTTTTATTTTTAGAGAAAAACTTAAGCATTCAAATAGAAGATCAAATATATTCCCTCATGATAAATACATAAACATTTTAATAGATTTTTTTTTTTTGGAAATTGCAATAATTTGCTTTTTTAACATTGCACTTACCAGGAGTTGAATCGAATTTTTCTGTTGTGAATCTTTGTCCGAAAGTATATTTTGGTGTTGATTGATTGATCGCTTTAATTGCTCTTTCAACATTATATTCACCCGGTGCTGGTGTTATAAATTTTGTTATACCTTTTGGGCGACTTTGTAAACTGGATGCTGGTGGGGTATCTTTACCTTTATTACCCAAACCTGTTATATTATATTTGGCTGGACCCTCACCCGCTGTTGTCGTTATTTGGCGATGCTTGCGACCAAATGTAAAAGATGGTGCAGCACTTTTTCGTGAATCTGTTACTTTATTACCTGTGGGAAAAGATTTTGAAATTTTTCTTCTTTTTTGGTAAGTTTCTTTGGATATTGTTAGTTGTTCTTATTGTTGAATTATTATTGGGATTGTTGTTGTTTTCATACCTAATAAACTTGGTAGAGCAACTGCAGCCGGTCCAGGTGTTGGTGTCTCAGCTGCTATTTGTCCACGTCTTACTGTCGGCGTCCATGGACGTTGTTCAAAATTCACCACCATTGCTAAAATTTTGGTTAATTTCTTACGCCGTAAATCTGAAAGAAATTTTTTTTTGATTTATGCAATATTTTACAATAATTAAAAGATGAAAGGAAATGTAAAAATTGCAGTAATAAAAAATAAATAAAATAATTGAGAAATCTCAAAAATCCTTTAAATGAAAAATTGTATATAGTAAATTTTTTAATAAATCTTTTAACTGGAAAATAAATTAAAATTATTATTATTTAATTTCTATATATTTTATTGCAATTTCTGTTTTTTTTTAATGAAATAAAAGCATAACTTTTAAGGTTTGGTTGATAGGCAACATGTTTGGCCAATTTTTCTTTTTAGTTTAAAAAGTTTACTTAAAATATCAATGAACATTTGTAAATCCATAATAAGCACAGTTTTATGTATATTTTTGTGGTTATGAAGAAGAAACAAATCTATAAAAAATTGCAATTTAAGTTGACTATTAAAAACAAACAAGTAAGGTTATTATGATTGATTAAAAGTGTAGCTTGAATACCCACCAAACAAAACTAGTCCTTTTGTTATTTGAAAATATTATGCTAAAATTGAATTTGCAACTTTTTTCAAGAAAACCTACAAAAAAATTATTTTCCAATTGAAAGTCATTGCAAAAACTCTATTGAAGTTGTTATTTTAGAGTTTCGTTTTTTTTTTTGTCTCACACTTTTATGAATTGATTTTTGTATTTTAGATTATATGGCTTTTATTGTTGTACATGACAGTTGACCTTCTTTATTTAGAAAAATGGTGTTACATAAACAAACATATATACATACATTTATAAGAACCAATACATGCATTTCCTGTGCTTCCTGTCAAATTTCAATGCAGCAGACAATTTAACTTGACATGTCTGTTAACAAACAAAAAAAAAAAAACTTTTCACAAATACTAATAACAATTCGAGAATAACGTGATACGCTATAAAAGTGTAGCATACTTTTAGAGGTTTGTAATACTTTTTTTATTTTTCTTTTAATTTTTATGCTTTTTTTTATTTTTTGTGTGAAAAGTTTTACTTATAAAAATCAAAACAATAACAAAACCAAAAAAAAAAAACTAGTTATTTAACTGTTTATAATAGTCAGTAGGTCGCTGCTGTATCAGTTGGTAACATGACACACAATTTTTATTATTGTGTTTGTATCGATTTTTTTTTTGTTTTTGTTACTTTATTATTAATCAGATCAAACAAGATAAGAATGTTAAGAAAATATCAAATAATAATAATAATTTTTATATAATTTTGCCAATTAATATAAGATTTGTATTAATAGCTCAGCCTACGGAACGGAAATGGAAAATCTCTTGCAAATCAAAATTGGATAAATCATGTAAAAGCAAATAAAAAAAATGATACTTTGTGGAATTTTCTTTTGATTTCTTTTGCTTCCATTGGCTGATAATTGTTGAGTTTGAGAAACAGTCTCCTTTTTATTTTCAATTGTTTTTGTATATTAAAAAGGGATCACAATGACATTGCGTTTATTCAGTTACATTCATTTCGTAAGACAATTAAAAAATTACTAATTAACTCATGAACAATCACAATTGAGTGATCAATTGTGATCAATTGAAAAGAGTCCAATATTTATAGTGTTGCTATAGTTTTGTTTTGATGCATTGAGGTTATTTATTGAGGTTGCTGTTATTTTGTTTTTTTCCTTCATTTTTTTTTTTGTTGCTTGTCTTCATTTAAGGTTAGACAACTTTATTTTTTTTTTTTGATCTTATTTTAGTTTTAATAATGTATATTTGTGGGTGCTCTAATAAATGGATATATTTACGGTTTCATATCGATGACATAAGTTAAATTTAAAAGTATTAAAAGTGGAAAAAGAAGAAAGAAAAAATCTAAAACGTCTTAAATATTAATTTGCCTTATTCAATCTATTTAATAAATTTCCGCAAATAACAACAATATTTTTATATAATTCCTTTAAGAATTTTTATCTTATATCAAATATATTTTTATTGTATTAACAATTATTTTAGTTGATTAAATGTACAACTTATTATTATTATTATTATTATTATTATTATTATTATTATTATTATTATTATTATAATTATTATTATTTCTACATTATTTATTAATAAACAGTACTGGTTTCAAATTAATATGATGTCATTAATTTCATGTTTATACTTATATAAAGAAAAGATGAAGAAAATTCCTTAGTAATAATGATAATGAGTTAAAACAATTTAATAGAAATTTTTTGTATATAAACGATTATTAACAATAATCATATTTAATTATTCTATTCAATAATAGTTTTATGGTGTAATTGAATATCAAGCCTAAAGATCATTAAACTTCAAAATATATTTTCTGCATTACATTGTTGTTATAATTTTTTTTCTTGTTATTAATTAATTTTTTGCTTGTTGTTATATTCGGAGTATAATATTTGTATGACATCATCGGTAAAAGTTATACGTATTAGTATTATAAATCTCAATTAATACTCAAAGTCATATACACAAAGGCAAATATTTTATACATGTAAAGAATGAAGAGAGAAATTCATTGAAAATATCGATCACATCATCATTTCATTGTTTTCCATTTTATATAACTTTTTCTTTTGTTTTGGAATAATTTTTTGTGCAAGAGATAAAATCAGTAAAGTAAGGAAAAAAAGAACCAAATTGAAGAAAAATTAAATTTCCAAGGATGCTGCCAAAAAGAATATGACATTGAATTATGTGAAGCAATTTTTTTTTTAAAGAAAATTTCAATAGAATATTTTTTTTTTAAATTTAGAATATTTGCAAGCAATTTAAAAATATTTAACAGTCAGTAAAGCAATATCTCTATAAATGAAACTATTTATGGTTTGATCTTTCATTTTATTTTTGTATTATGTGTAACACAAGACTCATACATATTAATACAAACAGTTTGTTAACAATTTTTATAAAATATAAATTGTAAAACTAATGTAATTGTTTATTATGTTAAACCATACAACCCACTACAAAACGCAATAATCACTTGATATGAAGTAATTTTTTTATAAATATGCAGTCAAATAGTCAATCAACAGTTAAATAGTGAATAAATATGAGTCATGAAATCATATATTAATTTTTTTATTATTTAAGGTTACTTATAAAAATACAAAATAAATATAAAAATGCGTGGGAAGAATTCACTTACACAAAATGCGACTTCAGTTATATGTAAAAATAAAACAAAAAAAAAAAAACAAATAAATGTTCAAGTTTCAATTTCATAGACATTAATGAGACATTGTCATCTAAGGAATTATAAAGTATTTTTAAATAATTATGATACAAATAAGTATAGTTAGCAATATGATATATCACGCCATATGGAAATAATTCCGAAGTATAAAATGTTACGTTTTTTAGAGTTTTTGTTGTATGTTAAAATTTCACAAGTTTATGAAAGAACGATATAAATTTTGTAAATCACTTGAACCTTATAAAAAAAGGTGTTTCTATTTATGGAACCTTAAATTAATAAAATTAGAGATTACAATGAACTGTTATTCATTTTTTTTTTTATTATGGATCGTTTTACTACGTCTTATTTAGACTGGTTATAGATCAAATTAAGTGTAAATTAATAATAAGCCTGATATTCCTACTCATTACATGTTTCGTAACGTGTGGGTTCTTTTTTCAATTTATAAATAAGTCTTAGAACTTTTATTTTCTAGTTTAAATTGGAGAATTACAACAACAATAGCAAATCAAATTATCTGAATAATGTTATACATATATTTTTTTGCTTTACTTTTATAAAATACATTAGTAATTATTCAATAAAACCCTTAATGTAATATTTATACAATATTTAATTTTAGTAATGGATTGCAAAATTCTTCTTTTGTTAAATTAAATTTTGATTAAATTTTTTAAACAACTTTAAAGCATTAAATAAAAAGGTAAATGGTAGAAATAATTTAATAATATTGACCTTTATTCTACGTAAATCGGTTAAACATTTAAAAGTTCTATGCTAAGACTATTTCTCATTTTGTGAAAAATTCTTTGATCAAACACCACTAAAATTTCTAGTGAAAACATTATAAATCTATGAAATTAGAAATTTGATATTTAAGATTTATAAAATCATCAATTTTCTAAGGATTCCCCGTTTAAACTTAACAGCCGTTCATTTGGAATGTGCAAGCATTAAAATATTGTTAGATGATTAAAAAAATATTATACATTAAAATATTTATTAATAATTCATACAAAATACGTATAGAAAAAGAGCAAACGCAAACAAAAGAAACAACATTCAATTTAATGGTAAGGAATAAAATTTTATGGCGACCAATATCACAGGAGCTGGACATTAATCTAAAAAATTCTTTCACATAACAAGAATATTAAATTGAATTATAAATACTTACGTTATATATAACGAAAGGTATCCTTTTCTATTTCCTTTTCTTTTTTGTGCTTTTCCTTTTATTAAAAAAAAAAAAAAAGAAACTATTTTGACTTTTTATTAAATTTTTGCTTTTTCAGTTGCACAACAAAACTTTTACAGTTTGCTTAATTAATTAATTTTTAATTTATTTATACGTCTGAAAAACACTTTTAGAAATTTCCAGATTATTACTATCTTGCCACAAATAATAAACTTTTAATAGGATCTCAAAATAATTTATATTTTTATATTATTTTGAAATTTTTGTAAAATTTTTCAATGAATTTTTTTTTATGCTTAAGAGATATCAAAGATTTCGTTAGAAAAAGACACTTTTCCGTTTTAAATTATATTTCATAATTATTCTGCTTAAGCAAAATTCGTTGACGCTATTAAATCGAAACTATTTAAATGACTGAGAGTAATTGATTCATACATTTGGCTTTTTATTTATACAACATTAAAATTCATCTATGTAATTTACATTTGCGTGGTTGTATGTCATATGAAGTGTCGACAAAGTTATTTTTTGAATGAACTAGAGCTTATCTGCTTACTTTTAAGCTTTGAAGTTGTACTAAACTTAAATGTGACATTTTTCATTTAAAATTGGCTGAGAGATGTCTTGACTGAAAGGCAAATTAAACAAAAAATGATTGAAATCATTTTCAAGACAAATTAAGATTAATATAAAAATAAAATAAAAAAGGGGGCTACTATTTTTCTTATTTAGTAAGTTAAGCAGAACTGTAAAAAATTTGCTTTACAGCAGCATTTTTTATAGAAATAATAGATAGATTATTTATATAAAAAAGTCCCAACAATCAGATGAATTGCTTTGAATTTCATACACTTTCATGAAGGGTTCATTATCCTAAGTAAAAGGCTTATGACAAGTCGTCATCGAACGATTGTAGAAGAAGAAGTTAAACTAAGAAAACTTTTAAACAATTTTTCAAATGAATTTTTATAGTAGAGTTACCATTAAATTAAATTCGTAATGATGTGTAGCAGAAAAGAGAAGAAAATTATATCTATCAAGGCAATTCTTCATATGAGATAATTGTCTGGGCTATTATTGAGTATAAAAAATATCTAAGTTTCACTTAAATGTGACTTTCATTTTATGTGAAGATAAAAAGTTTAAGAAGCTTTTATCTTTATAAGCTTTGTAGCTTTGTAATTCCCTAAAATAACCGAAAAAAGAAAAACAACTTTTTCTTTAAGCTTTTAATAAAAAACGAACTTAAAAGCAAAATTTTGTATCAAAAAATTTTCGAAAAGTTCAGACAAAATTTAAATTTTCTTTTATTGACTCATTTCAGTTAAGATCCTTTCTATGTAACATAATTATCATTTAATTAATTTAGTCATTGATAAATATAACTTTTATATAGATGATGGGCATGTTTCATTCTCTTTATCGTCAATTTGAATGCTAAGCAATTGATCTTGTATGGATATTATTTGAATGTAAAAAATTCCATAATATACCTCATCATAATATACCTCATACGGAATGTTATACAAGTATATGTGTGTGTTGTAGAATTCAATTAATGAATGAAATGGATTGTTGGTTAAGTAAATGAGTATTCAATTTACTAAAATTTATCAATGAATGTAATGCATGCATTAAGATATCAAGATTAAGATTATGCCTTCATCCATTAACATGCATGCATGCATATGTTAATTGTAATATGTTAAAACTAATTTTAACAAAATTTATGTATTATAGATTAATAGAATTCTTTTTTGTTGCAAAAAATTATGCATTCATACCGACATGTGGTACAACAAAATTTCCATATATAATCATATCGTATCATAAGTATTGTTTGCATGTACATATGAAAATGCTAATATTAATAAATTAGCTGCGGGCAATTTTGATGCGTGATTTTAGTGAAAAGGTTTTGGTTTTAACAAGCTGAACTCTCCATGATATTCGATATACATACTGTGTTAATGTTGGTTAATGGATGTGAGACAAACTCAAATCAAGTTAGATATAGAAAATTTTGTTCAATGGTATTCACTTGCTAATTTGCTTCATTCATATAAACCTGTCTCTTATAATTTTCATTATATTATATTTCGTTATATTTTGTTACGTTATGTTACGTTACGTTAAGTTATGTTACAGTCTATCACTTATCACCGTCATTCAACTAAGTAACCAATATACTAATAAAATGTAGAACGATTTTTTATATTCACTTTTGTTATTATTATTATTAATGAATACAATTAAATTGAATTCATTCATCACATCAAATATTTTAAATGTCATATGTATGGGTGCTTTTGCATATTTTTTTCTGAATATCTACAAAACAAAAAAACAAAAAAAAAAAGAAGTTTTTCAATTACTAAAAAGCTTGTTAAAAATTAAATGGAGTTACCGTTAAGAAATTCACAATTAATTTAAATTTAAACTGAAATGAGAAATAATAATAACAAAGCAACAAAACAAAAGCCACCTGATTTCTGGTGGTCAAAAAAAAATTATTTTTTTTTTTTTTGCCTTAATTATCATCCTAAAAGATAACCAATATAAAATAGAGAAAGATATAGAGAGTGACAGAGATAGAGGGAGAAATATTCATTCAAAATTATGCCTTTGGCTTTTGGCTCTGATTTTTGTTTTTTTTTGTTTTTTGTTTTTTCTTTTTGCTTTTTTTTTTTTTTTGGTAGGTGAGTAATTTTTTTAATTTGCCTTCTGACAGGTGACTGTCAAATGAGTTTAATTGAAAAGAGACGTTTGATTAATAATAACTCATATATCTCATATAACTCATATATATTTATATATTATGCTTTGAGATTGTATGTGTGAGTATATATTTTATAATGAAATCTTAGCTAGCGGCATATTATTTAATAGATATTTTAAAAGATTCAAATCAGTTTTCTTAAAATTATCTCATATCACAATAATCTTGCTCTACAGATCTCTCATTGTCGCTTTTGTGTTTTCTTTTTGTTAGTCACAAAAATAATAAGGTAGTAAGGGTGCTGCATTTATTTAAATGATAATTTAAGCCTTTTTAGTTAAACTTGACATTTATTTACAACATTTAAACGGTTGTTAGTTTCGGCTAAAGTTTTCTTTTTTTGTTTGTTTTGTTGTTGTTATTTTTCTTATTATTATTATTATTATTATTATTATTATTGCTTTCTTTCTCTATGTAGGCAATTATGATCACTTAGTAAGCCCATTAAAAAGCCCATTAAGCAGCACACCCAAATGCCAATCTTTTTTCTCTATATGTAAATATATATAAATCTCTCTTCCTTTCTATCCATCTCTTTTTACATTCTCCTTTACATGCTTACTGCAAATGCTTAAAAATAAATATAATAATAATAATCATTTAAAGACAAAATTGAAAAAGAAAAAAAACTAGATAAAAAGCACATGAAATAAACAAATTATTTTATAATAAACATGGGCTACAACAACAACAACAACAACAACAAATTCCAAAAAAAAAAAATAGAAGCCAAGTATAAGAAAACAAACAGAAAAATTTCATATTACCAGGTATTAAGAAGCAGAAGAAGAAGAAGAAGAAAAGGAAGGTGATTTGAGGCAGAAGAATATTTAAATGATAGAGAAGGCAAGGAATAGGCCATTTATATGTATGCATGGATAACAAGTTGGCGTACACAAGTGTAACAGGTCACCACCACATGGTGTCTTTGTTAATTTAGTACACAGCAGGTTAAGCCTCCCAGCATCTTTTTATTTTTATTTTTTTTTTTTTGTTCTTTTAATTTTTATTTATATTAGATGTGGGTTTTGGTTTATTACTATTTTTTGCTATTACTTTTATTTTGTTTAGCATTTTATTTTATTTTTTGTTTTTTGTTAATATTATTATTAAAACTTATAATAAGACATTTGTTCGTGGGAAAGATTAAAAGGTTCTGTTATAATATTTAAATCCCTATAAAAGGTAGTAGGTGAGGAAATTATTACAAACAACAACAAGAATAAGGCAAATAAATATATACAATATTATTACAATTTGTTTTTGCTTTTGAATAATTTTCTAATTTTAATTATTTTCTAATTTTAAAGGTAATTAATGTCAATTAGAAAATTTTGAAATAGCTTTACTTTTTAAATAAATTTTATCTGTCATAAAAAAAGGGGACCAATTAAATCATTAAATATTTATTATTGTAAGAATTTTTTGTTTTATTTTTGTTAATTATGGAAAAAGCTTAAAACTTTATTCTAAAACTTTCATGGGGCATATAAAAGCTAAACAAAATGAGGTGAGGTTTTTGCATTCTGAATTTTAAGCTTCGGTTTCTGTATAAGAATTTCCCATTTTATTTTAGCCGAACCGTACTTAAGTAATGCTAGCATAATATGAATTTTTGAACCAACTAAGGAAAATGCGTACAAATAATTTACGAAATACTTTGAAACAGACTTTACAATATCGCGACCATTTTAATAATTTGAAATTTTTAACCATGATAAATATTGGTAAATTATCTGATATTTATTGCACATAAATATATTATAAATATACATGATCAAATAATTGGAAATTTATTCCTAATAATAAGCAATAATTTATATAATAGAGTTTGAATTGAGTTGAGTACGTTTAATAATTGAGATGAAAGGAAATTGCTACAAAATTGATGAAAAGAAATTAACACAAATATTTACGATACAAATTCAATCATCAATATATCAATACAAATGAGATATATATTTTATATATAAATATATTTATACGCTATCATTCAATGAAAATTAATGGTTTTAATCTTATTATCGTAAAGGATAAATGATTCTGTCCAAATGCTGATTGCATATGTATAACATTCTTTAGGCCTATTTTATATGTATATACAATAAAAGCGCATAAATTCGATAAATCGAAAAGGAAGGACAACAAAAAAAAAAGAAAAAAAGAAACAAGAAAAGTAAAGAAGAAAAAGCATGCAACAGAACAAATAATCATCAGCAATATTCTCTTCATATATTCTATAAATGAACACTTGTATATTTGTTTGTTTGCATTAATATAATGACAGAGAAGCAGAGTGATTATATTAACCATAAAATTATTGAACATAATTTACCAGTGACTTTTTATTTATTTATTTATATTGTTTATTTTTACTTTATTTTTACTTAAATTTTTTACTTTTCATACTTATATGATTTTTTATATAGGATGCTATAATTATTATGATATAATATTCAAATTTATTAATATACTTATTATATGGATTCTGTAATTATATTAATAAGCGATTTAAAGTTTTAGTATAATTGATGCAATTTAAAATGAAAAATCTTGGCTCATAACGGCCAACTTTACATTTATTGTAAAAAAAATTATTTCACTATTTTCGTAAATAATATATAAAAATTAGCTAGAATTTCTCACAACTCAATAGATCGTTTTGTCCAATTTGATATGGCTGTTTAAAGGTTCTGTTGCTTGCTTGTCATTTTGCTACTTTTGCAAAATTTTATAAAAATTCCCATATAAAAGAAAGGTGTATAAAGTACCTGATTTGCTTAAGAACTTTACCATATTAGAAATTTTTTAATAATTATATTTGTTTGATTATACCCTTAATCAGAGAGAAATAAATAGTTAGAGAAGTGAAGAAGAATGGAAAGTAAAGAAACTCATTTTCGATTGCAAATATTTTATAAATATTGAACAGAATCATTGAAACTAAGCATTGAAATAAGTAACCGCGAAAAACTCAAATAACAAGAAGAAGATGAGACGAATAGGACGTATATACGAAATGAAAAAAATTATAAAAAAATAATAATGAATGCAAAAAAAATAAAAAAAAAGAAAAAAGCAAAGCACATACATAATTGAATATTGATTTCATTTCTTAGTATCTGCTCTACATGCACACATAAATATAAATTATTGATATAATTTTTTCCTCTTTCACATTCATTGGTATCGTTCTTCTTTCATTCTTTCATTCTATTTAGATTTATTTGTCTTCAGTTCTCATTCCTTCGATTAACGAATGTTCAGAGGCATGAATATATCATTGAGTTTGTTGATTGATACAATAGCGGGAGGCGCACAAGCAATAAGCAAACGAATCGCAACGAATCGATATCGATATCATTTCGCTAAATAACCAGATATATAAACATATATATTGTACATTCTACATTTGTATATGGCATATAATGTTCACACAGGTGTATATAAAAATCTAAATGTGTATTATAATAATCAAACGCTCGCTCAGTTAATTTGTATACAAATTCTGTATTATACTCGTGCGTTACAATCTCACACATAAAATAGAATAGAATACAAAATCAGACAAACGTAGATGTGAACGCAAACGCAGACGTAAACTTAAATTCAAATTCAAACACCAATTTTAGAAAAAAAAAAAAAAAAGAAAAAGACAAGAAAACCAAATGAAACAAAAAGAAGAAGCACTAAACGAGAAGATATCGTTTTGGTTTTATTTTTTCTTTTTTTTTTTTTTTGGTATGTATAAAGAATATTATTCGCTGATCCGATAGTCATAGGCACAGTAAAAATTGTATTTATAGTCATTGTCGTAGCCACAGCTACAGCCGATGCCACAGCCGTAAAACCAATAGCCACATCTTCCGTTTGCTATTTAATGTGTTCACATTTCATGCGGTCACTTAACGTTAGCTGCTTAGTTACCTGCCTGCATTGGTTGTCTGTTTATGTGTATAAATTGCTAATAATTCGATTTACACACAAATGCCCAACATTTGTTATTAAAATCATTCAAACATTCATTCTGCTGCCACTGCTGTACATTTCCTCTCCTCATGCTATATCTATGCCAGTCATATTCTACCTCGTTTCTGTTGTACATTCAGATTCTACAGTTTATATCATCAATTTATATATAAAATGGCAACGATGATGTTAACAACGTTGACTACGTAAATAATCATAATAATCATAATAATGATAATAATGATAATAATGATAGTGATAATTATATTGTTGCTCTTGTTGTTGTTATTGTTTTTACTATTAATGTTGTTATTGTTATTGTTATTGTTATTGTTATTGTTGATTGTGATGATATTACAAGCCTATTGCTAATGGTTTATGAAAAACAAATAAGCCAGCAAGATCAAATAAGGATTCTACCAAATTACTGAAACAATTGCTTTCAATTTTAGTGTAGTTTATAGGCTGCACCCAAATACAATTGCAAATGAAAATACAAATGTATTTGCCATTGATTTGCCATTGATTTGCTAAAGTGGAAAACTGTATAAATCTCTTGATAATATCTCGCTTTGTCGAAAATTCATTTGTGCCACTACTGCTAACTAACTATGCCTTAAAGCATAATGTGTATTTTTGTTGATAGTGTTAGTGATGATGATGTGGATGATGATGATAGTGGTGGCACGTGTGAAGGCGCTTACGTGTTGTAAATTTGAATTCGTAAATTTAATTTTTTTCGATTTTGTTTATTTATTTCATTTATTGCCATCTCTTTTGCATTTAGATGTACAAACAAAAAAACATACAAAAATTTCTTATTACAAATTCAACAGGCAATTTTGTTTCCGTTTTTTTTTTGTTTTCTTTTTTCTTAATATTTCTTTCTTTCTTTTTGTTTGTCTTCTTTGTTTGCATGCAACTAATTTCATTTGTTGCAAATTGATTTGAGATCGTTTACAAAAGACCTACGGACGCCATAACAATGATCACGATCACAGTCGCGATTATTGAAAATATTCCCATTATCCAAAATATACATACTTTACATTTACATTTATATTTACATTTACATTTATATATTTGTATATTTGTTGGTATGTATACATTTATTGTTGGTTTTGTTTTTTGGTTTTTTTTTTTTTTATATTCAACTTATTGGAAATTCCAATCACAAATTTTTTTATGTGTCTTCATACATTTTGTTTTTCTCTTTATTCTTTTCTTGAGTTTATTTATGAATCGTTCTATGTTTATTTTGTTTTATTATTTATTCTGATCTTTGTTCTATTATGGCTGAGTATTCATCATGAAAACTATTCAATAAATTATTGGCAATCATTGTTTGTTTTGCATTTACATATAGTTTTTCAAAAATTAATGGCATCAAGGAATTTACCACATTAGCCACTAAGCCACTAAGCTAAAGCAAATGTAAGACAAAGCAAAAGATAACCGTATATATTTTGAGGAATAGAGGAGAGAAAGAAAGAAAGAAAGAAAGGGATAAAGCGTGATAAAGAGTAAGAAGTAGAGAGGAAATGTTAAAGAGCAATTTAAGAAAATGGCTTTTGCATTAACAAGTTATAAATGTAAAGTGTTACAAGTAATTGTTTTAGTCAATGGACTTGTCACGAAAACATTCTTGTTTTAGTACATTTTCCAATTACAATGCAATAAAGTTTTCCTTTACTTTGTTTTTTTATTGTATTGATTATTATTTAATATTGGATTATTTTTTTTTCTTTTTTTTTTTTTTTTTTCCTTTTTCGTTAGGCCTTATTTTATTTTAAAAATTTGATTTTAAGTGATTTTGGTATAATGTTCATTAGTTATCTAAAATATTTGTTTTTCGGTGAGTTAAGTTTCTCCCATAGCACACACCCTTAATATAAAAATGCATATTACTCCTATTTAGTTATTAGTTCTATTATTAAAAAAACAAACAAAAAAAAATATGAAAAAGATATAGGCGCACCTTCTCTTAAATATTGAGCGCAAACTCCACCCATTGCACAACAACAACAATATTACCCAAAGCAAATTCTAAAACAAAACAAAACAAAAATAAAATAAAATAAAATAAGAAAGAAAAGGAAACGAACAAAACAAGCAGAAAATTCTCTCAATTATGAGTACTGGCGATGGCGTCACCTCTCTACCACCTATCTAAATCATAAATAAAATTGTAATAATATACTTATACATACATATACGTATATAACTATGCATTTATGCCTAACATTTATGTATAACAACAAATAGAATGCAGCAAGACCGAACTTGAATGTAAACGATTTTTATCCGATTAATATTTTTTACTCATCTGTTTTTTTTTCCTGTTTTTGGGTTTTTTTTTTTTTTTTTTACTTTTTTTTGTTGCATTCTTTTCTTTTTGTAATTTTTTTTCTGTTTTGCTTGCATTCTTTTTTTTTTTTTTTGAATGGGCTGCTAATCAATTAAATGAAATACTAAATACTAAAATTTGCAACAATTTGCAACTTATTATGAACGAATTAAAAATTCAATAAGAAATAAAAGACACACCGCAAAACTCAAATTAGCCATTGACAAAGAGATTATTTTCATAAATATCTTAGTAACTCCTATATCCAATCATATTTTAGCAAAGCAAAGTAATTGTACAATATATACATACATACATACATGCATACATACACATATACATACATACATACACACATACATACATACATACATACCCATTTCTATAAAACTTGACAAATCTGTTTTAAACGTAAGCATTTTCTTTTAAAAATTACCATAAAATTAAGAAGAAGAAGAGGTGGAACTTTTTTCACATTTATCTGAAATTTTTCTTAAAAATTTTGTAAATATTTTCAAATTATGCTAAATTTATTTAAGATGTCCAAATTGAGTATATGGACTTTTAACGTCTACATTGAAGGAGGAGGTGCATGTAAAACCCATATAAAATGAAAAATTCTTTATAAAATCATTTATTAAGTCGAATTGCACAAAAAGATACTTTCAAAAAGAGAAATAGAAGGATAAGGAGCAGTGTATTGTTAAATATTTAAAAAAAAAATATTTAGCTTAACATTTAGTAATTGTAAATTACATTTTTATTGTTTGAGGATTATAATAATAATAATAATAATAATAATAATAATAATAATTACAATAATAATACGAATAGTAATATTAATGGAAAAAAAAGTAGCGCTAGAATTAAAACAATAAAACAGAATAGGAAAAAAAAAACCAAACGAAAACAGAAACAGAGTAGATGTTTTTCGGCACGTAAGAAAGGTAGTTTTATATTTTCATCGTTCATTAATTAAAGGTCGGCATCTATATTTGTGTCTGTTTAAATAGCTGATGTTGTTAATTAGCTTGCGGCATTCGTTTTATCATTGATGACACGACCGCATGCTGCCGATGTTGATGGCGCTTTTGCCGCTATTACTAATGCTGATTTAGCAAAAATATTTTGCTACTTCCTTAGGAGTAAACAGGTAGAAATATGCTACAGTTAAAAAGTCAAAAATTTAAGAATGAAAATTTTGATATTATGAATAACAGGGAGGAAAATATGGGATAGCGATTGATAGATAGACTGAACAAAAAAAAAGGATTATAGAATAAACGATTAGATGGGGAATTGTGAGTTTAGCCAATTACTTTGATGCTTGTTAATTGTTGACTGTAGATTATGTTACAACTGAATATTTTTGGCGTCCTTTATTTCCCCTTAATCCCTTCTTCTTCTTCTTCTTCTTCTTCTTCTTCTTGTACCTTCTATAACTTGAAAATGGTGATTTTTTTTATTATTATTATTATTTTTATATTTATTGTGCTTATTTTTATTTTTTTTATTATTTAATTTTTTTTATTATTTTTTTTTATATTTTTATTAGTATCTAATATCTCTGTGTGATTGTGAATTGTTTAGGCGATTTAATAAGAAATATGACATCGTTAAAAGTCATGCTGAATGTCTGGCCACTGTTGAATTTCGTTTTTGTTTGGTTTTTTCTTTTTGTATGCAGTTACATTTTTATTTCTTGAAGAGATAATTGAAATGCTGGCATATTATTAACAATTCTTTTGCATGTAATTATGCTATTTAAATGCAATGAAAATAAGACAAGTAAAAATTCCAATAAATTCCTCATTTAAAATAAAATGTAATGCACAAACCAAAATTAATATTAGTTTTAGTAGAAAAAGATTATATAAAGAACACACCGAACATGTTTAAAGCTACAATTATACAATTATACTTTCAACTTAGAGTAGACTGCCATTGGAAAAATATATTTATTTGTTCCATCTCATGAGATATTAAACAAAGCCAATATTAACAGTTTGTTATTAACTGACTAAACTGTAAATTTCATTATAATAAATTAATAGATTTGCATAGATAATGAATCATAATAATAAAAAAATGGACTTATATCTATTGACTCATAAAAATGTTTCATATAAAGAGCTTTTTGAACTAATAATATTGGAAAATATTATATGTATTTTACGTTTATTTCTCTTTGATCCTTTTATTAATTATTTTTGCTACACTCTCCTTCTCTCTCCTATTAACTCAATGGATTTCTTTTAACAGTAAATTAAATTTACATTCATTACATTATAATTAGTCTTTTACTTCTGTTTGGTAAACTGTTAACTTCTATAGAAGCATCAACAGAAGTAGCAGCAGAAGCAGCATCATCATCAAAAATAATAATAACTAAAAGCTCACCAAAATGAAGCAAAACTAACGAATAAACATATCTACAATTACACATCTACAATTAAACTAAACCATACACACACTAATAAGGCTCACATACATACGCATGCCTATGCATGAATGGGTTGAATGGTTATAAAAAGTTTTTTTAATATATTCCACTGCCAGTTATGAAGTTATGGGGATTTTTTTTTTCATGCATATAAGCGTATACGTACACATATGAATGTGTGCGTTTGTATTAGTTATGTTGTTAATATATTTCACTCTCAAGTTTATTTTACAACTAATTACAAAACACGTTGTAATTAATTTTGTGTTCATTTCATCGTTCCACTATGAAATGCTTTTATCTTGCATCCAACGCAATTCTCATTGTACATTAAATACATGTGTATGCCATGTATATATAAATGTTGAAAAAACAGAAGCTAATTTAGAATTTATCATCATCATAATTAATGTGCATGTAATGGACTCGCCTCGTCAAGAAAACCAAGAAAAAAAAAACAAACAAAAATACCAAAAGTGCTTATACGTATATTTCGTGTGCTCTCCTTCATGTGTATTTCCTTTTTATAGTTTTTGATATTCATTACTTGATGTTGTTATTATTACGACCGCTAATTATAAATTAGCTGGTTTTTTTTTTTTTGTTAACTATCCATATAAATATATTTATGTACTTACCTTTTATAGTTTATGCTTTTAAGGCGTTTTTTATTTCATTTCATATTACTTTTTGCCAGCATTCATTTATGATTAATTTTTAGTGAGATAGAGAAATAACAAGAGAATCAATAACCTCTTTAAAAAAATTAATAAACCAAAAGATAAGGATCTGAAAAAAGTATTAGCCAAAAAAAAAAACACTAAGAATTGCAAAAGAATCACAAAATAATTTACAAAATTAAAGATATTTTGAAACAAGTGCCTAAGATACTGTAGGAAAAACTGCTACAACTGATAAGGGATGATTTTGAAATAGCTTACACCATTTTATATCTTATAATAAATTACAATAGAGAAAGATGTTTTGGTTAATACAAGAAAATAATGAAATAATGTGATCATTTTTAAAATAATTTTGCTTTAGAATGGTTACAAAATTTTCATAAATTTCAAATATTATTTAGGGAAGAGTTGACATAACGAAAGTTGCTCAAGTGTATCCATTTAAAAAAAAAAAAAATGGAAGTGAAATGGCAGATAAGTGAATGATATATTTCCAATACGATTAGAATTAGTAACTCTTGAAAGTTTTCTTCTTTTACTATTTTTAAGTGCGGTCAATAAAAAAATTAATATTCGCTTCAACTTATTATGTAACCTTTTACATTAACAATAATTATGATGAATTTAGTTAAATTTGTATGCTTTTACTATTCTTCCTAAACTTCCTTTACACATTCTCACACTTAGGTAAAGCCATGTTTATATATTTAATACCATTAGCATAATAATAAAACAAGTGTTAATAGGAAATTAAACTCATTATTTATTTGTGTTTTTTTTTTGTCAGTCTTAGTTTCTCTATTTATTTTTTATTCCCAAAATAAATGCAGTGGGAATAAACTAAAAATTTTTTCCTTCCTTTTTTTTTTTCTTTTATAAAAATTAACCAATTTCACGCTTCATCAAGATTGACATTTTTTATATACACATACACATGCACACACACATATATATATTTAGATTTTGATATTGTTTCATTATTTTGAAAAGTTCAGTCAAATGTTTTGGCACTTGTTTAATTCGTATTCACATTTGTTTATAATGAATGAACAAGGGGTTTCCAACAATGATTGACAATTGATTGTAACAACAGTTGAAAATTGTATGGTAATAATAATAATAATAATAATAATAATAATAATAATAATAATAATAATAATTATAAAATTATACACAAAAAAAAGAAAACGCTAGAATGAAAATTACATTAAAGAACTTTATAAATAGCATTGGCATTCATTGTCCTGCCTTACCTCCATTTTTCACTTTTGCCTTCAACTTTAACAAACTAATAATAACAAGACATGGATATCGTATGGGGTTATAGAAAAGCCCTTAAACATCTGCTACCACGGTTTTTGCTACACTTTCTTATTGTTCAATTGCCCATAATATACATACATATATAACAGTCGGTCGCTTGGAAAATCATTTTCTTTTGCTACCGGATAAATTTTGAATTACATTGGTTCAATGCTAACTTTTCACTAAAGGCTGGTAATTGTTACACATCAAGGTTTTGATTGATTCCGTTCAGTAGTTTTTCATTTTTCATGTTCTCTGTTGAATACGACAAGTGAGAAAAATTATTCTTTATATTTTTAATAAAGTAAAATTGGACAAATTATTGAATCAGAAAAAACGCTTGTCTGATAGATTGTATAAAAAAAATGTCTCGTCAGATATTTACTGTAGAAATTAGATTTTAAGGTAAAATGTTAGTTGCTATTTAGATGGATGAGACTACAGAAAAACCACTTTGAAAAACATAAAACGTAACTGTTTGCTTGGAGTTAGCGAATTTAATCGTTCATGGTTCATATTTTTCATTAACTCTGTAAAAAAAAAATTGCAATTTTCATTTTTCTACCAAAAAAAAAAAAAATGTAATGAGTGCTTGAACAATCTAATATAAATGCATACAAAAGCAAAAAACTATCATTTTGCGCAATCGCATTTTATTGTAAAAATTTATATGACGCTGTTTATTGCTAGTGTTTTTAATGTTGTTAGGTTAGTTGGTTGGTTAGTTTGTTCTTTGGCGAGAATGAATGTTTTTCTAATGCAATTATCGGGCAGACAATTGAATTTCCGGTTGGCCATACTAAAGAATTTTTATAGATAGATCAATAATAACAGCAAAAACAAAAAAAAACATTAAAATAAAACAAAATTCAAAACAACAAAATATACAGATGTTATGCTGCTTTGTAAAAGCAACTCAAACAAATACAAATATTTAAAGTTGGCATTCATCTAATTATCCAAGTAATATAAAATTTAATCTTAGTGCCTTGTATGCCATAAAAAGAGAACGTGAATTCAAGTAAATACGATTACATTAAATAAAATGTTCAATTCATATATGAAAGAAAGTTTACAAAACAGAAATTAATGATAGGAAAATATGTATAACGTAATAATAATTTTTAAAAAATAACTTCAAATTAATAGAATTAATTTATTACCTACCATTTAATAACACCCATCATATCCATCAGTGTAGCCGACAGTACTTTACACAGGAAAGTTAATGTGGAAACGACCAACAAGTCATATAATTAATAATCATAAAATAAAACCATCAAATGGCAAAAATTGTAATTTTATGATTTTTTATAAATATGGTTTGATTACAGTTTCCTATCATTTATATAATAGCCTATATTTGACTTTTCTTACTCCATTCTCCATATAAATAAATCACGAAATAATTAAAATAACTGAATTAATCTGTAATATGTATATAAATATTTATGGGCCTTTAGTCCTCACAAATTTTGTAATATTGGTGTATCTAGAGGAAGTTTTTACTATAACTATAACTGTCTGACTATTTCTCAGTCAGTTTAAACGTTAAATTTGAACTTCAGTTCGAAATTTCTTATATATTTTCAATACCTCTGGTTGATGCCAGAATTTCGTCTTAAAGGCGAACAGCATTGAATATGGATGATATTGTACAACTTTTGATGCAGTCCCAATACCTAACACATCGAAAAATATAACATTAAATTTTACAATGAAAATGGTAAAATTGATCTCTTGATTAGACATAACAGTGTAAAATATATAATAAGCAGCTTTGTTCGATTTAAATAGTTTGCCATGGGTTTATTTAAACTTTGGATTTCTGCAGAAAATAAGTAGAAATTGAAAATAAAATAAATTTATAAATCAATTGATTAAATATTGAATGAAAGTTTTTATTTGTAGTTCATTCGAATGCCTATAACGCCTGTCATGAAAAAGAAACGATACAAGAAACTTCATACAATAAACAAAGCAAATTATTCTTAGAATTAAATCTAGTAAAATTTCTGTTGAAATGATTTATTTACAAGCGATATGGCAGCATCTCTCGCTGCTATCAAGACCTGGTACAATATAAATTTTTATCAATAGCCTTTCTTAAAGTTTTGCCTTTAGAAATTGTAAAGTTGACATTTATAAATAAGATGGTTTTTTAAATTTTTGATAATTAATTTGTTGGGCCATTTTCTAGAGGAAAGTGACTCTTAATCTTGAAACCAGAATTAAAGTGGACTAATTTCATCTCCTATGTAAAAATTATAATTTATTTAAGTATTAACATATTGCAAATATTGTAAAATATTCAAAATTCCTTACAATCAGCCATAGAAATTATGAAAGCCAATTATAATAGATTTTCCATAATATTTTTTTACTTACTTCGTATATATAGATTTTATAAATTTTAATAATTAAAAGTTTATATTAAGAATACAAAAATATATTGTTGAAGTGTAATTACGTTGATACTTTCAATTGCGATACGTGTATATAAATATAAATATTAATAGGCATTATGAATGCCTTCATCTATAGCGGTCTATATGTAACAGAATTGTATGTTCAATTGAGATTGTGTGGTGACATCGTTTAAGGAAAATGTCACCTAAACATGAAACTCATTACATGAAATGTCAAGACCGTCAAAACGGTCAATATTACAATTGTGCTCCATTATAGAACAGCTCAAAGTCATATTGCCATTACCATTACTACATATACTCACACATCTGAACATATATAAAATATTATAGTCTCAATATAAACAGCAGAAAATAATAAAAAAGAAATGCCAGAAAGCCATTAAAGTTATACGTATTTATGCGTAAAGTTAGCATAAGTTTTACAATCATACAATTTGAAAGAATGAGTGTGAGAAAGAGAAAGAGAGAGAGAGAATGAGAAAGACAGTGGCTGGGTGAGAGTGGGGGGGGGAGAAATAATAATATTAATATAATGAAAAAAAAATTTACGTGCGAATTTCCACTCTAATTAAATTTATTGTACCAATAAGGGCAAGAAGAGAAATACATCTATAACACACAACACATTATTCAATTACCCGATGGCAACATATATCAACAACAAAACGAGCTCCTGCAGTTGTGTGTATGTGTACAGATTTCTTTCAAATAAAAAAAGCTCAATTTTACTTTTCTTTCTTTTTTTTTTTACTCTTTTTTCCTGTTTGATATAAATAATATTACATGCGCCATGCTTATCATTTAACCACTGAACGCTATCAACAATCCATGCGGCCTAAACGGATTTGGCCAGACAAAGACAGAATAAGAAGGTAATGTAGATAGAAAGAGAAAGAAAAATAGAGAGAGATAAAGAGTCAAAGCAAAGTGAAACTAGACATTGCTTATTGGTGGTAGCTAACCACCATACTTGTAAAGTAAAGGCGGAGCTGAAATTTACCAAACAATCTTCTGATCAATTCTTTTTTAAACCGGTTTTTGCAAATTCTGTTTTTATTTTATTGTATTTTATTTTAATTTTTAATATTATTCTATCGCTTTATTATTATTATTGTTTTTTTTTTACATACTGTTCACCTGCTCCTGCTTTGTTGCTTTGATCAATTTTAATAGCCGATATTCAAATGATCACCTAAAAAAAGAGAGAGAGATAAAGAGAGATGCAAGCATACTCAAAAATATCTCACACCCAACTATCAACTTTTTTATTGTGCATTCTCTCAGTGTTTTCTAAGTAATTACATTTTTCAAAAATTTTGTAACACTTAGAGCAGAATTCAAAAAAAAAAAAAAATGGACGCAGGAAAATTGGAACGATTTATTTAGTTTAAAATCACAAATGCAGAAGAAAAGTTATTTATTTTTCTTCGCTTATTGACGTAGAAAATGATTTATTAAATTTATTGAAGGATGTAAAATAATCCTTGGTTTTAAATGACGTTAAAATCAAAACTGTAAGAACCTTTGACCAATCTGAAGTGTTTCGCATTTTACACCATGTCGGTCCCACCTATTTTACACTGTAAGTGATCTAATCTTTTTCAATCATTATGGTAAAAACCAACTAGACGGAGAGAAATTAACGTTGTGATAATGGCTACGCCTATTTAATAAAAATAAGTTTAAAAGCGGTGGGTATTCAATATTTTGGCTAAATCATAAAAAGTAAATTTCAAATATTTAATAATGTGTCCCAACCCCTACCAATTACAGCAACCGGTCTATTGAGAGGCCAAATAAGCATGCAATTTATGAGTTGTGAAATGTGAGACTTACTCACAATCAAATACTCGCACCGGTGCCCATTTAATCAAGCGTTGTTAGTTTGCTGCTGACTCTGATTCAACACGGTTCTATACATTAAATTATTGTCGTGTTGTTTAATAAAATTTTATAAATAAATGTTTTAACATTAAAAATGAAAATTTATAATTAAGAGAAAATTAAATCAGGAAGTTGTAAAATAAAATAAACGTATTGCAATTAGATTACATTTGAAAAATGCTGGAAATTTTTTATAGCAAAGAAAACAAGCCATAAATTTTGTTATTTTGGAAAAAAAAGAATTTTACAAGCAAACAGTCACAATCACATGAAAAGTACACTCAACTAAAATACGACGGCTATTAGTTTTTCATGCTTAAATGATTATTTGAAAAAAAATTATGCAGTAGAATACAAAAGGACAAAAATGCAAAAAGAAAAAACATAAAAATTCTATTGATATTTCACTTAATGAAAATAAATGAGAAAAATGGAAAAACACTAAGATTTTTTAGAAAATGTTATAACGAATTAAAAATGCGAAATGTGTGAATGACATGAACGTGTGAGAAAGAAAACTTATGCTATAAACATAAATAATAAAATATATAAAATAACACCGACGGCTACATGCGGTTGAAATTTATGTACAAATTAAATTTTTAGAAATTTTACTTCAAATGAATTTAATTGCACAATTACACAATGCAAAGCATTATCAATAATTCCATTATTAGTACAAAGTAAATTATTGGAGATTTTTCTATCTTGTTATTGTTGCTTTATGGTTTATCAACAAATAAATCAAAACTTCATTAAGAAAAGAAACAGTAAGTTTTTTTTTTTTTGATAATTTATACAAAATATTTCAAATATGAGACTTCTTATGGTTTAAAATTAATTTCAATAGTTTAACCGTCTACAGAGAGATAATTTTTGACTTTGTTTTGACTTTGCAAAAAAAACTTTTTAATTAGAATTAATTTACATGCAATGCTGGTTTATTGCACATTTCTTGTTAAGTTATAAATTTATGATTATGAGTAGAATATTTTTCAAATATAAATTTTGTTTTCCACTTTTTCATAACGCGCTTTAATAAATTCATTAATATTCATTTGTCAGTTTGAGTTATACAAAAGTATTGAATATAAAAAATTTCGGCAAAATAAAGCAAATAGAGCAGTACCAGCAAAAATGTAACCTTAAAAATGTATTAAGATGTTTGAAAAGTTTATTATGCCTTTCTAAAACAATGTGACATGTGCTTGACTTTTTTATAGCAATAAAATTTCCCATATTAAGTAATAATTACAAGAATTGAAAATTAATTCTAATAAAGCGACAAACTGATTAACTGATTAACTGATTAACATCTTTACAAATTGCAATTAAAATTGATTATAGAAAAAGACACATTCTAAATGTTAAACCGCAACATTTAGAAAAAACACAAAAAAAACTAAAAAAAAAAAACAAGCAAAACATTTAAAAGTGGCAAGCACAATAGGAAGGTTTGACATCCATTTTGCAACAACAACAACAACCACACCGATACATTTATAATTACAATTAAAATGAAATTGAATTGAATTGAAATGAGTGCAAAAAATTTCAATTCATATTCATTCAAATTGAATTTGCATTTGAATTAATTATAAATTCATTAATTCAATAATTAATTAATTACGATAATGTTTAATAATAGATTTTTTTCTGCTACTTCTGCTAACCTCCCCCCCCATTTCAACTCCTATCCAGAGCCCGCTCTATTAAACCAATCACTTTTATATTTTATTATAATTATTGCAACGAAATAAATCAAAATTATCTAGCACATCATTTTATTACAGTTAATTGACCAACAAAAAGCACACAAAAAGAATATAGGAACAAAAAACTTAATTAATAATCGTAATAATAAACATGACATATTAATGTAATAAATCAAAATAGAAAACAACAAAAACTAAAACTATAGCACTTTCTTATAATAATTTGCATATGAATGCGTTCGTATTGTCTATTAAAATGTATATGTAGGTGTTAATGCATATATCATGTATAAGATTATTCCAAAAGTCATTGTGATATATTTACTTAAAAACAAATTATTACTTAATTCTGTGCAATCTGTGCAATCTGTGCAATCAATGCATTAATAAGAGAGAAAGAGCTAAAGATAATAAAAAGAAAGTAAAGTTTTTGGAACAAGTATAAGAAAAAAAAATTCTTTTAAGTTACCGCCAAAAAGAAACTAAAAATAAAAAATATAGAAAGCATTTTAAAGAAATTCCTGATAATAATTAAAACATTACTAATAATAATAACATTACTTGGAACAATTATCACATGAATTCATATCAATTCATATCAATTCATAGCAAATCAGATCACATTATTTAAGTGATTAGATAAAACTAATGGCACACCGCTTGTTATACAACGGGAGAAACAAATTAAAACCTAATCATTCCCATGAACATTTATGCCATCATTATCTTTCTGATAATTATTTCTGATAATCAAATAACTCATAGAACAATTCGTCAAAAAAATGTTATTTATCAAAGCTAATTTTAAAACGCCGACTTCGTTTCCCGTCCGTTCAATTTTTTAAGAGTTATTTAATAAAAAAATTTTGAAAGAGAAGGTAATTTGAAACGTAGCCATTTTTAACTCAAATTTTTCACTATTTCACTATTTGGAACACACAAGCTTTAACTTAGAGGAAGTTTTTTGTATACATTTAAAAGGAAATGTCATAAATAAAATACATAAATTGAGTTAGATTTGAAGACGTTAACTCAAAATTTATTAACAATTCTTTAAAGCGGTTATAGGAAAGTCATGAAGCAACGGAGAAGTCAGGAAAGCGGAGGCCAATAGACATTGTGGACTGGTATTAGTTAATGCTTTAATTAAAATGATTTTTAAATACCAAATGGATGAATGACTCACATTTCAAGGGAATACAACATATCCTGAATAATATTTATAATATTAAAATTTTACAGAGTCCACACTCTGGCGCTTTCATATAAAATACGTTTACAAAAGCGTTTCGAAAAAACAAAGTAAATCAATGGTCATGTCAACAGCAGCCAGAATAAGGCAGCAAAGATTCATAATGCAAAGCCACATAAATTACTAATGGTTTTTATCATATAATTGCCCTTTTATTTTATTTAATGTAAAACGATGTACTCAGTGCAATATAGACTTTGTAACATTAAGACAAATATCTAGAAAAATTAACAAACCAAAACCAGAAAAATGGTTCAGTAAATTCTTATACATTTTAAAAATTTTTATAAAAAATCATTTTTATAAAAAACATTTCATCTGTATTATTCTTTTATATTACAGGCACAATAGAGTACATTGAATTTTCTTCCTTTATTTAGCATGCTCTTCCTGCATCCAAGCATTCTAATCATTTTAATTATGTCAACTTCCCTTAAAACTGATAAGAAGAATTATAAATGTATGTACACTGTATGAGTAACAAATTTCTTTCATACATTTTCATTTCATTTCATTGGCCCTTGATTTTACACATTTTTAACTAATTGACTGACATAGTCTCGTATACAATACAAATAAAATTGATACCTTAAGGCGCCTATTAAACGAAATCAAGTTTATGTTAATGCCTCATACTTCTCATAGGCTTGTTTGAGAAAGTAACAGCACAAAAAAAAAAAAAAGGAAAAAAGCCAAAATATGCACCACTCTATGTCTGGCATATTATACAATTTTTCGTATTTTTGTTTTTCTTGATGGATTTCTTCTTCTCTTTGCATTGTAGTTGTTGTATTAGATTGTTTGGAAAATTAGTTTTGCTGTTTGAATGAAAATGAAAAATAATTTTCTCATTATGCTCATGAATAAATGAATTTGATAAGTTAATCAAGTCTTTATGATACTCAGATGAGTACTACTAAAAAATTGTAACAATCTCAGTATTGTAATGTCACGATGCTTGGGTGGTGGATATCCAAAATTTTTCTTTGTTTTTTTCTCATAAATTCATAATATTAAAATTGCCGTTTTGACGAAATTTTTCAAATCTATGTTAGTACTGGCATTAATCTGGTTCATCTTTTCTATAAAATCCATCAGAATAATCTTTTTATTTATTTTTTACTACCAAATGTTTTCAAGTCTATCAAATGTAGGCTACTTTTTACTTTTCATATTTCAAAGGCTACTACGCGAAATAAAATCAGGCAAAGTTTTTTAAAAGCATTATAAAATCTTGCTCTATCAATTATAAAAAGGTACGTGAAATGACATGCCGAACGACCTAATATGTATGCTTAATGTTGTAAACAAAGAGAGAGACCAATATATAAATTTCATATTTGTAAAAGTCAAAACAAATAAATCATTATCATCGTTCTCATTATCATCAGGCAACAGGTCTTTTGCTCTGCTCCTCTGCCTTGTTCTGCGCTTACATGCTATTGAAATCATATATATAATATAATTACATTAATATTGGTGCTCATACAACATGTAAATTTTGCTCATTTACTGTTATTGCTGGCTTGCCTTCGCTGCCCTACTGTGTTTCCTATTCACAACTGCATTGATTATTACACTTAATGATATAATCAAAAGTGTTGATAATAATCGGTATGATTACTTTAATAATTTGCATGATCATCTAAAAATAATAAGCAGTCAATTTCAATTGAAATTGACTGAAATACGTAAACCCTACGCTTTATGTAACTTAAGTTTATTAAATTGCTAAAGAAATTCAAAATAATATTTAATAAAGGTAGAAAAAGAAGAAGACAGTGAATATAAAATAGATATTACAAATGCGGTCTATACTTATTAATTCTTCTTATTTAATAGTTATCTTATTTATTTTTTTAAAACAAGACAAGTCAAAAATATCTTTCAGCATAACAACGTCAACAATTTTTTTTTTTTATTATTAGTTTTATTATTATTTTGACTTTTTTTCCCCATACATCATCTTTTCTTTATTTTTTCATTTATGGTTTTACTTTTTGGTTTACAAGTATGTGCATCTTGGCCACTCCAGACAATTTTACTTCCATCAAAATCAACAAGTTATAAGAAATTGACTTCTTGACTGATTGTTAATAGATGACTAATATATAATATAAATAATATACATATTTATATATATAACTTTGTACGTTATGCATATGCCTGTATGGGTGTGTATATATATGTGTCTTTTGCCAGTTTTTATCTGTGCAATCACTCTCTGAGACTAAATGTAGCCAACATTGTCACTCTTTCGCCACCATTACCAATTACTACACACTCGCTCACTGCAATATATTTCATAATATTTTACATACATTATTACTTGTATTATTGTACTTTGTAGTGCTGTCTTGTGGTGTTCAATGGTGTTTCATACTCCTATAATTTTTTCCGATTTTATTAGTATGCGAATATCTTCACGAGTTGTCGATTATCGATATAGCTCAATACAATAACAAATTCCATATACGCATACATATACATATATATGCATATATTTTTATATATTTATGTAGTTGTAATATCATAATAATGATAGCTTATAATCATACGTGTGTGTTCATTAGCACCATTAAAGCAAATAAAAGATGCAACAAGCACGTAATACGCATGTAAGAACAAGACTGTTGCAATAGCCTTACGCAATGCACAAACACACACACACACACACACACACACAAACACACACAGTATACAAGTATATACATAAGACTCAAGTATAATGCCAGAGCTTCATTTCATTCGATATCGTATAAAATTTGTGTTATTATTATTATTATATTTATTTGCATATTTTAAACTTTTTGGTAAAGTTATTTATTATTTTACTTGTTAATTCTTTATCTTTTTCTTTCTTCTTTTTATTACATTCTCTCTGCTTTTTTTTTTCTTCTGTTTTGGTCGCATTCATTTTACAATGACACCATATGCTACATACTTTGATTAAAAAGTAGAATGCATGTTAATTTATTTTTGTTTACATTTTTTCTTTTTCACTTTATACGTATCCTTTTTTTTTTCTTTTTGTTGTGTTGAAATGAAATGAATCTCTCTCACCTTTGTGGGCTCTAGTTTTTTATATTGTTTTCTTTATATACACACATTTTTTTGGTTTGTTTGTTTGTTTTGTTGTATTTTTTGAATTATGATTATGAGAATGATGATGATGATGATGATGATCAGTTTGTAATACACGTGATGTTTAGGGATTTCCTGTCGACGCCACACCACAAGCAAATTTGATGTGTGTTCTCATTCACGTATCGTTGAAAAAGAACAACAAGCAAAACCCAGCCAGCCGGCTAGTCAGCTAGTCAGTTAGCCGGTTAGCCTGTTAGCCAGTTAATCAAATAATATTAATTCACTCAGTCATTCAGTCACTCATTCATTCGTTGACTCTCTTGCCAGCACCAAGAGATGACTTTGGCTAAAACCAGTTTGTTTTTATATTAGTTTATTTTAAATTTTAATTCATTTCATCATAAAATGCAAAATATTGCTTTCCTTTTTGTTTGTTGCAATCTACAGATATAAACTGGCATATTTTAGTCTATGTAGTTTCTTTTTATATATAAACTTGTTGAATCTCTTGATCGGTATATCAGTAAATTTATTAAAATTTTCTCTACTTATGCTTTTTGAAATTTTTAGTCTAATAAACTTCTAATGTGTACCAGAATGACTTTCATGTTTAGTAAGTGAGATTTATAAGTAAAGGTCTTTAATTACAATTTATTTCTTATTCATACGGCTACCGAAATCGTTGTGTCTTGTAAAAGGCCCCTATTTTTATTACGTTACTCATTGAACTGACTACTTTTATATAAATTTCTACTTGTCTCTGACCTCTAGAGGCTTGACTATACACGTGACTTCAATCTACCTACAAATGCAATTTGAGGGTTTTAACTTATGATAATTGTGTCCAGTACATCAGTCAGTAGACTTTTAAGCCAAAAAAAAAAAAAAAACAGAAAACAAATTAAAATATGTTTTGCCACTTGTTCTATGAAATACATTTAATACTGTTAAATGTAATGTATCAGTTTTATTAAGAATGAGAAAGAATGAAAGAAATAAAGAAAAAAGAAATATATAAAATGTAAAATAAAAAGCACAAATAACAGCAGCAGCAGTAACAATAATCAGTAATAATAATAACAACACCATAACACACAGAGAGCGTAAAGCTTTAGGGTAAGAAGAATGGTTAAAGTAGCCAAATGGGCATAAAAAACGAGATAACCGTAAAGTTATGGCTAAAAAGAAAAAAGTGGCGTCTACTGGCGTCGCAACATCATATTAATTACACGCGCACAAAACAGACGTCAATTTCATCATTGTAGCTAAAGAAGAGACAAAAGCAAAATTAAAGTCAAGAAAAATGAAAAACGAAACTTAAAGCATAAACACATAAACATGAATACACACACACACACACACACACACACATATATATATATATATATATATATATATATATATATATATATATATATGTATATGTGTGTGTGTGTATGTATAAGTACTAAGAATACCAAGAGCTAAAGTTTACTACGGCGCATTTTGATAAAATTACAAGCATTTCAATTAAAAAGTTTAATTGAAATTCTATTACATACAGACGAAATGAACATCAACACAAACTTCATTCAAAAGAACAAGAAAATATTTTACATCTATCGTTATCGACTTTTAAATACTCTACATGGCTGTGCCAATGTAGAGCAGTTAATAAAAATTCAAAAATTCTTAAACGTGCTTAGGATTTCAAAAACTTAAAGAAGCTTAATCTAAATTCTGAATTTATGTTTCTTACAACAATTCTTTTTTAATTCTTTTTTAATTTTAAATTTGGTTAAATTTGTTCATGAAAGGTTTTTTTTTGAAATTTACACTTGAAGAAAAAAAGCGGTTGAAAAAATTGTATTTATTTCATTTTTTTTTAAAAAGTACTCTTCTTTAGATTGTAAGAATTAGATTATATTGGTAAATTTATTGTTATTTTGTGATTCCAAAAATGGAGTTCAGATTCGAAAATAATTTAAAATTTTATTCAAGAACGAACGATGTAATAAAATGTAGATTCATCTGAAGCTTTTTTGCGTTCAACATTTACCTTAACCAAATGCCCTCAATTCTATACAACGAAGAATTGAAAAAGTTGAATGATAAATTTTCATAATCACAATATTTGATCTATAATACGCTACATTCTTTATGCTTATTTATAAATATAAATAAAAAAAACTCAAAAATGTATAACACATTTGAATGCATTAATTTTTGATTTTATTTTACATTTAAAAAATTTTTTTAGTATTGTACAGCAATTACAGTATTTACCATTTGTTGTTTTAGTGCCAATTAAGTTGTACAAACATAATAATTAATAATAATAAGTACATTTATTTAGCATTGCAGTTGTATATGCATTTGCATTGGTGCTGGCTGTTAAATGTTAGTTATTAGTTATTATTATTATTGTTGTTGCTTTGCTGCTTGAACATATACCAAATTATTAAATGCAAACACAAATACACAAGCAACAAAAAATATATATATATTTAATTACAGTCAATTTTCATTTGATAAATTTCTGTCTATCACATACAGACATCTTTTTCTTTCTTGTTTTTAAATTTTTGCTTTTTTTTAAATTTCTTTAATATAATAATGATAATTATATATATGTGATAATTACGTAGTGTAGCAGTGTGTTGCACATTTGTAACATCATAATTTGGTGTTGCTTTTCAATAAATTTCATGAACTTTAGCAACTTTGCAAATTGACATTCAATTATTTTATTTCCCATAACATTATTTTCTCATTTATTGTTTGTTGTCGCTTGTCATTGCGGTATCACTTTAATATCTACCATATTTAATAATTATGTTGTAATTATTGTTATTGTTATTATTAGATGCATTAACGAATAAGTTAATACAAAATAATAACTATATAAAATCCGATGATATAACATTTCAATTGATTTCATTTCATTTTCCTTCATATATTAACTTTTTCATTCTATAATTCTTTTTTTTTTAATTTTTTCAACTTACTAAAAGGCTTCTTCATATTTGTTACTAATGGCCCCTTTCTACTGGTTAAAACACTCTTATCAATAATAGTTGCTTGTAATAATTATACAAATTTTAGTTTATTTGTTTTATTTGTTTGTCTCTCTAAATGAAGAAATAATTTCAAAGAGCTTAAAAATATTAAGCAACATGATGCAGTTACGTGTCCATTAATCTAATTAACATTGAATTTGCTTAGCGTTTAGCGCATTGTATTGATAATTTGATTTACATTCTTGAAATTTGAGCTAAATTCGAGAATTTTATTCAAGTTTATCATTATAAAAGATCTTCCATAACACTACAAAAGACGAAATTCTTTCTGATTGTGCAATGAACACAGATTTATTATCATTGATGAGTATTTTACTTATGAGTTCTCTTTTTTCTATTGTATCGCAGGTATCACATTAGAAATGTACTGTCTAATAATAGTTTCTATTATAAAATTCAAGTACTTTTTCTTCATTACAAAGAATAATAATTGATTTTGAGAAAGAATGATTAGGGAATGAGCAATATAACGCTTTCAAAGCATTAATTGTATTTCTTATTAATTTATAACAACATTTTTATTTATACATTTTGCAAATGGTTTATTGACATTTTGTAATTGTAAACAATTTTACAGCAATCTAAAGCAGCAACATATTATTTAATTGCTTGCAATTTCTGCATTACATTACAAATAAGTGTATAATAATCTTATTAGTAGAAAAAAAAAATATGTATAACAAAACTATTGAAACAATTAAAATCAGAAGATTAAAAAATCTCATGAAAAAAAATTTTATAAAAAGGAGTTAAAAGAAAAAGCAAGAACAAAAAATGACGTCATGTCTTTTTTATATTACTTATGTATATATCTAAATGTATAAGTTATAAATATATTTTTTATATAGCCATATCATTTTAGTGATTTACTGGCCTTTCGAAGCTACACATGACCATTTACCATTCAGTAGCTTTTGCACGCAATTTACTGCAGAATTTATACTAAAATGCAATTTGCAATTTTTGCCTTGAAAAGTTTTTCTTATTATTCTTATTATAATTATAATTGTTCTTATTATTTTTATTGTATTTATTTATATATTATTTCTTAAGTTATATACCTGCCAATATCAAATTAGTATTGTCATTAAATATGCGAAAAATTTTTTAACATATGTATTTTTTAATATGTGGCATAACATTGGACAAATTACTAATTATACAAATATTGTTACAAATATTGTTAACAAATGTGTTAATCATATAAATCGAAGACATACAACTTTAAAAATCGAAATGAAAAGTTTTAGTTAATCTTGGCTTATTTTTGCTAAAATACGTATATTTTTAAAAAAATTGCTTGCAAAATATAAATTTTGAATATTATAAAAATTTATATATATATATTTTATGCTCATCGTTCTAAGATAATTTTGATCTCACCGTTCCCTGCAGTATTCCCTGCAGTTTGAACAAAAAATTCGAAGATGTTATTTAGAAAGAAAAATTGGATGGATGAATGGCAGCTTATGGAAATATGAGGAATCAAAAATTAAAGTAGAAATTAGTACAATTTTTTCACGTTACTTAGATTTGCATAAGCTTAGAAGAACTTCTCTTAAAAGTGTCATAGCTAAGCTTTATGAAACGAATGAAGATAAAATATTATTGAAAAATAAAAGTAACATCAACACCAGAAGAAACATAATAAAGTAACAATTGAGAGAATCAATAAATAAATGAACATAAATTTGCCATTTAAACATGCCAAACGTCAAATGTTATTTTTTATCATTTGAATGTATATCTCATATTCTAAATGAATGTAACACGCGTATATCAAATAAACAATTCTGTTATCAAACAAAGCTAAACAATTATTATTACAAAATAAATAAGCAAGCAAACAAACAATGAAAGAAAACGGTAAAACACGTAAAAATACTAAAGTCTTAAAATTTCTGTTTAATATGCGGTCAGCAATTAATGAATCATTGTCAAAAATTTGACATTTTAACGATGATTTGTTGAGACATAATTGGTTTGTTCAACTCTTCGTCTTCTTCGTCTTTTTGTGCTTATTTCTCGGCTTAATTCAATTATAAGTAAAATTAAAAGAAAAAAGATCAAAAATGAAATTATATTGCAGTAGAGTAAGCATTGACAGCCTCATGGGGCCCCATTATCAATTCAAATAATGCGATCTCAATTTAACGCAATCAAATGCACACTCTTAACAAGAACAAAAATTTGTTAGAATAAAAGAAAATTAAAAATATTTTATTATAATTATATAACTATTATAAGTAGTATTGGTATTCCATTTGGAATTTAACAACAACAATTTAGACTAATATGACTTTTAAACAAACATCAAACGGCATTGTACGGCATTGTACTTTTTATATTTATATCGTTAGAGATTAAATGTACGCAGAAATGAGGTAAATATTTGCAATATTTAGAAGCAACATTATCTAAGGCAAGAAAGCATAATCAAACATTAATCTTCAGTTATGCTAGAAATTAAATATCCGTTCTTTCGTTTAAATGCATATTAAAATTTTTGTAGGAAAAAGCTCTCGTTTAATCATTATCGTACTTTTGTTTTTCTTTAAAGGAATATAACAAAAAGTAAGTACTTAGAATTTACATAACTAATAACTATAGAAAATTTTCCTATGAGCTCATGAACTGATTAAATGTTGTTTTTTGATATGGGCCCCACTTAAGCATTGTGCAGTGCCATTTGGTAGCTTAAATATAACACTAAAATCCAATTGCAAGAGTATTAGTTGAACAGGCATACACAAAGAGACATAATGCCGTATGTAGACAGAAACATTGATTTCCTCTTAACTTGATTACTTTACAATACTTTCCTTTTTTTTTGCTTTTTATTTATTGATTCTCTTTTTTTTTTTTTGGAATTGTTTGTACATGTTTGAGTAATATATACAATCAGATTTGATACCTTTATAAAAAAAAGGGATGTAATCGTGTTAGCGTTAATTCATATATATGATATGGTTTTGGTGCTCGGGCGCGCGCATTTACTATCTTACATACTCAACTTGGTTGGAGCCATTTTTAGTTTTTCGTTTGCGGTTTTTATTATTTTGATTGTTTTTTTTTTTTATTGTTATATTGGCATGGCACTTGCTTAGTCCAATGCTTATATTAACTTACTTATTTGCCTGACTAACAAACCTGAACACTCGGCAATCAATTTGCCAGTTAGCCACTTAGTCACTCAGCCATTCATCTAGCTACCCACTGTCTTTCTTATCTGTCTTTACAGATATTTGCATAGTCATCTAGTTCATGATCTAAATAGAAATGTTAAATTTATATTACATATCAATGAATTCAATTGTAATGGTAATCATGTTATCCATTCAAGCAAGATTATACTATTTAATGGACATGGTGCCAAATAATATGCATGTAACGATCCAATACAAGTAATATGCTCAAATACCAAAAAGGCATATATGCTTAAAAAAACAATGTATTTTACATTTATACAATAAAATACAAGAATATATTGAGGCTTTTCTTGTTCTTCTTTGTTGCAAATGATTAATGATATTGCACCATTTGCCTAATATGATAATGCAATGCCGTAAAAGTGTTATGCCTTAAAATATCTTTTCACTCTTTTTTTTTTTTTTTTGTTAATTTTTCTTAATGTATAAACGGTAGCAATTTTTGTTGTTATTGTTAAACAGCATGATTACACATTGTTTCCATAGTTTAAAATTCATTAGTTTATTAAATTACTTACGAATATTTTTTATATTGTTGTGAATTTACATTTAAGAGAAGATTTAAAAAAAAAGCTCAAACTTTTATGAATCTTCGAAATTAATGCACTAGATTTTATTTAGTATCAGAAATTGCTACTACAAAAACCAAATTATTTGGTATTTTTATAGAATAATTGAGAAGTAAAGCAATCAATATGTTGTGTATTTGTTTTTTTTTTTTTTGATTTTGTTTTTACTACACGATCAGATGTCGCTAGCAATATAAAATATTCAAAATGCTGTGCTAAATGGTGTTTAATGAATCACCTGAAATTACCGAAGCAAAATAAAATCAATTAAGAATAAATTAAATTTCAAGAAGAAAAAACCAGAAACAATAAAAAAGAATGAAAGAATTCATTTATTTGTTATGCAAGAAAAATATATAAATAAATTTCATTCTGAGACAACATTTTACTACGTTTTGTTACCCCTAAAACAAAACAACATCGATATATCTGCATAACTTAACTTTAATTATATGGAACAATAAAGTGGCATTGCCTGAAGTCAACTTGCCACCAATATCATAAAACAACTTAACATATAATAATTATGATTTTGTAATACATAAGTAAAGTGTTGTACAACAACGCTATATTTTACGCCATTGAAAGGTAAAAGAACGATTACTCTTTGCTAATTTCTTGTTAATTTCTAAAAATAATAATGTTGCATACACCAATTAAACGAATTAATCGATACCATGCCAACTTGATCGTGGGCCATGTGGGCATGTAGTGTGATTTACCTAATTGCATAAATTGATAATGAAGTTGAATTCAGACCCACAATACGTTTCATGAGTTGTGCAACGTTGATTCCATTCATAAAAATTTATCCCATTTTATTATTTATAAATAACATAAAATTTTTTAATTCTATGACAAAATTTTCAGACATATGAAATGTTGCCCATTAAAAATGCTTAAAAATTTTTTTCTTATTTCGATAATTTTGGTTAATATAAAATTTTTATACTCCATTCTTTTTGCAGATTTGCATCAATTAAACTTAAAAAATTGCTGGTCCTGCTTTGCCGTTGCAAGAGCTCAAATAGTTGTTTGTATAGTGGGTGCGTGTCTTTGCGTGTGCGTGTGTGTAAGAACACATTATACAGTTTACTTTGCCCATACGGATTATGGGCATTGTATCTGAAGAAGAAATCAAACTGGACGATTTACCACAAGAAGCTAAACTAGCTCATCAGGATGCTATTCCTGACCATTCAGCATCATGCGGCGGCAGTAGCGGTGGCATAGGTGTTAACAGTGGCACACCGAGCGGCGGTACAAATAGTCCAATTTCGGATGGTAATAGCGATGGTGAATTAGATGATTATGCCCCGAAACGTAAACAACGTCGCTATCGTACAACATTCACCAGTTTTCAATTGGAGGAATTGGAAAAAGCATTTTCACGCACCCACTATCCAGACGTTTTTACTAGGTAAGCAAACAAATTTATATTAAGCAAAACATTTGTGTGTGTGTGTTTTTTTTTTGTAATTGGTTAAAAATCTTTCAGCTATTATTGTACCATATTGAATGTTTGTCTTATTGTCTGTATACACAAAGACTTTACAAAATATTTCAAGTAGCCATTCAAACCTTTAATAACAATAATAATAACAATAATAATTCTAAAACGGCCAGCTTTAAGTAGAACTTTATTAATCATGAATAATTTATTGTAAAATGTTTGAATTTTCTTTTTTTTGCATAACTACAAAATTTTTGTATACTCAATACATAATAAATGAAATGAAAGAGAAAAGAAGTAGAAATAGAAATATAAGTATAAAAAAAGTAAAGGAATAAAGTGAAAATTTTTAATTTTCTGTACATCCGTTTATTTTGTTTTTTTGTTTTTTTTTTTTTTTTTGTTAAAATCATGACACAGAACAATTCGCATTCACATTCCTTTCGATAATGTTTTGAAGGTTAACAAAACATAAATTTCTATATAGATTTTATGAAACCAGGTGCTGCTTTTTTGCTTTCGTGTATTCATAATATTTTTTTCTTTCTAAATGTGTGAGAGCAGTATTATCTTTCACTTCTCCATCAAACATAATTACTGTAATTTTTATAATGAATTTTCATGTTTTCTATAATTGAATTTATTTTTAATGAAAATTTACACACATATACATAAACACAAGCAAACTCATCACACTAATACTCAAACTGTAAACTCACACATTCACTCTCACTGACTCACCATAACGAATTAACAGACAAAGTCAATTGAACATAAACGCTACTGCAATTGGTGTGGCAGTTACGTATAAAATTAAAAAATAATTTGTTTGGCTATCAGTCTGTTAGTCAGTTAATTGTTTATTATAGTGGGATGCTGTATCATAACGTCATTTCGTCAAAGTTAAAGACTTGAAGGCGTTGTCAGCATATAAAGTTTACCAATATAAATATGCACACCTTTCTAAAAAAAAAAAAAAAACTAAATATTTTTGCGGGTGTTGAAGGTGTTATGTATTATGCTACATCTATGTGTGTATGTGTGTATGTGTGTATGTGGTGACCACTATTCTATTATAATAATAAATTTATATTTTATATGTGTGTATATGTGTGTATATATAAGTATTAACATCAACATTTAATTGACTACAATTTAACAAATTAACTTTTAACAGATACAAGAGAGCACACTGTGGTTTTGCTTTTTCCTGTTTCTCTTTTTCGTTCGCTATTCTTGCCTTTCTTGCTTTTTTATTATTATTATTATTATCCATAAACGCTCCTCTAGAGGTGTTTGAGATATTATTCAGAGTGGAGTAGTGTTTGCGGTTTCCAATTTTTCTTTTAGCATCTGCATATATATTTCTAGCTTTTACATAAATAGAAAAATAAGTAATAAAGTTAAGAATATAACACCAACTAACACAACAAATTTAAATGTAATGTTTTTCATTTTTGTTGTTTGTAGTTTTATATGAAAATTGTATGTTAGTGTGATAAAAAGGTTTAAAATAGGTGAGAAAAAAAGCAAACGTTGTATTACGATTTTGATTAGATAATTCATTTTGTACAAAAAAGGTGTAACTAGAAAATGAAATAGTTTTATTATAAAGAGTAAATGTTAAATCAATCGACCAATTGATATTCGTATATGTATGTATATATATGCATACGGATAATCGCTTGATTGGTTGATACTTAATGTAAAGTGTCATTTTTATAAAATATAACATTTTAATTGCTTTAAGTTTTTATTTACCACAAAACATAAAGCAAAACAAAAAATAACAAAAAAATATTATTTAAATAAACTTTTTTTGCTTTTTACTTTATCCATTGCAATTTGCACACAGTAATTGCATTAGATTCTTTGCGCTCAGGTATTTGCGTATGTGTTAATATTTGCTTTACAAATCAATTCAATTAAGAATGTTAACGTTATTAGGTTTTCTTACGTTAAGTACAACAAATCATTTCATGTCTATGTAACTAAATCGTGCTTGGCACTAACATGCTACTAATACAACCAATTAAAACAATTTAATTGAATTTAATTAATCATTTATTTTATTAATATGTTACAAATGATTTTCACATTAAAAAAAAGAAAACAAAATAAATGTAATTAAATTTCATAAAGCTGATATTAATTGTGAGTGAGAATTTATGTGAAAAGAAACTACATATACACACACATACGTACGCATATAAACTAACAATGAGATAAAATTAAATATAGTAAATGAATTTTTTTTGTGAGAAATTCAAGCATAAGTTTAATTGGAACACAAAACACATTTATAATTTTTATTCGAATTTATTTGAATAATTTATTAATGATTTAATAATAATTTAATGATAATGATTAATTAGTGATTTAATAATGTAAAAACACTATTTCCAAAAATCGAAACTTTAAAATATTACTGTGTCATAGATACATTCATAAAACGTAGTTTAAGAAAAGACTTAAAACACAAACCTTTGAAAAGAAAAGAAAAGACTTGAAACACAAACCTTTTTTTATTTGTAGTATAATCCAAAGACTTAAAACACAAACTTCCTTTGAAATTCCCATATTTCCGTTTCTGACATACAAAAGATTTAAATTACAAAGTAGATTACAATTTATTGACAGCTTACAATTTAATTACACACAGACAATAACATTAATGCAAAACGTGAACGGTATGTAAAATTAGATTCGAATCAATTTACAAATTTTATTTTATTTGGTATATTTTTATTACAATACATATAAATTGTATAAAATTCCTTTAATATTAATGTTTGACTTTTTATTTCTTTTTTGATTTTTTTTTGTTATTTTTTTTTTTTTTGGTTTTTATTTTTTTTCTTTTGCTTTGTTTTGCTTTTTTGTTATCATACATTCATTGTTCATTGAACCGATCAACTTCTGGCTAGAGATTTATTGATCATAATTAATGTTCAATTAATAAAGCAGTCAACTTTACTAACACTAACAGCAAACAAACAAGTAAACAAGAAAATAACAAGCAAAAAAAAAAAAATAGAAAATCAGAAAACATTAAAAAAAAACAAGAAAGCATAAAGCAAAGAGCAAAAAAAGCGAATTGAAACAAAACGAAATGAAAATACATAAGAAACGGCAAATAAATTTTGTCACAAATAGTGCAATTCATTTGTGTTAGGTGATTTTCATAACAACTGCAATGAACAAATACAAACATAATTTAATACATTCACTGACTTTTATATATATATATATATACATATACATTTACTGTTGCTGCTACTGTAATAAATTTGTCATAATATTGTAATTACAATAAGCCAACGTCAAAGCATCAAAGTTAAAGTTAACGTCAGAAATATTATGTAGATATAGAAACGGAGAGATGGTGGTAGGAACAGATAAACAATCAAATGTATAGAAGTAGAAACAGAGTAGACATAGTGAAGGCACCACAGGGTGCGCAAGTAACGTCAACCGTTCATTTGATTGCTCATTCATTTCTATATTTATTTATTTATCTACTTGTTTCTTTACTTTTATTTTTGTTTTTGATTTTGTTTACATTTAATGCTTCTTTTTATATTTCTTTATGCATACTCCTCTTTTCTTCTTTAATATTTTTTATATATATATATATATATATATATATATATATATATATATATATATATATATATATATATATATATATATATATACATATATATATGTATATTTTATTATCATCTCAGTTTCATGCCAGACAATCGCAAATTATTATTATAATTTTGATTTGAAATAAATAAATAAAAACAAACACCAAGTAAACAATACTGGACCACTGCGGTTATTATATACTTATGTCATGTAATCATTCCAGCTGTGGTTTTCACATTATTGTAATTTTATTTTTTTAATTTCATTATTTACAATAACAACAACAACACTAAAAATGCATATATATAGATATTTATATGTATTTCTTTTTTACCAATTACATATGAAACGGAGAAAGAAAAAAATACCAAAAAAATGAAAATTTCAAAATTAAAAATGAAATTATTATAAATCATTTATTAACTGTCAAACTGATTGCACTTTCTCTGCTGAATTTATCTGTACGGTATTACCTGTAACGCTTGTATAAGTACGCATTCATTGAAATTTTCGTAATAAATTGAATTTAATTACATTTAATTACATTATTACAACATTTTTTTTTGTTAGTTTTTTTAATTATTTTACAATTTTTTCTTTTTATTTAGTTGATGGAAATATAAAAAATTAAAAAAATTTTTGAATGTCATTTGTTTCTTTATAGAGAAGAACTTGCTATGAAGATTGGCTTGACTGAAGCTCGAATACAGGTAAGTTGCCATTTATTGAAAAATTAAAAAAATATAAAAATGAAAAAACAAAACAAAACAGGCAGGAAAATAGGAAAACAAAAAAGGCAGCAATATTATTATATATTTATTTGAGTTAGTTGTTTTGTTTTATTGGTGTAGATTAATCACATTATCTAACCATGTAAAACATTAAGATAAATTGATAATTGATTAATTGTTTGCGATAAATTTTTTTTCATATTTTTTTTAAAATTATTTTGAATCAAATTGAAAGACCATAACGATTCACTTAATAATTTCGTGCACCCTAAATCATAAAAAGCTGAGAAAGGGAAAGAAAGTTAATGGCTTTTAAAAATAGGCAGATAGATGGATGGATAAAAGTAGGAAAACAAAGTGACGCAATTCCAATATGTGATATTCCTTCGTATTATGAATCATTCAATTATCATAGGAATGTTTCTCTATACGATATTAATTTTTTCTATACATTTTTTTTACATTTTGCATAATTTATGGCAAATTAATGTTATTCTATAAATTTGAAAAATTCAATCAAGCGAATATTTGCAAAACAATAATAAGCTTAGCAAAAAAAAAATTTTTTTTGTACTTATATCATTACCAATTATTATTGTTGTTGCTATTACTGTTGTTATTATTGTTTTTTTTGTGTTACTTTTATATAGCCATTCTTCTTGTACATGAAGCTTTTGTATATTTTATTTTTTTGTATATTTTTTTCCTTTACTATCAATCAACTGAACTCATGAACAATCATGGCAATTTGGCTGCGGTTAATGTTAATAGTTTATAGTGGCAAATTAACTCTACATTAATTAGTTACCATATGAATCTATGTGTGCATGTATGTATGTTTGTATGTAGGTAGAAATGTATGTGAGGGAAGAGACCAAAACAAAAGTAGAGACAGAGGCAGGCGTAGAACCTTCAAACAACTAAAAGACAAAAAAAGTAAAAAACAAAAAAAAAATTGTACGAAAATGTAGCAGCAGCAACGGTAATGACAATAATAACGATGACGTGTTTGCTTTTGCTTCTTTTTCTTTTGTTTTTGCTTTCGCTTTGTTGTCTTTTCTTTTTGTACCTTTGAGTCTATAAACCACAACTACTGAAAAGTACACAACAATAACAACTTAAAGGCGCTGCTGCTGCAGCATTCGGCACAACGGCAAGAAATTAATGGAGTTCGTAGAACGTAATTAAATAACAATTCAATTTGAAATCCATAAAATAACTTGAAACCAAACGGCGCAAAAAATATTTCGTTTAGATAGCTTATTGTGTATTTAGGATGTAAAGCGAATATGGCCCAAGGGATGTAGGGGTTGTAAACGGAAATTAATCGTAAACTCCAAATTTGAAGGCATTTATCTGACGACGCTGCATTCTCTTTAATTGTTTAATGTTGTTCTTGTGTCTTTATTTTTTTGTTTGGTTTTTTTCTTTGAAGGTTTGGTTCCAAAATCGACGAGCCAAATGGCGTAAGCAAGAAAAAGTGGGTCCGCAATCACATCCATATAATCCATATTTACCAAGTGGTCCGAGTGCCATACAAACGGTGGTCAGTTCAACATTACCACCGAACCCATTTAGCCATTTGAGTTTTGCCAATTTACGTAAACCATTTGATGCCACCGCCAATTTGGCTGCCTTCCGTTATCCCCATTTAGCCGGAGCGCCAATATTAACAACTGGATATTTCAATCAATTTCAAAGGTAATTTTTTGGCCTGCAATATGCAAGCGTTTTACTCATACTGTCTTACTGATTAATGGTTATACATATTAATGGATCATGTAACAACGGTATCTTTCGATATTTAAAGGGCGCCAGCTCATATGTTATCGCCAGCTATGGCTTCCATGTATTCACCAACAACGTCTTTTCAATCATTATTGGCTAATATGACGGCTATGCCACGTCAACCGCCCATAGCTGCTAAACCTCCTATGCTAATTGCTTCGCCCGAATTACATTCACCGCCAAATCATTTAATAGGCTCACCACCGACATCACCTTCTTCTGTTAGCTCACAAACTGCCTCTGTGGCGACAAGCGGAATTCTTACTCAATCATCAAATAAGCAATCACATATGTCTGCGTCATCAACAGCATCTTCTGGGCAGACGTCAAGCGTAACCGGTATTACATTGGGCAATCAGGGTCTGCCATCTGCCTTAAATGCTCCGCCACCACCGCCACCAAATGTACCTCACACGCCAGCGGTAATGCTATCCCATCATTCACCTCCACAATTGCAAACTGCTCAAACTCAATCGACAAATACTGGGCGTACATTAACACCGCCCGAAGATCGTCGTACCTCGTCTATAGCAGCATTACGTTTAAAGGCGCGTGAACATGAACTCAAATTGGAAATGCTACTTCAAAATGGTCATAATGATGTACTCAGCTAATGACTGCTCACCAATTTCATTGAATATGTGATTGTGTTAATTATCTTAGATGATTATAAATCATAATCAAATATAATGAACTATTCATTTCATTTCACTTTACTTATATAAGAATCAAAATACTACGCAGGACTTCAAATTCAATAAACTGTGATGGTATTTTTTTCTTCTCTATTTCTTTTTTGCTTTCCTTTTATTATTATTCTAAGTACAATTGAACATTGAACTGTAATATAATATAAACGTATTTTTCATAAGACTTCTACAATTTGTTATTATTGTATTACAAAATATTGTAGTTTTTTACAACTAATGGATATATATTTTCGTAAAACTAGATGTTTAAAAAAATAAAATAAAATAAAATAATGTAAAATGGAAATCAATTTTATTATGCATCTAATATATAATATATCTGTAGTAGTTGATTGAATTTTTAATTTTGATCAAAATGAGAAAATGATATACAAACTAACTAATCGATCAATCAGTCAGCGTGAACTTCTGGATAATTGAAGTTAAAAATTAAAAAAAAGGTTATTCGTACAGTCCGAAAGATTTATTATTAATTATCAACATTTAAAAATTAAGATATGAATTTTTCCAATGCATTTTTATTGTTTATTGTAGCCAAGTGGAACATAATTTTTATAAATTTTATTTTATTATTATTGTACAAATTTGTATTACATTCTGGCTGGCCAGTCAATTAGCCTAATGGAACTAAATATATATGCCTGTGTGCATATGTACATGAGTTTTTGTGTAGCTGAGCCTGAAGGTAAGCCTGTGCCACTGTGTATACGTGTGTGGCATTTATACACTTGAGATAAGTTCTGCATCCATTTACTGATAGCTAAGGCGCCACATCATTTATATGCTACATAGTTTACTTTTTTATCTTACTTTACTTTGTCTTTTCATTCAATTTCTCATCGATTCACTTAAGAGCAGGCGAGAATATCGTGACACAATGTTTAGTATGATTATTATTTAATTACCCATCAACATATTTGCCTCGAACATTTCCTCAAATGGATGAATCGCTATAGCTTGACTGAGATCTTTCTGTTTTTCTATCTCTCTCTCCTTTTTTAGGGCTACCATTTTTGTAGATGCAATTCCCCTTAAAAAATGTAATCCTTAGATCAAGCAGTGGCCGATTTTAAGAAATTTCCAAAGGTTCACTTACCAAAGATCCACTTTAATAGCAACAATAATTAAAATTCATCATGTTTTAATGAAAATTTTTAAAATGCGAAGAAAGCTTTTAACAACGACAAATAATTGAAAATAGCAACAATAATAATAATAACATAATAATAACAAAGACAATAAAAAAATGTAAAGTCGGAACGCAGTAGAAGTAAATGCGGGCGTTAGTGGATCACTTTGGCTGAACTGAACAATAGTTCTTTGCTTCTTTCTTGTTTTTCTTTTATTGTTATTGTTGCTTTTTCCATTATGCTGTTCTCTATTTTGTTGTTGTGCATGTTATTGTTATTATTATTTTTATTGTTTTTTTATTTTTATTTTACGTGTGTTAATTGGATTCAAATTTACTACACACACAATAATGACTATAATTTTATTAATGGAATTTCGTGTGGCCGGTAATTGAATTTAGATTCATTAAATAGCAAAAAAAAAAAAATAATAACAACAACAAGAACAGCAGCAGCAATGAAAATAATAATAACAACACAAAAATTAAATAAAATACTTGAACAGCAGTAACAATAACAATTATTACTAACACAACTCTCCATCATATTTTTTATATTATTATTAATAATTTTCTTTTTGTATCCATCATACAGCGATTTATGGGGCTTACTATCCTTGTCATTATGTTTGTAACGTCTAAAATTTAAATTTATTTTAAATATATTTGATCAGCATCAAATTCTGAATAAATTTAGACATGTTTATTTGTCTGTCCGTGTTCGCAACATATAAACTATTAACTTCAAAATTAGTAAAAAATATTGGAAATTTATACATGTTAATTGATATTGAAAATGGGCCAAACCGGCTGAAATATCAAAGCCTTTATTCTGCAAGGCCTAATTCCCAATGTCTAAAAATCTTGGAAATTTGTTACATCTAGACCAAATTAGATAATTTTAAATTATATGTCTGTACCATAATTTATCAAATACTGTTTGGATGGTGGGTATCCAAGATTTGACCTTTGAGCTTTTTTTTTCTTATAATACGTCTTTTTGGTTTTTCATTTTTAAAAGAATTTAACTAAATCAACTAAGGCTGCTTCTGTTTGCAAATCTTAGTGTTGATATTTAAACTCCGGTATCAGCGCTGGTGCTAGTGTCGGTGCTAGTGTCGATACCGGTTGCTACCACTTCAATTATGTTATGTTTTCTGCAGCTGTTTTCCTTTTATTGCCATTATTATTATTATTATTATTATTAATACTATTAATATCATTCTTTTTGTTGTTGTTGTTTTTTTGTATGTGAACGAGCAAAAACACAAAAAAAATTAATAAATTCAATTATTTTGTATATAATAGTTTGTTTATTTGTACATGCTGTTACATTGCTGGACGCTGGTGTTAGATTGTGGATAAATTAAATTCAATATATGCATGCATGCATGCAGTACCTGTAAGACTGAGAGAAAGAAAGGAGGAATAAAGATAGAAAGAGACAGAGATATAGTAAAAGATAGTTATAATTTTATTATATAAAAACAGGAAGAAGGAAAGACACAATGTAAGATAAAGAAAGGTATTAACAGATAGAAAGAGTGATTCATGTTTATGTGTGTGGCAGTCATTTAGTTAAGTTGTGGGGCGAAGTGTTATTGCTAATATGCAACAGCAACAATAATAATGAGAAATAATAGTAATAACAATTAGAATAACAACAATAAAATGTAGCTTTTTCCTATAACAATTAAGTTATAAATAATTTCTTTTGCCTTTTTTGCTTTTCTATTTTTGCTGATAATTACAAAAAATTCTTGATCATAATTGATGTATAAACAAAAAAAATAAACAAATATCAAAAACGATAATGCGAACCTAACACACAAAAAAAGAAAAACGAAAAAGCCAAAAACGAATTTTACTAAAATAAATGAATAAGCGAAGATATTTACGATTATATATATGCATGTGTGTATGTGTATGTGTAGTTTTTTCATATATATAAATTATTATCTAATCTCTCAAAAATTTAATAATATTATGTTGTTGCTGTTAGTTTAAGTGTGCTCCCATATAACTAAGCGCTAATATAAATTTTTCTAATAATAATAACTGTTGTAACAATTCCTATTGTTGCTATTGTTGTTGCTCTTATTTGTTTTTTTTTATTATTAAATTTTATCCGTTTTTGATATTGTTATTATTATTATTATTATTGTTGTCTTTGTCATTGCTGTTACTTATCTTATAATCTCTTATAATGCGATTATCCCGCAATGCTTGTTTTTTATTTAATAAATCAGGAAATCTGTTTTACGGAAGTTATTTTATGACCATAGAAACAAACAAAAAAAAATAGAATAAAATGACAAGAGCATTTTATGAAAACTTTTACGGTTTTTTAAGCTATAAAAATCGTTTAATTAGATAAAAAGAATGTCATTAAGGATCTTGGAAATAAATAATTTTATACATAAATCAAGTTAAATCAGATTATGAAATGCAAGGCACTTTTCCAAAGATCTAACCCAAATCCATAGAATTAGTAAACAAGTAAATTAATCATAAAAGTGCAAAAGAGGAGTCTTATATTTGATTTTATATTTATAATTTTAAAATGCTTAAATGTGAATTGCAAAGAAGAAAAAGTCAAAATAATTGTAAAGCGCTTTAAAAATCTTCGTTGTTACTTAGCTGCTACTTTTTTAAACAGATACAATCTGACTATTTCATAATAAAAACCAATCGTAAGCTTTAAATGAAACGTTATAGCTGGCCCAAGCATCCATTTTAATAGACATACAGGCCAATATCTATGTAACTGAGCATAAGATGGACATAACAAAGCGTATAAATCAATAAACCTCTATGTGAAATGTAGTGAATACATTTATCACAAATATCGATGGAGACAACATAAAAGAAAACGAACAAAGAAGGGAAAGATTGAGTAACAATAGTGTACATTGAATAATAATCGACAGTCTGATTTACATTTTAAAGAAAATGTGAGAAATTACTTTAATTGAATTAAATAATTGTACAAATATGTTGTAATAATAATAATAATAGATACATTTAAACTCTTTGAACTAAGCAAACTACATACAACGTTCAATTTATTTTATTATAATACATTTACATGATGTCCATAAAAATATAGACATTAGGTCAAGCAAAAAGTCATATGATTTCACTTTTGTGTGTGTAATAATGAATAACTATTTACTAATGATACAGAAATGTTAGACCAATATAAAATTGAATCCGATAACGTGAATCTCTTAGTCTTTATCTTTTTTGCCAATTTTTATAAGGAAATGCATTAGCTGGGGCATCTTTAGTCTCATTTAGATTACCAGAATTCAATTTAGCATCAACTAATTTTTTAAATGAAAATTTGTTAATGAAAAAGAATTCACTGATTTTTTAAACACCTTAACATAAAAATACACATATTGTACAATATTTGGATTGATGTATCTATATATTGATATATTAATATATATCTATGTATACTTCTTATGGCGCCAAAGTAAACAAAGTGCGTAATTTTCATGAAAGTATAAATACCAAAAGAAACAGCAACAACGCAAATTGAACAAAAAAAAAAAAAGGAAAAATTGAATCACTAAAAAAGAAATGTTGTAATGAGAATATGGAATACATGAAATACATGCGAAAACCAGCATTCTCATGCGAATATCATCTTTTCAATTATCAATGTGATATGTGTAAAAAAAATAAATAAATAAATAAGAGTAAAATTAAATAAAACAAAGCGAAAAGAGGCGCAACAAAAATAACAGAAAAAAAGCAGCCTTCATTAATTTAATAATAAACAAAGAATAAAATTTATCAGAGAACAAAACATAAAAATTAGCGACATGATGACCAAAGACAGCATGCAATTTTTCATATCCACACTCTTAATTCATTTTACAACTGTATACATTTATTTCAATATATAAATACACTATGACCGGCTATCACCGGCTGCCACACAAATAAACTCTACATTTCAATCAAAGCAAGCAAAAAAAAAAAACACCAAAGAACAAACGAAAAAAAGATACCTAAACAAAAGAGTTAAGTCACAAACCTACTTTAAATGACAAAACCAAGCCAAAGTAAAGCAAGGTAAAAGAAAAACATAGTGTCTTATTTTTATGCACTCCTGCAGTCTTCTTTCTTGGCTCCTTTTTTCCATTCTTCTTCCTTTTTATATTCATTTTCATGTTATTGCTTTTACTGTTCTGCTTAATGTTTTGCCTTTTTTGTTATTTAGTATTAAAAAAGTCCACATAAAATTAACTGTTTTATATTTGTGGTGTCTTGTCTGCTACTGATTACAACTCGTCTGAAATACAAACATAATAGCAGCAGCAAAAAACATAAATTAAATCCCACACATAAACTTAAATGCACACTGCTTTTTTCAAAAAGCAAAAAAAAAAACGAAATAAATAAACAGTAAACAAATGAGTAAACACCAGAGTCACCATCTAACCGTTAACTTATAGAAAATATTAATTTATACAAATCGTCGGATTTTTTTATTCATTCATTTAGGCCTCACTAGCACTTTGCGTTATAGAATTTTCTGACAAGTTGTATGGCAAATACTTGAAAAAAGGGTGACTAAAAAATATGACTATATGACAAATAATCAAATAGTTGACATTTATACCTAAAAGCTATAGAAAAGGTTGAGCTTGATAAAATAAGTTAGAGCCTTAGTAAATAAATGCATAGATTATAACGCAATTTATTTATCATTCCATTAACAAATTGAACATTCCATAAGCAGATTGAAAAAAGTTGACTCAAATTTACCATTGAAGCACATGTATGTCTAACTGCCCTTCTGATATATAAAAATATATAAAATAATGGATCAAAGATGAAACGGCTGCAGTATTAAAATTTAATGAAGGGAATACGTAAATTTTTTCAGCTTATTCTTTTTTACGTCTTCCCACAACAAACAACATTTAACTTCTAGGAATTTTTTTATAAAAATTTAGACTCAATGGATGTAGTATATTCATATTGAAAGTAATAAATATTTCTCAAGTATGACACCAAAAAATTATTATTATTTCTATAATATTAAATTGTACTTTTTAAATGGGCCACATTTAATGGCATTTAGAAACAAATGAAAAATGTTTTTATTATAATAAATGTAATTATAACTTGTAAAATTTATTTTAAATAAAAAAAAAAAAGGCCAAACAAAGAAATACGAATCAAAGAAAACTTAAAACTTAGTTCATCAACTCACTTTAAAATTCAAATGTTTTGATTTTTCATAAGTTTCATGCGCAATAACTAATGCAATATATTTAAGGAAGGCACTTAAGTATTTTTTTTTTGTGTTTCATTTCGGAAGCAATATCAGTAAATGACAAAGTATTTAAAAGTTGATCATTTCTAAAATGAAAGAAAGTTAAGCAAAAAAATCAAACAATTAAAATAAGTTAAATATATAAATGCAATTTCAAAAGATTCAATACAAGTGCCCAAGCAATGGAAACTGTAAACGAAAGAATGCTTATAACAATAAAAAACAAACAAATATTTATTATTTTGTGTAAAAGGTAACAAACAAAAGTTATTTGTCCTAAATTATAAGCAATTATCGAAATAAGTTAATTACCGCCTTTTGTTTTTATTTATTTATTTATTTTTTTTTGGTTTCTTTGTTTGTTTGTTTGTTCTGAGTGTAACGAAACAGTCCCAAGCAATTATACAACAATTTATTTAATTGATTCAATCATACCGTTCACTTAATTCACAATATGATACTTTATACTTTATATTAGTCTATTTTGTACTTCTTTACATTCTTTGCATAATAATTATAACTTGTGGCAGACACGTACCAAAAAGGTATAAGACAAAAGGTAAAATACAAAAGGGTAACACGTGACAGCCAGCATTATATTACTTCATATTACATTAAATTCAAAACACTAAAGAAAAATAAAAACACAAAAATATGCTCGACAATTGAACAATTGCAGGATTTTATTTTTGCCATTATCATTATTGAATATTAAGATGTATTCTTATTTGGTTATACATGATTTTCTGTATTCAATTCAATTTTAATATGAATATGCTATGTCATGTTGTCAATGTTTACATTAAGAAAAATCTTCATTTGTTTTAAGTTATCGCTTAACAAAGAAAGAAAGGCAAGACAAAAGAGTAGACAAAATATAAATTATAAATGCCGTATAAGTCTTGTAATTGCCTTAAGTAATATAGCGATAAGATTTAAATGTCTCGCTTAGACTGTAAGAGTAATGTTTAAAACTGTATTACATATAAACAACAAATGCAACAAAAGTAACAATAAGCTTATAATAACAAATGTAAATAAATTATAAAAAATATTTATAGATTTGGAAATTAACCGCTTCACTTTATTACCATTCTGCACTGTTAAAATAATTGCATTAAAGAAAACTATTCACATGCATACAAGAGCACTATCACAACCATATATATGAATTTATATATATATATATATATATATATATATATATATATATATATATATATATAAATATATATAAATATATATTTATATGTGAATATTTATATGTGAACTTACAAAATTATATTTACGTAATGTTATTTTGTGTTGAGAGTTATCTAGAAATTTGTTATGGTTTAATTAAATGGGCGTATACATTAAAAAACGCCTCCTTTTTTCATGTTGTTATTGTTGTTGTTGTTAAAGAAAAGATCATTTAGAATGAATGTTGTTAGGCAGCCAGTATAAGGCATGTTGCCACTTGAAACGTTAATAAGAATCATGTTTCATTAGTTTTTATTCTCTCACTAACTAACTGAAAAATGGTAATTGTTTGGCCAAGCGGCCAAACAGGCCAACAAACCAAATAAACAAACTAACATAACCAATAAATAAATAAACAAATATAATAAATAAATAAATAAATAAATGACTTATAGCAAGTATTATATGTATATACATGAATGGGCGCTTGATATTTCTTTCTAAAACCAAACAAATCAAAACACAATGAAAACAAACGAAAAAGTATAATAATAACAGCAACAGCAACAGTAACAACTACAACAATATCGATTGAATTAATTAAAAAATTCCAACGCAATATGTTTCAATGTTTCAATCATCATCATCATCATCATCATCATCATCATCATCATCATCATCATCATCATCATCATCATCATCTTCATATAGCTTGCACATCATTATAAATATATTGGTACAACTTTATCCATACGTTGCGGAGAGTTAATTTTTTTCTTTCTTTATTTTTATTTCCTTATGTGCCGCTTACTCTCAATAGAACACCATCATTATGATCATCATCATCATCATAAGTATCATAATATTATTTTGCAACGCCTATTTTACATATACGATCATTTGACATATTTTAATACGCCATATTCATAGACGTAAACCAGAATGGTCAACTGGAGTCTAACAATTTTACAGATACTAAGGAGTTGATTGAACGGAATGGAACTTTTTTAACTCTTATAACGCATTCTTATATAAATGTTTATTCACCTAGTTAAGTTTGTAAGTTTATAAGTTGATACGTTCATATGAACATTAAACCTTAAACTATAAACTGAAATACTAACGATAAAACAAAACAAAACAAAACGAAAAAGATAAGAAAAATAATGAATGTTGAATATAAATAAGAAACGGATGTAGGCGTTTATCAAACAATGTACCTATTGTGCATTAATTTTCTTAAATCAACTTTAACTTTTATTAATTAAAATTAGATCATAATTCATTTGTTACTTATAATCACTTTGAATGACAATATAAAAAATTCTACATACACACAACGATAATTTATTGAACTTATTCATGCGATATTCTTTGATCATATTCTATTTTTATCTTTTTTCTCTCATAGAAAAATTTGGGTTTTTGGGAATTTGAAAAAAAAATTCCCTTTTTTTTATTGTACTTTAGCTTTTTTTTTATTAAACAAATTGTAATAATAATCAAATTATATTAAGTTAATAAGAACGAAAAATTAATTTATAGGCAATTTATTTATAATCTAAAGCAATACAATTTATAAAGTATAGATTTTAAGGAAAATACAAAAAAAAAATTTTCAAATTTCTGAGAATTTTTTGGAATGAATATTGCCTTAGAGTTCTTATATGAAAGACTATTTGAAAAAATTATCTTATTTCTTTGTTAAAATGGATACTTTTATTAAAAAAAAGCAAAGTGCACTTACTAGAAATGTCCAATTTCTTCAGTTTAACCAAATGAAAATATTTTTTTGTAAGAAATGTTATAAAAATATCTAAAAAATTGTTTTGTTTCAATTTGTAGGTACAACTGATATTTAAAAAGAAAAAATGAAAACGCGCCCTTAAGTTGTAAGTGCTGGTTATAAAAATCTCAAATCAGCCTTTAAATTCTAATTGTATTTGGTCCTACTAAATGATCTTACCAAAAAAAAAAATGTATATGAAAAAAAAATGCAATAGCTTAGTCTAACATGAAAATTTATTATTTAATTATTTTACAAAATTACATACACATAAACACTCGCACATACATATATTTAGCTATTTTGCTCTAAAATTTAAAGAAACAAAATTTTTAACAACACCAATAATAATAATCATAATAAATAAAGAATAGCACCTAAATCAAAAATCTTAAGTAGACATCGCTACACTAATATAAATATAAATATATAAATATATAAATAAATAAATGTATATAAATTTCTTATATACATGCATAACTATTTTATATATTTATAAATAATGTCTGCTTGCATTGCCATTCATTCCGTTTAAAGTATAATGAAATTAAGGGGCGTTATTGCAATTAAAATCTACTTGAGGCAATTTTTAATTAGTTGCCACAATCCATCAACGATCTTGTTTATAATCAAGTATCATGCTGATATATTTCATCTTAAAAAGGAAAGCTCTCTCGACTTTATGTGTTCCTTTTTTTTTTGTTTTTTTTTTTGCCTTTGTTTTTTTCTTTTTTTCTTTTTTGTTTGTATTTGTCTTTACATGTGTTGTGTGTGTATAAATAGTTTGTTCACTTATAGTTATTAGTTGTCCCCAAAAAGAGTATCAAATTAATTTTATTTTTCTTCTGTTTTGTTTTGCTTTCTGCCATACTTTTTTTTTTTTTGGGAGGAACGTGCAGAGTTAATTAAAACGAAAACTTGTAAACAAAAAAACATAATAAAAGGTAAAAAATTAGAAAAAGAAAAGCCCATTGATGGCAGAATGGCAGGAATGTAATTAATAAAAATATAAATTCAGTTAAATTTATATGACAAGAAGCTGTCAAAAGATTTCAAATTAAATAAATAAAATAAGAAAACAACAACAATACACAATTTAAAGAAAATATTTTCGTTTTTAAATATCTAACCAGAAATAATAATAGAATGGCTTGTTACGAAATATTATCATAGAATTACAGTAAAGGTAAAAAGATCTTTTACGCTTCAGCCAAACTGGCCAATATCTATTTTGATAACTTTTTTTTAAAAAAAAAAAAAAGAAATTTTTAAAAGACTTTGTCATTTACATGTCATGCACATTTTAGCGAGTTAATGGAAGCAGACGTTGAACTGTCAAGAAACAATTTGTAATTTTGCTGAAATGTTCTTTGATAAGTTTGATAAAATGAAAATCAAATCAAAATGAAAATGAAATAATTTGGTACTCAATGTAATACATTATACGTTATAATTGTAAAATTTCATATTACACTGGTTAAAAAAAATTGAAAAATTCATTTCAATTATTGTGTATCTATGTAAATGAGTCAATAACAATTTTACATATGAATACTTAAAAAAAAAAGTGAACTCAAACATTTTTAAAAAGTATAATGATCTGCTCACCATCAGCCTACCATCAATTGTTTATATGATAAAAGAGAATTTTAAAGTTCTACAATATATATACATAGGAAAAGACTCAAGGGAAGGCGGAAATTTGAACCAAAAAACTAAAAGCAAGAAAAATGAAATAGTACACACATGACATCCATCAAATGCCTTCATTTCAAGTTAGTACACACATCACGATTAAATTAAAAATTATATGCCAAATTACTCAATGGCTCCAAGTTACCTGAGAAGTAACTTTAAATTAACTTTAACCAACTTTAACTAAGTTTACATAACTCCAGCGAATAAATATTGGACATAAATTTTATACCATAAACTGCTATAACTGCTACCAATAACACGACCACATTAAATATTTACGAAACGCACATGCGATCTATATATTTTATATATATATATATATATATATATATATATATATATATATATATATATATATATATATATATATATAAGTATATGAAATATTTGTGGAATGAATGGTTTTAAGGTGGAGCTGTTAATATCTTATAATCATCTCAACATTATAATATATATATATATATAAAAAAAAAAAGAAATGAATGAAAAGAGTATCACTAAGTGCTACCATTTTTACAGTCCTCTTCCAATTGTTATTGTTCTTATTATTATTTGTTATTTTTGTTTTTGCTTTTGTTGTTGTATAACTTTAACTTTAACTATGCTGTCATATTATTAGCAAAAATAAAATACCATAAATTAATAACGTAAACGGCATAACAACAGCTTAACAAAAAGAACAACATTACCTTTAGCTTTTCTTCTCTTACCATAACAAGTATTCTATAACATTTTCACATATGGCCAAGCAAAAAACACTTGCTTCTTAAATTTATATGTATGTATGTAAAAGTTGTCTATTCTATTGAAGATATTGGAGTTAATTCTTTAATTTACATCAAATGAATTATGAGATGAAATTTATTTAAAAGAATATAAAAAAATATTAATATGGAAAGCCAACAAAATTAAAATAAATGAAATTAAATGAAGTAGCTAGATTAAGTATAACTTGTTGCCAATATTAATACAAATAGAAGCAACACAATAAAAAAAAATAACTTTAGATATGACTTTAATTATGAAAAATAAATAAATTATTGTTAATAAGTGATGAGTGATTTGCATGTAAAAATGTTGTCGTTCTAATTATTTTCATTGTAATTATGTTACATCCGCAAAATATATGAAAGAAAAAAATTAAAAAAATACAAATCACAACAAAAGAAAAAAATGAAATTAACAAATTGTAAAATGTAATCATACAAAATTATGACACCTTTCACATTTATAATGCTAAATGTTATACTTAGGCAATACGATCTCTTTCGATTCAGAAGATCCTAAAATATATATTCTATATGAAAACATTATTGTGATTTGATAAGAATGAATATTTTAGTGAAGAAATATTGCATAATACGAAAGAAAAGGAAAAAAAAAGAAAGCCCCCAAAAAATTTATATATAAAATTATGATCAACTTTCAGACCGCAAGCTGTGAAATCCAATTTTATTTATTTATATCCAGTTTCTTCACATGCCTTGTTAATTTATTGATTTTCATTGTTCTAAATTTTCTATTTGCTTTTTCCCTTTTTATATTTCGTTTATGTTTTTTTTTTTTTGGCGTATTTAATTTCCTTACAGCTTTTGATTGCCATTGTTATATGTTGGGTTTTTGGAAAAGTTATTTTAGTTTTTTAAGTTCAAAAGTCCAAAATTTACTTTGATTAATTAAATGAGCTTACCAATTCTTATAAATTACAATACGCCGATTTATATAAATTGAATTTTCTCAAAGGCAAAGTTTTACTGTGTCAACACATTACACGGCTTCAATTATGAATGTAATCATTGAAAATTGCCCAATAAAATGGAATGAAATTATTTTTCATATCAACCAATTATTTTACGTTGTTACAATTTTATTTATTTGTTTTCATATTTTAACTTCAAAGCGATATAAAAAATTGCTATTGATTTTACTATTGTTGTTATTGTTGTTATTATTGTTGTTATTATTATTTTATGTGTAATATGGTTCCATCAATGTTTATATGAATTTATTGGTCACATATGTACAAGAAACAACAACAATGACAATAATAGCAATAACAAAGCGCCATTGAAGGTGCATGAAATGTACATAAAATAAGCACTTCTTATCCTTTACTTATGCATTTATATATATTAATGCAAAAATGGTCAAAAAGGGAAAAAATTTAAGAATTCCTTAATTATTTCAATAGTTGTTTTTCTTTTTATTGTGCAATTGTTAAGGATGCTGTTAATGTTATTGTTGCTGGTATTGTTGTTATTGTTATTATTGATAGCCTACAATATGATTTACACAAAAATAAATTAAAATATCATAATATAAAATTAAATTCTTTTAATTAGCTCTCGGCTGGCCGTCCAAAATGACAAATGAAAAACGTGTATAAATATTTAAATGTGTGATTTACGGCAATAGCCCTACGGGGGTTTGGGGATTCTAGCTAAACGCCAACATCAACAATAAAAACTTATGGCATTGACTTTAACTTTAACTTCAATTTCGACTTTGACTGCGGCTACGTTTGTGATTATAATGGTGATTGTGGCAATATTTATGCTTTGGCTCTGAGAAGCAACCATTCAATCATATATGGAGAACAAATATTAACATTATTTGTTCTGCCGCACGAATCGGTTCTGTACATGCAGACATAGCACATATGTAAATGTGTTGAGAAATCAGAGAGTTGTGTATGGCGTATATTTTGGTAAGATCAATATAAAATATATAAATTGGATTTACATGCTCCTGGCGCTTCTGCACATTCAATAACATGCGAACAAAACACACAAATGAACAATTCAGTTTATTTAGTTGTACCACCACCCGCTCCTTTGCAATAATTTATACATATATTTTTGTTTTGTGCTCTTATATTAAAGGTAGAAGAAAGCAAACGAAAGTGGAATGAAAGGCTGAACGTCAGAAGTAACCAAGGAAGAAATGAAGGAACAGAAGAATCGGTTTACAGGCCTTGACAACAATGCGATTAACATTATTGTTGCAATTTATGATAAGAAATAATTTATATGTTACACATTATGTGCAGTGCTTGTGCAAGGTGCAAGGGTTCTCGAGTTATAGGCCTTACAATTTCGTTAATTTTGCCAAAATATTAACGTCTATAACTTGCGAACGGTTTAACCTATTTTGATAAAATTTATACTGGTATTCAGGGTCCAAGTCCACTTTTCAGCGATGGTAAAACTTTTTTCTGGCAAATACTTACTTTTTGGATATGCAACGAAATCTTTGTATTTTTGTAACAATGGTGGGCGTGGCATATTAGGCGACTATTCCAAATGGTAGTAGGCATTATGACCTAATTAATAAACTAATTCCGAGGAAAATCGGTAAAGGGGTTGTCGATTTATAAGCATAACAATTTGGTTAATTTTGCAAAGTTTAAACGCCTACAACTTAGAAATGGCCCCACCTATTTTGATAAATTTTATACTGATATTCAGAACCCAAGTCTACTTTCCAGTGATGGTAAAATTTTTCGACCACGCCCACTGCTTTCGCCAGTTTTTCGCTTATTCAGTTCAGTATGAATTATTAAAATTTGTGTAAAAAAGGTGGGCGTGGCACATATAAAAAGTATTCCAAGTGAAAGCAGGCGGTGTGCCCTAATTTATAAATCAAGCCCGATGAAAATCGGTAAAGGGGTTCTCGAGTTAAAAGTCTAACAATTTCATCAATTTCGCAAAATTTAAACGTCTATAACTTATGAACGTCCTCGCCTATTTTGATAAATTTTATACTGTGGACTTATGCCCTGATCAGGGCATAAGTCCACTTTTCAGCGATGGTAAAATTTTTCGACCGCGCCCTGTAATTTCGCCAGTTTTCTACTTAATCAATACGCTACGAATTATTACAATTTGTGTAACAAAAGTGGGCGTGGCACATGAGAAAAGTACTCCAAATGAAAGTAGGCGTTATGCCCTAATTTATAAATCAAGTCCGAGGAAAATCGGTAAAGGGGTTCTCAAGTTATGAAGAAAATAAGATTTCTTTGTGGTTGTTGTTATGTTTGTTGTTGTAATAAAGTTACCAACTAAAAAATTCAATTTTTCACCAGGCGCCCAGAATCTTCCAAAAAATAGCAAGCAAATTTTGGAATTTTGAAAATCTTTAAACGCTTATAACTCGAGAACGGCCGGTCCAAATTTGACAAAATTGGTACCGTTGGAAAGGGGCTGAGATCTTCTTTCAAATGATCGTAAACCAATTTTGCCACGCCCACCATTTTAGAAGATATACCAACTTTTTTGTCGCTCAGATTAACTATTTCATTACGTGGGCGTGGTACGCGATCATATGTAGTACCAAATGAAAGCGTACATTAAATCTTGCTAAATAAAATTTATCCGCACTAAATCGGTGCAAGGGTTCTCGAGTTATAGGCCTTACAATTTCGTTAATTTTGCCAAAATATTAACGTCTATAACTTGCGAACGGTTTAACCTATTTTGATAAATTTTATACTGGTATTCAGGGTCCAAGTCCACTTTTCAGCGATGGTAAAATTTTTTGACCACGCCCAGTATTTCTGGCAAATACTTACTTTTTGGATATGCAACGAAATATTTGTATTTTTGTAACAATGGTGGGCGTGGCATATTAGACGACTATTCCAAATGGTAGTAGGCGTTATGACCTAATTAATAAACCAATTCCGAGGAAAATCGGTAAAGGGGTTGTCGATTTATAAGCATAACAATTTGGTTAATTTTGCAAAGTTTAAACGCCTACAACTTAGAAATGGCCCCACCTATTTTGATAAATTTTATACTGTTATTCAGAACCCAAGTCTACTTTCCAGTGATGGTAAAATTTTTCGACCACGCCCACTGCTTTCGCCAGTTTTTCGCTTATTCAGTTCAGTATGAATTATTAAAATTTGTGTAAAAAAGGTGGGCGTGGCACATATAAAAAGTATTCCAAGTGAAAGTAGGCGGTGTGCCCAAATTTATAAATCAAGCCCGATTAAAATCGGTAAAGGGGTTCTCGAGTTAAAAGTCTAACAATTTCATCAATTTCGCAAAATTTAAACGTCTATAACTTATGAACGTCCTCGCCTATTTTGATAAATTTTATACTGTGGACTTATGCCCTGATCAGGGCATAAGTCCACTTTTCAGCGATGGTAAAATTTTTCGACCGCGCCCTTTAATTTCGCCAGTTTTCTACTTAATCAATACGCTACGAATTATTACAATTTGTGTAACAAAAGTGGGCGTGGCACATGAGAAAAGTTCTCTAAATGAAAGTAGGCGTTATGCCCTAATTTATAAATCAAGTCCGAGGAAAATCGGTAAAGGGGTTCTCAAGTTATGAAGAAAATAAGATTTCTTTGTGGTTGTTGTTATGTTTGTTGTTGTAATAAAGTTACCAACTAAAAAATTCAATTTTTCACCAGGCGCCCAGAATCTTCCAAAAAATAGCAAGCAAATTTTGGAATTTTGAAAATCTTTAAACGCTTATAACTCGAGAACGGCCGGTCCAAATTTGACAAAATTGGTACCGTTGGAAAGGGGCTGAGATCTTCTTTCAAATGATCGTAAACCAATTTTGCCACGCCCACCATTTTAGAAGATATACCAACTTTTTTGTCGCTCAGATTAACTATTTCATTACGTGGGCGTGGTACGCGATCATATGTAGTACCAAATGAAAGCGTACATTAAATCTTGCTAAATAAAATTTATCCGCACTAAATCGGTGCAAGGGTTCTCGAGTTATAGGCCTTACAATTTCGTTAATTTTGCCAAAATATTAACGTCTATAACTTGCGAACGGTTTAACCTATTTTGATAAATTTTATACTGGTATTCAGGGTCCAAGTCCACTTTTCAGCGATGGTAAAATTTTTTGACCACGCCCAGTATTTCTGGCAAATACTTACTTTTTGGATATGCAACGAAATATTTGTATTTTTGTAACAATGGTGGGCGTGGCATATTAGACGACTATTCCAAATGGTAGTAGGCGTTATGACCTAATTAATAAACCAATTCCGAGGAAAATCGGTAAAGGGGTTGTCGATTTATAAGCATAACAATTTGGTTAATTTTGCAAAGTTTAAACGCCTACAACTTAGAAATGGCCCCACCTATTTTGATAAATTTTATACTGTTATTCAGAACCCAAGTCTACTTTCCAGTGATGGTAAAATTTTTCGACCACGCCCACTGCTTTCGCCAGTTTTTCGCTTATTCAGTTCAGTATGAATTATTAAAATTTGTGTAAAAAAGGTGGGCGTGGCACATATAAAAAGTATTCCAAGTGAAAGTAGGCGGTGTGCCCTAATTTATAAATCAAGCCCGATTAAAATCGGTAAAGGGGTTCTCGAGTTAAAAGTCTAACAATTTCATCAATTTCGCAAAATTTAAACGTCTATAACTTATGAACGTCCTCGCCTATTTTGATAAATTTTATACTGTGGACTTATGCCCTGATCAGGGCATAAGTCCACTTTTCAGCGATGGTAAAATTTTTCGACCGCGCCCTTTAATTTCGCCAGTTTTCTACTTAATCAATACGCTACGAATTATTACAATTTGTGTAACAAAAGTGGGCGTGGCACATGAGAAAAGTACTCCAAATGAAAGTAGGCGTTATGCCCTAATTTATAAATCAAGTCCGAGGAAAATCGGTAAAGGGGTTCTCAAGTTATGAAGAAAATAAGATTTCTTTGTGGTTGTTGTTATGTTTGTTGTTGTAATAAAGTTACCAACTAAAAAATTCAATTTTTCACCAGGCGCCCAGAATCTTCCAAAAAATAGCAAGCAAATTTTGGAATTTTGAAAATCTTTAAACGCTTATAACTCGAGAACGGCCGGTCCAAATTTGACAAAATTGGTACCGTTGGAAAGGGGCTGAGATCTTCTTTCAAATGATCGTAAACCAATTTTGCCACGCCCACCATTTTAGAAGATATACCAACTTTTTTGTCGCTCAGATTAACTATTTCATTACGTGGGCGTGGTACGCGATCATATGTAGTACCAAATGAAAGCGTACATTAAATCTTGCTAAATAAAATTTATCCGCACTAAATCGGTGCAAGGGTTCTCGAGTTATAGGCCTTACAATTTCGTTAATTTTGCCAAAATATTAACGTCTATAACTTGCGAACGGTTTAACCTATTTTGATAAATTTTATACTGGTATTCAGGGTCCAAGTCCACTTTTCAGCGATGGTAAAATTTTTTGACCACGCCCAGTATTTCTGGCAAATACTTACTTTTTGGATATGCAACGAAATATTTGTATTTTTGTAACAATGGTGGGCGTGGCATATTAGACGACTATTCCAAATGGTAGTAGGCGTTATGACCTAATTAATAAACCAATTCCGAGGAAAATCGGTAAAGGGGTTGTCGATTTATAAGCATAACAATTTGGTTAATTTTGCAAAGTTTAAACGCCTACAACTTAGAAATGGCCCCACCTATTTTGATAAATTTTATACTGTTATTCAGAACCCAAGTCTACTTTCCAGTGATGGTAAAATTTTTCGACCACGCCCACTGCTTTCGCCAGTTTTTCGCTTATTCAGTTCAGTATGAATTATTAAAATTTGTGTAAAAAAGGTGGGCGTGGCACATATAAAAAGTATTCCAAGTGAAAGTAGGCGGTGTGCCCAAATTTATAAATCAAGCCCCATGAAAATCGGTAAAGGGGTTCTCGAGTTAAAAGTCTAACAATTTCATCAATTTCGCAAAATTTAAACGTCTATAACTTATGAACGTCCTCGCCTATTTTGATAAATTTTATACTGTGGACTTATGCCCTGATCAGGGCATAAGTCCACTTTTCAGCGATGGTAAAATTTTTCGACCGCGCCCTTTAATTTCGCCAGTTTTCTACTTAATCAATACGCTACGAATTATTACAATTTGTGTAACAAAAGTGGGCGTGGCACATGAGAAAAGTACTCCAAATGAAAGTAGGCGTTATGCCCTAATTTATAAATCAAGTCCGAGGAAAATCGGTAAAGGGGTTCTCAAGTTATGAAGAAAATAAGATTTCTTTGTGGTTGTTGTTATGTTTGTTGTTGTAATAAAGTTACCAACTAAAAAATTCAATTTTTCACCAGGCGCCCAGAATCTTCCAAAAAATAGCAAGCAAATTTTGGAATTTTGAAAATCTTTAAACGCTTATAACTCGAGAACGGCCGGTCCAAATTTGACAAAATTGGTACCGTTGGAAAGGGGCTGAGATCTTCTTTCAAATGATCGTAAACCAATTTTGCCACGCCCACCATTTTAGAAGATATACCAACTTTTTTGTCGCTCAGATTAACTATTTCATTACGTGGGCGTGGTACGCGATCATATGTAGTACCAAATGAAAGCGTACATTAAATCTTGCTAAATAAAATTTATCCGCACTAAATCGGTGCAAGGGTTCTCGAGTTATAGGCCTTACAATTTCGTTAATTTTGCCAAAATATTAACGTCTATAACTTGCGAACGGTTTAACCTATTTTGATAAATTTTATACTGGTATTCAGGGTCCAAGTCCACTTTTCAGCGATGGTAAAATTTTTTGACCACGCCCAGTATTTCTGGCAAATACTTACTTTTTGGATATGCAACGAAATATTTGTATTTTTGTAACAATGGTGGGCGTGGCATATTAGACGACTATTCCAAATGGTAGTAGGCGTTATGACCTAATTAATAAACCAATTCCGAGGAAAATCGGTAAAGGGGTTGTCGATTTATAAGCATAACAATTTGGTTAATTTTGCAAAGTTTAAACGCCTACAACTTAGAAATGGCCCCACCTATTTTGATAAATTTTATACTGTTATTCAGAACCCAAGTCTACTTTCCAGTGATGGTAAAATTTTTCGACCACGCCCACTGCTTTCGCCAGTTTTTCGCTTATTCAGTTCAGTATGAATTATTAAAATTTGTGTAAGAAAGGTGGGCGTGGCACATATAAAAAGTATTCCAAGTGAAAGTAGGCGGTGTGCCCTAATTTATATATCAAGCCCCATGAAAATCGGTAAAGGGGTTCTCGAGTTAAAAGTCTAACAATTTCATCAATTTCGCAAAATTTAAACGTCTATAACTTATGAACGTCCTCGCCTATTTTGATAAATTTTATACTGTGGACTTATGCCCTGATCAGGGCATAAGTCCACTTTTCAGCGATGGTAAAATTTTTCGACCGCGCCCTTTAATTTCGCCAGTTTTCTACTTAATCAATACGCTACGAATTATTACAATTTGTGTAACAAAAGTGGGCGTGGCACATGAGAAAAGTACTCCAAATGAAAGTAGGCGTTATGCCCTAATTTATAAATCAAGTCCGAGGAAAATCGGTAAAGGGGTTCTCAAGTTATGAAGAAAATAAGATTTCTTTGTGGTTGTTGTTATGTTTGTTGTTGTAATAAAGTTACCAACTAAAAAATTCAATTTTTCACCAGGCGCCCAGAATCTTCCAAAAAATAGCAAGCAAATTTTGGAATTTTGAAAATCTTTAAACGCTTATAACTCGAGAACGGCCGGTCCAAATTTGACAAAATTGGTACCGTTGGAAAGGGGCTGAGATCTTCTTTCAAATGATCGTAAACCAATTTTGCCACGCCCACCATTTTAGAAGATATACCAACTTTTTTGTCGCTCAGATTAACTATTTCATTACGTGGGCGTGGTACGCGATCATATGTAGTACCAAATGAAAGCGTACATTAAATCTTGCTAAATAAAATTTATCCGCACTAAATCGGTGCAAGGGTTCTCGAGTTATAGGCCTTACAATTTCGTTAATTTTGCCAAAATATTAACGTCTATAACTTGCGAACGGTTTAACCTATTTTGATAAATTTTATACTGGTATTCAGGGTCCAAGTCCACTTTTCAGCGATGGTAAAATTTTTTGACCACGCCCAGTATTTCTGGCAAATACTTACTTTTTGGATATGCAACGAAATATTTGTATTTTTGTAACAATGGTGGGCGTGGCATATTAGACGACTATTCCAAATGGTAGTAGGCGTTATGACCTAATTAATAAACCAATTCCGAGGAAAATCGGTAAAGGGGTTGTCGATTTATAAGCATAACAATTTGGTTAATTTTGCAAAGTTTAAACGCCTACAACTTAGAAATGGCCCCACCTATTTTGATAAATTTTATACTGTTATTCAGAACCCAAGTCTACTTTCCAGTGATGGTAAAATTTTTCGACCACGCCCACTGCTTTCGCCAGTTTTTCGCTTATTCAGTTCAGTATGAATTATTAAAATTTGTGTAAAAAAGGTGGGCGTGGCACATATAAAAAGTATTCCAAGTGAAAGTAGGCGGTGTGCCCTAATTTATAAATCAAGCCCGATGAAAATCGGTAAAGGGGTTCTCGAGTTAAAAGTCTAACAATTTCATCAATTTCGCAAAATTTAAACGTCTATAACTTATGAACGTCCTCGCCTATTTTGATAAATTTTATACTGTGGACTTATGCCCTGATCAGGGCATAAGTCCACTTTTCAGCGATGGTAAAATTTTTCGACCGCGCCCTTTAATTTCGCCAGTTTTCTACTTAATCAATACGCTACGAATTATTACAATTTGTGTAACAAAAGTGGGCGTGGCACATGAGAAAAGTACTCCAAATGAAAGTAGGCGTTATGCCCTAATTTATAAATCAAGTCCGAGGAAAATCGGTAAAGGGGTTCTCAAGTTATGAAGAAAATAAGATTTCTTTGTGGTTGTTGTTATGTTTGTTGTTGTAATAAAGTTACCAACTAAAAAATTCAATTTTTCACCAGGCGCCCAGAATCTTCCAAAAAATAGCAAGCAAATTTTGGAATTTTGAAAATCTTTAAACGCTTATAACTCGAGAACGGCCGGTCCAAATTTGACAAAATTGGTACCGTTGGAAAGGGGCTGAGATCTTCTTTCAAATGATCGTAAACCAATTTTGCCACGCCCACCATTTTAGAAGATATACCAACTTTTTTGTCGCTCAGATTAACTATTTCATTACGTGGGCGTGGTACGCGATCATATGTAGTACCAAATGAAAGCGTACATTAAATCTTGCTAAATAAAATTTATCCGCACTAAATCGGTGCAAGGGTTCTCGAGTTATAGGCCTTACAATTTCGTTAATTTTGCCAAAATATTAACGTCTATAACTTGCGAACGGTTTAACCTATTTTGATAAATTTTATACTGGTATTCAGGGTCCAAGTCCACTTTTCAGCGATGGTAAAATTTTTTGACCACGCCCAGTATTTCTGGCAAATACTTACTTTTTGGATATGCAACGAAATATTTGTATTTTTGTAACAATGGTGGGCGTGGCATATTAGACGACTATTCCAAATGGTAGTAGGCGTTATGACCTAATTAATAAACCAATTCCGAGGAAAATCGGTAAAGGGGTTGTCGATTTATAAGCATAACAATTTGGTTAATTTTGCAAAGTTTAAACGCCTACAACTTAGAAATGGCCCCACCTATTTTGATAAATTTTATACTGTTATTCAGAACCCAAGTCTACTTTCCAGTGATGGTAAAATTTTTCGACCACGCCCACTGCTTTCGCCAGTTTTTCGCTTATTCAGTTCAGTATGAATTATTAAAATTTGTGTAAAAAAGGTGGGCGTGGCACATATAAAAAGTATTCCAAGTGAAAGTAGGCGGTGTGCCCTAATTTATAAATCAAGCCCGATGAAAATCGGTAAAGGGGTTCTCGAGTTAAAAGTCTAACAATTTCATCAATTTCGCAAAATTTAAACGTCTATAACTTATGAACGTCCTCGCCTATTTTGATAAATTTTATACTGTGGACTTATGCCCTGATCAGGGCATAAGTCCACTTTTCAGCGATGGTAAAATTTTTCGACCGCGCCCTTTAATTTCGCCAGTTTTCTACTTAATCAATACGCTACGAATTATTACAATTTGTGTAACAAAAGTGGGCGTGGCACATGAGAAAAGTACTCCAAATGAAAGTAGGCGTTATGCCCTAATTTATAAATCAAGTCCGAGGAAAATCGGTAAAGGGGTTCTCAAGTTATGAAGAAAATAAGATTTCTTTGTGGTTGTTGTTATGTTTGTTGTTGTAATAAAGTTACCAACTAAAAAATTCAATTTTTCACCAGGCGCCCAGAATCTTCCAAAAAATAGCAAGCAAATTTTGGAATTTTGAAAATCTTTAAACGCTTATAACTCGAGAACGGCCGGTCCAAATTTGACAAAATTGGTACCGTTGGAAAGGGGCTGAGATCTTCTTTCAAATGATCGTAAACCAATTTTGCCACGCCCACCATTTTAGAAGATATACCAACTTTTTTGTCGCTCAGATTAACTATTTCATTACGTGGGCGTGGTACGCGATCATATGTAGTACCAAATGAAAGCGTACATTAAATCTTGCTAAATAAAATTTATCCGCACTAAATCGGTGCAAGGGTTCTCGAGTTATAGGCCTTACAATTTCGTTAATTTTGCCAAAATATTAACGTCTATAACTTGCGAACGGTTTAACCTATTTTGATAAATTTTATACTGGTATTCAGGGTCCAAGTCCACTTTTCAGCGATGGTAAAATTTTTTGACCACGCCCAGTATTTCTGGCAAATACTTACTTTTTGGATATGCAACGAAATATTTGTATTTTTGTAACAATGGTGGGCGTGGCATATTAGACGACTATTCCAAATGGTAGTAGGCGTTATGACCTAATTAATAAACCAATTCCGAGGAAAATCGGTAAAGGGGTTGTCGATTTATAAGCATAACAATTTGGTTAATTTTGCAAAGTTTAAACGCCTACAACTTAGAAATGGCCCCACCTATTTTGATAAATTTTATACTGTTATTCAGAACCCAAGTCTACTTTCCAGTGATGGTAAAATTTTTCGACCACGCCCACTGCTTTCGCCAGTTTTTCGCTTATTCAGTTCAGTATGAATTATTAAAATTTGTGTAAAAAAGGTGGGCGTGGCACATATAAAAAGTATTCCAAGTGAAAGTAGGCGGTGTGCCCTAATTTATAAATCAAGCCCGATGAAAATCGGTAAAGGGGTTCTCGAGTTAAAAGTCTAACAATTTCATCAATTTCGCAAAATTTAAACGTCTATAACTTATGAACGTCCTCGCCTATTTTGATAAATTTTATACTGTGGACTTATGCCCTGATCAGGGCATAAGTCCACTTTTCAGCGATGGTAAAATTTTTCGACCGCGCCCTTTAATTTCGCCAGTTTTCTACTTAATCAATACGCTACGAATTATTACAATTTGTGTAACAAAAGTGGGCGTGGCACATGAGAAAAGTACTCCAAATGAAAGTAGGCGTTATGCCCTAATTTATAAATCAAGTCCGAGGAAAATCGGTAAAGGGGTTCTCAAGTTATGAAGAAAATAAGATTTCTTTGTGGTTGTTGTTATGTTTGTTGTTGTAATAAAGTTACCAACTAAAAAATTCAATTTTTCACCAGGCGCCCAGAATCTTCCAAAAAATAGCAAGCAAATTTTGGAATTTTGAAAATCTTTAAACGCTTATAACTCGAGAACGGCCGGTCCAAATTTGACAAAATTGGTACCGTTGGAAAGGGGCTGAGATCTTCTTTCAAATGATCGTAAACCAATTTTGCCACGCCCACCATTTTAGAAGATATACCAACTTTTTTGTCGCTCAGATTAACTATTTCATTACGTGGGCGTGGTACGCGATCATATGTAGTACCAAATGAAAGCGTACATTAAATCTTGCTAAATAAAATTTATCCGCACTAAATCGGTGCAAGGGTTCTCGAGTTATAGGCCTTACAATTTCGTTAATTTTGCCAAAATATTAACGTCTATAACTTGCGAACGGTTTAACCTATTTTGATAAATTTTATACTGGTATTCAGGGTCCAAGTCCACTTTTCAGCGATGGTAAAATTTTTTGACCACGCCCAGTATTTCTGGCAAATACTTACTTTTTGGATATGCAACGAAATATTTGTATTTTTGTAACAATGGTGGGCGTGGCATATTAGACGACTATTCCAAATGGTAGTAGGCGTTATGACCTAATTAATAAACCAATTCCGAGGAAAATCGGTAAAGGGGTTGTCGATTTATAAGCATAACAATTTGGTTAATTTTGCAAAGTTTAAACGCCTACAACTTAGAAATGGCCCCACCTATTTTGATAAATTTTATACTGTTATTCAGAACCCAAGTCTACTTTCCAGTGATGGTAAAATTTTTCGACCACGCCCACTGCTTTCGCCAGTTTTTCGCTTATTCAGTTCAGTATGAATTATTAAAATTTGTGTAAAAAAGGTGGGCGTGGCACATATAAAAAGTATTCCAAGTGAAAGTAGGCGGTGTGCCCTAATTTATAAATCAAGCCCGATGAAAATCGGTAAAGGGGTTCTCGAGTTAAAAGTCTAACAATTTCATCAATTTCGCAAAATTTAAACGTCTATAACTTATGAACGTCCTCGCCTATTTTGATAAATTTTATACTGTGGACTTATGCCCTGATCAGGGCATAAGTCCACTTTTCAGCGATGGTAAAATTTTTCGACCGCGCCCTGTAATTTCGCCAGTTTTCTACTTAATCAATACGCTACGAATTATTACAATTTGTGTAACAAAAGTGGGCGTGGCACATGAGAAAAGTACTCCAAATGAAAGTAGGCGTTATGCCCTAATTTATAAATCAAGTCCGAGGAAAATCGGTAAAGGGGTTCTCAAGTTATGAAGAAAATAAGATTTCTTTGTGGTTGTTGTTATGTTTGTTGTTGTAATAAAGTTACCAACTAAAAAATTCAATTTTTCACCAGGCGCCCAGAATCTTCCAAAAAATAGCAAGCAAATTTTGGAATTTTGAAAATCTTTAAACGCTTATAACTCGAGAACGGCCGGTCCAAATTTGACAAAATTGGTACCGTTGGAAAGGGGCTGAGATCTTCTTTCAAATGATCGTAAACCAATTTTGCCACGCCCACCATTTTAGAAGATATACCAACTTTTTTGTCGCTCAGATTAACTATTTCATTACGTGGGCGTGGTACGCGATCATATGTAGTACCAAATGAAAGCGTACATTAAATCTTGCTAAATAAAATTTATCCGCACTAAATCGGTGCAAGGGTTCTCGAGTTATAGGCCTTACAATTTCGTTAATTTTGCCAAAATATTAACGTCTATAACTTGCGAACGGTTTAACCTATTTTGATAAATTTTATACTGGTATTCAGGGTCCAAGTCCACTTTTCAGCGATGGTAAAATTTTTTGACCACGCCCAGTATTTCTGGCAAATACTTACTTTTTGGATATGCAACGAAATATTTGTATTTTTGTAACAATGGTGGGCGTGGCATATTAGACGACTATTCCAAATGGTAGTAGGCGTTATGACCTAATTAATAAACCAATTCCGAGGAAAATCGGTAAAGGGGTTGTCGATTTATAAGCATAACAATTTGGTTAATTTTGCAAAGTTTAAACGCCTACAACTTAGAAATGGCCCCACCTATTTTGATAAATTTTATACTGTTATTCAGAACCCAAGTCTACTTTCCAGTGATGGTAAAATTTTTCGACCACGCCCACTGCTTTCGCCAGTTTTTCGCTTATTCAGTTCAGTATGAATTATTAAAATTTGTGTAAAAAAGGTGGGCGTGGCACATATAAAAAGTATTCCAAGTGAAAGTAGGCGGTGTGCCCTAATTTATAAATCAAGCCCGATGAAAATCGGTAAAGGGGTTCTCGAGTTAAAAGTCTAACAATTTCATCAATTTCGCAAAATTTAAACGTCTATAACTTATGAACGTCCTCGCCTATTTTGATAAATTTTATACTGTGGACTTATGCCCTGATCAGGGCATAAGTCCACTTTTCAGCGATGGTAAAATTTTTCGACCGCGCCCTTTAATTTCGCCAGTTTTCTACTTAATCAATACGCTACGAATTATTACAATTTGTGTAACAAAAGTGGGCGTGGCACATGAGAAAAGTACTCCAAATGAAAGTAGGCGTTATGCCCTAATTTATAAATCAAGTCCGAGGAAAATCGGTAAAGGGGTTCTCAAGTTATGAAGAAAATAAGATTTCTTTGTGGTTGTTGTTATGTTTGTTGTTGTAATAAAGTTACCAACTAAAAAATTCAATTTTTCACCAGGCGCCCAGAATCTTCCAAAAAATAGCAAGCAAATTTTGGAATTTTGAAAATCTTTAAACGCTTATAACTCGAGAACGGCCGGTCCAAATTTGACAAAATTGGTACCGTTGGAAAGGGGCTGAGATCTTCTTTCAAATGATCGTAAACCAATTTTGCCACGCCCACCATTTTAGAAGATATACCAACTTTTTTGTCGCTCAGATTAACTATTTCATTACGTGGGCGTGGTACGCGATCATATGTAGTACCAAATGAAAGCGTACATTAAATCTTGCTAAATAAAATTTATCCGCACTAAATCGGTGCAAGGGTTCTCGAGTTATAGGCCTTACAATTTCGTTAATTTTGCCAAAATATTAACGTCTATAACTTGCGAACGGTTTAACCTATTTTGATAAATTTTATACTGGTATTCAGGGTCCAAGTCCACTTTTCAGCGATGGTAAAATTTTTTGACCACGCCCAGTATTTCTGGCAAATACTTACTTTTTGGATATGCAACGAAATATTTGTATTTTTGTAACAATGGTGGGCGTGGCATATTAGACGACTATTCCAAATGGTAGTAGGCGTTATGACCTAATTAATAAACCAATTCCGAGGAAAATCGGTAAAGGGGTTGTCGATTTATAAGCATAACAATTTGGTTAATTTTGCAAAGTTTAAACGCCTACAACTTAGAAATGGCCCCACCTATTTTGATAAATTTTATACTGTTATTCAGAACCCAAGTCTACTTTCCAGTGATGGTAAAATTTTTCGACCACGCCCACTGCTTTCGCCAGTTTTTCGCTTATTCAGTTCAGTATGAATTATTAAAATTTGTGTAAAAAAGGTGGGCGTGGCACATATAAAAAGTATTCCAAGTGAAAGTAGGCGGTGTGCCCTAATTTATAAATCAAGCCCGATGAAAATCGGTAAAGGGGTTCTCGAGTTAAAAGTCTAACAATTTCATCAATTTCGCAAAATTTAAACGTCTATAACTTATGAACGTCCTCGCCTATTTTGATAAATTTTATACTGTGGACTTATGCCCTGATCAGGGCATAAGTCCACTTTTCAGCGATGGTAAAATTTTTCGACCGCGCCCTGTAATTTCGCCAGTTTTCTACTTAATCAATACGCTACGAATTATTACAATTTGTGTAACAAAAGTGGGCGTGGCACATGAGAAAAGTACTCCAAATGAAAGTAGGCGTTATGCCCTAATTTATAAATCAAGTCCGAGGAAAATCGGTAAAGGGGTTCTCAAGTTATGAAGAAAATAAGATTTCTTTGTGGTTGTTGTTATGTTTGTTGTTGTAATAAAGTTACCAACTAAAAAATTCAATTTTTCACCAGGCGCCCAGAATCTTCCAAAAAATAGCAAGCAAATTTTGGAATTTTGAAAATCTTTAAACGCTTATAACTCGAGAACGGCCGGTCCAAATTTGACAAAATTGGTACCGTTGGAAAGGGGCTGAGATCTTCTTTCAAATGATCGTAAACCAATTTTGCCACGCCCACCATTTTAGAAGATATACCAACTTTTTTGTCGCTCAGATTAACTATTTCATTACGTGGGCGTGGTACGCGATCATATGTAGTACCAAATGAAAGCGTACATTAAATCTTGCTAAATAAAATTTATCCGCACTAAATCGGTGCAAGGGTTCTCGAGTTATAGGCCTTACAATTTCGTTAATTTTGCCAAAATATTAACGTCTATAACTTGCGAACGGTTTAACCTATTTTGATAAATTTTATACTGGTATTCAGGGTCCAAGTCCACTTTTCAGCGATGGTAAAATTTTTTGACCACGCCCAGTATTTCTGGCAAATACTTACTTTTTGGATATGCAACGAAATATTTGTATTTTTGTAACAATGGTGGGCGTGGCATATTAGACGACTATTCCAAATGGTAGTAGGCGTTATGACCTAATTAATAAACCAATTCCGAGGAAAATCGGTAAAGGGGTTGTCGATTTATAAGCATAACAATTTGGTTAATTTTGCAAAGTTTAAACGCCTACAACTTAGAAATGGCCCCACCTATTTTGATAAATTTTATACTGTTATTCAGAACCCAAGTCTACTTTCCAGTGATGGTAAAATTTTTCGACCACGCCCACTGATTTCGCCAGTTTTTCGCTTATTCAGTTCAGTATGAATTATTAAAATTTGTGTAAAAAAGGTGGGCGTGGCACATATAAAAAGTATTCCAAGTGAAAGTAGGCGGTGTGCCCTAATTTATAAATCAAGCCCGATGAAAATCGGTAAAGGGGTTCTCGAGTTAAAAGTCTAACAATTTCATCAATTTCGCAAAATTTAAACGTCTATAACTTATGAACGTCCTCGCCTATTTTGATAAATTTTATACTGTGGACTTATGCCCTGATCAGGGCATAAGTCCACTTTTCAGCGATGGTAAAATTTTTCGACCGCGCCCTTTAATTTCGCCAGTTTTCTACTTAATCAATACGCTACGAATTATTACAATTTGTGTAACAAAAGTGGGCGTGGCACATGAGAAAAGTACTCCAAATGAAAGTAGGCGTTATGCCCTAATTTATAAATCAAGTCCGAGGAAAATCGGTAAAGGGGTTCTCAAGTTATGAAGAAAATAAGATTTCTTTGTGGTTGTTGTTATGTTTGTTGTTGTAATAAAGTTACCAACTAAAAAATTCAATTTTTCACCAGGCGCCCAGAATCTTCCAAAAAATAGCAAGCAAATTTTGGAATTTTGAAAATCTTTAAACGCTTATAACTCGAGAACGGCCGGTCCAAATTTGACAAAATTGGTACCGTTGGAAAGGGGCTGAGATCTTCTTTCAAATGATCGTAAACCAATTTTGCCACGCCCACCATTTTAGAAGATATACCAACTTTTTTGTCGCTCAGATTAACTATTTCATTACGTGGGCGTGGTACGCGATCATATGTAGTACCAAATGAAAGCGTACATTAAATCTTGCTAAATAAAATTTATCCGCACTAAATCGGTGCAAGGGTTCTCGAGTTATAGGCCTTACAATTTCGTTAATTTTGCCAAAATATTAACGTCTATAACTTGCGAACGGTTTAACCTATTTTGATAAATTTTATACTGGTATTCAGGGTCCAAGTCCACTTTTCAGCGATGGTAAAATTTTTTGACCACGCCCAGTATTTCTGGCAAATACTTACTTTTTGGATATGCAACGAAATATTTGTATTTTTGTAACAATGGTGGGCGTGGCATATTAGACGACTATTCCAAATGGTAGTAGGCGTTATGACCTAATTAATAAACCAATTCCGAGGAAAATCGGTAAAGGGGTTGTCGATTTATAAGCATAACAATTTGGTTAATTTTGCAAAGTTTAAACGCCTACAACTTAGAAATGGCCCCACCTATTTTGATAAATTTTATACTGATATTCAGAACCCAAGTCTACTTTCCAGTGATGGTAAAATTTTTCGACCACGCCCACTGCTTTCGCCAGTTTTTCGCTTATTCAGTTCAGTATGAATTATTAAAATTTGTGTAAAAAAGGTGGGCGTGGCACATATAAAAAGTATTCCAAGTGAAAGTAGGCGGTGTGCCCTAATTTATAAATCAAGCCCGATGAAAATCGGTAAAGGGGTTCTCGAGTTAAAAGTCTAACAATTTCATCAATTTCGCAAAATTTAAACGTCTATAACTTATGAACGTCCTCGCCTATTTTGATAAATTTTATACTGTGGACTTATGCCCTGATCAGGGCATAAGTCCACTTTTCAGCGATGGTAAAATTTTTCGACCGCGCCCTGTAATTTCGCCAGTTTTCTACTTAATCAATACGCTACGAATTATTACAATTTGTGTAACAAAAGTGGGCGTGGCACATGAGAAAAGTACTCCAAATGAAAGTAGGCGTTATGCCCTAATTTATAAATCAAGTCCGAGGAAAATCGGTAAAGGGGTTCTCAAGTTATGAAGAAAATAAGATTTCTTTGTGGTTGTTGTTATGTTTGTTGTTGTAATAAAGTTACCAACTAAAAAATTCAATTTTTCACCAGGCGCCCAGAATCTTCCAAAAAATAGCAAGCAAATTTTGGAATTTTGAAAATCTTTAAACGCTTATAACTCGAGAACGGCCGGTCCAAATTTGACAAAATTGGTACCGTTGGAAAGGGGCTGAGATCTTCTTTCAAATGATCGTAAACCAATTTTGCCACGCCCACCATTTTAGAAGATATACCAACTTTTTTGTCGCTCAGATTAACTATTTCATTACGTGGGCGTGGTACGCGATCATATGTAGTACCAAATGAAAGCGTACATTAAATCTTGCTAAATAAAATTTATCCGCACTAAATCGGTGCAAGGGTTCTCGAGTTATAGGCCTTACAATTTCGTTAATTTTGCCAAAATATTAACGTCTATAACTTGCGAACGGTTTAACCTATTTTGATAAATTTTATACTGGTATTCAGGGTCCAAGTCCACTTTTCAGCGATGGTAAAATTTTTTGACCACGCCCAGTATTTCTGGCAAATACTTACTTTTTGGATATGCAACGAAATATTTGTATTTTTGTAACAATGGTGGGCGTGGCATATTAGACGACTATTCCAAATGGTAGTAGGCGTTATGACCTAATTAATAAACCAATTCCGAGGAAAATCGGTAAAGGGGTTGTCGATTTATAAGCATAACAATTTGGTTAATTTTGCAAAGTTTAAACGCCTACAACTTAGAAATGGCCCCACCTATTTTGATAAATTTTATACTGATATTCAGAACCCAAGTCTACTTTCCAGTGATGGTAAAATTTTTCGACCACGCCCACTGCTTTCGCCAGTTTTTCGCTTATTCAGTTCAGTATGAATTATTAAAATTTGTGTAAAAAAGGTGGGCGTGGCACATATAAAAAGTATTCCAAGTGAAAGTAGGCGGTGTGCCCTAATTTATAAATCAAGCCCGATGAAAATCGGTAAAGGGGTTCTCGAGTTAAAAGTCTAACAATTTCATCAATTTCGCAAAATTTAAACGTCTATAACTTATGAACGTCCTCGCCTATTTTGATAAATTTTATACTGTGGACTTATGCCCTGATCAGGGCATAAGTCCACTTTTCAGCGATGGTAAAATTTTTCGACCGCGCCCTTTAATTTCGCCAGTTTTCTACTTAATCAATACGCTACGAATTATTACAATTTGTGTAACAAAAGTGGGCGTGGCACATGAGAAAAGTACTCCAAATGAAAGTAGGCGTTATGCCCTAATTTATAAATCAAGTCCGAGGAAAATCGGTAAAGGGGTTCTCAAGTTATGAAGAAAATAAGATTTCTTTGTGGTTGTTGTTATGTTTGTTGTTGTAATAAAGTTACCAACTAAAAAATTCAATTTTTCACCAGGCGCCCAGAATCTTCCAAAAAATAGCAAGCAAATTTTGGAATTTTGAAAATCTTTAAACGCTTATAACTCGAGAACGGCCGGTCCAAATTTGACAAAATTGGTACCGTTGGAAAGGGGCTGAGATCTTCTTTCAAATGATCGTAAACCAATTTTGCCACGCCCACCATTTTAGAAGATATACCAACTTTTTTGTCGCTCAGATTAACTATTTCATTACGTGGGCGTGGTACGCGATCATATGTAGTACCAAATGAAAGCGTACATTAAATCTTGCTAAATAAAATTTATCCGCACTAAATCGGTGCAAGGGTTCTCGAGTTATAGGCCTTACAATTTCGTTAATTTTGCCAAAATATTAACGTCTATAACTTGCGAACGGTTTAACCTATTTTGATAAATTTTATACTGGTATTCAGGGTCCAAGTCCACTTTTCAGCGATGGTAAAATTTTTTGACCACGCCCAGTATTTCTGGCAAATACTTACTTTTTGGATATGCAACGAAATATTTGTATTTTTGTAACAATGGTGGGCGTGGCATATTAGACGACTATTCCAAATGGTAGTAGGCGTTATGACCTAATTAATAAACCAATTCCGAGGAAAATCGGTAAAGGGGTTGTCGATTTATAAGCATAACAATTTGGTTAATTTTGCAAAGTTTAAACGCCTACAACTTAGAAATGGCCCCACCTATTTTGATAAATTTTATACTGTTATTCAGAACCCAAGTCTACTTTCCAGTGATGGTAAAATTTTTCGACCACGCCCACTGCTTTCGCCAGTTTTTCGCTTATTCAGTTCAGTATGAATTATTAAAATTTGTGTAAAAAAGGTGGGCGTGGCACATATAAAAAGTATTCCAAGTGAAAGTAGGCGGTGTGCCCTAATTTATAAATCAAGCCCGATGAAAATCGGTAAAGGGGTTCTCGAGTTAAAAGTCTAACAATTTCATCAATTTCGCAAAATTTAAACGTCTATAACTTATGAACGTCCTCGCCTATTTTGATAAATTTTATACTGTGGACTTATGCCCTGATCAGGGCATAAGTCCACTTTTCAGCGATGGTAAAATTTTTCGACCGCGCCCTTTAATTTCGCCAGTTTTCTACTTAATCAATACGCTACGAATTATTACAATTTGTGTAACAAAAGTGGGCGTGGCACATGAGAAAAGTACTCCAAATGAAAGTAGGCGTTATGCCCTAATTTATAAATCAAGTCCGAGGAAAATCGGTAAAGGGGTTCTCAAGTTATGAAGAAAATAAGATTTCTTTGTGGTTGTTGTTATGTTTGTTGTTGTAATAAAGTTACCAACTAAAAAATTCAATTTTTCACCAGGCGCCCAGAATCTTCCAAAAAATAGCAAGCAAATTTTGGAATTTTGAAAATCTTTAAACGCTTATAACTCGAGAACGGCCGGTCCAAATTTGACAAAATTGGTACCGTTGGAAAGGGGCTGAGATCTTCTTTCAAATGATCGTAAACCAATTTTGCCACGCCCACCATTTTAGAAGATATACCAACTTTTTTGTCGCTCAGATTAACTATTTCATTACGTGGGCGTGGTACGCGATCATATGTAGTACCAAATGAAAGCGTACATTAAATCTTGCTAAATAAAATTTATCCGCACTAAATCGGTGCAAGGGTTCTCGAGTTATAGGCCTTACAATTTCGTTAATTTTGCCAAAATATTAACGTCTATAACTTGCGAACGGTTTAACCTATTTTGATAAATTTTATACTGGTATTCAGGGTCCAAGTCCACTTTTCAGCGATGGTAAAATTTTTTGACCACGCCCAGTATTTCTGGCAAATACTTACTTTTTGGATATGCAACGAAATATTTGTATTTTTGTAACAATGGTGGGCGTGGCATATTAGACGACTATTCCAAATGGTAGTAGGCGTTATGACCTAATTAATAAACCAATTCCGAGGAAAATCGGTAAAGGGGTTGTCGATTTATAAGCATAACAATTTGGTTAATTTTGCAAAGTTTAAACGCCTACAACTTAGAAATGGCCCCACCTATTTTGATAAATTTTATACTGATATTCAGAACCCAAGTCTACTTTCCAGTGATGGTAAAATTTTTCGACCACGCCCACTGCTTTCGCCAGTTTTTCGCTTATTCAGTTCAGTATGAATTATTAAAATTTGTGTAAAAAAGGTGGGCGTGGCACATATAAAAAGTATTCCAAGTGAAAGTAGGCGGTGTGCCCTAATTTATAAATCAAGCCCGATGAAAATCGGTAAAGGGGTTCTCGAGTTAAAAGTCTAACAATTTCATCAATTTCGCAAAATTTAAACGTCTATAACTTATGAACGTCCTCGCCTATTTTGATAAATTTTATACTGTGGACTTATGCCCTGATCAGGGCATAAGTCCACTTTTCAGCGATGGTAAAATTTTTCGACCGCGCCCTTTAATTTCGCCAGTTTTCTACTTAATCAATACGCTACGAATTATTACAATTTGTGTAACAAAAGTGGGCGTGGCACATGAGAAAAGTACTCCAAATGAAAGTAGGCGTTATGCCCTAATTTATAAATCAAGTCCGAGGAAAATCGGTAAAGGGGTTCTCAAGTTATGAAGAAAATAAGATTTCTTTGTGGTTGTTGTTATGTTTGTTGTTGTAATAAAGTTACCAACTAAAAAATTCAATTTTTCACCAGGCGCCCAGAATCTTCCAAAAAATAGCAAGCAAATTTTGGAATTTTGAAAATCTTTAAACGCTTATAACTCGAGAACGGCCGGTCCAAATTTGACAAAATTGGTACCGTTGGAAAGGGGCTGAGATCTTCTTTCAAATGATCGTAAACCAATTTTGCCACGCCCACCATTTTAGAAGATATACCAACTTTTTTGTCGCTCAGATTAACTATTTCATTACGTGGGCGTGGTACGCGATCATATGTAGTACCAAATGAAAGCGTACATTAAATCTTGCTAAATAAAATTTATCCGCACTAAATCGGTGCAAGGGTTCTCGAGTTATAGGCCTTACAATTTCGTTAATTTTGCCAAAATATTAACGTCTATAACTTGCGAACGGTTTAACCTATTTTGATAAATTTTATACTGGTATTCAGGGTCCAAGTCCACTTTTCAGCGATGGTAAAATTTTTTGACCACGCCCAGTATTTCTGGCAAATACTTACTTTTTGGATATGCAACGAAATATTTGTATTTTTGTAACAATGGTGGGCGTGGCATATTAGACGACTATTCCAAATGGTAGTAGGCGTTATGACCTAATTAATAAACCAATTCCGAGGAAAATCGGTAAAGGGGTTGTCGATTTATAAGCATAACAATTTGGTTAATTTTGCAAAGTTTAAACGCCTACAACTTAGAAATGGCCCCACCTATTTTGATAAATTTTATACTGTTATTCAGAACCCAAGTCTACTTTCCAGTGATGGTAAAATTTTTCGACCACGCCCACTGCTTTCGCCAGTTTTTCGCTTATTCAGTTCAGTATGAATTATTAAAATTTGTGTAAAAAAGGTGGGCGTGGCACATATAAAAAGTATTCCAAGTGAAAGTAGGCGGTGTGCCCTAATTTATATATCAAGCCCCATGAAAATCGGTAAAGGGGTTCTCGAGTTAAAAGTCTAACAATTTCATCAATTTCGCAAAATTTAAACGTCTATAACTTATGAACGTCCTCGCCTATTTTGATAAATTTTATACTGTGGACTTATGCCCTGATCAGGGCATAAGTCCACTTTTCAGCGATGGTAAAATTTTTCGACCGCGCCCTTTAATTTCGCCAGTTTTCTACTTAATCAATACGCTACGAATTATTACAATTTGTGTAACAAAAGTGGGCGTGGCACATGAGAAAAGTACTCCAAATGAAAGTAGGCGTTATGCCCTAATTTATAAATCAAGTCCGAGGAAAATCGGTAAAGGGGTTCTCAAGTTATGAAGAAAATAAGATTTCTTTGTGGTTGTTGTTATGTTTGTTGTTGTAATAAAGTTACCAACTAAAAAATTCAATTTTTCACCAGGCGCCCAGAATCTTCCAAAAAATAGCAAGCAAATTTTGGAATTTTGAAAATCTTTAAACGCTTATAACTCGAGAACGGCCGGTCCAAATTTGACAAAATTGGTACCGTTGGAAAGGGGCTGAGATCTTCTTTCAAATGATCGTAAACCAATTTTGCCACGCCCACCATTTTAGAAGATATACCAACTTTTTTGTCGCTCAGATTAACTATTTCATTACGTGGGCGTGGTACGCGATCATATGTAGTACCAAATGAAAGCGTACATTAAATCTTGCTAAATAAAATTTATCCGCACTAAATCGGTGCAAGGGTTCTCGAGTTATAGGCCTTACAATTTCGTTAATTTTGCCAAAATATTAACGTCTATAACTTGCGAACGGTTTAACCTATTTTGATAAATTTTATACTGGTATTCAGGGTCCAAGTCCACTTTTCAGCGATGGTAAAATTTTTTGACCACGCCCAGTATTTCTGGCAAATACTTACTTTTTGGATATGCAACGAAATATTTGTATTTTTGTAACAATGGTGGGCGTGGCATATTAGACGACTATTCCAAATGGTAGTAGGCGTTATGACCTAATTAATAAACCAATTCCGAGGAAAATCGGTAAAGGGGTTGTCGATTTATAAGCATAACAATTTGGTTAATTTTGCAAAGTTTAAACGCCTACAACTTAGAAATGGCCCCACCTATTTTGATAAATTTTATACTGTTATTCAGAACCCAAGTCTACTTTCCAGTGATGGTAAAATTTTTCGACCACGCCCACTGCTTTCGCCAGTTTTTCGCTTATTCAGTTCAGTATGAATTATTAAAATTTGTGTAAAAAAGGTGGGCGTGGCACATATAAAAAGTATTCCAAGTGAAAGTAGGCGGTGTGCCCTAATTTATAAATCAAGCCCGATTAAAATCGGTAAAGGGGTTCTCGAGTTAAAAGTCTAACAATTTCATCAATTTCGCAAAATTTAAACGTCTATAACTTATGAACGTCCTCGCCTATTTTGATAAATTTTATACTGTTGATCAGGGCATAAGTCCACTTTTCAGCGATGGTAAAATTTTTCGACCGCGCCCTTTAATTTCGCCAGTTTTCTACTTAATCAATACGCTACGAATTATTACAATTTGTGTAACAAAAGTGGGCGTGGCACATGAGAAAAGTACTCCAAATGAAAGTAGGCGTTATGCCCTAATTTATAAATCAAGTCCGAGGAAAATCGGTAAAGGGGTTCTCAAGTTATGAAGAAAATAAGATTTCTTTGTGGTTGTTGTTATGTTTGTTGTTGTAATAAAGTTACCAACTAAAAAATTCAATTTTTCACCAGGCGCCCAGAATCTTCCAAAAAATAGCAAGCAAATTTTGGAATTTTGAAAATCTTTAAACGCTTATAACTCGAGAACGGCCGGTCCAAATTTGACAAAATTGGTACCGTTGGAAAGGGGCTGAGATCTTCTTTCAAATGATCGTAAACCAATTTTGCCACGCCCACCATTTTAGAAGATATACCAACTTTTTTGTCGCTCAGATTAACTATTTCATTACGTGGGCGTGGTACGCGATCATATGTAGTACCAAATGAAAGCGTACATTAAATCTTGCTAAATAAAATTTATCCGCACTAAATCGGTGCAAGGGTTCTCGAGTTATAGGCCTTACAATTTCGTTAATTTTGCCAAAATATTAACGTCTATAACTTGCGAACGGTTTAACCTATTTTGATAAATTTTATACTGGTATTCAGGGTCCAAGTCCACTTTTCAGCGATGGTAAAATTTTTTGACCACGCCCAGTATTTCTGGCAAATACTTACTTTTTGGATATGCAACGAAATATTTGTATTTTTGTAACAATGGTGGGCGTGGCATATTAGACGACTATTCCAAATGGTAGTAGGCGTTATGACCTAATTAATAAACCAATTCCGAGGAAAATCGGTAAAGGGGTTGTCGATTTATAAGCCTAACAATTTAGTTAATTTTGCAAAGTTTAAACGTCTATAACTTATGAATGGCCTCAACTATTTTGATAAATTTTATACTGATATTTAGGGCCTAAGTCCAATTTCCAGGGATGGTAAAACTTTTCGATCACAGTTTGTATTTTTGGAAGTTTTTCATTAATTCAATACACTACGAATTATTAGAATTTGTGTGACAAATATAGGCGCGGCACATGAGAAAAGTATTCCAAATCAAAGTAGGCGTTATGTCATCTGTGAGCGTGATGTACGATGTTTACCTATTTGAACCGGTATTTCTTGACCTATTAAATATTCTACTTTAGTAAAATTTTGCCTCAACTATTTTTACGTACATTTATTTATATAATACTGGAAAAATTCTTAGGATTAGTGTGATATGTTGTGTGTGATGTGCATGATAAATGTAATTGAAAGAATGTAATAATTTTACTTTACTTTTATTATGTATTTTCCGGGAAAATTAATTTTAATCACTTGATCATTTTCTTTTATTATTTTTGAATTCATGGATATTTTGCATATGAAATGTGCTTTTGTTCAAGAAGTCCTATTATGTTTATATTTATTTAAGTTAATTGCTTTAATAATTTTAATTATAATTAGCTATAGGTTTCGAATTTTTTACCATCTTACCTCTGAAGATCCTTATACTTGAATTTAAATTTTATACTTGAATTTTACTTAAAATAAACATAATAAGGAAAAACCCAAAATAAACGGCAGTCTCTTTAAGAAAAAGAAAATCTTTACGAAAACTATACATAAAATCATAAAAATTATAAAGAGGGATATTTGCAAACGCATTTGATAAAACCTAATGAAATCAAAAAAAAACCTCAAAAATATTCATTCTCAATTATTTGACATCCAGCTTTGTTAATACTAAAAATTATTTAAAAAAAAAAAATAAATAAATAACTAAATTATAAAAGCGGATTTTAAAAATCTCCTTAAGCAATAGGAGATAGCCTTAGAGCGCTCTGACGAGCTGCTGTTGAGGATCTAGTTGGTGATTTCGTTGTAACATTTTGTTGCTGTTGCTTTTGTGCAATCGTATGTAATCGAAATAATTCGCCAACGGTAATAGCGACTTGAACAGCACCTCTCCCTTCTAAAACATCTGCAGCGCAACAGATTAAATTCTAAAAGTAGATTAAAAAGAAAAAAACACCAAATTGTACAATTGTACTCAAAGAAAGATGTACACATATGCAGTTTAAATAACAATCAGTAATGTGGAATTTTTAGCAATGAATGCCTCGAAGTACTAGTATTAATTATCATAGGAGTAAACTGAATGATCCAGTTTATCCGCTCTAGCTATCAAACTCTATAGATGAAAAATTTTAATTCATCTGTAATTGTGGAAAGGTAGATGGTAATCATTCATGCGCCCATGATTATTTTTCAATCTGTTTTCTAAGGTAAATGCATTTTAGTCCAATATGACATTTTTTTGCAAAGTCACTTTCCATGAAAACACTTCCAATTAATTTTACAGCATCTAAATTAAAGCCTTATATATATGTATATTTATAATGTATACAATAAATTTAGTCTTTGATTATTTTTCTTTTGGTTAAATATACCGTTTATTTTTATATATGAAAATTCTGTATCAAAAGTTAATTTAATTTATGTAATTTACTATATTTTATAGAATATTGTTTACAAAATAGAGATTAAACAAATGTCTTATGTGAAAAAAATTTCAAAATGTGATGTTTAATTAAACCATCCATTTTTAATTTGGAGTTTTTTTACAATTATGAATTCCAGATAATTATCATGTACGTTTAATATTAATTGTTTAATTGTTCCTCTTCTGTTATTATTGTTAATATTATTGTTTAAACAAGGTTTACATTTTTTAAATGTGCGCTTTCGACAAAAAAGAATAAATTTTACATGTTCAATTAATCTTATGGATAAATGTTTGAAACATTCACCTTTTTTTGGCAAACTTAATTACACATACATCTGGATGCTATTACACATGGCATAATAAATAAATAAATAAATAAATGCAATGACATTTTAGTGTTTTAAACCATATACATATATATATATATATATATATATATATATATATATATATATATAAAATATATTTTCTCTTGAAACATCTTACACCAACGCACAGTTGTTTAAAATGAAGGCCCATTACCATAAACGGAAACTATTTGATACAGTCACTGTGGTGTAGGGTATTTAATAATTAGCGTTTACCGATATTAGTACACTTAGTAGCTTCTCTGTTTTCTCTTAATTTCAGCCTATTTTTTTCAATTTATATCTATTTCTATTTTTAATGAAACACCAAATAACAAAAGAAAAATCTATTAATTTCTGTAATGGGAATCTACGGAACGCAATAAATAGAAAATCGTAAATGAAAAATCAATGTATTTGGAACATTTGAAATTGCACAAATTAATCGATGTATTTAGTACACACACAACTCTTGATATATCGTTAAGGCACTATTTTCGACTTTCTCAAGTGAAACGCAATTGTGTTAAGGATGTATATATATATATATATATATATATATATATATATATATATATATATATATATATATATATATATATATATATGCGGTGAAAAAATTATTTCACCACACAATAAGATGAGCTTTAATTATAATTATGAAAAATGCAAAGGTAAATAAAAAATAAATTATAAATGTTATTGATTATTATTAATTTTGTGAATGATATAAATTCGTGTACTATTATTATAATATTATAATACTCTTTTAAAGGAAATTGAAAATTTTCAATATGCCTTACATGTGCATGTAATGGATAATATTGCGCAATTATTACAAATATATACTACATAAATATTACACGAATGATTAAATATAAGTACCAATTTAATTATCTCTTTGATCGTAATTTAAGCACACTTTATCTAAATGCCGCATGTTTATTGGGCACAATATAGATGGATTGCCTTTGATATAAGTAACAAAATTTAAAAAGAAGGGAAAACTATGGCCCTCTACTAATAGAATGAAAAGGGACACCTTGGCACATTTTTTCAATTCACATAAAGGAAATAAGGAGATGAAAAATGTCAACATATTGCAAAAAAAAACTTTTTAAGAAACAATATATTTCAAAAAATTAGAGTCGTGTTTTATTGAAGTTTTGCGCGGACAAATAACTTAAGAAATAGTTACATGAACTGGTATAGGGTTTAGGATTTTGACATAAACTTTCTTAACATCTTTATGCATTTAGAAGTTATGGTATGCCGTAACGATCACATGAGTGTTATTTTTGAATTGAATTTCAAGTTTAAATATGATAAATACTATTTATTAAATCTAGAATAAATGCTTATAAAATATATGAGGGATGGATGGCAGTGATTAAATTTATGTATATAATTCATTATGAAAATAAATAATGCATATATTTTGTACTTAACTTGGCAATGGAAAAAAGACCAATAGCAAGAATGTGACAATGAAAATCATCGATAGCAGTAATGTTAGAACCTGGGAATCGTGTCGCAGGAAAAAAGTTGCTGCACTTAATTTCTTATTTTTAATCAATTGTTTTACCAATTTCTCGTCCTCAGCCAACTCGTTAACACGATAAATACTATAAACATTTGTTTTGGGTTTTATAATACCACCATTGGGTGTATTGGCATGTTCAAAGAATTCGATACGTTTCGATATAGATGATGCTAATGGTGCACTAACCATCGAATTACTCTTTTCCATTGGCAATTCCAATAATTTATATTTATTATGTGTATTCATATGCATTACCAACGAATTAGTATTACTGCTATTGCTGCGAGTCATATTACTACTTGTGTCACTGCTAGTTGCCACTTCAAAATCTGGATTCGTCTTTTCAAAAATTTCATTAATGTAATGCGTGCTGTAATGCATTAATTCACCTCGATCATCATCACTCATTTGGAGCGGAGTGCCGCAGGTATCATTTTCTGTTTCAACAATGGCCGGCAATGCCTCATCCAGTCTACCAATATTGTTTCCACCGAAGGCAATCCCTCCCATGTGACAATTGTTGCCATGTGCCGTAATTAAATTTAATTTGATCTTCTGAAATGTTTTCAGTGCTGCGTGACGATGCAATTTCGCCTTCCCATCAACTTCATCAAAATCGTTAATGCGATCTTTGTGTTTGTCGGGAACATCCGCAAAATCATCTAAACCATTGTGGCTATTTTCACTATTTTCACTATAACGATTACCGTTACGAAATAACTCACTACTCATTCTCTTATTCATCTGTTCTTTGGTGTAAGTTGCAGTGATGTGTTCATCATGCTCGCTGCTGTAGTTAGTAGAACTGCCCTCATCATTACAAGCGTTGTCATCTACAACCTCATCCATTACGTGATATTCTTTTCGTTCAGCATTCAATTCATTATCTTCTTCATCAAGACCCTCAAGCCTTAAATGTTTTGTAACGGTGGAATTTATTGCTTGTAAATTCTTATAAGAATTTTGATACGTGAGCTGCATCATTGTTTTTTTTGGATAATATTTGTTTTGAATTTTATGTTCCCTCTCGTATTTTTGCAAATGTATTTGAAGTTCATGTTGCTGTTGCAAATTTTTAATGTTACGATGAAGTGGATTACTATCAAGGCTTATTAAAGCGGCCACTGTCTTCAACACGGCAACTATATTACCCATTGACTTATATTGTGCATTCCTAAGGTTAAGCGTAGCACTTTGTAAAACAGAAGTTTGTTCAATATCTTTCACAAATTTGTTGTTAATACTATTATAAATTTTGTTATTATTATTTAAATTTTCATGAACAGCAATGCTGGCATTGTTGTAGGCGTTACTTTCATCAACATCGTTATCATTGTTATCGCTGTCATTATGGTCATTAATATCTATGTCAGCTGTAGAACGTATAATATCTGTACAAGAGCAGATCAACTCCTGCAACCAACACCAAATAACAGATTTGTTTCAATTTAGAGAATTTTCTTTTTTAGTTTTTTTTTGTTTTTTGTTTTTTGGTTGTGTTTTTTTAGGAGAACAACACATTAGGAATAATAACGCACAATAATAAGCAAAAGCGCATACGTATTCATATTTACACAACATTAACATGCCCACTCACAAATAAACTTAATACTTAATGATTTATTTACAATATTCTGCGCAATATTTACATTTAAATTATTGCAATTAATTGTCAGTTATATTTGCTAATTACTTTGCTCCAACGGTGTAGAGCTGAATTGATATTTTCAAACCATTTTGGTATAAAGTTTATCATTGTTAAGGGGCACGTTCATCTGAATTTACAAGAATACTTTGAACAATCCATTAAACTTTAACGGTATATTATATAAAATACACTAAGCAAAAAAAAATTTTTTTTAAATTAGGATTTTAAAAAATTACTTACTTCATCTACACCAATTTTACGGCAAGCTTCTAAGAAATTGTCCACATTTCGACGACAGCGAGCCATTGTCAATTTTGACTACATGCGCAGAATAAAAATAAACATTGTTTAGGCTTCTAATCAAGTCTATTGTATGTATTAACAGTTAACAACTCACCACGCCTGGAGATGGTACATGAATACTAGCCACTGAACGTGGCCGTACATAATTAGCCAAATGGCATAATATAACACCATCCATTAAAGCCGAAGGCACATCATCGGGTAGTGTCATTTTCAGGCGACTTTCAATTATATTACGCAGTTGACTTATTAATTCAATCTCTTCTCTTTGACGATCAAATTCACGTCGCATGGTAAAACTTAATTTTTCTGGACCAATATCGCGATTCCAAGTAACATTTCTAAATATTTATAAAAGACAATTTACAAAAAAAAAAACACGAAAAATGCATTAATGTAAAAGTAATAATGGAGAATAATGGCAATTATCATTTACCGTTGCATTTTTCCATTTGTTATTACTTTTGTGGACATATTGCCACCAATTGGTGATTTTATTATGAATTTATTATTGTTGGTTAAAATTCCAACTCCAACACCAGTTACGGTATTATTAGTATCTACTAATGCAGCAATGACCTCTTCCACATTGCTATTTGAAGATTTCATTGGACTACTGGGTTTCACATAACTAATACAGTCGGCATCTTCTACTCCATTATTTGTACCGTTTATATTATTATTAGTGAATATGGCACATAATTTCTCGTTTGGTAATACTTCTTGCTTATTTTCCACTTTGGCTGTTAATTCAGAATGACGTGATGGTATCACTTTTTGTACAGGTTTCTTTGGTGTAACAATAGCAGTGGCATCATTATCACCCGCTGCCCCTCCGCCATATGCACCAACTGAAGCATTTGGTGAAGTATTGGCATTGGAATTGATTTTCATAATAGATTTTGGTACAGTTGGCACATTCTGCTTTATGATACTCTTAACTTTATTATTATTTTGGTTATTAATCAGACGCTTCTCCATTTCATGTGAAAACTGCTGCTGATCCTTTTGATTATTTATTATTACTAAATTATTTACTTGCTCATTGGTCAGATCACTGGAATATTTATTCTCCTTAATTTTATAAACCTCCTGACTGCGTTGTTGCTTTAGAGCTTCTTTATATTCTCTATATTTGTGTATATACAAATGTCATACCAAATTACATATGTAAGTAGACATTCAATAATGGAAATTACTCACTTACCTATATGTTTGTACGTTTCCTAGATTTCTAGAAGGGATATGCTGAGGTGACTGTTTTAAGCCTAAATCTGGTGAAGATCCGTTGCTTGAGCTACTTTTGTATTGGCCAAAATGTCCATCGTAATTAAGCATTGAAGATTGCTCAGAGTCTACTGAATCACTCTTTATAGGTAAATGTAATTTACTACCCTTATCTATCACTGAATTATCCTTATTATTTGTAAATTCAACAATTGATTCATCAACTATGGTACTGGTACTCGAAGTTAACGAATCATCAATAGACTCAGCATTCAACAATAATGACTTAGATGGTGCTATTGTTGATGTTGGTAAACGTAATGTTGCCTCATGTTTTGTCTTCAATGGCATATCATGTGACCAACGCTTATCAATGCCATCAGATGTATTATAACCGGAATCGATTTGATGTCGTGGTGTACGTATCGTTTCCAATATATTACCCGGCCCAGTACCATGGTGACGAGGAACTCTGCGCAAAGTAGTGTAGCCATCATAATTACCTCCAGCTCTTAAACCTTTTTCATCTTTGGCAGCTTGAGTATCAAGATACTTAAAAATATGCACTAGTCCCCGTATACAAAGCTAAAAACGAGAGAGACTCCATATTAACAATGTACAAAAATTTCTTCAAACGGAGAATATTGCGACAGCGCAACTATAAAGTATATATATGAATATAATTTCTATAGGTGTCCAATACAATACATAAAACACTTTAAATTATTAAATTAATGTACCGTAATGTAATGTAAAATGTTATGGCTACTTAAATACTTACACTAGCTGGGGGTGATGTTAATGGATTATTCTCCAGAACCAGTTCAACCAATGTGGTCATTTGGCGTATTTCAAGAGGTAGACTAGATATTCGGTTATTGGATATATCCAATGATATCAATGTAAGACATGTTAATTCACGTGGTAAATATGTTAAGTGATTGCTGCGTAAAGAGAAAGAACGTAAAGAACGTAATTCACCGATACGTGCTGGCAGTGTTGTTAATTGATTATACGATACATCTAAATCAGTAAGTCGATCCATACGACCCAATTCATCAGGTAATGCTATCAAACGATTATTTGACACTAAAAGCACCTGCAGAGGGAGAAAGCACAGCTCTCTCGGCAATGTAGACAATTGATTGCTCCGCAAATCCAAATAAGTTAATGATGATAAATGTTTAATCGACTCTGATATATTGCGAATTGTATTGTGGTAAAGAAGTAATGTCTCCAAAAATACAAATGTAGTGATCTCTTCGGGTAGCTCACAAAATCGATTACGAGATAAATCTAATTAAATGGGGTGAAAGTAGAAAAAGTAGAACGGTTCAATTTTTTTTATAAGTGGTAAATGCTAAGTACGAAACAATATTTATTTAACTCAGTGCACTCAAAAAAACATACAAATATGAGTAGCTTGGTTTTAATTGCTTACTTTCATAAATTATTTAATACATAGGTCATTAAGTCATCGCTTTAGGTTTTAGTGATTTTAGAGACCTTAATGTTATTTTAAGATCAATGCATGAAACTGAATTTCGGTTGCCAATTAAATAATATTCCAATGAGGAAGATGTTAACAAGCATCTTCCGTATAGTGATATGCAATGGATAACATATGGAGCGATTACCACTCAACAGAATAAACTATTGTCCTTTGAATGAAGAACAATTTATAGAATTTATTCAAAACGGGCGCAGTTAAATGAATTAAGAGGATTAAAAGAAGCGCAATCTATTTTATGGTAGGACATTAGTAAGAAAACTGAAACTATTGGAGGATATCACGTAGCATTGTAGGATCTATTGAATGCAGAAGTTTATTTTAAAAGTGCACATAAATCACTTTGAAGAAACAGATCAAAATATTTGGAAGTTTTTTGAATAAATGCATTACATTTGAGTAAGGATATATTGATGAATAAGAATTATTTAAAACAATAGCATGAGTTTGCTTACTTAAGCCAGAGAAATATCGACTTATATGTTATACTTTATAATTTTATTTAAAACAAAGCAACCGTTTGTTAGATTGCTATATAAGACTTCAAAAAAAATTCTTTTTCCATTGTATTAAAAATTCTCGTTTCGACAACACACTTTTCTGGGAAAAAAAATCTTTAAAAAAAAAAAATATCCTTTAAATCCTGTAAGAAAATTTAACTTTCTAAAATATTTTTGCAAAATTTTAGTGATAATTTTAAATAAATAAAAAACACGATCAACGGTTTAACAATTTACAATTTTGCGGTTTTTTTTAATAAAAAAGATAACATTATGGCATTGACCATGTTGCTCCAAAGTATAGCCCAGCGTACAAAATCAATGTACAGGATACCGCATCGATTAATGTCATGTGTATCAAGTGAAAAAGGGCCTGAATGTTCCTCAATGGTATTGATGGCAAAAGGTTGCGCCAAGGCGCCCGCAGCTAAAGGTAATAAAGATGAAGATCCACGAGCTCAATATCCCAAACCTTTACCACCAGAAGAACGTGAAATTAAACTAAAGGTACCTCCTGAATGTTGCGATGATCCGTGTATTGACGCATTTCCACCATTTGATTTATTATATTATAAACGATCAGACAAATTGACACGAAAATACCAACAGACTTGGACCGAATGTCCTGAATTACTTAAGAAGCCCAAAGTCATATGTTGCTTTGAAAAGGCTAAACCGCCAGTTTTACCGAAAAGGAAGCCAAAGGATAAACCAAAAACAGCCTGCAGACCAGAGTGTGTAGACACTAAATCTAAATGCCCCTCATTTACTTTAGAAGGTTGCCGTAAAGCGCGTAAACCGCCAAAATGTCGAATAGAGAGAAGACCTAGTGAGTGTAAGCCAAGAAAAGCTCCGTATCCATCCTTTTCAGAATGTTCCCGGAAGAGAAAACCACCGCAACCGCCAGTAGAATGCCTTTGTTTAGCTCCTGTGTCCATGTGTGACGTATGGGCTTACTATCATCGCATGCGACGAGTTAAGGTGCCAACAAAAATATGCTAATAATATAGTACTCTTAGCTTTCCCACGTGCCAGGTATGGGATTATTGCCATCGCATACAGCAACTTAATCAACCAACAAAATTTTGTTTACAATGTTATAAATGGTAACTGATATGAAAACCGCATCCAACAAAACAGGAACTCCATTTTTTTATGATTTAATGAAAATTTTCTATATGTGAAACAAAATTATGTTTTGTAAATCTTTCGATTTTGACTGTCCTAAATAAATTTAAAAAATACAAACACTTTTCTTTTTACATGGAGTAAACTATCTTTCTAAATAGATTTGTGGAAACTCAACAATTGCACTCAACAATTTTTTATCCGTTATACCGTTAGAGGTAAAACTATTTGTAACTATCAGGACCCTATAAGGTAAGAACACTCCAGACTGCCATTTACTCATTTGTCTATTTATCTACTGTAAATGGTACCCTAATCGGAAAAGTGGGGATGTCGATTTCAAATTAACCAGAAGCACTGAAATGCCTCGAACTTAGGTTGGTATTGAAAATGATTAAAATCAATTGCGACCCATTTTGAAAGCCAAATTAAACAAACCTTATTTTAAGAAAAATTTAGAGAATTGTTTTTCATCCATAAATTCTTTTCCACGTAAAGCTTTATAAAAATTTTCAAAATATCACTTACACACATTTTTAGCTTTTGGATTTTATTTTGCTAATACTTCAATTAATCATCTTAGGCAAACCTTAACTAAGTGTAACATTTTTATTCATTATTTTTAACATTATTGGTTTACTCAAACCACATTGTAACCGGTTGAATAAACTGTGAGTACCTAAGCAGCTATGGGCAATAATAACATTAACTTGAAAACATATGTAACTTAAAAATTTGAAATATTTAAGAGGCGCAGCGACAAAAACCATTACAATAATGTTACTGAATAAATAATAAATTCCAATTAAACTCCGTAAAAGGTTAATGACATTTGCGGTCGTGCAATACTTTCCCGTAATTGCCATCAATTGTTTATGTAAAATATGAAAATTGCTCCATATAATTTTACTCGTTTATTTATTTAATTTAATTTAAATATAACAATGCAATAGGAATATGTTGCAAACCAAAAATGTACATTGCACCCACGTTTTAAAGTTTCCATCATATGATGCGACGGCTCATCTATGGCTGAAGTTTTAAGCATACCGTAAAAAAATGAAAAGAAACTTAACTTTAATCGAGTCCACAAATCATTGCATGGTATTAAATAGGATTTCTTAAGCAAATATGACAGGGACAGGAAATGACAGACACGCATACTTAATCAGGAATACCACCAAAAGCAGCAGTGTTGCAAAATATTAGTAATACATTAAAGGTAGGCAGACACGGCAAAGGCACATCCACATTACATATAAATCTATCCATCAAAGCAAAGTTCCTACGTTGTCACACACTTTTGTATGCCTGAAAAGGTCTACACAAAAAAATCTGTCTTGGGACAACAAAAAAAGAAATAAAAATAAATCTTCAATACGAACGAGCAAATAAATAAAATGAAACCTTGAACGTAAATCGTAATATAATATAAACAAACAATATATACAAAGGAATGTATTTCATTCACATCAATTAGCCATGTTTTGCATACAAATCCTGCATTAAATGGAAAACATATAAATAAACAATGTGCATATATATACATATATAAAATTACACAAATGAAAATTCTAAAGCAGTACACATTCAATGTAAATATAAACAAAAAAAAAAAATTTCCGGCATATGTATAAATATAAAGCAAGGGGTGAAGGACTCTTTCAAAGCGAACTAGCTTTTATTATTTTTTTTTTTTTGTTGTCTTAACTTCTCAGTTCAAGTTGTGAATCATTTTTAAAATGGTTATAGCCTTTTTTTTAATATGTTTAATAGAATCGCCGTTCTAATCCATTTTGAATGGAGAATAATTTTATTAAAGCTATCTAAAAAAAGTCTCACTAAATAACCATTGCGCATATATTAAATAATTTTCCGTTTTCGATTGCGTGGTAGTCCCAACAAAATGAGGAAAATATTGCAATCTACTCTCATTTTAATGGCAATATAAAATGGAAAAAAAAATTGGCCTTGAAAAATTTAAGAGCGAAACCGCTGTAGTCTGGGATTTATCAAATGTATACCAAATATTATGAAGAAAGCTAGTGGATTTTTTTTTTAATATTTGTAAGCAAAAATAAATATCAAATAAATACAAAATGTCTCCAAAAATATTCATTTTCGTTTTCACATGTTTTTTCCTTCGTCGTTTTTATGTTTTTTTAGAAGTTTCTTTATATATGGCAAAGCAAATGTCATCATTTGGTAATTTCTTTTAAAAAGATTCAATGTTATGTGAAATGCTAATTCTATAATCTACACGCCTTTTTATATAAAAGCCGCGCCCAAAATAATATAAAGAACACAAAAGAAAACATTACAAAAACTACACTTACCAGCTATAACGGTGTCTGTTAATATGTATTTGGTGCTAGTTTTTGGAAAATCTTTTAACTTTCGATTAGTTAAAATCAATTCACCACTGAAGTGTGCCTCCTCCAATATACGTTCCAAGGAACGTGCTAACTGATGATGATGGCTACCAATACCGCTACCTGGGCCGCCACCACATCCTACACCCACAATATTATTATGTAGGCGACTGTAGACGGCAGCTGTGGCAGCCATTCTCATTTAGAAGCTTTTGCGATTTTTACACTATATTAATCTCTTCTACTTTTCTTCTTTTAATAATTTTAACACCATTGTCCATTATTATTAAATAAATTCATTATGTAAATATTTTACACTTGCACACTTGTTATTGCCACAAATTAAAATTGCCTAATTTATACTTTCAAGAATTTTCTCTACTTTAAGTAATACACACACACACATTTGCAATCGCTTAAAACGAACCATTCTCTAACAGAAGTAAAGATGAACTGAGGCGAAATGCATTTATACAAAAAAGAGGTTGCAATAATAAAGAGTTACCATATTATTTTATAACATAAAAGTAAGCGTAATAATTTACACACATATTATATATATATATTATTATATATTATATATTATATATTATATATTATATATATTATATACTATTATTTATAATTATTTATAATTGAAGGTTTATTTTAAACAATTAATAAATTTCGAAGTGTACACATTAAATTCATAATCTGGTAAGTTTACTTACATTTTGTTTAGTGTTTCATTCCAAGTTAATTTTTGTTGAAACTATGATGACTTGTTAAGATCTGCTACAAGTCGATGTGTGAAAATGCGAATAAAAAGTAGTTAATTTCATTAATTAGAAAGTATAAAGTAACAAAATAAATAAAATTTATAACAATAAAGATAATTATATTTATTCGAAATAATTTAATTTTTTTGTACAATACGCGCTTGTGCCTCTTTATAGTTTTTTGCACGTGAAATTCTTGCAGCCGCAAAAATAAATTAACGTGTATGATATCTGCGCATTATACAAAGTTAGTGTAAATTAACAAAAATAATAGTAAAATAATAAGTAACTAATATGTAAAAATTTTGATAATGTAATATATTAAAATATATTTAAAGTGTAATTGTGTGACGGCATACAAAGATATAACTTCAAAGAAAGGTTAATAATCTGATTAAAAGATATGTGGGCCATATTTTGTATAAGATTTATATATATATATGTGTTTGTCATATTTGTTTTTTGTTCTTAATTATCTTCTTAATAGTTTATAAAATATGAAATAAATAGGGCATATTTTTTAATATTTTGACCAATTTTTTCATTCATTTTTATTTGATCAGCTGTGATATTCACCCGTGAACCAATCAACAATGCTAAAATAACAAAGCAGTATTACCAACACAATTTTTAAAATTCAAATCTAGAGTTAATTTTAAAGTTAAAGTAGTGAATTAGAATGTGTAAAGCTGTTATATGAAGAATAATTTATGAAAATTATAGAAAAAGTAAATAAACAAGAAAAAAGAAAAAAAAAAAGGAATAAAGTAAATCAATTAGAAAAAAAAATTAATATGAGTGATAAAGTGGCAAATAATGCAAATGAAACAACGAATGATGCGAAATCTAATGCAACGACGCCCGCTTCTTCTGTTACGGGTGTACCATCCAGTAAAATAAAGTTACCATCTAATTTTTCCGGATCAACGGGTACAATTTCAAAAATTGGTCGACTATGCTCGCAAACACCACCAAAGGCTGGTCCACCACCAAGGGGTAGGTCAAAATAATCATTTACTATAACGAAATTTAGGGTAATACATATATTCAATTATTTTAACACTTTTTAAACATTTTCGTCAATATCAAGAAAAAAAACTTTTGTTTCTACTTGGTATAATACTAATTCTGACATTTTAAAGGTACTGAAATCAATTATTGATACAATATTTATTTACTTAGTAACGAGTAAATTTATTTGCCCCAAATCTTACATCAATAATATTTTCAATTATTTTACTTAAATGATTTCATATGGTTTAGGGTATTTAAAATTCAATTCAAATTTGATGCAATGTATCATCTGCGCTACTTGTGTTTTTTGCAATTTAGAAATAAATGCGCATAATAATAAACGATAAATTCAACGTTGTCATTCTAATGAACCAAAGTGCCAATTAAAGTCATGTAATAAAAACAAATAAGAGGGGCACATTAGCACATAATTTTTTTTTAAATGTATAAAACTTGTACTGAATTTTTATTTTATATTAAACGTTATAAACGTTAAGTTTCAAAGAAAATACCTTAACATGAGCATTCGAAAAAATCATAATCAATTATGTGTATTTTGGCAAAAGTCTATTATGAATATTAAAATAAATGAGAAATATGGGAAATATGGGAAATAGATTTCAATGTAAAATAAGATAAAAGCAAGGAAAAATTATTGTAGAGGAGTCAGGGCAGATTTTTATAAAGCAGATGCTGATTTAAAACGACCTCAAAAAACAAAAATACTGCTTTTTCAATAAACAAAATGTCCAAAAAGGATCTATCTGTCTTTTTTGGAAATTTTAATTGAGGTAAAAATTCCATTTGAATCAATCAAACGTTATAAGAAAAATTTACTTTGAGTATAATGGAAATAATTTATCTTTGTGTAAGAAATCTCACAAACTAATTTACATATGCCATTTTATAACGCCTTTCAAAAAGTTTATCCAATATAAAAAAATAAGAAATCGAGATGATATTGATATAACTTATATAAATTCTTTAAAAATTTTGAAAAAATATTTATTCTATATGCCAAATTCTTCAAAAGCATTCTAAGACTACACTTAACAGACTTCTGTTAAGCACTTAACAGAGCTCTGCTTTATGTTATGGTTTGGATCTTTGCTAAGAGATTCGCATTTTTTCTCACACCCTTTTATTATCTTTGTTATTGTTTTCTTTAGAAATTTCTATTTATAAATTATTTGAATAGCACTTTATATCTCTCTCTTGACCCACTTTTTTTTTTTATAAACATAAAATTCATGCATTTATGCTGTGATGGGGTTCATGTTTTTAGTATAAACAAATAAAGAGCTTAATTTAGACATACAAATTTAACTAACTTTCATGGATTTTTATTCTTAAACAAATACTCAAAATTGTAATTTTATTTAGCATGCTCTTGAAACGAAACCATAATCTTAAATTGAAGCCATACATTAAATACCGTGTCGAAAACATCTTACAACAAATGGGCGATCTTAAATGATTTAAGAAAATTATATGCAAAAAAATATGGATTTATCTCAAGCCGCTTCAGTCGTTTTATAGAATGAAATTCAATTTAGCTCTTCACGCATTTCAATAACAAAAGTTTGCTCGATCTCTGTCCATATGTCAGTAACATGTTTTAGCAACAGTTGACTTAATTAATTGCCAGTGTATAAATATGACATACATAACAAAATGGACAAGTAGCTAATTAATCTAAATTAATAGTTGTTTTTGCTGTTCCATTTTTGTCTTTCTTAATTAATGTAATTGAATTAAATTATTACACTGAAAAAAACAAAAAAAAAAAAAGCTGTCATCTTGTTTAAATCTTATAAAATTAGAATAAAAATCATCTTCTATAGCCCACACATTTAAAAACTCATATAGAGCGCTATAGAGCGCTTTGGCAGTAATACATTTTAATGTAACAATTTAATCATCACCACAAGAAAATATACAACAAAGCTTGTTTTTTTTTTGTTTTTGTTCGAATTAGAAAGAAAACGAAAAATTATGCCTTTCGTAGTTAGTTTTCCATAAGCAAGCAATTGATTAAATTTAAATTAAGAATCTTTTTAAAATATATCGTGATAATTATCAATTAACAAAATGGCAAATATTATGCTTGCAATCACTTAACACATGAGTTATGCTGGCAACTTTAAAAAGCATTAAATTCTACGACGCATTTTCTTTTCTTTTCTGCGCATTTTCTTCTATTATTTACACTAAATTAAAAAGCAAAAGAAAGAAGCATTTAATTTTTCTATTCTTGATGTAGAGTGTTAAATTTGGGCATTAGATCAATTTTAATAAAATTATTTATTTATTGTCATTTTATAAAGCAAATGCATGAGTAAGTAAAGTCACGTTTTTAACAATAACAATACGTGACATTTGCACAGCATAGCATAATACAACAACAACAGTAAACGGATAATTGAAAAAAAAAAAAGTAAAAATAAACTATAAATAAAAGTAATGTTTGAATGACATGACTTTTGATGCATTAATGTCATCAAAATTCAATGAACTCATATCGTACAGTACAGTACAGTACAGTGTAGTGGAGCATATCAATGATCATTATTGAAATTTTATCATCATTATGAAATTTCAAGAGTACCATTTCATAGTTTTCATCACAAACATTTTTAAAAGAAATATATTTTTTTTTTGTTTTTTATGAACTCACTGAACTGAAAAAATACCTAAACTGTAGACATCATTTAAATTAAATTTGATGAAATTTTAGATTTTTTTTTTTTAAATGTATGTGATGTATGCCAGAGAAAAACAAAATGTTCTCATAACTGAAATGTATGAAATAATAATTATTTCATTATTCTGCACCTACATTCTGTACATAACAATTAATCAGCCCACCAACCAACCAACCAACCAACCAAAAATGCAAAAAAAAAAAAAAAGAAAAACAAATTATTCATTTTCTCGTGGAAAACTAAAAATTATTTTAAAATAAATAATTTTTATTAATATTTATAAAGATAAACAGCTCTTGCTACTCTTTTTAATAAGTCTAGCGCTTTAAGTAAAGAGAGAAGCTCTCTTTCTTTATCTCTCTTTCCATGTGACTCTTTTTTTCTTTTCTCTGGTTTATTCAAGAGATTTAACAACTTATTTCCAGTAAGCTAATGACTTTCGTTAGTAAAGTTTAGTTAAAAATTTTTTAGTCAAGTGATTATTATCAAAAAAGAAAGGCCTGGCTTGCGGATAAAATAGAAATAAATAAACGTAATATTTAATTATCGTGTAATTTATTGTGCTTCTAACGCATAAATTCGCATTATCAGGCGTTTGGCATAAAAGTTCAAATCCTTTCAGATGAGACGAAACGGTTAATTCATCTGATCTATACTGATCAAATTGGATTTAATTTTTGAGAAGAAAGAACGATACCACATAAAAATCAATTCAACTATTTAAACGCAAAATCTCTTTACGGGAGTACAATAATTTGAAGGTGATTATTAATTAGGCAACTACTGCCTGTTAAGTAAATTATTTTATTTCTAAACCTAAACATGAACCAACTAACAAACTGACAAATTTACTGACTTTCCTGCCCTTGATTGATATTGGACAGTTAAACAAAAAAAAAAAAATTTGCAAAAATCCATTCGCATTGTAAAAATTATTTTGTGGTGATACTGGTTGCCGATGGCGCGATATTATTAACTGGGTGTAGCTTTATTGGCTGAATATATATTTTTTGTTGTTGTTAACGTTAAAGGTTAAAAGAAGAAAAAAAATCGACATTTTCGTTTTGGTTTTTTTTGCTTCTTTACCTTTTTTGCTTTATTGAAATTTAATTCCCATCAAAACAATGGATTTGATTTTTATTTAACTTGCGTGCTTTGTTATTCGTTTATTTGTTCTTTGTTTTTTTTTTGTTTTTTTTTTGTTTTTTTTTTTGTTTCTTTCGGGTTTCTTTGTTTATAGTCATTTTGCAATAACTTTATCGTGGTTCGCTTGCTTAATTCAATTCAATTCAACTTAATTCGAACCGATCCGATCCGATCCGATAAGATACGATGATATAAAATACTTTAATTTTTTGAAACTAAAAGAAACATTAAATGCATAAATTTGTAGTGCCACTGCCAAAAGCAACAACAGCAAACAATAAAAAAAAGAAATAAAATGAATATAATTTCGTTTATGCTTTTTCATTATTATCATTGTTTTTGCTGTTACTGTTAATGCCGGTGTATAACACTTGCATTTCAAGTTGTTGTTGTTTTTTTTTTCTTCGGCTTTTTTTATTAAGGTTGTTTTACTTATAAATCAAATCAATAATAATAAAATTTTACTATTGTTTTTGCTGACTTTCAGTTAGATTGTTTCACATATTTTCCGGACTTTTTTTTGCTTTTATTACATTTTCTTGTTGAAATCTTTCAAATTGATTTTTTTTTTACATTGCTTATTGTATTTTAATTTAATATAAAAAAAAACTAAATCTTATGTATTAAATAGTTGTAATTGCATACCATAAATTTGAACTCCTTTACAAATCATCAACAACTAAAAAATTTCCTTACATATGCTTTTAACTAAACATTATACCAGTCATCCAGATGGCTGGATGACGGGTTGATCGTATAAATGTGTAGAAATGGGCGAACGGACGAGAGTGCTTGTGCTTTCATCTGTGTGGGATGAGAAAAATTTCTCAATAATCTTGAAAACTTGAATTTTTATTATCTCAATATTCATTTTTATTGTCTAATTTACAAGAATTTATTAAATTTATATACTAAATAGCTAAACTAAAACGTACAACAATTTTACAAACCTTAAGCAAGTTATGTACAAGATAACTTAGCAAATAATTTAGCACAACAAAGTAAATTGCTGGTTTTTTTTTTTTGCTTTCTGTATTCAAGTACTTCGATTAATATAAATAAAATTTGCTATTTATTTCACCATTTCCCTGATTGTATGCCACGCAACTTACGAACCTTACGTTCCAATGAAATACGTTACAAAAATTTTAAGATTGACCTCTATTTAAGAATAACCTAAGAATTTTTTCAATATATTTCATAATAAGAATTTTACTTGCGCCTAAAATTCTACTTGCAATTTATTATACGAATACCATTTCCTTATATAAAGGATTTGGACAAACTAATAAAAATTGTTTATCAATAAATAAATTAATTTAATGTAAATGTTTCTACTTCTGGTTTTCTACTTCTTTCATTAACCGTATGGAAAATACATATAAACATTGAAATTATGTCATTCTCGTTGTTGTAATTATTATTTGCAATAACTACTAAAGAAAAGAGAGAAATGAATAAAAAAAAAAGGACAACAAAAAAAAAAACAAACAAATTGGTATACAAAAATTTGGTTTAAAGAATTTTAAGGCGAAATGTGGAGAAGGCGGGCGGACAAGGCACTTTTTTTTATTCTTATTTATCATTTTTGCTATTCACTTTATTTATACAGATGTTATGAATTTTTGTATACTCATTTACATTCCCATAGCTAATTCTCCTATTATTGGGCTACTTAAATAATTCATTTCAATGAAATATTTATTAAGTATTATTTCAAGTATTTTGTTACTATTAGTGTGGTAATTAATAATTTACAAAATGCTACAATAGAATTGAAGTTATCAAGAAGTAGGCTAAATGCATCTAAATTTGACTTAGACGTTCAATGTATTTCAAAATATTTCTTTTCAAGGCTTTTAGTGACCACTTTGTTAAAACAAAAGGAAATCGTATTGTGCAAAGTAAAGTTGTCAAGTTTCACATAAAACTTTTTTTTTAAAATATCCAAAAAAAAAAGAAAATTAAAGACCACAGATTAGTAAAAAAAATTACATGATGTAGATTTTAACATGACAAAATAAGTTTTTCTTTATAAAAATGCTGGAACTAATTACATGTTTTTATAAAATTTTTTTTGCGTCTTCTTCATCACAAAATGTCACGGTTAATTTAACTCCTACAAGCTTCTTTTTTTTTTCTAATTGTAATTGTAACATTTTTGTACATTTTGTAATGGAAAAAGAAATTTAACGTAATCAGGAAATGTACTCTGCGGAAATCATGTTCGTAAAAAAGCGTACAATATAAATTAGACATTTATATTCCGCATTATATAGAGAACAGTTTCCGCTTTATGAAAGACTTAACTGTATTACAATATATAAAATTATAATACTTTCCTATTTATAAAAATTTTACACTTATTATGGTTAGTCAATACAAAATTTGTAAAATACTTAAATATCATTTTAGCCTTTATCTTTAGCAACTTAACTGTTATTATTGTTGTTTGTTGTTAATATAACATCAATAAATACCGACTTTTAAGGGTAATAAAACTGTTTCGAATTTATTATTAATTATTTTCAAGGTAATTGTTGCAACAATAACACTATCAATCCAAAAAGGAAAAAAAAAACTAACGTTATTTACACATTCTAAATATATAAAGTATTTTAATAAAAAAGAAAAAAAAAAAGAAGAAGAAGAAGAATACATTAAATAAACATATAAAAAAACGTGTCAACTGTAAAATTGTTCTTATCGTTGGTTGATAAAATTCTTTTTCCTTTAATTATTATTAAATTATTCCAAGAAATGAAAAACAAGCCATTAATTCACGTTCGCCTCCCTACATCGAAGCCTTTAAATATGATCATTAGTGACAATTTATAAAATTTATGATCTTATGGTCAACGAAATTGCATGAACTTTAAGGCCACTTTCATATTCAAACGTGAATTTTAATTTTGTATATTACGATTTTTTAAAATTAATTTTCACATGAACATTTGTCTCATTGAAAAGTTTATGTCCCCTTTATGAATAGAAAAATATAATAAAATATAATATTCTTTAAGGTTGCATAGATCACTTGTAAAGAAACCTAAAACATCAATTTACCATTTCTCTCATATATTTAATAAGCACATTTGTTGTTATTCTTGCGAGTACTTTTAAGCTTTGTTTTTTTTACTTATCAAGAAATTTCTATAATTAAAAACTTTTTAAATTGCTGTTTCGTGTTTAAAAAAGCACATACACAGATAACATAAATAACAGAAACAACAACAACAATAACAACAGCCACAATAATAATTGATTTGACTCTTTACTTGTGCACTGTTCATGAATACGCTAATTGTAATTTTTACGTAAATAAATAGAAATAACAAAAGGAAAATGAATGTAATAGCAAAAATATTAACAAAAAGGAAACAATAATAAAAGAGAAAATGAAAAATTTGAGCAAAAAAAAAAAAACGAAAAAACAATGCTCATTTAAAGTAAATGTTAAGTAAAATATTAAAGCAAAGAGTTCAAGTATAAAAAAGTACTTAAAAAAAAAGGTTGCTTTTTTTATATCAAATGCAAAGCTCAAATATAAAATGAAACGAAATCAAAAAAAAAAATGAAATGTAATGAAATGAGAAGAAAGTTTATTTGCGCATACATGTATAAAATATATCTAAATGTTCACTATTTATTATACAAAGTTATATGCAATAAAAACAAAAATGGAAAATAACAGCAACAATAACAACTTGCATGCATGCATGCATGTATTTCAACACTCAAAACCTTAATTTACATATCGCAAACAATAATTATATTACGTGATTAGGAAAAGAAATATATTTACATTACACACAAACGTTTACATTAACAAATATGTGAAAAATGTGAATGTGTATGTAAATGTAATTATTGAAAATAGTAAAATTTAAATACAACTTGTTTCTCTTTTCTTTTTGTTTTTCTTTTCTATTTTGCTTTCTCTTTCAATAAGACCATAAGAAAGAAGGAAAGAGAGAGAGAGAGAGAGAGAGAGATAGAAAAAATGAATAAAGAAATTCGACAGAACAAAGCAATCAATCAATTCATTTAGTTCATGCCATTTTCGTTGTTAGTATGGTGGGCAAAGCAAATTCAAAATCGCCTTCGCTTGTAAAATTCTTTAAATTATTCATTTTTAAGCGTTACTTTTTACTAACAAAAAAAAGGAGAACATTCTAGTCTCCTTGAAATTAAGTTATAATTAAGAAAATGAAATGTTAAAAGAAAAAAATTAATTGATATCAAAATTCCCATAATAATTACATTATGATATTGAGAATTAAGAAAAATTATTGGTTACAAATTAATTATTTCATTATCATTTTGCTTAACATAATTGAAGCGATTTGTTATAATTTTAAAGAGTGAAAAACATTATTTTATCTAATTTTTATATTCATTAACTTTTCTTACTTTTTCATATAATTTATTTATAATTTTTATACTTTAAGCCATTTTGTGATAAGTTTATGTGTAACATTCACAAAGTTTTGTGATAAACTCACTTTCTATCTGTTCTATTCTGTTTGTCTGTGGACTGCATGATTACATTTATTTTTATGTTATTTGTGGTATGTAGAATATTTAATAATCGCCCTTGAGATCGATCGTTTTTTATTTATTTCTTATGTATTTTCCAATTTGATTTGATTGCTGTTTTATTATGCTCTTTTTTTTTTATTATTATTATTATGTTTTTTTATTATTTTACGTTATGCTTTGTTTTCTCTTTCATTTTATTTGTGTGCTTTGTTACGATTTGCAAACAACAATTTCTATATAGATTCCAGCAGCATGAGTCGTGACAGTGAGGACAATTATAATTCTATTAATTCAACTAGCACAGGTAAGTTGTTATCACTTTTAATCATAAATATTAGAAAAAAGCTTTCTTTTTAAAATATTTCAAAATTTATTAATTAAATTTTGTATAAACCATAAAATTTTAATGATTCATTATAAAAAGAAATTATCAAAAATGACTAGCATTTATGATGTTGTGTGGATCATAAGTCTGCTCTTAGGCACAGCGTATAACTACAGCTTTTAACGGCTCATAAGATTTCTAAGTAGAAATAATCTTTGTAAAGATAAAAATAAAAATAAATATAATAAAAAATCTTTGGAGAATGCCTAAGTTTATGGAGCAATCACAGTTTTAGCTGCTTCACTAGTTCTCTTATTGAATTATTTAGATTAAAACAAAAAAATAAAAAAAAAAACAACGAAAAACTCTGAAAGAAAATTTAATGTTAAATAGGGCACAAGGAGCATTATAAATTTAATTAAAAATTTCAATAAAGATTCAATAATGCTCTGGCAAATGTATCATGTACATGCACATTACTTAGCTGATTAGCTAAATGGTTTGCTTGCTTGCTTCTTTGCTTATTTGCTTATGTTATATTAATTACTATAATTAATAGAATATTTTTGTCATTGTTCTTTTGCCACCAAATTCTTAATTTTTTATTATTTTTTTTTTTCTTAAAATTATTTTGTTACTCTTTTCGAACAACCAAATGCATTTGTGGTGATTTCCCCAATGACACAATTCTCTTTATATTTGTTTATATCCATCATATTTATTTAGTTATGTAAATATTTTGTTGTTTATATTTGCTGCTTTAAATTGATTTTTTTTTCTTTTGTATATTTTTTGATTTGCTTCACGTTTCGATTCAATCATATCCTTATGCAGCATTGACTTGACCTCATTGTTTCATATCATATAAAAATACAAAAAAACATAACACTGGAGGAAAGATTCGATTTAATGTAATTTATTGTCTATGTAATAACAAAGCCTTCTATTGGCTGGCAGGTAGTGACCGGTGAGATGTTGTAGAGAGGCAGGTAGGGGACTGCATTTTTGGACTAGAGATTTTAGTATTCAATAATGTTTTAAACTCTATTAAAATAATTGCACTGCAACAATAACAACAACAATGGCTATGTCATTGACAGCAATTTATAGAAATTGTGTCATATTTCTCTAAATTATCAATGTACAATTTCAATTTTTACAAATCATACTTTTGTGTAATAAACAAAAATACATTTCAGTTAAATGATCAATGAATTTCGCTTAACTAAATTGACACTATACCAACAACCAACAACAAACAGCAAACAAAAAAATAAATTGTTTGCATTCTCAATTATAATTTATATTTAATTTTATTTGTTATAATTTACAATATAAAATTTATATGAAATGTTTGCTTAAATAATTTAATTAATGACAAAAATTCCTTCAATAAATGCTAACGAAATGATTCAAGTCTTTAAGTTTTTTAATCGTCCATTAATGAAATTTTACATGCAATCTATAAATACCAAAAACGGATATTACCAATAATTATAATGCTAAAGCATGTAACATTTTATTTAATTTGTCATTATGATCCTCCTAGTAAAAAGTAAAAAGGCATTAAAAAATGTAAAGTTTCAATTAAATAGTCATGATTTTTGTGTGGATTATTGATACTTAAAATAATTGCACTTTTCCTTTATAAACTTTCTCATTATCACCAACTTTATCTCTATATGCATATCTCTCTCTCTCTCTCTCTCTCTCTCTCTCTCAATATGACAACAATTTATAAGGTTTAGTACAAGATACCAAAAAATAAATTTTTTAAAAAATAAACAAAAAAAACCAATAAAAATAATTAATTGTCCTTTACTTTATGAATTAGATGAATTAGAGAGCTAGATGCGGCTTTGTTATACAAAATATATAATACCTTTATATATATACATGCAACTTTGAATATGGATAACATGGGGCTAAATTGAATTAATTGCCATATTAAACGAATCATTGAAGCGTTCGTTGAAGCTCATTTATATTTATAAAATGTACTTAAAATCTCACGTGCTTAAGCAAAAGAAGAAAAGCATTTAAATAAAACAAAATTACAAAATTTATCTGTAGCAATAAATAAATAAATAACAAAAAAAAAAAACAAAAACAAAAACAAAAAAGCCCATGAAAATAAAAAGTTATAAAAGCAAGAAAATTTGCAAAAAATCTTACACATGTGGGCTGGCTAAAAATGCCGGCGGATATTTGCTTTATGATTACATTTTCCACTTCAATAAATTTAAATAACGTAAGAAAAAACTCAGTTGATGTTAAAACAATAAACAAGATATATAAAAATTAAAAATTAATGATAAAAAACATGAACGAAATTTGGGAGTGTTCAAAGATTTCTTAGAAATCGTTTTTAATCTAAGTTATCTGCCGCACTAATCAATTAAAATTTGAATTTTATGAATATAATTAATTTATGATAATTAATTTATGATCCAAATGATTTATAACAATTTTAGAAATGATTATGAATTTTGATTAAAAAAAAGTTTCATTAAAATATCCTTAAATTTAAAGGGCCTTAATTTTTTTTATCAAAAAAAAAAAATTTATATGTTTGATAGGTCTCTATAAACTAATTGTTATAAATTGTTATAATCTATAAAATGATAAAATTTATTAAAGCAATAAGCCAACAAAATTATTCAATACTTTCTAAAGAAAACCAAATAACACATAAAAAAAAAGAGTTTAAAGTTAATGCATTTTTTTTTGTAACCTTAATTAAAATAGATAGTTTTATTTTTTATCTTAATGGGAAAGTTTCTTTTATAAAAAGAAAAAATTTACTCAAGAAAAAAAGAAACAGCAAATTTTATTAAAATAATTTAATGAAATGAAGTATGACAATTTTCATCCATATTATAAAAAGTTTATTGGTCGAAAAAAAAATTGTCTAACTAAAGTTCGATGAAAGCAGCAACAACAGCTAATTTAAACAGATTTTCCTTTTTTTTTTGCGTTTCTTACACTTTCAATTATAATAAATTCAAAAAAAAAAAAAAGAAAATCTTTAAAATAACTACTTTTTTTTAAAGTAAAAGTTAAAGAAAGATAAAGTTAAAATTTAATCATAAAATTATTTCTTAATTTTTTCTATAACATTTTTCTTTTGCCCTTGGAAAAGATCAGACGTTTTTTTAAGATTTTTTCCCATTCAAATCAAACATGAGAACAGCATTATTTATTTATTTGTTTTATGAACTGATGTTTTGTTTTTTTTTTAAATTTTTTTATTTGTCTATATGATCATATTATTCACACACTCCCAATGCCGCTTCCAAATCACATCCAATAATGCCGCAATAATAACAAAATACATTTAATTTGTTGATAATTGTGATACATAAACGCTTCATTCTTGATCTCGTCCTTATCGTTGTCATCGTCTTCATGATCTTCATGGTCTTCATGGTCTTAATGAATGTCGTCATCTTTATCATCTTAAAGATTTGTATCAAGAAACGATTAAACGTTTTACACGATCTTCATTGTCACCGGAAATGGATCGATTTTCCACAATACGTTTTTCATTAGGTTCCAATACAATGAGTCCACAAGACCATAAATTGAATAATCGTCGCTCATCTAGTAAGTTGTACCTGCTTTTCTCTTTTTTTTTTGTTTTTTTTTTTTTTAAATTTCATTTTATTTATGTGTTGCCTTTTGTTTTTGTGTTCTTTTTTTTTCTGTTTCTTAATTTGGGTGCTCTTTTTGTTTATTTTTTATTTGTTAATTTGTTATTTTTTGTTTTCTTTTAATTTATTATTTTGTGTTTGTGCATTATTATTGTTATTGTTTTTGATTAAGACGATTTCTATATTGAGGCCACTGGCCGTCGACGTAGCTCAGGTAAGCGACCATCAAAAACAATTTCTTTGCTAATCATAAATAAACATCTTCATTAACATTTAAAATATTGTTAAGTTACATTAATTAACTTATGTAATTACATCTATTGGGTATTTGTTGAAATTGAATCATTGTAATTAAATGTCGTTCATTGTATTAACTTTTTTTCGACTTTCTTCTTTATTTTTTTTTTTTTTGTTAATTTTTACTAAAATTCGAATAAGTATCACTAAAGAAAATAACGAAATGGACGAAAGAGTATGCATTTTTTTTTAACTAAATACGAATCAATGGAAATTGAAGAAGTAGTTAAAATCCATTGAGTAATTACCTAAGTTTTATAAAATCTAAAACCTTTTAAACTAATCGACTAAATAATCAAAGTTGCCTTTATAAGAGTTTGGTGTAGAGTGCACCAAACCAATACCGTTTTAATTGATTTCTAAACATTTGTATTTAAACATGTTTTGGGAGCTACTTTTTTTTTTTATTATTAAATAAATGCAAAAAAAAAGAAAATAGAAATGAAAATGAAAATAGATAAAACAAGTGAACTTGTGATATTTAGCCGCTAAATAAAAATAATTAATTTAATCTTGCGTCATTCTCTTCCATATGATTATTATTTATGCCATAATGCAATGCAATTTACACTTAAAAAAATGTTAAAGTTAAAAAGGTGGGTGGGCATGTATACAAAACAAATCCAAACAAATCAAAACAAATCGACTATACAAATTGTAAAAGATGATCATATGAAATATATTGACGCCATTCGATTATTTAGATGCATTTTCAAATCTTCCTTTTTCTTTTGCATGAATTATGTAGGCGTATAGGAATGCCCATAAAAATATGAATTCATTAATTTTAATTATACGTTTTTATTTGAAAACAATTCTTCTAAAATGATTCTCTTATTCTGATAAAAGACAAATATAACAAAGAAAAGAAACTTTTATTGATAGTGCTGCAGGGGCGTGTATGAGGCAATGGATTATATTAAAAAAATCGTTTAAATAATTTTTAAAAATCATGCAAATTGTAAAGACAAATGGCCTTTAGAAATATACTGATAAAGTCCTAAAAAATGTTTGATATATTTGAATAATTTTAGAAAGAAAAATTTATAAAGCGACTTGTTTATTTAATAGTTTCTTCATTTAAATTATATTCTAAGTAATCGGTATATTGCAATTCAAACGATTTTGTTAGCGGTGAAAGGTAAATAAGCTCTCCAATATTTTAGAATATGACATCATTATTTAAAAGCTAAACAAAAGCAAAATAGAAATAGAAATAGAAATAATACAAAAATTTTATTTCAATAACTTAATAAACTTTCTAAATAATTTGAAAGCAAGTTAAACCATAATTTAAAATATAAATTCTTTAGAACTATAATCTAAAACAAAGCTTGTAAACTTTTATTCTATATTTACGATATCCATAAATCCATTAAAAAATCACTCACACAGTTTCTAATGTGTCTAGAGTAAAAATAATTTTGTAAAAAATATTTAATCTAATTACCCATTATATCAGCCTTTAATAGAACGCCTTAAAAGTCTCAAATATCACCGTTCATTTCATTTCATAAACGGCGATTATTTTGAATTTTTAACTTCATTATGATTGTGTGGTTGCGGTTAAAAAATAAATTCCATAAAAATCTGTCATATACAATAAATTTTTTGTCGACAAAGATTACATGAGTGACGGCAACATTAATAAAGCACATTTTTGATTTAGAATATTTGTAAGAATCATAGCAAAAATGAAAAAAAGGCTTGTTGCTCGTCTATTGTTACTATTGAAGAATTCTTTTGTAAATTCTTCTTTTTTTTTAGATCAGGGTGCAATATTAACTCACGACACCGAACAATTTATAATTGGACAAAAAGTTTGGGTGGGTGGTATACGACCCGGTCAAATTGCTTATATTGGTGAGACACATTTCGCTCCCGGTGAATGGGCTGGTATTGTATTAGATGAACCAAATGGTAAAAATGATGGTTGCGTGGCTGGTAAACGTTACTTTCAATGTGAACCGAAACGTGGTATATTTTCACGTTTGACACGTCTAACGTTGACTCCCTTAGCAGGCGCCCAAACACCAACATCACCAGTACAAAAACATTCACCGGAACGCTCACGTACTGGCTCTCCAACAACTAGTTTACGTAGCTCCTATTTGGGCAAAAGTGGCTTAACTGTGGGGGATCGTGTTATTGTATCATCTGGCTTTGGCAGCCGCCCTGGCGTTTTGCGCTATTTGGGTGAAACTAAATTCGCCACTGGAAATTGGTGCGGTGTGGAATTAGATGAGCCAACTGGTAAAAATGATGGCTCCGTTGAAGGTGTTAGGTTTGTTCTAGTCACATTTCTACAGCATATCATTCATATCTCTTAATATGCTGTTTACTGCATATTTTATTCATATAAAAACTAAAAAAAAAAAAAATAATATATATAGATATTTCGAATGTAAACCCAAGTATGGAGTATTTGTACCAATTGCGAAAGTCTCTTTATCGCCGTCCTCAAGAAAAGCCCGCCTATCTCGTACAGGCTCACGTGAATCACTTACATCAATTGGCACAATGAACAGTATTGCCACCACAAACACCTCACGATTGCGAATGTCGTCCCAGGTATAAAAAAAAAACAAACATACACAGAAGATAATTTGAAAGAGGGATAATTAAAACTAAAAAAAGATAATATATTTTGTGCATGATTTCCAGTTCGATCGATTTGGATAGATCGTAAAGTGTAAAAATGTAAAAAACGAAAAATGTTAAAACTTCTAGTAATAATTTGTTTGTACTATTTTATGTTTCTCATTTAATTAATTGATATTGTGGGATTTTTGTTTTTTAGTTAATTGATTTAAAGAATCGTAGCAACTAACGAATAACTAATTTCTATTTTAACCATTAACATTATTATTTAAAAAAAAAAAAATTTCGTTTTTTTCAAACAGCGTAAATCACCCACAATTAAGCCAGTGACCACGCCTAAACCTCAATTTTCCATGCAGGTATGCTAAAAAAAAGTTTTCTACTTACAATCTCCTAATACACGGCAACTTATCACATTTATTGAATACTTTATCTATCAATAAATATACTTATTCTTATTCTTATTCTTATTCTTGATGGAAATATCAATTCATTTATTATATCGATCATAGAACTCTTTTATTATATTATATGGGTTGGCTCTTTCTTTCATATCATTTATTATTAACTTTAAAATAAAATAATAAAATAGAAAAATTAATAAGTCGCATGCTATTGACTCCAAACGAACAAGCACATATCGCATCGTATATATTGAAATTATTTCCTTTCAGCCTTTTTCTCACATTTCTACATATTTCAGAAGACTTTGCTTTGTGTAATAATAATATTTAAATCCATTCATATATTCATATTAAAAATTAACATAGTTTGCATAACGCATGTTGCATATTAAAATATATGCATTTAATTAAATAAATATGATACAAAAAAAAATTAATCATAATTATCATTATTATAAAATTTTTCTTCATTTAATTAGTTCTATACGTTTTCTGTTTTTTTCTTATTCCACTTTTTTTTATGGCCTTGTATAAATGTTTTGTGAAGTTATGTTATTGCCTTGTTTTTTATGTTTAATTTTTTTTCCTTTATGTTCAATTTTCCTCTATATATATTTGAATATAATAAAGTTCAATAATTGTATTAAAAGAAATTCAAAAGAAAAACATTTTAAAATAAATGAGAATTATGCTTTGTTTTATTTATTTTCTTGTTTCTTTGTTATTATTTTTTTGTTATTGATAATTTTATATTTAATTATTGTATTTTATATATTTATACATAAATTGCTGCTTATATTATATATTTTGTATTATTTTCAACATTTTTTTAACCTAATCAAAGTCTCTATTAATTAAGTCATGCATGTACATAAATGTGTAATATTTATTTGTTGTGTTTATATATGAAGCAACAAAAAATCGAAGGAAATAAAATTTATTTATTATAAATGTTTATGTAACACATAAGTCATTAAATTTTTGGTTGAACATTTTACAAAAAAAAAAAAAACCAGCTTGTGGATAAATTTTTTTCAATAATTATATTCCATAAAAGCTAAGTACATCCATTCAGCTCGTCAGTTAATTAGTTCGCAAGGTTATTAAATTGCGTTCATAGATTATTTTTAGTGACCAATTGAGTATAAAAATTCAAGAAAAATAAACAATAACAATATATGACATTAAAAAATTTATTATTAAATATATATTTTTCTTTTGTGTATTTTATTTGAAAGCATGTTTCCCATTTTGGCTCTTTTTTCTTTGGTATGGCATGGTTTTCATATAAATAAATATGCCTACAGAAATATTTCACAAGAAAGCAAAAACAAAAAAAAAATGAATATAGAAACCGAAAATAAGTACAATCAATAAAAATCAACAAATAAGCAACATAAAATTTTGTATATTTTCCATTTTTTTCTCATACAGGAATTATTGCGTGAGAAACAATCTCATATTGAGCAATTGATGATTGAACGTGAATTAGATCGAGAAGATTCTCAAAATCAGGCCTTACAATATCAAAAGAATATTAATGAGGTAAATAGCAACACAAGTGCTTACAAAAATTTATTAAAACAGACACAAACCAGAGTGAATATTATTGATATAAATAATGATGGACCTGCAGAAGAACGCAAACAAACACCATTTGAAAAAGATGAACGACAAGTGTTATCATCAATCAAGACATTACAAGAAAAATCCGCTCAAATTCTTACTCAAACCGCAACGCTACCAATGAAAAGAGAACGACCCAAGAAAGTTTGGTTTTGCGATCAAAATAAACAGTTTTGTTTAACCAGATTATAAATAATTTTATTACATTTTAAATTTTCCTTTAAATCCCTAAAAACCTTAATGTGTAAATGGGTTTTTTGAATCTCATGAGATTCATTTTTATTTACAGTAAATCGTTTCATAAGAATTCATTTCACTTTTAACTTATGGCATATACTCAGATAATTAAAAAACAAATAATATTTTCAATTTCTTGCTAATTTTATTTATAATCGCATGGGTTCTTAAATGCACTTTATTATTTATTACATGCATCATTCATCTTTCCATAAAGAGCTTGCATTAGCCAAACATTCTTAAATAAATACACAAATAAAATAATAGGCTTAAATGAATCCCACATATTTAACATGTGGTGAAGGGTATTTCTTCATATATTATTAATCCATATTACTAAAAATAAATTCAACAGATGAACTCGCTTTCTATTACACCGATTTTCTGAGAATGACACTTCTGCAAAATTAAATAAGTTGGATTATATATATTACCATTTAAACATCTTAAACAATTAAAGATTCACAAGAATTTACTTAACGAAATTTATGATTTGAGTAAGTGTGTTTACAATTTCAAAATGAAATGTTGTAGTAGTTCTTGACATCCCTTTAATTAGAAGCAATTGCATAGATATTTTTTCGTCTAATCATAAAAATCTCAAACCATTAATACTACCAAAAAAAAAAAAAAATTCCATGGAAATGGCTTGAGCATGCCCATTTAATAATTTTCATCACACAATCTATATCGCGTATAATAAAACTCTATCTCTCTGTTAACTCTAACTTTCGGCTCTAACCTCGCAACTTCACAAGGTTTTTTTCTTCAATACAATTCGTTTAAGTGAAACTATTAAAACCAACAAATTTCTATTTTGCTATTGAACTACATTCCTGCAAAATAACCACTTACAATTCAAAAGTAAAATGTATATATTAATGGATGCATTTAAAGCCTCTAGCAATTAAACCCTTCATAGAAAAACTACCAAATAATAGAGTACGACAATGAGCTAAAAAAAAAAAGAAAAAAGGAATCTGCTTAAAGAATAAACATTTATAAAATATTATTTATGTATGTATGCAATAGATATTTATGTTTATATATACAAATAACTTAATATAAGCACGCACACATACATGCTTAGTTATATACATTTCAATTATTATTTTATAAATAAATTGTTATTGTTATTGTTATTGTTATTGCTCTTTGTAAATATAATGTTATTGTTTGTTAGTGTTAGTTTTGTTTTGTTTTTTTTTCTTTATCATTTACTTGTATATACACACAAGTTAATTCAGTGACTATTAATTCATGGTATTTATGGGCATACATATGCATAAACAAGAACAAGAACGCATTTTGTTTTAGGACTTATATTAAATGATTAAGTGAATTTATTTAAATAAATTGCAAGCAAAAACAAAAAAAAAATGAAAATATTATTATTATGTTTCCATTTGTTTGTTTTGTTCAACTTATTTTTCATTTTTTTTTCTATTTTGTCATTTTTTTCAAAATTAACTCTAAAATAAAATTTCATTAGTCTTTTTAAATACTTCGAATGTCGCAAAACTAATATTTCTAAATTGAAATTGATGATATATAACAAAATTAATATATTTCATTTACATCACACATACATATGAATATAATATAATATATTTTATATTTTCCATTATGTATGCGCTTAACACGCATATTGGTTGATTATTGACGATATCTATATCTAGAAGTTACTTCGTGAAGCTGAACGATGGACAAGTCTCTTGGCAAAACGTAGTTTTCGTTTGGCTGACTTAAGGCGAGAATTTCGTGGCTGGACGGGCAATCATGAGAAGCATTGCCTTTTACATTCAGTTTTAACACCGCTACGTATTAAATAAATAAGAAGAGGACAAACCTTTTCATTCCTATTTAAAGGCACATGCATACACAAATCTATACACAAACAATTATATTAAAAAAAGAAACAATAACAGATATCTGGATAATATATAAAAGAGCGGTGATAAAGAGGAAAATTATGTTACGTAAATTTGTTGGGTAATCCATAACTGAGCTAGTTAGTTATATGTAAAATTGCTTTACTATTGTTGTTATAAATATTCTATTCAGTTTTTTTTGGGTTGGAATTCTTAGAGCTCAACTTATTAGATTTACAGTGCTTTATGATTTAGAAAAATAAAATCTTTACGTTCCAAGAAAATCAGTAAAATCAGTATAGTTTTCTATGCAATAAGCGAAATGAATAAAAGAGGAATATAATACATACATACACAAACAAACGTACACATACATATACAAATTAAAAATTATGCGCAATAAAAAAATTAAAAAGCAAAATAAATGCAAATGAAAATAAAATATAAAAGTTTGTACAAATTGCTTTTTCTTATTTACTTATTACAATTATTTTAATATACTGTGTGTTATAGTTGAAAAGCCGTATCAGTCAGTTGGAACATCAATTATTGGAAGAACGCAAAAAAACTGAAGATTTACAATTTTCTATTGATGAGGCCACTTTCTGTGGTGATGAATTAAATGTAAGACGAATTGAAAATGAAGAAAGAAAAAAACTTTTATTTGGCTGGAGCCAAATTCTCAATATTCACCATCCATTGCATTATTACTAAATTTTTTAAATTATATTTTAGATTATATTTTATATAAAATAAATTATATTTTAGCTAAAATATTCAAGGAAATTTACTTCTAAGTGTTAATGAAATAATTTCTCATTTTATTAACACTCCCACAACTTTGGATGGTGGGTATAAAAAATCATTATAATTGTTAAGCCAAATTTGCAAGGTGCACAATGGATAAGATCTCATCGTATGTTAATATATAATTTCTTCTATTATTCTCAAAAACTAAATTGGCAATTGATTAAATATGATTCTAAATTATTGCATACTTTGTTCGAAATGATTTCCAAGTGATAAGTAAAGCATAGTAAATGTAGAATAAAAAGTGAACGTTCCAAAATTTCTCCAAAACAAAAGTGCACTCAATCATTCAGTTGTGCTTGTCATTATCAAAGCGATTAGAAAGAAGCTGAATTCAGATTTTTACAGATTCGTCTCTTCCTGATCTGATTCCATTGGCTATTGCATATAAAAATTTCTTCAATTATGTCTCCTTTAAAGCTTTGCTTCAAATAAATTCATTGGGTGTATGTGCTTTATTTTGTTTATTTGAATAGGCTCAAACTCAAGTCTACAGGGAAAAAATTCAAGATTTGGAAAATCGTATAAAAGAGCTAACATCCAGTAAGTTAATTGCAAGCGTAATTATTGTGCTATTAGAAAATTCTTGACCAGTTTATGAATGTAGTATGTTTGATTATTCGTGGCAGATAAATTGTTAGCAGAGAATTTGTCTATTCAGAAAGTTGAAGCAAATTTATTGGAGCAATCTAAGTTATGTGAAAATCAGAAAAATCAAAATGAAGAAGAATTAGAAAATTTAAAAGAAAAAATTAAACATTTGCATAAGGAAAATGAAAATTTACGAAAAGAACTTTTAATAAAAGATACACATCTGGAAAAATTTACTATAACTGGGAATGGTATTCCCAACGTACGAAGTGAAGTGGACCTTGTTAAAAAAGTACATGACTGGGAACAATCTACTATTGTAGAGGATTTCAATTTAAAACTTGAAACTAAAAATAAGAAAATCGAAGAATTCTCTGAAGAAATTACTAAATTGCGCAATGCAATTAGTTCAAATGAAAGTGAACGTTTTAATGTGGAAGAAAAATGTAATGTATTAGAAGGGGAACTTAAAAATCGCAATATGGAAATTGATAAACTCAAAGATCAATTGTCTCTTCTTTCTTCTGAATTGTCTACGAAAAAGGCAGAATGTTCAACTCTAGATGAAATGGTTAAAAAGCGAAAATCGGAAGAAATCGTCCGGTATCAAACCGAAATCACAAATCTAAAAGAGGATAAAGTACAACTTCAAAATTTAAATGGCTTATTGCAAGGACAGCTTCGGCAAATGGAAAACGAACTTCAAATATTAAAGGAGGCCAATACAAGTATGAAAGATAAAATAAATGACATTACCAAAAATGATGCAGATAAATGTCAAATTCTAAATGAACTAGAAAAGAAGTTAGTTAATATTAACGCGGAGCATGAGAAAATCATTGCAATCAATATAGATTTAAATAATACATTGAAGGAATTAACACGAAAATATGATAAAGAAAAATCCACGGCAGAAAATCTAGCGGCAACTGTTAATGAAAAGAATTTATTGCTAACAAAAGCAATGCAAGAGTTGGAAGCTAATAAGAGTTCAATGATACAACTAGAAACTCAAATGAAAACATTAAGTGATGCAAGCGAAGAACAAATAAAGACAAAATTAGAAGAAATAAATACGTTAAAGCATCAACTTAATGAATTACAAGAAAAAAACATCAATTTAGAGAATAAATTCATTGTTACAGTTCAACAACTAACTGCAAACTTAGACGATGTACAAAATTCTAATAAAGTACTTGAAGAAAAATTGCTTCATTCGAGTGAACTTCTTCATAAATCCCATGAAAATTCTATAAAACAGGATGAACTGTTACAGGCGAAAGTTCTTGAATTAAAATTAAATACAGAAGCATTAGAAAATACCAATACCTTAGTGGAGAAACTTAAAAAAGAATATGAAATGGCATCCAATAACTGGCGTTTATTAGATCAACAATTGAAAACAAATGAACACAAAATGTCTCAAAATAAATTGACAGTTAATGATTTAGAATGTAAACTTGAAACCTTTAGAACAAAATGTGATACATTAACTGGCCAAAACGATAGTTTACGGCAAGATGTACTAAATGCGAGAACGGCTTGCTCCGATATGCAAAATAATTTGAAACGACTTAATGAAGAAGTTGCAGCTAAAAATGCTTCTATGAGCTTTATGGAAAGCGAAACTAATGATCAACGTATTCGATTGGATGGAGAAATAAAAGAATTGACCCATAAACTTAACATTGCCAACGAAAATATTAATGAATTCAAGGAAATAATTTGTACATTAAAGGAAGAACTGAATCGAAAAAATCAACAAATTAAGGAATTAGAAGAAAAATGTGTCAAAGCTGAGTTAGTGATAAGCAATCATCTAAGGCAGCAAGAGCTCCTACAGAATAAGTACGAAACAGTATTAAAACAAAATGAGACATTAGAAAAAGCTTTAAATACGGTACGAACGACAACTGTTGATTCAAACACTGAATTAACTAAATTGTCACAAGAAATAATTATTCAACGAAAAACTTATGAAGATCTATTAGATAAAAGTAATAATGAGCGTGCGACATTAGAATCTCAATTACAAGCAAGTCATCAGCAAATTGTTGGCTTGTGTAGTCAAGTGGAAACCTTAACAGAGGAATTAAAGAGAAGCAATGAAAACACTTTACAACATTCTAATCTGCTAAAAGAACAAGAACAGAAGTGCGGTAAATTGGAGTTAGAAGCAAACGATGCGGTACGTAAATTAGAATCGCTTACGGCCAAATACGAAAATTTGCAAAGCGACTTCAGCTCTTTACAAAATGGATCCGCTAATGCAAAAGCTGAAATCGCAAAATTGACTGAAGAATTAGCAGCTAAGCAAAGAGCTTTTCAAGAAATGGAAAACAAATCAAACAGTGAACGTCATACATTTCAAAATCAAATACAACAATTACAACAAGGTATGAAGACGCAAGAAAGCGAAATCGAACATTTGCGTCAATTAATAGATACACTAGAAAACTCCAAATTAACTTTATGTAAAGAGATAGAGGCGAACAAACAAGATTTATTGATTATGGCGCAACAGGAAATTGAAGAAATTAAAACAAAGGAAGCATTAAAATATCAAAAACTGAAAGAGAATATTGAGGCTGAATTGAAAGATTCAGAAAAGCAAAATTTATCATTAAAAGAAGGTGTCAGTAGTCTACAACAAAAATTACATTTACTGCAAGAGGAAATGCTTAAATCCCAAGTAGCCTACACCACAAAAGAAAGTGAACTGCAACAGCAGATTGAACAATTAATGAAGGATAAAGAGCAATTAGGTGAGCTTTTTTCAAAGACCAAAACTGATAACAGTCAAGTTCTTGAAATTTTGCAGAAAGAACGAAATGAACTTATGCAACATTCAGAGGGGCTTTCTACAGAACTCAATGAAAAGAATGCTGCTTTACTCCAAAAGGAAAATGAATTTCAACAGTTTCTCATCACAGAGTCCAATGCTAAACTGGACAACCAAATTGAATATCAAAAGTGTCGGAATTCTTTAGACCTATTAACAAATGAATGTGAACATAAGAGTAAACTTCTTGTGGAAAATCAGCAGAAAATAGAAGAACTCAAGCATACGATTGAAAATTTAAAATCATCCAATCAAAGTATTTCAGAAACGAATGCTAAATTATCTGCAGCATTGGAACGCTTAGAACAAGAAAAATGTGAAATAAATAATATATTCGAATTATTTGAAATGGAGTCTGAGCAAAATACGTCCAAACTAATTCAGACTTTAACAAATCAAAAACATCAATTAAATGATACGCTTAGCCAATTAGATTCTATGCAAAATATATTACAAAATAAAGATAAAACGATTAATTGTATAAATGAACGCTTAAAAAATACCGAAAGTACCATAAATGCATGTCAAAATGAAATATTATTAAAAGCAACGAAATTAACAGAGCTCGAAAAAGCTAATAATCAGCTTGCTTCACGTATTACAGAATTGGAAGCTACAATGGAACAAGATAAGGATTTACGAGAACAATTAAACGAATATAAGACAATCATTGAAGAGATGGATAATTCTCTAAGTGCGAAATCTGAAAACCTCTCAAAAATGCAGCAACACCTGCAAAAACAAGAACTAGAGAGAGTTCAATCTGAAAATAAAGCAATAGAATTTCAAGCAGAAAATAGAGCACTACAGCGCAAATTAGAGCTCTTTGAAATTGAAAACAGTCGGGAAGTAGTAGTACAAGGATGTGTTAATAATCTACAGCCATTACAATGTAATAGCAAGAATGGCAATAGCAATAAGTTACTTCAAGAAAACGATGAAAATATACCTGAAGATAGCACAGCACATATTAATTTTTTAAATTCGATTATAGCGGATATGCAAAAGAAAAACGATACATTGAAAGCGAAAATTGAAGCTCTAGAGGCTATACCAACTGATTTTACCAAACCTAACGTTTTCGATATTATAGCAAAACGTAAACCAGCACCTCGTGTATTCTGTGATATATGTGATGAATTTGATAAACATGAAACCGAAGATTGTCCCTTGCAAGCATCCGATGTTAGAGATTATTCTCCACCACTACTGGCTGTGAATAGAGAACGAAAGCTACCAGAACCACGTAAATATTGCGAAAACTGTGAAATGTTTGGCCATGATACAGCACAGTGTGATGATGATGAATGCTACTGAAAATCATCATTATTTTGTTACATTACACTACATTAATTACGCACATTATATTTTTGTTGTTTGTATGTTTATTGGTCCCTATGTTACTATGGCGTATTTATTTTAATTGATCGTTAATGTGCTTATGCGTAAATTTCATAATTTTGTTGTATTGTGTTTAGTTTAAACTTTGTAAACTTTTCAAGTAATATTAAATACAATTTATTTTATAAATATTATTAAATATGTATACAATAATAAATATTTTAAATAAATATAAGTTTAATGTTAGTTGGTATAATTTACTTCATATTAGTTTTCCTCTTAAGATTTATAGGTTTCCTCTTTACTTTTAGTTTCTCATTCATTAGCGCCGTTAATTGTCTTTCCGCCTCCTCTTTAGACTTTTGAAGTAATTCCTCTTTCTTTAGTCTATCCAGCATATTTTGAATTTCCATCTCCATAGTAATCATAGATGACTCCAACTCTAGCCATTTTTCATAGATATTTTGGATTCGTAGCTTATACATAGCAACTTCGTGATTATATAATTCATATTCACTATCAAACTTTTCTATCCAATAATTGAGTCGTTCTCGCAAATTCTGTGAAAAATGTTTTCAAAGGACTTGTGTAATAATTAATGTTTTAGTAAACTCATCAATTCCTATGCACCATTACATCATACCTTAATTTCTATGTTATAATTAAGCATAACGAGCCTTTGTGTAGTGTGTATATTGAATGTTAAATTTTCCAATCGGTTTATTTCCTCAACAAGTTGCATTTCATTTTGCTTCATTTTATATTCGGCCATTGTGCGTTCAGTATTAATGATATTCATGCTGGTACGAAATATTAAGGGAATTTCAATCCGGCTACGAGATAAAATTGTATCTACTCGACTCTTTATACGAGACGCACTGCTAAAAGCGTTCATTAAAATGAAGTTTTCTAACGTTCTTCGGCGATGCATGATTCTTTCAGACATTCTCCTCTCTTTGAATTCTCTTGCCCGTTTATCAAGTATGTTAATAACTTTTAGGCAACCCCTTTTCTGTTGGCTATTTCTTCTAAATAATACTTTATATTTTTAACGTCAATCAATAATTTATGGACGGCCAGTGTGTCCGGATCTTCTAAACGTAGTAAGCCTGATAATTGAAGTTCTAGTTCCAACCATTTCCTAAATTTTGGCATGCTCCATTCATACATATTTAATGATACTCTTACTTGTTCGTACTTGTCATTATGTTTAAGGGTACTTTCTATGATTTCCAAAGAATCTTTTGTTTGCTTCAAAAGCGTTTTCAATGTAAAATCTTTTACAGTCGGACGAAGTAAGACCTTGCAACATTTTCATACAATAAAATTTATTGTAAGTGTTCAGTTTTTACTGTTTTCTCACTTACTTTAGCCACTTTATGAAAAACCAAACCAGAATCCATTACATGGTAAATTCAACAACTACCACAAGAATATATTCTGTGGTAATAATCCAAGTCAATTAACAGGTAGCAGCACAAAGCAAAATATTATAAGACTTTAGCATTCAAACTGCCAATATCGAATTATTTATTTTAGTTTTTTTTTTATCGAAATAAAGACAAGCAATTTACGTCTATTAAATCAAAATAATCTATGAAAAGTCAAATCATAAACTCTCTACTTCAAAAATTTATTTAAATAAATAATAAAAATGGAGGTGTTGTACGGTCATCATGATATTAATAGCTTCTCCTTTGGAATTGTATGAATAATTTGCATGTTGTATTTATGTATTTATGTTTTTATATATATTTATGTTTCTGAAAATCATTCAGCAATACATGTACCATTATTGTTATTACTTTTCTTCTTGAGTACTATATCATGTGACTCTACTTTTGGTATATGTTTAATTAGAAGGTTGGAGGTTTTAAAGGATCGTAATTTTCTATTTAACCAACAATAAGAGTGCCCTCATCAGGGAAACTGTGTTCCGGTACTTCCAAATTCAAAGGAGCTGGACCTTTACGAATACGACCAGAGGCATCATAATGAGAGCCATGGCATGGACAATAGTAACCACCAAAATCACCAGAATTTGCAATTGGCACACAACCTAAATGTGTGCATACGCCAATTACAACTAACCATTCAGGCTTTTTAAAACGGTCGTCATCGCTTTCAGGGTCTCGTAGCGAAGAAACGGGGACATTACGTTCGGTTTCAATTTCACTTGGGGTACGGTGACGTATAAATAATGGTTTACCGCGCCATTTAAACGTGACAGATTTACCTTCTGGTATGTCCGCTAATTTAATTTCAATTTTAGCCATAGCTAATACATCAGCTGAAGCACTCATTGATGAAACGAAAGTGGTAACTATACCTTTGGCTGAATAAGCACCAGCAACTGCTCCAGCACCTACCATCATATAGGAGAATGCCTTCCGACTCTCACCTGAATCATTTTTACGTGCCGCACTCTTCACACTGCCACGTCTATACGGTGAAAAATCGGGTACTTCCAAATCACTGTGAGCGAAGCGTACTTGTTGTGGTGTTGTTAAATGTACAACAGCCTTCGTTTTGCCGCATGGAATTGATTTATCTGTAGAATTAAGTACAACAACTTTTTTACCCTGAACAGCTCCAATAATACTAGGTTTTAAGCTATTTGATACAGCTTTAGTGCTGGCCCACAAATAAGCACGTGATACAGAGCTAATCATATTTAACGTACGTTTTGTAATTAATATTTCAATTAAAATATATTACTTTACTGAATTTACGTTAAATATTATTTAATATAGGGAAAAAATGTTTTTTCATTAACTTTTTTCTTGTTTTACTCAACTGCTTCTTCTTCTCCAAAAAGACCACATAATTTCACATTAACGTTAGTGACGTTAGCAAGAAGAGACAAAATTTCAAGAGAGAGAGGAAGAAATATGAACAAAATTATGGGCTGCCTTAGCTTATGTTTATTCCTCTACTGTGACTAAACATCTGGCTCTACAAAACGGGTCAAATTCAAACAATTTTGATGCAGGTGTTTATATTAAATACCTACTTCTGTTCAAAATTCAGTTGTTTGCATTTATTTACGTTAAGTTGGCACAGTTAGTTAATAATTTTACAAATCTAAAGTATATAATAAAATATAATTGAGTAAGAAGAAAAAGAAGCATTCTGGTATATTTTATAATTCACAATTATCTTAAACCGCAAAGTTGAACAACATAAGATAATGGCTAATAACAAAAGGACTGTATATGTGGGTTCATTATCGGAGGAGGTTACTGAGAAATTATTAAATGATGCTTTCATACCCTTCGGTGATATCGCTGATATTCAAGTACCGGTTGATTATGAAACACAAAAACATCGTGGTTTTGCTTTTATAGAATATGAATCAGCTGAAGATGCTGCTTCAGCCATTGATAATATGAATGATGCTGAATTGTGTGGTCGTACAATAAGAGTAAACTTAGCTAAACCAATACGTATTAAGGAAGGAAGTTTTAAACCTGTTTGGGCTGATGATGATTGGTTGCAAAAACATGCCGGAGCCACATTAAAAAATAATGAAAATGAAACGAATGACAATGGAGTAAACGAAACTACAGAGAAAAATGAAGAAAATAATACACAATCTAATTCGGGTCCAATTGTTATTGAAAAGGCTGAGAAACGCAATCCACAAGTCTTCTTCGATATACGCATTGGTGGTAATGATATTGGACGTATTGTTATGATACTTAGGGCAGATGTCGTACCAAAAACTTCAGAAAATTTCAGAGTTTTATGTACACACGAGCACGGATTCGGTTATAAAGGCAGTACGTTTCATCGCATTATACCAGAATTTATGTGTCAAGGTGGAGATTTTACTAACAATAATGGCACAGGTGGTAAATCTATATATGGTAAAAAATTTGCTGATGAGAATTTTATATTAAAACATAATGGCTTTGGTACTTTGTCCATGGCTAATTCAGGTTCAAACACAAATGGTTCTCAATTTTTTATTTGTACAACAAAGTAAGTAACAACAAGAAAAAAAGATCTTTTATATTTTTTTTTATGGATGCAGTCGATTGCATGCATTTTTCAGCACATTTTGAAACCCATTAAAAGTGGAAAACTTTATGAGTTTAATACCTGTGCGAATTCGCAATAATGTACAAAAAATTGCTTTTAATTTTTGTTTTGCTTTTTTCCTTGTTAGAACAGATTGGCTTGATAATAAACATGTTGTATTCGGTCATGTAATTAGCGGAGCAGATGTGGTACGCAAAATTGAACGTTGTGGCTCCAAATCTGGTACACCAACACAAAAAGTGGTTATTTATTCTTGTGGAGAATTGAAGTAACACAAAAGTAGCAATATAAAAAAGAAGGAATTGTGTAGTACTCTGTGATTTGCAAGATGTTGAATGAAACGTAAAATAAATTATTTAAAATGTTTAACACAGAGATGTTGAAACGAAATGATTTTTATTTTATTAAGGAAAAACTCGAAAGTATCTGAAAATTAATTCGATCCATAGTTAAATTTCATTTAAAAATAAATATACTTTAAAGTAATTTATACATATTATGCAAGTTCCTTTTGCTATATTTAAATGATTACTTTTCAAATTATTATATATTGAATATTGGGCAATTATGCTTAAAAATACACTTAGAAGACGTGTACAAATTATATAGGTTTCTAATTCAAGTAAAGTTTAAAGAAAATTATGCCTTTAAATTACAGCTGTTAATTAAACAGCGATGATTTTATTTTACACATTTGAAAGCTTTCCGAACATATACATAATTGTGTCGTTCCTTTTTTCTACATTTTTTTTTTGACAAATAAACATTAATGGCTGCCAATCCAATCGGACGAAGAAGCAGTAGTGGGATTTTTCTCATTTCGAAAGAAATTTCGTTCCAAATTCATTAAATTGGTTGAACGATTGCTAATTTTTATTATAAAAACGAAAATTGTATAAAAATAAAGTGTTTGGTTATTAATAGAAGAGCACTTGAGAAAAGTTGAAGCCAATATGTGGCCACAAACATTACAAATGACTAGGGACGAATGTCGAGGCATATTACGGAGACTTGGTACGTTTTTGTGCTTGTCTTTCACATCACTCGTTTCGTGTATTTTGTTGTACCTTAATAATACTAATAATAATTAAAATGTAGTTCTCAAAGAATTATGGAAAATTGTGGAAAGATTTATAAATTATTTTGAGAATTATTATAATACACGAAGCAAAGCGAAATTAAAAGCAGATTTGGTGATTGTTAATATGTGATAATATCGTTGACATTTATTTGTTTCTATTTGTAGAATTAGAATCATATTCTCAAGTAATAAGTGTTTTTCGCGCTCAAGGTGGTCTGAGTGATTCTAAGGCAAAGATATTGGAGGAGTTACGTGCAATATTTCACATATCGCAAGAAAGACATCGGGCTGAAGCCAGACGTGTTGCTAATGATGAACAATTGGCGACTATAGCTGAAGCGTAAATATTTGGCAATTTTTGGAACATATGCATACTTTTTATTAAAATTATATTTTATGGGTTCTTAACTGTACTTTAGTATATCTGGACCAAATACATGGCAAGAATGGTCGCGCGAAGGTAGACGTCCATATCCTTTGTTACCACGTGTAGCACCGCAAACAGCTTTAGCTTTAATAGCTAACAGTGTGGCCGAGGCAACAACTTCAGAGAATGCTAAATTACCATATCCCGCTGAAACTGCGCTTGAACAAGTTAAAGAAGATGAATATCACATAAAAGTCAAGCAAAAATCTGTTGGGGTCGATCGCCGAAATTATGTGATCATCAGCGATCCGGTAAGTTTTTAAGTAATAGTTCAAAACGGTGGAGAAAGTTTATGTTCAATAATTTTAATTTCTGTTGGTGTCATACACATAAATAAACTTTTTTTTCCATATATACGACTGTACCCGTTAAATCACGATTGTGAATATCTAATTTTTAACAGAGTTGTTAAAATTCTATTTTAAGAAAAAGTACCTTAGGGTTACCAACGTAATAGTTGGATTTAAAATTTTGTTGTTGTTTTACATGACAATTAAATTTGTTTGTTTACTTCTTCTTTTGGTAATTAGTTTAAAGTTCCAGAAATACCGTTAGTTTACAAAAAGAACCTTAAACGTAATAATGAATATCAAACAAGTGGCGGTGGTGGTAAAAAACGTATTCTTAATGAGAATTCTCCGGAAAAAGGAAATGCACCTCAAGGGCCTTATACTAAATATCGTCATATAACTGCTAATTCCACAAATAATGCAAATAATATTTTATTACTCACATCCGGGAATCATACAAATTCAAAGAAATTAAATGCTGCACAACAAAATAATAAAAATTTACAACAGCAACGTTTCTTCCATAAACAGCAGCAATTGCAAAAGAAAAAATTATCGAAAAAGACTGCTGTTGCTACTGCTGCCTCTACCGCTGCCAGCACTAATAATGCTGTAAATGTAGCCGGTAAGGTAAATATAACTGGCGCTGGTGGTAAACGTCAAGCAACACCGGCTAAAAGCGGACGGCGAGCTCAAAAATTACTAGAACAACAACAGCAACAACTTTTAATAAAAGAGCAGCAATCACAACAGTATGATTCGCACAATGCGCAAATAACGAGTGCACCGGTGCAAACGGAGATTGTAGCACCACTACAACAACAGCAACATGCGTCACGTGCATCATTAGTGGATGTGCATCAATTTAATCCATATACATCGCAACCACATCCCCCCCAACAAATTTTTATGGATAGTAAGGAATGTATAACAGAATCACAGATTACAACAGTGGCGCAACAACCACAAAAGCAAAATCTTCTAACAAAACGGGATATTACCAAAAATTTAAATAAATGTCAGATACAACAGCAACAACAAGCAAATGAAATAACACGCTCAAGTAATTTACTATCAATAGCAAAGACAGAAAAATCTTTAATAACCACTGCTCCTGCGCAAAATTATATTGTAGAAGATCATCAATCGTTATATGCCACTGCTACTCCTACAACGTCTACTATCACCACAACAACAAGTACATCAGTGGTTACATCAAACAATCATGGACATGTCAATAATTCAGTACAACATATTATACAAATTAGCGGTAATATGAGTGGTACGTCACAGCAACAAATATTAACGTTGCCACAATTTTCAGCTGCCGCTACAAAATTAAGAGCCATTAATACAACAATCATAGCACCTGGAACAAAACTTTCTACTGCAACATTGGGCGGCACTGCTATCGGCAAAAGATTTGCACCAATAAGTCCAACTGGTGGATTGTCTGCATTACCAACATCATCACTAGCACATACACCAATTAAAACTGCAACAGCATCAGTATCAAGTGCAGCCTTACATGAGTTAGCGAACGTGGCAAGTAATCAAAAATCTCAAATTTTTAATATAATTGATACAACAACGGGAGCGCAAACAGCAGCCAACGTCATACAATTACAGAATGCTAGCAACATTGGTGATGGTAGTAGTGCTAACCCTGGTACTGGTTGCCTTACTGATACACAAGGTAAAATTCTTACCACAAAAATCTTACCAATTGTGTTAAGTGCTAATAATAACAACAATAATAATGGCAATAATAATAGTAACAACAATAACAGCAACACTAGTAATTGTAGCAATGTACTCAGTGGCTTAACAAATTCATCCTTGTTTAATACATTGACAGCAACAACGGTTGGTGTGAATAGTGCTGGTGCTGGTGCTGGTGCTGGTACTGGTGCTGGTACCAATGCTATTATTAAAAATTTCCCATCAACATTGGTTTTAAATAGTAGCAATAATAATTTAAATTCTTGCATTAGTATGTCAACTGGTAGTACTGGTAGTACCAACAATACGAATAATAATACAATAATTTCAACATTAAATGCTGGAGCTACAGTATTTCGTAAATCAGTAACGGCAACAAATGTTAACAGTAGTGGTAATATAAATAATAGCAAATTAAGTGGACCGCACATTATAAGCAATGTAAAGTTGACACCAATCACACTGAATACAGCTAGCGGTACAAGTACAATATTTACAAATACTGGTGGTTGTGGTAGCAACATGGCTGCTACTACTACAACAAATTCAACATTTAAAGGTATGATGATGCCTTCAACAGCGAGTATGATGCGTACAACTAGCGTAAAAATATGTCAATCACCAAATGGCAAAGTTTTTATACAATCAGCCGGTACTGGTGGTGGTTGTGGTCATACCGTTGGTGGTAGCGGTGCTATTTTCGATGCCAATAAAATAAAATTGAATACAAATTCTTTACAACAACAAAAACAACAACAACAACAACACAGCAGCAGCAGCAGCAGCAGCAGCAGCAGCATAAACTAATAACAAATACTGTTTGCACATCAGCTGCCACAACGTTGGGCACTAGTGGTTGTAGTGGTGGCAGTCAGCGTATTGCTATACAAAAAGTACAAATAATACCAGCACCATTAAATCCTAACACGATTAGTTTGGGTAGTAGTCCACTTGGTAACTTAAAATCAACTGGCACAAATTCACCAACAATTAAAAGTAATATGATTATAATGCCAGTATCGGCATCAGCTTCACATGTAAGACCAGTAACATTATCGAAAAGTAGCAATAATTTATTGATGAAAACGGCAGCGCAACAACAACAGCATAATATAGCAACAACAAATAAAGGTAATATTGTAATATTAAGTAATGCCATACCTGCAACGCTAAAAGATAAAATGCCTTTAATAACATCTGCAACATCAGCAGCAACAGTTGCAACAACACCTGTAACAACACCAGCACCAACAACGTACAAATATGATAATAATCAATTATTGTTGAATAATGAAGCAAATGATGAAGAAGATGCACCTTTAGATATACTTAATATGCCAATTGTTATGGATCCCGGTATAAGTTTTACCAATACAACAACTCATTCAACCAGAGATACTGTAACTATATTGGGTAGTCATGGATGCATGAGTATTGGTGATGGCAGTGGTAATACTTTAATAGATACAACGAATGGTATTACCGGCACAAAAACTACAAATCGTTTTCCTTCAGCGGCAACATATCATGATCATCATCATCATCATCAGCAACAACAACAAAAACAGCAGCAGCAACATGAAATAATAATAGGTGCTACCGATTGGGAATTAGAATTGGATCATGCTATAACAACTGGTATCAATCATAATAATAATAATAATAATAATAATAATAATAATAATAATAATAACAAAAACAACAACAACAACAATAATAATAATAATAATAATAATAATAATAATAATAGTAAAGCAGCTCAAAATATAAAATATATTAACGCAAATAAACATAAGCGCAGTGTAGCTACAACAATAACACCAAATACTATCGCCACCATATCAGCAACAACAATGGACACCTTAATGGGCCATTCAAATAAAAATAGTAAACAACAACAAAAATATGCGACAGTAAATACTATATCGATACCCATCTCTAATAGTATAAACACTGCAGCATCGAATATTATTGTTGATGATAGTTTTGATGATGTTATTGTTGAAGAGCGTGAAGGTGAAGGTGAAGGTGAAGGTGAAGGTGATGGTGATGATAATGATGCTAATGTCATACATAATGCTGATAATGATGATACAAATAACAATAATAACAATGTAAAATTTCTACAGGAAATGTGTCAGCAAGAAATAACGCCTGCCAAAATAACGAAAAATAATAATATAAAATTATTAATTGCTAATAATGACAATAGCATTCATAATAAAAATACTAATAACAATAATAATAATATTAATAATAATAATAATAGAAATATTAAAATGTCAATAGCAACAATAACACCAGTGACAACAACGACAATAGCAGCAAAAAATGCGAAAGTCATGGCAGCTATAACAACAATAACTGCAACAATAACTTCAACAACATTAACTATAACAAAAGCAACAGCACCAGGTACAGCAAAAGCAAAAGGAACAACAACAATAAATAGTAGTAATAAAAATAAGAGAATCGCAACTTCAACATTAATTAATGCTAGCGATTGTCAAGCGAATGTAATAAATGTAGAACAACAGCAGCAACAGTCACAACAGCAATTGTGTCAGCAAACTTGCGATATTGTCGATGGCACTTTTGCTGGAACAATAGGTATGTAATGTAGGTATTTTAAAAATTCTTTACAATTTTTTCCTTTTCTCTTCATATTCATCAATATCAGTTACTTCGGCTTATATATAAATTTTGTAACGATATATGCATTATATTTTCAAATATGAAACAAAAAAATTGCCACAACAACAACAACAAAATACAAAATACAAAAAAAATAATAACAGTGAAAGCAATAACAACATAGTTAATAAAAGCAACATAATTTCTGGAATTTTGTATTTTTCAAAAAAAAACATTTTCGTTTTTTTTTTTTGTTTTTTTTTTTTTTTTGAATTAATAGACATTTTATAGATGTAAAATAAGAAACAAGAAACAAATTTCACATACACATCTTTGTATAAATTTAATCTAAAAGAATTTTTGCCATTTTTTAGAATATTTAAATGAATGGAAGAAAAGACACGTAAACTGAAAATGGGGAAAAGTTACTCTTTCAAAGAAACACTAAAAAAAGGGCAAACGATTTGATTTATAATAATTTTTTTTTTTTTGTTATACTTCAATAACATAATAATCATATAATTGTTAAAGCGGAATAGTTTCTCTTTTTATATTATACAAATGCATACATATAAATAGAAAAGATTTGTTTAACGAAGCGAAGAAATTTTTAAAAAAGGAGAAAAAAAAATCGGCATATATTTATTTGCATTAATTTTATAATAAATTTCATAAAAGTTACTTTATTTACTTAACATATATAAAATTTTATCATAAAATTTATTAAAAATGTAACTTTTTATAATCTTTGTTATAATTATTATTATTATTATTACTATTATTTTTTTTTTATTACATTTAAGTTCATATATTTAGTTAAGTCAAAAGTTTATTACTGTTGTTTATTTTATCTTCCTTTTATATTAAAATTCTTGTTATTATCAATATCAATTAAATTTAATTTTAATTTAAGATTCATAAAGTGATTGATTATTATACATGCGTGTACATATATATAATTTTACAAATATAATATATATTTATATTTTATAATTTACATTAGTAAAATTTATATTTCCATTTGTATTTTGCAATCTATAACATGCTCAAAATTGAGATTTGTTAACAACAATTATCCCTTTTTTTTTATAATACTTTTATTATTATTTTTTTTTATCAAGGCTTTTCATTTATACAAATATATAAGTTGTTATATATATATATATATATATATATATATATATATATATATATATATATATATATATATTTCCCCTCTCATCTTGCTATAAATTTTATGAAATATCATTTTTTTTTCTTGATATGTAAAGCAATAATAATTTTATAATTAATATATTTTTTTTTGAATTAATTGAAAACATTATGGTTGGTTGGCTTTTAAAAGTTTAAATAATTAACTACAGTAAGCTAAGATAGATAAAATGTTATAACAGAATTTTTATAAATTATACAAATGGCATAAAATTATTGTATTTTAATTGCTGCTTATTAGTTTAATTTTGCTTTGCTTTGCGAATTGGGTCGTTCATCTTGAAAATACTTAGTTATACTTACTGCTTACATTGTATAGATTATTCTCATCGATTTTGTTAGAACATTTTTAAGTACATTTAACGTAATGAAAAATGCTCCTTTTCTTTTCTTTTTGTTGCAAATATACAGCTATTTAAATGTTATATATAAAATTGTTATGTACATAAACATATTCATTTATATGTTGTTTCGTTATTTACATATATATATATATATATATATATATATATATATATATATATATATATATATATTTCTAATAATTAGTTAGCGAAATCGATGAGAATACTGCTATCGAATATATCACAGAAGACAATTATAGTCAAATGCCATTGATAACAACATCACCAACAGCAACAACATTAACGACATCATTATTTTTATCGTCCCATTGTTTAAATGCCACTAATAATAATAACAATAACAATAACAGTAATAATAAAAATAACAATAATAACAACAATAATATTAATAATAGTCATTATCATAATTATAATAATTTTTTTAGTAATTATTTTAATATAAATACCAATGCCACCATACCAAGCATTAAAGAAAATTGATAAACAAAACCAAAAAAAAAAATGAATATCAAATTTGTTGCAAAAACTCTTTATTACTTAACAATAAGAAAGAAAGAAAGAAAGAAAGTTATCGTAATATAAAAAAAAAAAATTGTTGTAGTAGCACAAATAAGAAATTTTTGTTTGTTGTGTAAATGTGGCAATAGAACGAACAATAGATGATCGTAATGTGGTTTTAGAGAGATAGTAATAAAGCAATCTTAACAGACATAGCAATACCATCAACTCCAAAAACAACAACAACAACAACAACAGCAACAACAACATCACAATTTACAAGCAACAGCCATGGGCGAGAATCTGTGGCTTTCATTATAATTTTGAGCCTTAATTTTAATATTCATATAATAAAAGTGTACTGTTTTTTTTTCGATATAGATTTTAAAAGAGTTCATATATATATATATATATATATATATATATATATATATATATATATATATATATATATATATATATATATATATATATATTTATAAATGTATATATTTACACATAGTTATATAAAATAGGTAAATAGTGCACATTGTATATAATACAATTTATTCTATGTACATTTAAGTATGCATCATTGTCCCATAATTCTTTTTGAACTATTATTTTATTCTACCTTTAACTCCCGCGACTCTCCCAACCACCAACCTCCAGATATTGTTTTCCTTTTTCCTTTTTTTTTTTTCTTAATTACGTAATTTAAGCAAAAGAAAGAAGTAATTGAAAATTATAATAAGTTTAATGAAATGGAATGGTTGCCATTCAAAAAAAATTGTTTCTATATTAAAATTGTTTCATATTCAATTTGAAAAGTGTAGTATTATTGCTTTTATTTTAATTTGCACTCGTTTGTTAAATGTTGCACATTCTAAGGATGAAATTTTAAGGAAATTTCCTTTTTCCTTGCTCAACACCGTAACATCGTAACAACATGCTTAACATCGTATATCAACATCGCATGTTTGCCATTCTAGCTGGTTTTCACAATGATAAGCGCGATTCCCTGATGGAACATTTATTGCTCAAAAGAAGAGTGTCTTAAGGTTTATGCGTTTATAAGACGTCGGTTTTCTCTGCTATAACAAATGGCCGTAGTAACAATAAGTTTGCAGGCGAATGTATTTCATTCTTTGTTGCGGCACTTTGATTTAGGCCAATAATGAGTTCTATTTGTAAAAATTTATGTAATTTATAAAATTTTATAAATAACTTTTGACTTTGAATTCATGTTAGGCGACACTTGATGTTGATGTTTTTTTTCATATATGAACATAACATTTTTTTTTTAAATAAAACTGCATCGTAAAAATGATCGAATTTAATACATTTCCAAGAAAAATTACTTTACTTCTTGTTGACGATTATTTTTTATTATGGAATGGATGTCTTGTGAGTGGTTTCATTTGTTCGCTTGCTTTTCATTAAGATTTAGAATAATTTTAAACGCTTTTACATAGAAAAAAATAAAACTGTTTGGCAGTTTACCTTAGATGACAATTCCACCTTTAGATAAAAGACATAACTTAAGAATAAGTCCTAAACTGTGTTCTCTCTTTTTAGTGTTTTTTTAATGCTTCTTCTTCTATTATTTGTTAATATAAATTTCTGTTCAATAAGTTGCCGGAAAAATAATGAGAATGGGTCTTTTTGCAGTTGTAACGATTGGCAAAAAAAAAAAAAATAAATAAAACAAGAAAACGAAACATTCATTATTTTCCATGTCTCCTTTGCAAATTAATAAAATAGTATAAAGTAAAATAATTGTAATGAGGTGCTTCAAAAATAAAGATATTCAAAAAGAATTTAAAAAAATATATATGTATGTTTATGTATATGTGAAATATATATTTCCTCTGTTATATGTCATCCATCCCACCATAATAAATAAAAACAGAAATAACAAATATGTTTATCATGCATTTTCATGCTACGGCTGAAAGGGTCGCTCTTTGATGAAAAAAGCCCAAAGTGTATTAAGTTTTTCATATATAATATATTTATGTTGTATGCTGCGAAATTTTTGAACAACCCAACTTTACATATAAGTACATAATAAGTATATATAATTATGAATTATTAATTATATACGAATATGTATATCATAGCAAGAAGGAAAACGTTGAAAAATGCTTTAATTACGTCGTAATTGTTATGAAATTTAAAAGTAAACAAAATTTACTATATATGTATATTAATGTATATATTATATATATAGATATGTAAATAAAAAATATTATTATTAAACATAGAGAGAAATTTTCTTTCCTTTATAATTAAAAACATTACAAAGAAAAGGGTTTTTAAGAAGAAACCAAAAAAAAAAACAGCAAATGTTTACATAATTTTTTGTAAATTTATATTTCGTTTATTATTCAGTAAATTAAATATAATAAGCATAAAAGTATTTTGTAAAAAAAAAGTAGGTATTTAAAAGTACACACATTAAAAGTTTTCAGAAATAAACAAAAAATTGAAAACTAAAGAAAAATTTTTCTTTTCGGGATTTTTTTTTTTGTCCATAATTGACTGGAAATTCATTTTATGTTGTTGCCTTAATTAAAATTTAGAATGTATGCAATTTGACGAGAGTCAGGGAACGTTAGCAGATTTAATTCCTACTTCTTTATTATATTGCATAATTAACTCAATTTAGACTACATAATTTTATCATATCTTTAATATTATAAATTTATCGAAGATTTTTAATGACATTTCAAAAGTTATTAGATTATTTTGTATACTTACTTTAACATACTGGTACTACTTTGTCAATTTTTTCAATATTTTAATAATTTACAAATTTTTTTTATTCGAATGAATAACATTTATTTTTATTTTTTGAAAATAGAATTCAATTTATTTTATTAATTCATATTAATATACATATATATATAAATATATAAATAAATAAGGAATACAAAGGATAATTATTGCGATTATTAAGAGAAAAACAAAAAAATAAACATGGATGAAGTTTATAGGACTTCGCTGGCTCCTAGGCTAACTGTGGACCGTCCTTCAGATGCACGTCCTTCCGACAAGCCACACAAAACGGGTTTGGATCCTGATAGAAATTTAAAGAAATTACGTAAATTATTTGGCGTATCACATACCATACAAAAACAAACGGCCCGACGTTTAAGCGTTACCGATCAGGAGCGCGAAGATATAGAACGGAAACGAAATTTACAAATGAAAGAGTACCGGCAACAGCGTATTTCGAAATTGGGTGCTAATCATCGTTATGTTTTAGAAATTGTTGCCGATTTAGTTGGTACTGATACAGAAGAAATTGTTACGGGTGTTGTTGACGATCAAATATTTGTCGATATATTATCAAGTATATTTGAAAAAGATGGACAACGTGCATGTATGATTAGTTATGCTAACATGGAGGGTTATCCGTTGGATTCCGGTCGGTATGTGGAAAGTGCTAAATATACTTTGGTAAAACGGGCCATTGTTCACCGCAGTGATGTTGTTAATTTAGTTGGCAAATGGATTATCGTTTATCGCAACAATAATCAAAAAGTTATAGATAATCGTACGGTATCTGATGATGTTGCCATGTTCTCCTGGAATGCTGATAAAAGTGAAGCTTGCTTGTTTGTTATAAAAAATTTTGTTGATCGAGTTTTAACAAAATCATTGGAAGCTGTTTCAGAATTTGGAGTTGCTGAGCTAGATCAGAAACGAAAATTTTTCCACACATTAGATATGTTTAATATATTTTTAAAGTCATCGGAAATAACTGTTTCGACTCGCGTAAATTTTGAAGTATCTCATGAATTATTTAAAGGTTTCCTCTTGGTGAAGCACCAGATTGACAATAGTTCTAAAGATATGAACCGTGTACGTTTGGTAGAACGTTACTTTGGTACATGGTTGAGACAAATTCAAGGTATATTGGTGGAAGGAAAGCAAATTTTAAGAGATGGGCCCGATGTTGGTCCACTGCAAATGTTAGTTAATTGGCGTAGAATGTTGGCCCGTTATACGTTAATTAAAGAATTTGTTTCTTCAAAAGCTTTTAATAATCATAAAGTTTGTCTGACATTATCAAGATCTTCTAAATTATTGAAGGTATTTTTCACTTTGTCTACATAAAATAAATTTATGAAATTGAAATTTTTAATAATATTTTTATAAAAATTTTAGAAATGGGCTGAAATCGATAATCAAGTTACACTGGTTTTAAATGAAGCCAAAGATAATGTGAGATATATAACATCATTGCAAAAATTCTGGGATCCTTTATACAGGTTATTAGCGTATTTAAATTATTTAACATCTGTATCGGCAATTGAAAATAATTTGCACCGCGAAATTTCGTTTTAGATCTACCCCAGATGGTATAATAAGCAGCTTACCAGGACTCATGGTTGCTATACGCAACGTATCCAAAACTGCCCATTATTTTAATACACCCAGTAATGTAACTGGATTATTTGTAAAAATATCTAATCAATTAACAATAACAAGTAAAAACTACTTAACCGATAATGGCCGAATAAAATTATGGACCATGTTGCCGAATGATGTAATACAGAAAATTGAAAAATGTCATCTTGTTATGGAAAGTTATAAGCAACAATATCATGAAACGTGTAAAGAAATGGCCGATACTGGTGAAAAACCGTGGGTTGTATCATCAGTATATATATTTACATGTTTAGAGAAGTTTCAAGATCGTTTGAATAAGGTATTTGACAAATCTCCTGCAATCCTTCGTTAAATACTCATTGTTAGACTCACATATTTATTAAATATTAATTTAGATTAAAGCAATTTTTAATACGGAAATAACTTATAAAGTTTTGGATCGTATACGAATAAGTGGTATGGAAAAATTTAGTGCAATGATTAAAGGAGCCCGAGCCACTATTAGTTCAAAACCTTATGATCCATTAAATTATCGTATTGAATTATTTGATCAAGACTATCGAAACTTTATAAAAGAAGTGGAACGTGCTGAAGTGGGTATGCAACAATTTGTTAAACAACAAATTGCTGATGTGCCAATATCTGAATCTGTTATATTGATTCTACAACGTTTTGAACGTTTAAATTTGGAATGCTTATGTTTGGATCGACGTTATTTGGAAGTAGCTGAAATGTTGGAACAAGAAATGTTTTTACTAAAAGATGTGTAAGACGGATTTGATTATAAATTTTTTATTATGTTATTGCAGAAAACTATTTTAAATGGCTTTTCAAAAAGGTATAAATTTTGGAAAAGTTTCAAGTTTAATTGAATGCTTTGAAATGTTTGTATGCAATATTACGCAGTTAAAAAGTTCTGATTTTGTATTACATAATGATTCTTTTACACAAATATTCAATTTAAATCAGTTTAAATGTTTTAATAACTTGTTTGCTAATTTTTACAAAAGTATCAATTTAAATTAATTGCAAGAAAACTCTTTATACCTTCGAAATTTTTAATATTTACATATAACGAAATGAATTACATTTCATTTCTTTAGTACAAATAATTTAGAAAAGAATTCTTCGTTTTCTTTCTTACAGATACAATGAAGAACGTGGTCATCCATTTATGGCTCGCAATATGCCACCAGTTGCAGGCCGCATAATGTGGATACGTTCAATATTTAAGAAAATTGATGAACCAATGAAAGTTTTAAAGGAACGGCCATGTGTTTTAGCTCATAAAAAAGCTCAAAGAGCAGTACGATATTACAATTATATGAATGGTATTATATGTCACTACGAGATGACATATCATAAGGCATGGTTTGATTATGCTGAAGAAGTGCGATGTTTATTAAATGCTCCGATATTAGTATGCAATAAAGAATCAGCTGAGTATACGGTTAACTTAGATCCAGCTATTAAACAATTAGTTAAAGAAACTGAATGGATGTGGAAACTAAAATTAGAAGTACCAAATATAGCTTCAGTTTTAACATATTGTAAGGATCGAATAGTGAAGCCAGCTGAGGAATTAAAATATGTCATAAAAAAATATGACGCAATGCGTTTGAGCATTACGGCCGTTTTTATAAACATAATGCGCTTTCGTTTACAAGAAATATCAGTATTATTAAAACCAGCTTTATCAACAATTACGTGGTTATCAGAAAATTTAGAAGATTTTGTTCGTGAAGTTGAAAAGGTTTATAAAGGAAATTTATTAGGGTTATTTATATTATTATTATATTAATTTATCGTATTTTTATAGATAGCTATGCGTATTCAACATTTGATTCCTTATAAATATAACTATTTATTTTGTTCATATTCCTTTAGAAAGTTTCCGACATTGCACTATTCTATAAAGCCATCCTAAATATTGAAGAAATTCGTATCAATCAAGAAATGCAAACCTTACAAGATTATTTGTATGTATGTAAACCGAATACTCCAATATCTTCTGAGAAATTTTATGATTGCTGTAATAGTTTACGAGCGGATATTGAAAAGGAATTAGAAAAAAAATCTGTTTGCATGGAACGAGCTGTTATTGATCTCTGTAACATGTTCGTCGAATTACTAAATTTCGGTCCGGTCGATTCAAAGGGTCGACGGGTATTTCAATTACCACCAGAGAAAATTGGTGAGGCAAATTGGCGTTCTGAAAGTGTAATGCCAATTGATAAGTGGGATTGGATACAGTTTAGTAAAATTTATCGCACAATTTATTTGGTACCAGATGATGTACTGCGTACGTTGCAATTTAAAAATTATGAAAACATTCGATATGAGTTACATCACTTACGTAACGATTGTATGGATATATTCTCATATTATAATTCAAAAATGATATCGGCTTTGGTGGGCTGTTCAAAAAGATCTTTGGACTATGTGCGTTACAATATATTAAGGTAATTAAATGTAAAAAAAGACATTTATTAAAATCTTTTCATATATGAAATTTTTTCCTTAAATCAATTCCAGAACTAATTGGCGGACTGATCCACAGCCACCTATTTTGTACACGGATATGGATGTTGATTTAGAGAACGGCTGTAGTATTGAACCTAATTTAGAAAATATGCAAGCCAATTTTCAAAGAGCTGTTTTATCTTGTACTGAAATTAATTATTTTGTTACAACTTGGGGCAAACAGGCTAAAACTCATGAAAGAAGATTACGTCGAGTAACTATAGGTAGGATTTTCTGTATTGCATTCCATTTTTCAACATATTAAAAAGTAAAAATGAATTTTTCGTTAGATGAAAATCGTTATGATAGAAATTATTTCCGTTATATTATTGAACATAAGGATATTATAAGGGCGTTACAAAATTTAGCAACTGGTTTAATGATCTACAAATCTGATATAGATGATTTTTTAAAAGAACAATTTGAAAAATATAAATATTTATGGAGTGAAGATCGTGAAACTTTAATACAACAATTTGTGCAAACAAATCCATTAACGGTGGATATAAGAGATAAATTTATTTATTATGATGACATTACAACAAATTTGGAACAGAAATATACGCGACATACTATTGGGCCCATAGAGATACGTTTAGGTAAGTAAAAAATTAAAATTTTTGAAATTAATTTTGATTAACATTGAATTTGATTTCGAATAGACTGCAGTTTACCGTTTAAATGATTCATTATTTATTTTTAGAAAAAGCTTTTCTTAAATTTGTTGAAGAATCAAAGAAATGGAAAACAACTTTGGGACAATTGTTAAGTGCTCAATTTAAGAAGCAATTAGATGAAATGGTTGATTTTATAACGGAGCAAGAGAATATATTAAGTAAACCGATAAATGATTTGGACGATGTTCGTCTGGCTATGATGTGTTTAGAGAAAATTCGTGATAATTTTATAGAGTATAAAACCATAATTTATTTAAAACAATTTTTTTTTTATTTGTAATTTTTTTGTTTGCCCTTTTTTCTTTCTTTATAGAATGGATATGAATTTAAGTCTTATAACTGACACTTATAGTTTATTTGCCCAATATAATATCTATGTACCACAAGATGATTATGATAAAGTTGATAGTTTACAATATGCCTTTCAAAAAATGTTGGACAATGTATGTACTAGTGTAGTAGTATACCGTACTACAATTGGAAATCCTTTTTTTTAAATATTGTATTATCTATATTAAATAGGCAAAGAAAGTTTCAACAAAAATATCAGAAATGGAAGGACCATTACTACAAGAACTTAATGATGGTATTGCATCGTTTGTACAAGAATTAGATAAATTTAATGAAGACTTTGTATTAAATGGGCCCATGGTTGAGGGTATATCTGCTAAAGAAGCCAGTGATCGGGTCTTCTTATTTCAAAATCGTTTCGATGAGTTATGGCGTAAATATGAAATGTATAGTAGTGGTGAAAAATTATTTGGTCTACCCATTACTGAGTATCCGTTGTTGCATCAACGTAAACGTGAATTTAATTACCTAAATCGATTATACTCATTATATATACAAGTATTGAAGACAATAGCCGATTATTATGAAATGCCCTGGTCTGAGGTGGATATTGAACGTATTAGTACAGAATTGGCTGATTTTCAAGTTCGGTATGTTTGTATTCAGACGAACCGTAATTTGTGTGACCCTCTTATTTATTGTTTCGATGATACTTTAGATGTCGAAAATTACCAAAAGGCATGCAATCGTGGCCAGCGTTTATTGATTTGAAAACTAAGATAGATGATTTTAATGAAACTTGTCCTTTACTAGAGTTAATGACAAATAAAGCTATGAAGGAAAGACATTGGGATCGTTTAAATGCTCTGTTAAAAACCGATTTTGATCCGACAAGTCCCAAGTTTACGTTGGGTAAGTTACTGGAAGCACCTATACTTAAGCACAAAGAAGATGTGGAGGATATTTGTGTTGGTGCAAGTAAAGAATTGGACATTGAGGCAAAATTGAAGCAAGTAATAACAGATTGGTCTGTGGTTAATTTACAAATGGGCCAATTCAAAAATCGTGGTGAATTAGTTCTGAAAGGAACTGAAACTCTTGAAATTATAGCTTCTTTAGAAGATAGTATTATGGTTATGAATTCCTTATCATCAAATCGTTATAATGCGCCATTCAAAAAAGAGATTCAATTATGGCTTGGTAAACTGGTTGGTACAGGAGAAATCCTAGAAAAATGGTTAATTGTACAAAATTTATGGATATATTTAGAAGCGGTGTTTGTGGGTGGTGATATTGCAAAACAATTGCCATTGGAAGCAAAACGTTTTACTAATATCGATAAAAATTATGTAAAAATTATGTACAGAGTTCGAGAGATTCCAAATGCTGTTGAGTGTTGCACAGGTGATGAAGCAGTTGCTACGTCTTTAACATGGCTTTTAGATCAATTGGAAACGTGCCAGAAATCTTTGACTGGTTACTTGGAATCGAAACGTTTGCTATTTCCACGATTTTTCTTTGTATCCGATCCAGTACTTTTGGAAATATTGGGTCAAGCATCCGATCCCGCCACTATACAGCCACATTTGCTTAGTATATTCGACGCAATAGCTACTGTAAGTTAGTTAGTTAGAGAAACCTAGAAATGCTTAATAATAATCGCACTTTTATAATCATTTATTTAGGTGGACTTCCAGGAAAGAACCAACGATGTTATGATTGCCATGAATTCAATGAATAATGAAAAAGTCTCATTCGAGAATCCTGTTCAGTGTACTGGTAGCGTAGAGATTTGGCTAAATCGTTTACTCAAAGAAATGCAAGATACCATGCGTGTAGTATTAGCGGGAATGGCAACTAGTTTGAATGATCCCGAATTTAATTTTGCTGATGAATTTCCTGCTTTTTGTGGTCAAGCTGGCCTTTTGGGTGTTCAATTATTATGGACAAGAGATTCAGAATTCGCTTTAAGGAAGTGCCGTACAGATAAAACAATTATGAAGCGCACAAATGCGAAATTTTTAGCTTTACTAAATCATTTCATTGATTTAACAATAAAAGATTTGACTCCTTTAGATCGTATACGTTTTGAGACGATGGTTACCATACATGTTCATCAAAGGGATATTTTTGATGAATTATGTATATTACGCATTCGTTCTACTGGTGATTTTGAATGGCAAAAGCAAGCACGATTTTATTATAATGAAGATAATGATGATATAACAGTTGGCATAACGGATGTCAATTTTATTTATCAAAATGAATATTTAGGTGTTACCGAACGTCTAGCTATAACACCTTTAACTGACAGGTGTTACATAACTTTGGCACAGGCCATAGGTATGTTGATAATTGTATCTTTAATAATATTTTATAAAATGTTGCTATATATAATATTTTAAGGTATGTCAATGGGTGGTGCTCCAGCTGGTCCTGCAGGCACGGGTAAAACGGAAACAACTAAAGATATGGGTCGAGCTTTAGGCAAATTGGTTGTAGTGTTTAATTGTTCCGATCAAATGGATTTTCGAGGCTTGGGCCGCATTTACAAAGGATTAGCTCAGTCGGGTTCCTGGGGTTGCTTTGATGAATTTAATCGTATAGATTTGCCGGTTTTATCTGTGGCTGCTCAACAAATTTAGTACGTGCATAACTTTATTTTCCTTTAAATGTTTCCTTTTTTATTACTTTTAGCCTTTATTTTCCAATACAGTATAGTTCTAACGGCTCGAAAAGAGAAACGTTCATCCTTTATATTTAGTGATGGTGATATAGTCTCTTTAAATCCAGAATTCGGTTTATTTATTACAATGAATCCAGGTTATGCTGGTCGTCAAGAATTACCAGAAAATTTAAAAATTATGTTCCGTACTGTTGCTATGATGGTACCAGATCGTGCTATTATTATACGTGTCAAATTAGCTAGCTGTGGTTTTAAAGAGAATCTTATTTTATCCAGGAAGTTTTTCACTTTATATAAACTATGTGAAGAACAATTATCAAAACAGGTTCACTACGATTTTGGATTACGTAATATATTATCGGTGTTGCGAACATTGGGAGCACAAAAGCGTGCTAATCCAAATGACACTGAAGAAACTATTGTTATGAGAGTTTTGCGTGACATGAACGTTTCGAAATTAATTGATGAAGATGAAGGTTTATTCCTATCATTAATTGATGATATGTTTCCTGGCATTAAATTGACAACGGCTACTTACAAAGATTTACAAAAGGCCATAGTAAAAGCAGTTGATGAATTAGGTTATGTAAATAATCCAGAATGGAATTTAAAAGTTGTTCAATTGTATGAGACATCATTAGTAAGACATGGTTTGATGTTGATGGGTCCCACGGGCTCCGGCAAAACTAGTTGTACTTGGACAATGTTAAGATGTTTTACAGAAATGGGTAGACCTCACAAAGAAATGCGTATGAATCCGAAAGCTATTACAGCACCACAAATGTTTGGTCGCTTAGATGTGGCTACCAATGATTGGACCGATGGTATTTTCTCAACATTATGGCGTCGCTCATTAAAGGTACCTAAACATCAACATACGTGGATTGTATTGGATGGTCCAGTTGATGCTGTGTGGATTGAGAATTTAAATTCCGTATTGGATGATAATAAAACATTAACCTTGGCTAACGGTGATCGTATTAAAATGGCGGAGAATTCAAAATTGGTTTTTGAACCAGATAATGTTGATAATGCGTCACCTGCTACAGTTTCTCGTGTGGGCATGGTATTTATGAGTTCTTCTGTTTTAAAATGGACTGTTTATATGGAAGGTAAAGAGGATAATATTTTAAAAGCAAACAGTAATGGTTTTACGAAAGATATTTTAAAATTTTAGGTTGGGCCCGTAAACAATCGGCCATTGAGCAAGAGGTGTTTCGACGTTGTTTTGAGGCCATTTACGATGAAGCTCATACATTTTTGCAAACTAAATTAATGGCAAAAATGAAAATATTGGAAGCTATTTATATTAAGCAAATGCTGCAAATATTAGATGGTTTATTGGCAGACACAACAACAAGGAGTGAACGTTACTTAGAGCGTACTTTCTTGTTTGCTTTAATGTGGACTTTAGGAGCCGTATTGGAAATAAAGGAAAGGGAGAAATTAGAAGAATTCTTTATAAAGCATCCTTCTAAATTAAGTAAGTAATCATTGCGAGTATATATGCCTTTATGATAACTTGTTATTATTATTGTTGTTGTTAGAATGGCCAAAAAAGCAACCTGGTGAAACAGTGTTTGAATATTATGTAGATGATAATGGTATTTGGCAACATTGGAATAGTCGTGTAGAAAGTTTTGTTTATCCCGAGGATAGTATACCAGAGTTTTCCTCAATTCTGGTACCTAATGTGGATAATGTTCGTACCGCTTTCTTATTAAATAATATAGCTAAACAGCGTAAGCAAGTTTTATTGATTGGTGAACAAGGTACGGCTAAAACTGTTATGATAAAAGACTATATGTCAAACTATGATCCAGAAGTACATTTATCAAAATCATTTAATTTTTCATCGGCAACGACTCCAAATATGTTTCAGGTAAAGTAACCTCAACATAAGTAAGTTGATAAATAAATTAATGTCTAGGAATCTGTAACATCTGTCATAAGTACGAATCAGCTCCAATAAGTTTATTTTTCGTAAGAGAAGAATCTAGTGTAAAAAGTTAACTCTTTCAAACTGATTTTCTATGTCATATTATTATTATTGTTATTGTTTTTGTTTAATAAATGAAAAAAAAACAGAGAATTATAGAGTCATATGTGGAGAAGCGTGTTGGTACTACTTATGGCCCTCCTAGTCAACGTTCAATGACCATTTTCATTGACGATATTAATATGCCTGTAATAAATGCTTGGGGTGATCAGGTAACCAACGAAATTGTTCGGCAAATGATTGAGCAAGGTGGTTTCTACTCATTGGAAAAACCAGGTATTTCCCTTTATTAAACGTTTACGCATTAAGTTTTTAACTTTTATTAAATTCATATTATATCCATTACAGGTGATTTTTCCACTATTATGGATATACAAATATTAGCGGCTATGATACATCCGGGTGGAGGCCGTAATGATATACCAAATCGTTTAAAACGTCATATGGCTATATTCAATTGTACGTTACCCAGCAATAATTCCATGGATCAAATATTTAAACAAATCGGTACCGGATATTTTTGCGCGGCTCGTTTCAATTTGGAAGTTGTTGAAGTGGTGCCATTATTGGTCCCTTTAACACGTATATTTTGGCAAAACGTTAAAGCGAAAATGTTACCCACACCGGCCAATTTTCACTATGTATTTAATTTACGTGATTTGTCTCGCATTTGGGAGGGTATGTTAAAGATAAAAGGAGAAGAATGTACCACCGCTTCGGTTGTCTTAAAATTATGGCGTCACGAGTGTACGCGAGTTATTGCTGATCGTTTTACCGACTTTAAAGATACCACCTGGTTTGTGGAACGTATAGAAAAAGATGCTAAAGAACATTTATTAGAATATTTTGATGATTATCCAGAGGACGAAACATTCTTTGTTGATTTTCTCAGAGATCCACCGGAAGCTGCTGAAGATGATGAAGAAATTTCATTAGAACCGCCAAAAGTTTATGAAGAAATACCCAGGTAAAAGATCTATGAAAGCATAGTATTCTAAGCAGTTTACAGTGTCAATATAGAGCATTAATTGCGATTGATTGATATCACCTACATTTTTTTTGTATAGTATGGAAAAAGTAAAGGATCGTATTATTTGGTATATGGGTCAATTTAATGAATATGTTCGCGGATATCGTATGGATATGGTATTTTTCCATGATGCTTTAGTTCATTTGATGATCATTTCACGTATACTTAGCTTGCCGAGGTAAATGTTCATTGCTCTTTAATTATAACATTTTAAATAAATTTAAAATCGAAACATTATTTTAAAATTTTTGTGTACATTCTTGTAGAGGTAATGCTTTATTAGTTGGAGTAGGTGGTTCCGGCAAACAAAGTTTAACCCGTTTATCTTCATTTATTGCTGGTTATAAGTTCTTTCAAATCACTCTAACGCGTGCTTATAATGTTGGTAATTTGGTCGAAGATTTAAAATACCTTTATCGTACAGCTGGATTAGAGGGACGTGGCATAGTATTTATTTTCACTGATAATGAAATTAAAGATGAAGCATTTCTAGAATATATTAATAATATATTAAGCTCAGGAGAGATAGCCAATTTATTTGCTAAAGATGAAATGGGTAATATGACCATATTAAAAATATTTGTCATAAAATAAAAAATAATTATATTGATCTACTTGCTAGATGAAATCTATAATGAAATTACACCAATTATGAAAAAGATAATGCCTAGGCGGCCACCCACACAGGATAATCTCTATGATTTCTTTTTATCTAGGGCTCGAGCTAATCTTCATGTAGCATTATGTTTTTCACCGGTAAAAAAATTACTAAAATAATACCAAAAAATTGTTGGAAATATTTTTTTCTTAATATTCATTTAGATTGGTGAGAAATTCCGAGCTCGAGCATTGAAATTTCCTGGTCTTATATCTGGTTGTGTTATTGATTGGTTTCAAAAATGGCCTGAAGATGCTCGAATTGCTGTATCGCGTCACTATTTAAAACATTTTAGTATTGTTTGCGATCCTGCTGTCAAAGAAGAAGTAATCGATATAATGAGTTGGATACATGAAACCGTTTCAGAAAGTTGCGTATCATACTTTGAAAGATTTCGACGTGCGACTTTCGTAACACCGAAATCACTTATATCATTTTTAGAAAGTTATAAAAAATTGTATAAAGACAAGCAAGTTAATATTGTTGTAATGGCGGAACGCATGTCGTCCGGTCTTTATAAATTAGATGAAGCTGGAGCTTCAGTTTCTGTATTGAAAAAAGAATTAATTGAAATGAATAAAGTCATATCCGTGGCCACGGAGGAAGCTGAAGTTGTGTTGCAAACGGTGGCTGAATCAACAGCTGCGGCTGAAGTAATTAAAGCTCAAGTAGCAGAGAAAAAAGCCCAAGCCACTCAACTGGTTAAAGTAATATCTGCTGATAAGGAAGTGGCTGAAGCAAAATTAGAGAAAGCTAGACCAGCATTAGAAGAAGCTGAGGCAGCTTTAAAGGTACTTTTGTATCCTCTTTTTTTGCTTATGGTTGAGTATTTTAATAATAATTTTCATGTACTTTTTTCAGACAATTAAATCTGCGGATATTGCTACGGTGCGTAAATTGGGTAAACCCCCATATTTAATTACATTAATTATGGATTGTGTTTGTATATTGTTCCGCAAACGTATAAAACCTATAAAACCGGATGCAGAAAAAATGTTTTTACAAAGTTCTTGGGACGAGTCTTTAAAAGTTATGTCTGATACAGCCTTTCTAAAGAAAATCGTCGAATATCCCACTGATATTATTAATGCTGAAATGGTTGATTTAATGTTGCCGTATTTCAATTATAAGTATGTTTAATATATTGCAACGAAAAATATGTAATACTTTTTTAATGCATTTATGAATCCTTTCTTTTTAGTCTTTATACCTTTGAAGCAGCTAAGGTCGCTTGCGGTAATGTTGCTGGCTTACTATCATGGACTATTGCTATGGCTAAATATTATGAAGTAAATAAAGAAGTGCTGCCGTTAAAGGCGAATTTAGCTATTCAAGAAGCCAAATATAATAAAGCATCTGCCGATTTACGTGAGGCTGAAGAATTGTTTGCGACCAAGGAGAAGGAATTAGCTAAAGTGCAAAAGCAATTTGAAGAAGCCATGGCCAAAAAAAATGCTGTCTTAGAAGAAGCAAAAAAATGTCAAGATAAAATGGATGCCGCTACAGCTTTAATAACAGGTTTAGCAGGAGAGAAAATTCGATGGACTGAACAGATAGCAACATTTAAAAGTGAAACGGAGAGATTAGTGGGTGATGTTATATTACTAACAGCTTTTCTATCTTATACGGGACCTTTTAATCAAGAATATCGATTAGATTTACAATCCCAGTGGATGAAACGAATTAATGAACGTCGTATACCAATATCGTCAAACATAAGTATTATAGATAGTTTAACTGATCGCACTCAAATTGGTGAATGGAACTTGCAAGGATTACCAACTGATGAATTATCCATACAAAATGGTATTATAGCTACCAAGGCTGTACGCTTTCCATTGCTAATTGATCCTCAGTCTCAGGGCAAAGCATGGATAAAAAATAAAGAGAAAGAAAATAATTTAATTATAACCAACTTATCTCATAAATATTTTCGAACACATATTGAAGATTCTGTTAGTATGGGTTTACCGGTCATTATTGAAGACGTTGGTGAGGAATTGGATCCTTGTTTGGATAATGTGTTGGACCGTAATCTATTAAAAGTGGGTACGACATATAAAATTAAATTGGGTGATAAGGAAATTGACTACAATGCAAATTTCCGTTGTTATATAACAACAAAATTGGCAAATCCGGCATATACACCAGAAATATCTGCTAGAACTTCTATAATTGACTTTACCGTTACCATGAAAGGTTTAGAAGATCAATTACTGGGTCGAGTAATATTAACAGAACGTAAAGAGTTAGAAGAAGAACGTACAAATTTGGTGGAAACTGTAACTGGAAACATGAAAAAAATGAAAGAATTGGAGGCTAATCTGTTGCACAAATTATCTACTACCCAAGGTAGCTTATTAGATGATGTAACAGTTATAGAAGTTTTGAATACAAGTAAAAATACTGCTATTGAAGTAAAAGAAAAACTAGATATAGCTAAAGTGACGGAGGCTAAAATAAATGCTGCTCGTGAGGAGTATCGTCCTGTGGCCACACGTGGTAGTGTTTTGTACTTTTTAATCTGCTCCATGGCCAAAGTGAATATGATGTATCAAACATCTTTAGTACAATTTCTGGAACGTTTCGATGCTAGTATGCATTTATCTGCTAAAACGCATATAACAAAGAAGCGTATCAAGCGAATTATAGCGTATTTAACATTTGAAATATATCGGTACAAGTCTCGAGGCCTTTATGAAAAGGACAAATTTCTTTTTGTTTTGTTAATGGCTTTAAATATAGATCGCCAAATGGATTTAGTTACTTATGAAGAATTTCAAAATTTTATTAAAGGTGGTGCAGCTTTAAATTTAAATGATTGCCCACCAGTACCATTTAGATGGATTACCGATGAAACTTGGTTAAATTTGGTGCAATTAACAAATTTGGGACAATTTACGAACGTATTGGCTAAAGTGTCAAACAACGAAAAGGCTTGGTTTACTTGGTTCAAAAAAGAATGTCCGGAAAATGAAGTCATACCTGATGGTTATAATTCGTTAGATCCATTCCGCAAGTTGTTACTAATACGATCTTGGTGTCCTGATCGTACATTATCCCAAAGCCGTAGATACATAGCAAACTCTTTGGGAGAACATTTTACCGAACCTGTGGTCTTACAATATGATGGTTTGTTAGAAGAAAGTAAGCCTTTAGTGCCAATTATATGCTTCTTATCCATGGGTTCGGATCCTTCTTCAAATATTGAAGCGTTAGCGAAAAAGAATGAATTGAAATGTTATCCTATATCAATGGGTCAAGGTCAAGAAGTACATGCCCGTAAATTAGTTGCGAATTGTTTAGAAGATGGTGGTTGGATATTATTGCAGAATTGCCATTTAGGTTTAGAATATATGGCTGAATTAACACTATTGTTATTGGATTTGGAACGAGGTGAAGAATCAGCTTATAATAAAACGTTCCGTGTATGGATTACCACAGAGCCACATGTTGATTTTCCCATAACACTTTTACAAATGGCTTTGAAGTTTACTAATGAACCACCAGCTGGTATACGGGCTGGCCTTAAGAGAACTTACTCGAATTTATCGCAAGATTTCTTAGACTATTCCCAATCATCCTTTTACCACCCATTAGTATTTGCTATATCATTTCTGCATTCCGTGGTCCAAGAACGCCGTAAATTTGGTCCTCTTGGTTGGAATATACCTTACGAATTTAATTCCGCAGATTGGTATGCTAGTTGCTTATTCGTTCAGAATCATTTAGATGATTTGGAGCCGGGTAAAGGCATTAGTTGGACAACCGTACGTTATATGTTAGGTGAAGTGCAATATGGTGGTCGTGTAACAGATGATTATGATAAACGTTTATTGAACACTTTTGGAAGAGCTTGGTTTCACGATCATTTATTTGATGAAACATTCGAATTTTATAAAGGTTATAAAATTTTTAGTTTTAAGGAGCAAGAAGCTTATTTAGCAGCTATTGAAGAATTACCAAATATTGATCCACCTCAAGTATATGGTTTCCACCCAAATGCTGAAATAACATATCAAACGAATACCACCAGAAGTATATTAGATACTATAATATCCATACAACCTAAAGAATCTTCCGGAACCGGCGGTGAAACCCGGGAAGACAAAGTTGCTCGAATGGTTAAAGAGATGCAATCAAAGGCTCCAGCTCCATATGATTTGTTTGAGGTAAAAGAACGCCTTAAAGTTATGGGAGCATTAAGTTCAATGAATATATTCTTAAGACAGGAAATTGATCGTATGCAAAAGATTATCATTTTGGTACGAATCACATTGAAAGATCTTCTCTTAGCTATTGAGGGCACCATAATTATGAGTGATTCTTTGCGTGATGCTTTAGATAACATATTCAATGCTCGTGTACCCTCAGTTTGGTATAAAGGTAGCTGGGCATCCTCGACTCTCGGCTTTTGGTTTACCGAATTATTGGAAAGGAATCAACAATTTTATACTTGGTGCTTTAGTGCTCGGCCCGTAGTATTTTGGATGTCTGGCTTCTTTAACCCCCAAGGTTTCTTAACGGCAATGAAGCAAGAAGTAGCACGAGCCCATCAAGGTTGGGCATTGGATCAAGTGTCAATGGTTAATGAAGTTCTAAAAGTAAGTTTGGACGAAGCGAAAAAACCACCAAAAGAAGGTGTTTACGTGCATGGCCTTTATTTGGATGGCGCTGGTTGGGATCGCAAAACTTCAAGATTGATTGAATCGGCTAATAAGGTTCTTTATGTTTTAATGCCCGTTGTTCATATATCTGCTATAAATTCGGTTGCACCAAAAAGTCCTAAATTATATCAGTGTCCAGTTTATAAAAAAATGGAGCGCACAGATTTAAATTATATTACACCTTTGTGGTTAAATACTATCAAAAATCCCGATCATTGGATAATAAGAGGTGTGGCCTTGTTGTGTGATATTAAATAAAAGTAAATTCATTTTATTTTATAATGGTTTATTTTTTATAATTGTTGGTCTTCTAAAACAAATTTTTGTTCTTCATTTCTGATGCCAAAATAAGCAAAAAAATTAAAAAAAAGAAAAAAATAAAAAAAAATCAATAAAAAGCAAAGTGTACTTTCTTTTGTGTTCCCATTGCATACGTAAATTATTTACATAAATAAATTCAATAAGTTCGTATGGTAAAACGAATAACAAAAATATGTAAATTATGATGATGTTTTAGTAATGACTTTATTTTAATAAAAATAGATCGACTATTAAACAGCCTACTCTCTTACGCTTAATATGATTAAAGGCTCAAAAATGAATTAAATATCAAGAAAGCAAAAAATATATATTAAAAAGTTTCTAAAAATCAATTATACGGTAGACGGCTACAAAAGGGACTGATTTAGTTCAAATAGTATACATGGACTAAAATACGAAAGTAAAACTCCCTTTATCCACATAATAGATCACTTTTGGATAAAAATTAACTTTCAGAGTAGCTCTAGGTACGCGGATAGTTGGACAGGAATCAGTTTAAAATATTAGACAACAGAAAATATTAAGATTTGCAATAAATTGTTCTCAAATATTATGGACATGTAAATTGTTTAAAAAAGAAGACGTTTTTTATATGAATTGTATTTGTTTTAAATCGTACCTTAAATGTCCACCACGATGTTAAATTATATCCAACTTGGCCATCTACAAAACTCAAAAATCAAAGCTTCACAAATAGATTTTTAATATTGCAATAATTTTGAAAAAAAAATGTGAAAAAGTCTTTCTATATTAAAACAATTGTTGCATGACCTTCTGTAATATATAAATGGGCAAACTGTTAAATGGCCAACTTGTAGTTTTCCAACTTTAATAAAGTGTTGCAAAATTTTGATAAAATATTTAAATCCAACAACAATTTTTAAATAATTATAAATGTATTTCTGTGGTGGTTGGAATTTAAAATTTTAACGACCTAATGTATTGCCCCGACCCCAACTACTTGTAAAACCACTAGTTGTTCTGGGCCTTGCATTTGCACGTTCCATGGGTGGTATGCCAAAACCGCTAAATCCGCCGCTAATATCTGGAATCAGGCGTTTCAATAATCCTGGCGTTTCCAATATATTGGCACCATTTAATTCTTGAGGGTATTGAAATTTAAGGAAATAATAGAAATGACCTATAAATATGCCAATCAAAGAGGCTATCGATCCATTTAATATAAATTCCATTAAAGCTAATACCCATGGCAAATAAATTGCTTTAAAGCGGCTACCAAATAAAAAATTTACTATAATATCTTTATTTAAATGGCACCACACATATGTTATGGCCACGACTAATAAGTCCATCAGAAAAGCCACATTGAATAATAAACCACCCATAATAGAAAGAGTGGCAATAATGATTTGTAAATATAAATAATCTGATGGACTTCGTGTAAATTGATCCTTTTCCAACCGGCCACTGTATTGTACAATGAAAAAGCAATTTATCATGAAATGTAGCCCAGTGGAAGCGGTTAGTGGATAAACGAGAAGACTGGTTAGACAACGCCACAATTCCCATTCATGCAATACCAAATGTCTTGATAAAAACACATTATGATATGATAATATGTCAAATCTGGCCATTAAGCTTGCTGACACAGTTGCCGTTAGCCAATACCGTGTAAATTGTGGTAATTGTTTATACCAGGTCGTAATTTCTGACATGTTTATTTAATTTATATCTTCTTGTACTTTTTCAATTTCTTTTTTCAAATTTATTGTATATTATTTTCAATAATATATGAATTGATTTTTTATTGTATACAAGTTATAATAAACGACAATTACGTGTCTTATTATTATTGTTTTCCATTTAATTTATTGTATAAAAACCTTCGGGAAGGGAGAGAGAAAACAGAAAATAAGAATCTGCAATTTATATCGTACGTTATTTGTTCTATGAAAAGCTGTTTATATCAAAAAAAAAAAAAAAACACAGAGATACTTCAATACATTTTATTTATTTTATACTTTTTATTAGATTCAAAAGTATTTAATTAAAATTTATTATTTACATATGTATTTTAAACGCTCTACTTTTATTAGACAACCATTTATTTATTTTTTTATTTTATTATTATTAATGTATTACGTTAATAATATTTATTATGCTCAACATATTTTTAATACATCTCTGTCTTTTACGTGCTTTTAGCGAACAAAGTTAAAAGCTTTCAAAATATAAATTGTAATGCAGTTTAAAATCGTTAATATTTGAAATGTATATTCACTGCGATATAATTTGTGCGTTATATATTTATAAAAAATATATGACTTAATGAACAATTACATAAATATTTTTAAAATTTATGTTAAATTAAATTTATTTGTGGATCTATAGATTTGGAAAATTTACTTCAACAAAGTAATTAAATTATACTTAAAAGGCTTAATTTAGCAAAGAAATTGACCATTTTATGTTCAAATGAAGTTGTTTAATTGCAATCTATTATTAATGAAATTTTATTAGCTTTTTTAATGTTTTATATAAATGGAACAGTAATAAAAGAAAAATGATAAATGGTCAGCATAAAAAGACAGTTGAATAAAATAATGTTGCAAATAAAAGTAAAAGAGTTTAGTCATTTTGAGTAACTTAAATCAACAACGTATGCGAATGGTATGAGAATCTTACCACTCTCATACCTTTACATCATTTAACATAATTTACAATATGTCATTATGTTATTTGTATTTATAATGTTACAAAGTTTAATATTTAATGTTACATGAAAGAAGAAAAACGTATTGTAGAAATTTAAAGTGCATTGATAGCTTGCAAATATACTACATAAAATATATGTAGAAACAAAATCTTGCTATGGGTGAAAGGAAAATGCATCATATAATGTATGGATACGAAAAAGTAAATTATTATCAAATGATGCTCAAGAATGTTAATCAAGTAAATATATATATATATATGATATTTCACCATCTCTTTGAATAAAATTAAAAAAAAAGGTTGCTGTTTTATTTATTTATCTGTATATGTATCAACATATATGTATGCAAAATGTATATGTGTTAAATAATATATTATCTTCTAAGTAAACGCCCACTTATTCATACACTTGTATCAAATTTATATCAACAAAGATATCAACTATATATATAACATAACAATTACATATCTATACATCTCTTTTTTTCTTTATAATTAATTATACATGGCATGAAGAGTAAACAGCATTATATCACCATGTTTTATATTTCATATGTACGAACGTGTACGTGCAGGCATGATCGAATTTTCTTTCGATTCATTTGCTTTCGTTATGTATTATGTACATATATATGCAATAATGATGATAAATATGATAATGATGTTCTTCATTATTTGTTCATAGTTGATGAAATATTAATATCATATTCCAAATAGCACAACAGTTTAATTGTTCATTTGAGAAAACTTTTTTATGCGGTTTTCATTGTTGCTGTTGATGTTGTTCTTATTTAAATAGAATAACAACAAAAGACAAAGTATTCATACATTATAATTTTTATTTTTAACATAGATTGATTACATTGCATTAAAATTTCTAAAGTTTAGCGTGTTGCTTTCAGGTCTTCGTTAAAATGGTACAAATGGTGTAGGGTGTATTAAAAATTTAAAATATGGACATCAGTTTCAAACAGGGATAGAAAAAAGGAGCAAATCAGCACTTATTTATGTAAAAATTATTGTACAAATATGCAGAAATACTTTCAAATAAACAGAAATACAAATATGAATAAACAAAAAAAAACTAAACCATTGAATAGCCATTTTTTACAAAAAATAAAAAAGAAGAGGAAAAACAACAGAGAATATAATCAAATGTAATTACTAATGAGTGCTTTGCTTTTACTAATACACTTACATATATATACATGTCAAATGATCTCTTATGATCTCTTTCCTCTTCTTTCTTACTGCTTTGCATTGCTCGATTTACAATAGAGGTTGCAAATAATAAGTGTCTAAAAGAAGTACAATGATAATAATAATTTATATGTGTTGTACCATAATGGCTGCAAATATAGCGATATAATTATAACAAAAACACTAACAAAACTAAACAATATAAATTTGTATAACATTTGCTCACATATGTATATACATTAAAATCCATTAAAAGACAAATACAAGGCGAAGATTTTTAATAGAAACATTTTAAAAACGTAAAAATTACTCTTTACTTCTCATTATCGTTATAATTCACTACTATAACAAACAACGCAAAAAGTTGAATTTGTAACATTTATAATGAATATGAATCACACCTCGTTTAATAATCATATATATTAAAAAACCTACATATAGATATTATAAGGTTTTTTCCAATTTTCGGTTTAATGCGTTTTATGTGTTTAGAGACAAAAAATATATGTGTGAAGAAGATAGATACAGATAAAATTTGAACAACATGAAGATTATCTAATAATTTATATAACGGTATATATGTATAATATATCTATCTTTATTTCTCTTATTAATTCCTTATATTAGCTACCCCAGATGAATTATTAAAAAAAAACATTTTTTCCTTTGGTTTTGTTTTTGTGTTTTCTCATTTTAATAGCGAAAACTAAAATGAGAGAAAGCTGTCAGTCGTTATCAGTATGTGTGTGCATAACATGGAGAAATTTATAATAAAAGTAATATACAATTTAACGAATGTATACACAAATTCTAAAAATAACGGTTCATATATTTTATATTTTTATATATCTTATATTTAACCAATATTTTTACAAGTAATTATCTCTGGTAAAAATTACGTAAAAAAATCTTTCACTTTTTTTTTACGTTTCTGCAAGTTGAAATAAAAATTTACCGACGGCGCTTATTATTTAATTATAGAAAAGTGGAAGTAAGTAAGGAACTTTTACAATTAATTAAAATCGCAAATAAAATTTTTGTATAATTTTATATAAAATTTATATGAAAATAATTAAATCAAATACAATAAAACGTAATTCATTCTGAAATAAAATTAAATGTTAAAAGAGATTTTGTTTAAAGTTCAATTTTTACAATTAATATGAACACAAATACTTATAAAAATGTGATAATTAATAAAGCAAAATTAAAAGACATTTTCTTTGTAAATGTAATCTACGAGAAAAAAGAAAACAACGGCATTTTTTAAAAGGCTGTCAAAAGCAAAAATTATCGTATTATTTACATGATGGAGATTATTTTTTATATCTGCTATAATAAATTAAATAGAAGAATCTTTTATACGAGCTTTGTTATCGCAGGTAAGTTTAATTAATTTGTAGATTTTAATAGAAAATATATATATATATATTTTATATTTACCAGAATGTTGTATCTTAACTAGTGCTTTCACATTAAAAAAATTGATATTAATTTCATGTTTAATACAAACTAAACTAGAATGAATTTCTAAATGATTGCGTTTGTCCACTTAGATCTAAAAAGATTTTGAATGATTTTTATGAATTCATTTATTTCATTATTATTATAATTATTATGAATTCTTTTTTACAAGAATAATAAAAATTTTCAATAATTTATAACTTTATTGAATATTTCACACATAAATTCATTCATTCATGCTTATATAAATACATGCATAAGTACTTAAATTAATTAATAACATCATGCTGCTATTTATATATATAAATGTATATAATAATTTTTTTTTTGTTTTTTTTTTTTTTTTTTTGGTTGTTTCAAATATCTATGCCAACCATAACGTTTATGGCTTACAATTGGTTTTCTTTATTTATATATTTTTTTGTTTTGATTTTTGGTTAAATAATTTTTCCACTTCGTTGATCTTTATTGAAAAGAATTTATTAATAATACATTTTGAGCATTGTGTTAATCATTTAATCATAAAGTATATCATTGTTGTTTAGATATATAAATTTCATAGAGAAATGTTACAAAAATATAACAATGGTTATAGCATTCACCATTTAAATTATACACACATACGCACATACAAATACATATATACACATATATACATATATACCTGTTATTGTGTATGAAACTTTTCCTCATACTTATAATGTTTGCTGGTTATAAATGATTGTAAGGAGAGAATAAGTAAAAGAAAAAAAAGTAGAAGCTTGTTTGGAAAATGATTTTGTTTTGCTCAAAATCTTAGTAATTCAAACAGTTATAATTTTTGAAAAAATCGATCGAATCGATTATATTAAAAGAAGAATCTAATTTAAAGCCTTTTGTGCGAATGCTGCAAACATTTATATAAATTTTTAAGACCCTACATCAAAAAAAAAAAAATTGGTGTAAAGCTGACTTGATTTTTAATTAGAAGAAGCTCTTCCTATAAAAGTTTTAATTGATGTTTTAGATGATGTTTTCTGGACGTATTTTATATTCATTTATTTATTTACTTTATGTATGTCATGTGAAATTAACTAAGCGGCCCAAGTAGGAGAGTCCAAAGAAGCACGATATAAGGAAAGACATAAAGATGGGAGAATTTGAAAGAGATACAAAACATTAGAGTAGGATAGTAAATTTTTATAGCAGTCTCAATCTACCCCTTAATCATCTCATCTCATCTCATCTCATCTTATCACCCTAATCTTTGTGATCATTAACTGTTACAAAAAATTGTTGTAAATATTTGATTTTATTGGTTTTGTTGCTTTTTGTTTCCTTTATTTTTTTGGTTTTTTTTTTTTTTGCTTTTGATGGACATAAAAAACATTCATACGCGCATATGTAACATTAAATTATTAAATTATTGAATTTTATGCACTAATGCACTCCACTCTGACACTCCACTTCATCCATCCACTTATTATGTACCATTCTGCATTCAATGCATATTCAAATGCTTGATGATGATGGCTGATCTAATGTAGCCTTAAAAAAAGCTGGCTAGCTAGCTAGCTAACACCAGAAAAAAAAAAGAAGGGAATTACACATGTTAATAAAAAGTAATAAGAATCATTTCGATGTTGATCATCATCATCATTATCATGATGATGATGCAGGAAACGATTGTTCATATGCAGTAATATTTAATAAGTTGCGTGCGTTTTTTGTTTGGTTAGTTTTTGTTTTTTTTTTTGTTGTTTTTTTTTGTAGCATGTTATTTTGCTATTGTGGCGTAAAAAGACGGAAACCATTTTTGCCTAAAGGGCATAAAACAAAAATGCTTTTGCCTTACTGTTGTTATGTCTCATTTATTCATTTTTTTTTTTTTAAATTTTTTATTTAAAAAAAAATTTTTTTTTTGTGTTACACTTTTTACTGGATTGCTGCTGTTAATCAAAATTGATACATGCACCCTGTAAAAAAAAAGGAAAAGGGAAAATTTTAAACGCTATATACGTATGCATTGGATAATAATGACCCTTCTTATAGTTAACTCAATTCTCATAATAATTTTCATTTCATAGGTTAAGTTGGCCGTTATATGGTAGCAACCTATAAAGAGCAGCATCCTCATCATCACCATCATTCTCATCATCATCATTATCATCAATAACAGCCAACACCCTTGTATTGTTGTATTGTTGTATAATGCTGCTCATACTTACTCTGGGGTTGTTTGTTCATCAACAAATTTTCAGAAAAAAATAAAAAATAAAAATAAAAATAAAAATAAATAAAATTTTATATGAGAAAGTCACCACCACGATTATCAATCGAAATAGTGTATAAGACGATATGACACACCCTGCTGTGTTTTGTTTAGTTTCTTTATTCAATAAGTTTGAGTTTTCCTTAGTTTCTTACTTTTTCATAAAATTTTTCGAATTCTAAATATTTTTGTTTTTTATATTCATTTTGAGAACTTATTAAACAACCTAATTTATGATAATTATGTGTGTGTATGTGTTTTAAAGTTTATTAAATTTAAATAATTGAGAATTTTGACTAAGGCATATGCCTTCACCCGTCTGCTCCATCATATACAAAATGGCATTATTTTAGTTTCATATTGCTTGATATTTTATTTATACTTTTAACGCTTACAAAGGAAAGAATTTTAAAACGTAGTTTCATAAGTCTGGAAATTTTGATAGGCATCCTTTTTATAAAATTATATCAAAAACTATCAAATTATGCATTACGCATTATGGATTCAAAACTAATCAGCATTAATATTTAAATTGATCTATTTAAGTCTAAACGTCTGTCTCCACTGAGACAGACGTGTAGACATTTCCTCATATTTGCTATTAAAATATTAAAATAAAATACCACTCTCTGAGTTTATTTCTTACTCCTCCTTATAAAATTTAGTCATAAGGCGTTTGTTGATACTCCTACTTTTTATTCAAGCATTTCTTTTTTTTTTCTTTTCATTTTTAAGTATTTCTCTTTGTTTTTTCTTTTTTTTTTTGTGTTTTTTTGTTTCATTTAAGTGAGAGTGCATTCGGTTTTTTTTTCGTTGCGCTCGTTGTTTCGTTTTTTCTTTTGTAATATTTTTGAAATTATTATTTAGTTATTCTTGTTGTTTTTGCTTTCCTGCTATGTTTTTGTTTTAAAATAAGTTCAACTTTAAGTCTACTTGATATTAAACTTTTTATGGGAATGTTTTAAGCGATCAATTCAAAAGAATTTCAATTTTTTTTTATTAGATTTTAGTTTTCTTTTATATACAATTTTTTTCTTTTTGAAAATTTATTGTATTTTATTTTATTTAATTCGATTGTACGTTTATGCAAGTTGTTGTAAATTAAAATTATATTATACAATAATTTCAAAAGCTTTGCTTTTCTAGCAACTTGTCCAACATTTTTATGATATTTAATAGAAAAACAAAATGGAGAAGAAGAAATTTTATAGTTTGGAATTATGAATACTTTTGTGCTTTCAATGTTTTTAGAAAATTTAAAGAACTTATAAGAATTATAAGAAATTTCCATAATTCTAAATTTCGTTTTATAATTTCCATTGTATAGAAAATTATTAAAAAAAAAAAAATTTCAAATTTCAAATTTTTCAATTTTGACTAAAAATATTAGCATTTAAAGATGAGCATAAATTGATTTACAAAATGAAAACGCCTCCAAAACAAAACATTAAACATTACATTTAATCGTTCAAAACATTTTGAACAGAATCAAAGAAAAGCAAAAAAAATATGTATATATATATATTTGAAAAGGTAAACAAATTATTTCTATTGCGGCATTTTGCACAAAAAGTAGAAAGCGTAAATGTTTGCTTCTTCTTCTTTTTTTTTTTTAATTTTTTTGCTTTTTTTTATATATAAAATAGCCTTTAAATTTATTCATCATTTCCATTAAAAATATGTTCCTTAAACTGCTTTCATATTCATCTTTTTATTCTGATAAACACAATTCTCTTGGGTTAAGTATGACATCAAATGCAATGAATTTAACGTATCTATTGTAAATTGTAAATTGTAAATTGTAAATTGTAAATTGTGAATTGTGAATTGTGTATGAAGTTCTAGTGATTGTTATATAAATAAATATGTGTTATATATATTAAAAAAAAAAAAATGAGAGGCATGTTCATACATGTTCATGCATGTTCAAGCAGATAGATATCAATTGAAATTGAAAATAAGCCACTTGATAGAGATAATGTCATTAAAAAAAAACGCATGAGAAGCATAGATAATGTTCTCCTCTCTCTCTCTCTCTCTCTCTCTCTCTCTCTCTGTTGTATATTCAGTATAACATGGGCATGTCTTTATATTGTCATGCTGTTGCTGGTTAATGTTAATGTTAATGTTAAATGGGGAGCAAGAATTTATATATCTCGTTTAACAGCATCAACAACATCAACGACTTCATTGACATTTTCATTGTAGTCAAGCAAATATGTTGGCATCATTTGTGAACAAAATTTAATGTCCCACTTTAAGTTGTAAGCTTTAGGTGCTAATTGCTTAAGATATCTACACATACATACATATTTTATGGTTTCATATAAATTTACAGCTTATGGAGTAATGACATATTTTTAATAAATTTTTAAATGAATTTATCCAAGTCCTTTTTTTTTTTTGCTTGTGGCTTAAATATTAACAATGTGTAGACAAATAATAGCAACAAGTAAGCAAGTGCCAAGTAACAAAAAAAAAATAAAATAAAATTTCTAAATAAAATTTCTTTTTTAGCTGTAGAATTTCTCCTTCAAAACCTTGCGCCAGGGTCTTACTAATCATTTCAATATGGTTGAAAATTTATTGTTTGATCTTTTGATTTATCGTTTCATAAAAATTTATTAAATTCTGTGCCATTTTATTAAATTTCCATTTTATGGGTATAGGAAACTTTAAATAAAATATCTTAAAAATTATAAAGCAGAAAAAATTTATTCATGTCCTCATTAAAACGTTTTATGTCAAATAAATTTCATTTAAAGAAATTGGTATTTTTTTAAAAAGTACAAAATGTCTAAAGAGTATAATGAGCAAAAGTTTTTTTTTTTTTTGAAAATGATGTTGATGATGTTGATGATGTTGGCTGTGTTGGTATAAATTCCCTAAAGATTTAAAGTAGTTAATCTAACAAAGCCTTCCTGCTAGGTATCTTGATTGTTATCTTGCTTATTTACTTATAAGCTTTCACATTTTGTGGGGATGTGGCCAGATTAATGGCTGGCAGTCTAAACTTTAAGACATCATCAGTAAATGGTTTGTTTGGTTATTTGGCTGGCTGGTTCTGCTTTCTAATTTGTAATACATTTATTTTGCTTATATAAAATTTCTTTTAATATATTACGTCACTATTTTCGCTTTCTTATTATTATTATTATTATTATTTTTTTTTTTGTTTTATTTCAATTACAAAACATTTTGAATTATTTACATAACTATTTTTCTACATTTATTTTTATTTTTCTATGTATACTAAGGTTTCCCTTTACATTTTTACATTCTTTATTATTTACATTTTGTTATATTGACAATAATTTTTGATGATAACGGTTGCTGCTGCTTCTTCTGAAAATCTTTAAATTTTTTTTCCTTTTTGAGAGTATTGTTATTTATATCAATGGAAATTGATTTATCTAAGAGGAAAGTATAAAAAGAAGAAGAAGATAAATACAAAAAATTAATTTCATTTGTTAATCATTTATATTTTTTTTTATTTATTTAGATATCAATTAATTTTTTTTTACCTCTATCCCTTTTTTTTTTTCAATAATTCTGCACAAAGGCATTTAAAGTCTAACGACCTACATTGGCTATATGCATGTGCATCGTGCAACATGACTTTTATAAAAACTAGAATTAGGGGACAATTATAAGAAAAAATGAGTTGAATGAGCTTGGAAAATATCATTTTGCTCGTGTAAATATAATAAATAAAAAAAAAAGAAATTTTTTTTTTTATTACAATCTTTATATAAAAAAAAAAAGGGAGAAATATGTAAACAACAATGACAACAATAATAACAACAACAATAGCAACAATAATAACAGCCTCATGGCATGGTCATAAAATTATCTTGTTAAGATATTTGATACACTTATACATTTGAATGTTACATAAAGTTTAAGAAATAATTGACTCGATTTTCATTTGATGATAGATAATAATGATAATGATAATGATGATGATGATGATGATGTTATAGATTCATAAATTCATAATTTTGTATTGAAGTTAAAAGTTTGTAAAATATATTGAACGTATGCTTCAACTTTTTTTTTATTTCGATTTTTTTTAAATGATGGTGAACGAAGGTGAATGATGGCAAATGATTGTGAATGAAGGTGAATGATGGCAAAGAGAAATGTCTACACAAATCAAGGCTAAATATGTTTACATAAGAATCCACTAAATCTTAATTGTAAATAAATGGGGAGAAAAAAAAATTATATTGCTTTATGGTTCAATGCTGAAAATTAGGCAGAATAGAAAGAATGTTTTTTTCCTTTCATTTTATATGCCTTTCTATTTGCTTTAAATAATTGAAGCAGCTGTTAAGTGCTTGATGATGATAATAATGATGATGTTACCAATGCTATTATTGTTATTGGTTTTATACTTGTACAATTACATTTTGATGTTTCTATTTATTTAATGTATTGGCTATTTATTAGAACTCCGATTATTTTGTTATTATTAATTGTTCTTGCTGCTAGCTGTTTGTTGTTAATAAAATATTTACAAGTTATTAAAATGTTTACATAGTATTTTTTTTTTTTCGTTTATCAAAATAAATGAATAGACACTTTAAAAAGAAAAGGGATGAAAATATAAATAAAAATGTATAATATAAAAAAAATTTTTATAGCATAAAATTTCAGTTAAGAAACGCTAAATATAAAAATTGGCATCTCTATGGTATTTTGAATGAATCATGGAAAAATTTTTAGTGTAGATCACAAAAGTTTGTCAAAATCCAAAAATTGCTTAGTGATTGTAATTATTCCATATTTTTAACTATTCCACTGAATGTTCTTTCTTCTGAAATAAGAAAGATGAAATTAACAAAAAAAAAAAAAAAAAAAAAATTTTTTTAAAATAGTAGCACTGAAAGTATGTGGCAGAGAGAGAAAGTATGAATCAATTGTTTTAAGATATTTAGTATATTTCTAAAGTATATTTAATTTAAGATGATTTTCGGGTAAATATGGCATGTATTGTAAATGTTGAGACAATAATGCCAAGACAATAGTTTAAGAAAAAACTTATAATTGTATAGTGCGCTTAGAGTATGCATGCGATAGTAAGCGGCATAAAACAGGAAGCAATGTGCGTTTTTTTTTTTGCAGGAAAAAAAAATTCCTAAATAAATGAAAACTTCTTACGCCTTCATTTCAATCAAAAATAAAAATAAAACGTAGCAGATGTTAACGGTAATCAAAAGGCAAAATATACCACGCGCTCTATAAAGTACCACGCAAATTGGTTTGATTATGGGTGATATTAATGTTGTTGACAATTATTTCATTGCAATGTTATATTTTCATAAAATGCAGTTATTTTTTAGTATTCATAATTGTTATATTTGTTGTTGTTAGTCTTCTAATTCGAAGGAGTTTCTTTTACCTTTTCTATTTTTTTTTTTTTTTTTATTATGGATTTTTGAAAATTATTCCAGAGAAACCAGTTTTTCTTGTTGAACCACTCGACTTCTTTCAAAATAGCATTGAATTGAGGCATTGAATTTCATTTGAGGATCTTTATTAAAAGGCATGTGCTTCTTTCTATCCAAAACAAATTTTTCAAAAAAGTAGGCGTTAAACAAGGGCGTTTCTGGTTATATCCTACGCAATCTACGCATGCCTGACACTAAAACAGACTTTTCAAGTTTCTTTCAATTCTTCACTCTTATTTTCATTATTATATTTGAATTTTGCAAGTACTTTGTCAATTGTAAAGATTTGATTTCGCGATTTTTACACCACCGGAAATATTTCAGTACTTTTTTCTTTTTCTTTTTCTTTTCCTTTTCTTTTTTTTTTTTTTGCTTAATTTAATTTTATTTGTTTGATATTGTGCGGTTCCAGTCAGTCAGTCAGTTGCCTAATTCAACAATAGCATGAAATATAATCGTATAAATGAATGAATGAGGAATAAAAATCATATCCTTTTGGCTTTTTTGTTTTATTTGCTTATAAATGATCTGTTAGTTCCTTTTCAAAGTGTTAGATACATAGAGCGAGAAAGAGAGAAAGAGATAGCATGTTTTATGTTAACATGTCAATCTACGTAATATAATAAAATTTACAAAAATTTTATAAAAGATCATTTAACATTTAATAGCACGGCATATTATCAAGCCCATCAAGCCCATCAAGCCCATCAAATAGTTTGCCTCGCATTGTTTGCTGGTTTGTCAATGCCTTTTTGGTTGTTTTATTTTTACGCATTTATGGCTCGTGTTCACATTTCCGTTATATTATTTTAATTGCTGCTCAATAATAATAATGAATGAATGAATGAATGAATGAATGAATGAATGAATGAATAAACTAATTCAAACAATATGAAATGAAAGTGAAAATATTTTGCGTAATATTTTTGGTTTATTAACAGATTATTCTAGTGGCATATGTTTCCTTTCTTAATCTCTTATAATTTATCTTTGTCTACTTTGCTCACTTTACCAACTTTATGATAAAACTGCTTATTTGATAGAGAGTAGAAATTGATGTGTCAGTTATATAAAAATGTCAACAATTTTGATTAAGATTTTTTTCAAATTTTTTTTTCAGATTTTTTCGTTTTTTTTTTTTATTTAAAAAAAAATGCATTAGTTTTTTAAATTTTTGGAAAATTTTTATATGAAACTGTTTGAAAATATTTTTTTATAAATAAATGATTGGCCTTGAATAACTGAGTAATATTATTGAAATTTGTTACATTTGAAATAATATAAAAATAAAAATAACAAATTGATAACACTGTAACATTGTAACATTGTAACATTGTAAAATTGTAACACTAACATACATAATTATTATCAATTGATGACAATTTTTTTTTTTATATTATTTTTATATTATTATTATTATTCTTAAGATTGTTGTTTTTGCAAAAAAAAACAAAAAAAAAACAATAAGAACAAAAGCAACATTAATAGTAACAAAATAAAAATTAATCATTTATTTTAAAAAAGGGCTTGAAAGTGTGACAGACTTTTATTATACAATTGTTGTTAGTGTTAATGTATGTATGTATGTATATATGTATGCATGAATAAGCATGTATATGTATGTAAGATTGATTGTACGTCTTTTTTTCCAGTTCGTTTAGTTAACAAGCTTGAGCTTGAGGGTAATTTGCTTTAAGTGTTCAATTCGCTGTTGATTTTTTTTATTTTCAATTTTTATTTTTTATATTTTTATTTATTGTATACTTGTATAGTTCCTTTCTGACTATCTGGTTTTCGTCTCCTTCTTCTCATTCAAAATCTCCACTCATATGTCTCTTCCTCTTCCTCTTCCTCTTCCTCTTGCTCTTGCTCTCTTTAGTCACTTTTATGTATGTGTAATAAACACATTATGTTTTTATATATCTTTTTTTTTTTATATGAATGTAACGTTTCATTTTATTTCTCCTAAAATCTCTTTTCTAGCTTGTTTTCCCTTTTTTTTTTTTTAATTTATTTATAGCACTTGTTATCAGTAACAAATGATCTTGCATAAAATTTTCGTATGCGCATTTGAAGTAGTAAATAAAAAAACCCATAAAAAATAAAGGTATAACACTAAAATTTGCTTTAGACGCAACACCACAATTCTCCTTTAAAATAAAGTAAATTCATGTAAAAAGGTTTACTCTCTATTTACGTCTTCTCTAACGATTTTTAATACTTTAAGTTATAGGGCTTAAATTTGAGCGTGATTTCTAGCAATTACTCAAAAATCCTATCGTCTAAATATTTCAACCAATTTTAACCATGAAGAATTAAAAAAAAAACTTTATTTATTGTATATTCAGGAATTCACAAAATATTTCGATGCATTTATTTAGATAAAATGTTATATTCAGTTTGCTAACAAATTAATCAAACTGTATACAAAGCATAAAAAAAGAAATAACAATAAAAAGAAAAAAATTTTAACAATATACAAAATTAAGACCTTTTTTTTATACCTAACACAGAAAAAAAAAGCAAATGGCAAGAATTTAAATTTACATTTACATTTACATTTACATTTAAAGATATGAAATTTAGAGAAATGAACGATAGAAAATGTCATTAACTTTTAAGAGAAAAATATTCATATATTGATGTTATAATGCTATTGGCAAGATTATTTTCTGAAAATTTTATTAGCAAAATTTTTTGAAAAAAAAAAAATCAAATATATATAATTTGGTTAATTTTGAAAATTTATATAAAATTTTCTAAAATTGATTTCCAATAAAACTAATTATCCATTGAAATGTAATTTTTTTTTGTTTGTTTCAAAAATCATTCTTTGGACGCAGAACAATTTTGAAGTAGTTTTTTTTTTTTTTTTTTTTTTGGTTAACAATTTTAATCTGAAAATTATTAAAATATTATTACAAATTTGGTGCTCATTATCATCATTAATCCTTATTAAGAGAAGCTTATTATGTGAGTGAATGTGCGTTGTGTGTGTGTGTGTGGCATATTAAGGGTTTTCCACATAAATAAGCAATTGAAAATATTGAAATCATAACTATCAAAACATTTCAAGAAAACTAAAAAAAGGGAACTAAAATATTTCATAGATTTTTGAAAATGAGTTAGACAGAGATAGACATATAAATACAAAAGATAAAGAGAGAAAGAGAGAAAGAGAGCGTAAGAGAGAGAGAGAAAGAGAGCGTAAGAGAGAGAGAGTGAAGTGATAGTTCTAATTATTTACATTTTTTTGAATGGTTTTACGTAGAGCATTACAGGATTAAGAAATGTTTCGTTCAAGTAACAATTCGTATGCATAATCACAAGTTTTATTATTGTTGGGTGCTGTACATGTATATTTATGTGTTTGTTTATACATTTATAATAATTTCATTCATTCATCATTGATTCAATTATTGATTCCATTTACAGCTTTTAATTCATAAAATGAAATGAAATGAAAAACGTAAAGCAACAAAAAACAATTAGAGGGAGAAAGTGAGAGAAAGAGAGAGAAAGAATAAAAAGAAAATTTTTTTTTGGTAAAAATTTTCACCTATATCGCTTTTTTTTACTTGAAACGAAATATCCTTTTAACATATTTCAAAAATTCAAAATAATAATTTGGAAATTTTTATTTGATTGTGTTAGAGATGTTTCTGATTATTAGGCCCTTTTTTTAAAAAAAAAAAAAAAAAAAAACTATGCCACAATAATTTTTTTTTATGAATTTTATTTTACTCTAATAAAAGATGACAATTGAACAAGCAACAACAAAATATCATAAACAGTTTGATGCCCAATTAAAATCCTGCCTTAAGGATAATTTTAGTTATAACAATAATGAACATTTGCAAGTAATTTCACTAATTGATAGGTTTTTGACAAACATCAAAATGCAAAATATATGCATAAAATGGAGAGAAGAAAAGCAAACAAATAAACAAACAAACAAACAAAAAAAACAAACAAAAAAAAATTAAATTAAATTGCGAAAACCGCACAACTGATAAAAGTAGTCACCATTCATTTATCATTTCATTTGGACAGACATACATATTTCCATTCACATTTCACATTTCACATTTCACATTCACATTCAGATTCAGATTCAGATTCAGATTCATGTTTATAGCAAATATGGCAATTATTTGTATACACCAAACATTAAATTTAGTGCTTTAAATAAATTGAAGTACTGACAAGCCCACATAACCACATACAGAGAAAATGGTATGAGATTGTTTGAAAGTGTTGTTGGAGTAATGATTTAGATAATGGTAGAGGAGGAAGGTATGGGTAGGTGGTAACATTTCATGAAAAAATCTTTGCTTTGATTTAGTTTAGCTTGAAAATTTCCATTCAATTGATAATTCTCCGGTTCGATTGAATGTCAAGCAACAACAACAAGGAACTGCTAGTGCTGAACTGATAGTGACAAAGATAAAATATATAATGTTAGTGAAAGAGAGAGAGAGAGAGAGAGAGAGAGAGAGAGAGAGAGAGGCCGTTATAGAGATATATGTGAATATATGATTTTATGTTTGTATGTTTGTATGTTTGTATGTTACAAAGGACTCTCTTGTAAAATCGCCCTCTGTCAAAATATTAATAATCAGTTCCTTTTGCTTTTGTACTTCTTATAAATATTTGAAGTGTTGTCATACAAATGCATGCATGAACATGAGCAGCAAGAGAGAGGTAAATTGATGGGAAGAGAGTTAGAGAAATTAAGAAAAATGAAATGTATGATTTATATGTGTGACAAAGCCAATTATCATTGCTCAAAAAAAAAAAAAAGAAAAAAAAAAAAGGTGTTGTATTTCTGGTTGTCATTCCATTTATTTTTGTGGTTTACTTAGGCTGTTTACTTATGCTATTGTTGTTGTTTTATGAAATATGAAATAAATTGCATTGATGATTTATTCAGTAAAATAGGAAATTTTTTTTTACGGCATGAAAAACGTAAAACGCCCACAATTTTCTAATAATTATAACATTCATAAACAAACAGAAAGACCAGCCAGATAAACAGATAAATAGTTCGTTTGTCATATATAGTTTGTGTCTTTAGAAGCTGGTGGTGAAACTTTTTGAATTAATTTGATTTCTTATTTTTGAAAATTTTTATGCATGCATGCATGCATAAGTGTTTGTGTATATGTATGTATTGCATATGTTGCTTATGTTGCATATAAACATTCAATAATCATAAAATCTGAAGGTGTTTTATTTGTATTAATATTTTTGTTTTCTAATGTCTTCTATAATTTCTCTTTTAGTTGTTGCTACAATTCTTTTGTTTTTTTTTTGTTGGTGTTGTATTTGCTTGTTCTTGTCACTGCTATTTGTTAGTATTTAATCAAGGCAAGTGTTAAAAGCTAAACACTTAGTAATTGTAATTCATACACATTTAAGCACACACATGCCCACTTATATAAATATAAAAAGACAATTACACGCGTTTAAATATAAATATATTTTTTATATTTTGTTGTTGCTGCTTGCTTGAAATCACAAATAGAAAACTTTTTATTTTTTCATACATTGGGGTTGATTTTTGATTTAAAATTGTTGTGTAAGCTTATTTTGCCTTCGCTTTTTAATTGCACCAAACCTTTTGCTTTTCTTATTATTGCCTCCTCCAGTTTTTTTTGCTTCCTTTCATTTTTCATTTTTCATTTTTCATTTTTCTAAGTATGGCTTTCGATATGTTTATCATATATAAATATATTTATTTATTGTCCAATTTCTTGTACCAACAAAACTTTTCCCTTTTTGATGATGGTGTTGTTTTTATGATGATGATTGTTGTTGTTATTGTTGTTGTTAACTTAAAACACTTATATTGGTACTTAAATAACAGAAATAAAAAAACAAAGATAATAATAATAATAATAATAATAATAATAATAATAATAAAAATGAAAATGAAAAACCTTTTGTTCCATTTGCAAGAATTTACCTTTTTGTTTATGAATAATTTTTTGCATATGTAAAAGTTTTAATATACCCAAAGAAGAAGATGACGGCACAATTTAAGGAAGAATAAGTATAAGAAATAATAAATTTCCAAATTTGTAGCAGTAAAAATGTTAGACTTTTCTATTTAAATCAGATTTACATATAACAAAAGAAATCATCATCAACATTGAAAGCCTCAGTCTCAGCCTCAGCCTCAGCCTTAATTTCTATGTAAATAGCAATAAGTTTTTAATATCATCTTAAATGAAATGAATGAATTAGAAACGTCATTAACATTAAAAATATAAAATATTTTAATTGTAACGTACGATGCAAGACCAAGCAATAAAATTACATTAATAAGAAACAGCAAAAAAGAAATTACAAATAAAAATAACAATTAATTAAATTTTTATATATTTTATATATAAGAATAAAACAAATGAAAAGAAAACATACAAATCATGATTTGTGACCAGAAATTTTGTTTGATTGTGAGCGTTATGTTAAAAGTTTTGTTAGTGTTTTGTTTTTCTTTTTTTTTTTTTTTTTTTTCTTTTTTGGAAAGAAGAAGAAACAGATGATGTATGAACTTGAAGTGTCTATTTGTAGAACAATAATATTTTTATAAATCATAATTATCATAAAATTAAAAGGAGAAAGCCAAAAAAATTAAAGTATAAAAAACAAGTAAAACCATTAAATATTTTTTTAAAAACATTTTGATGGAAAATATCTGCAGTTGTCATTTCTTATTGTTTAAAGAACAAAGAAAAAAAAGAAACAAAAAACCAAAACTACCAAAAAAAAAAAAAAAAAGAAAAATCCTTTGCCGTCTTAAACTTGAATAAAAAAAAACGATTTTTTTTCCTTTTTAAATTGAGTGGCATACAATTTTATTGGTCGCGTGTTTTGGCATGTACATACTCCCACTGTTTTCACGAACGTGCATGATCTTTTAAGCGGATTAAAAAAAAAAAAATCATATCAAAATAAAAGAGGCCAACAAAAATTTATTATTCTTTTCCTTTTCTCTCATTGTGTGTAAGTTTTTTTATGGATTTAATGGATTTTTAAGTAAAATAGATTTATGTAAATAATTTATTGCGGTTTCTTGAAGTTTGGAAAAATAATTTATAAAATATTCTCTCTATTATATTCTCCATTTATCCATCACTAATTCTTGGCTCCCAGAATGATTTTGATGGTTTGCTGGTTGTACCGAAACTCACATAAATAAAAAGAAACTTAACACTTCTGGAGCAACCATCTTTACTGCCATTAAAACATTTATTTACAAATAAAAATAGCTGCTATATTTAATTTCTAAGTTAAGTTTTAAAATTATCTGTAAATGTCATATTTTTCCTTTTTATTGTTTTAATGGTTTAATCATTTTTTTTTTGACAACCAAGGCATTTAATAAACGATTTTTATTTGATACGATTTTTACTTGTTTCATTATCAGCAGCCGTTTGCTGAAATTACTTTTCCATCTCACAAGAAATATAAAATAATGTGTGATCTATTTTTATTGTTTTATTGCTACTTGTATTTCTATTACAAACCGGAAATTAGCTAACAGTCAATAAATCATAAATTGTAAGTAAGTGAAATAAGAAAGGAAACTAACAAAAAAAAAAAAAAAAAAAAATTCAAAATTAAAGGCCTTAAAAAAAAGTAAGGCATAGAAATATTTAACTTTTGTTTAGTCAATACTTATTTATATTTATATTTATATTTAATAACAGATAATAACAAAGATGAAAGGAATAGGAATAGTTAAATAAAATAAAGTATAAGATAATAAAAATTGAAACCAACTAACCAACTGAAGTGTTCTAAGTGATATATGTGAAATAGAAAGAGATAGGTTGATAAGAAGGCCAATTAAGGCGCGTGACCATGAACGTCGCACCAATTTGTCACAATTATAATTATATATGTAGCTGTTAAATAAACGGAAGAAACAATTCAATAAAACAAACAACAACAAGCAACAAAACATTCAAACAAAGTAAAATACAAAAAAAAAAAATAACATGTAAAATAAAATGTAAATGTAAATGTAAATGTAATGTTATGGGTGGGAAATTATGAGCGATAAATGGGCACTTGGTGGCTGGCAAAAACATAAAAAAAAAAAATTAGGAAACGATGGTAAAATGTATTTAACAATAATATCATAAAATATAATAGAGTTAACCGCTAACTTAATATAACTTAATACAATATTTATGTAAATTTTTCTTTTTACTTTTTTTTTTTTATATACATTACATATTTACATTATTTTTTTTTTTTTACATATAAACAGGGGTCGTCTGCCCATTAACGTATATAAATATGATTCATAATAAATTAATAGTACCAGAAAATTATGATAATAATTAATAATTTATATTTTATTAAATCTTTTCAATATAAAATTATTCAAAAATAAAAATCATTTATAAAATACTTTTAAACTTTTTATCTAATCAATTGTAATAAGATTCACAACTTCAATTGACATTTGTAAACGTTTAAGTTAATTATAACGTTTATGGAATTTGATTTTTCTTTTTTTCAAAATTTAAATTTGACAAAGGCCATACTGTCATTATCATAAGGATATTTTTTTTTTATGACTTTTTCATAACTTTTAATTGGTAACATCATTACCGTTTATATACCTGGTTAAAAGTTGGTCATACACATTTAAGTGGCTTTATAAAACAACCCTTTATAAAATGAAATTAAAAAGGAAAAAACAAATTTCATTATTATTATCTTGTTATGTATGAGAACGGAGCCAAGAAAAAAATATAAGGAAAACAAATTTCATTTATTGAGGGTTTAAATTTTCCTTTTTTTTTTCTTTTTTTTTTTTTTTTTTTTTTTTGTTATGACAGGATGTTTACACTTTATATTATTATGGTTTTTATTATTATTTTTACTTTTTTTTTTATGAAATATGTTCTATCAAAAAAGGCGCACATTATTGTACAAATTTAATAACAAGATTAACTCTACCTGATATTGATAATTGACCTAAAAGAATAATATTGATTTTTTTTTTTGGGGGTAAGCGTGGGAAGATTTTATGATATTTTAAAAAACAAAAATTTAATAGAAAATAATTGCTCAGTTTCATACTATCTGATGATTGAAGATACACAATTCCAAAAGCACCTTTTTCAATAAGATTTTTAAATGTTTCGAATGCTTCAATGAATTCAAAGAGTATTTTGCTTTTTGCTTACTAAACTATCACTGTGACATCTTATTAGCATCTCTTAAAAGTTTAATAGTTGTATTAGTAAAATCGTTTGTGGATATTGCCAGTCTATTTTATATAGCCTTTAATTTACAAGAAACAATTTTCAATTAGAACAGTAAAGTCCAGATGCCAAAATGATTAATGCATTTGCCATAAGAGTTGTTAATAATTCATTAAGGAATTTATATTTAATTTAAGATTGTTCTAATTTCTATAGCCACGCCTAAATTAATCTTTAACCATTGAAATTGCTAATCCCTATTTTACTAAAATAACCAAAGACATTTAAATAATGTAATAGCATATGAAAAATGTTGGAAAAGGATAACAGTGTAAAGAAGATTACAAAAATATTTGAAATAAAACATTGAATAACCTCAGATCGATCTCATAATAAAAATCTATTTTCATTTTATGTTTAAGTTAAGTTAAATTACCACCATGTTTATTATATAAGTTTGTGCCAATTTTGTAAGAGCGTATGTAATTTATAATTTTGGTAGAGATTATTGGCCAAAAAAAAAAAAAATTGATTATAATCTGAATAATATTTATAACAATTGATAATAATTTATTTATTTATATAATGGTCAAGTAAATTTACAAAATAATTGTTTGAATTGTATTGAATGAAGTTCATACAAGAATTAAATGAAATTGTACAATGAAATAGAAAATTTCAGCTGTTAAATTATTTATAAATCGTAATAATATAATGTTTAAATATAAGTGTAGGACTTATAGCTCTTATATTATTTTTATTCTTTTTGTTTAAATCAGATTTCTCTTCTAATATTCATTTATCCCTTTTGTTTTTTTTTTTTTTGTTTTTAAACCGATTTTCATTCATTTGTAAATCAATTGTAAGTAATTTACGCGTTTTATCTTTCATGAACAAAGTTCTTGATGAAATGTATAAAATAATTTTTACATTACTACAATTTTATACATTTTATTTACTTTATTACAATTGTACAATTAATGACTTAAATTATATTCTTATTTATTGGCAATAAAATGAATGAAAAATTCCAAATATTGCTTGGTATTTAACTTTGTATTATAAAATAAAGGAAAAAATTAGGAATAACTGAAAAAAAGTTCTTCACCGTTTAGTTGGAAAATATTTACAATTAAATAGAATAACAAATAGCAGAAAACAATTTAAATAGATTAGGTTTATTGTTTTTCCTTTAAGGGTTTTTGTTTTATTGTCACAATTTCTCTAAAACCGACAAAGACTAAACTATTCATGTAGTACATTAAAATATTATTTAAATGTAATTTCAATTGTTTTGAATTCGCCTGCATGATCTTCTTGTCCAACCACAATAGGACAATTTATAATTTTTATTTAATACAAAAAATAAGAAAAAGTAGTAAAAAAAAAAAAAAAAAAGAGGAATGAAAATTTTTATTTTGCGAAAAACTTCTCAAGCATAAATATAAAGTGAAGTATAAACGATGGTTTTCTATGTTAGCAAATTAGTACGATGATCCTTTCAATCCTTAAATCTGCTTCATTCATTCCTTATTGTATATACACACACACACATGTATAAACACATCTACGTATATCGATGTATTTATGTATTTATGTAATTTGTTTTTTTTAAATCATTGTTTTTATCTTTATGTTTATTCTGGTCTTTTTTTATTTTTATTTTTTTATTTGTTAGTGTTTTCTTTTTTAAACATTTTTTTTTTAAAATTGTATTTAAGGTATTTAGAGCATTTAAATAGATTAACCGCCTTTACATTAAAAAAAAAAAATGAGAGAAAAAAGAAACATAAGTAAAAACGATTATTAAACTACCTACCTTTACGCAAAGTACAGCATCAAAATTCCAATCACTCCAATCACTCATTTTATAGCAAAAATTCTGATTGAGTTCTTCTTATCATGTAAAGACTGCTTAATATTTTTGATTCATAAATTATAAGTATGTTGATTTAAAGTAAATGGATTTGAAAAAAAATTGATCGATTACATTCAAAATTCCTATGGAAATTGTCTGATGGAAATTGAAGTTGCCACCATGCCATAGTTTAATTAAATTGAGGTAAGGTATGTTTTAATAAATTACAAGATCATTTGTGTTTGATAATCGAAAATTTAATGAACAAGTTAAAAGCATTACATACATTTAGGGACAAATGTGGAACTTGGGGTGGATGGGCAGATAAGTAGATATTTAGATTTAGATTAAATTATATTAAGAATAAAATTTCGAATTTATTTAGTTGTTATAAACTTATTAAGTATCTTATAAGTGTTGATGTAGGGTATTAAAAAGTATTTATAATTGGCCATACATATACAAGTACATACATATATACATATATATACATATATATATATATATATATATATATATATATGTATGTGTATGTATGTTTCAATGTGTATTTGTATTATGTATAATTGAAAATTTTCTATTATACAAAATGTAGAAAATCTTTTAGTCCAAAAATGTGTAATACTGCATGTTTTCGGTAATTTTACTACTTTTCTTTGTTATTATTGTTCGTGTTGTTTATCATACATTTGGAACAATTATGTAGTTTAAAAAAGAATATAACATAGAAAATTTTTGGTTTTGTTTTATTTTTTTTTGCTTCTTTATTAATAATCTTTAATCTCCAGTAAATTAGTTCATTAAGATGTTAATTCTTTACAACACCCACAAGAAATTGAGAGTTACAGTAAAAGATAACTACAATAGATATTTATAATTATTAAGCAGAGTAGTAGCAGAATAGTAGCAGAATAGTAGCAGAATAGTAGCAGAGTAGTAGCAGGCAGATGTTAACAATCTTCATAAGGATATTGGGGCCAAAAATTCCTTTATAAAATTTTCTAATATGAAGGTACGAATCTAAGAAATAAAACGTTACACTCTGCTTCTATAAAAGCAGAGAGAGAATATAAAAATATTAAAAAGAATGAAAGTAAAGAACATAGAAAAAGGGTTTTTGTATTTTATATATTTGAAAAATATTTCCTTTTTCATATGGACATTTTTCTTATAATTTCTAATATACATTTATGTTTCCTTAAAGCAAATTTACATCATTCGTTCTCTTATTATTTATATATTACAAGGGCTTTCAAAAAAATTAAAATAATAATAAAAAAAATAAAATTACCTAAATTTTTTTATAATTATTTTTTTTTGTATAAGACTGAGTGCTTGCTAACTATTTTATTTTGTTTAATTTGTTTTGTTTTCTTTTGTTTTGTTTAGTTTCGTTAGTTGTAAAAAAGAGCATGATAATAAATATCTGTATATGCATATGTATGTGTGTAAATTTTCTAAATACTTTGAATGTTCTTTTCAAACAATTTTCTAGTTAGTTATTTTGTTAGTTTGTTTTGTGGTAGTAACGTTCAATATGGCCAACAGTTATCTCTTTCTTTCTAGCCCTTTTATTTTATTTTTGATGAATTATTGTTGAATTATTGTGTGTATTATATTAAGGGCATGTTATAAATATTTAAAGAGGGCGTGTTTGCTAACATTAATTATCATTACCATTATTTGCATTATCATCATTATCATCATTATCATCATCATCAATAGCATCATCATTTATATTATTTTAATGGTCATTATTATGCCTTCAAAGTTTATGCTATTGCCCATTTAACTAACTTAGAAAGTAAAAAAATGTCCAATTCATGCCCTCTCTTTTTATTATATATAAATGTAGTATATAATATATAAACATACATACATACATACATAAATGTAGTTATGCATTAAGTGTACTATAAATAGGCTTGTGCTGCCCTTTTTCACTTTATTTATTTATACTTTGAAAAGCACAAAAAAAAATAGCAAAATTTGTAAAGCAGTTATGTCTTGTTAGAGAGATTGTTGATTTCTGTTGTTGTTGTTGTTGCTGTCGTTATAGCAAACAATATACATCATCTAAATATTTATACACCCATCTATTTATATACATATATATATATATATATATATATATATATATATATATATTTTTTTTTTTTTTTTTTTGGGGAAGGAAATATATGAACTACAAGATGGAGCATCTATCCATTTATATATATTTTTTAGCCATGACATTTTAAGGTAGGTACACACAACTCATACATACAGTCATATAAACATATTCACACACATATATATTAAGCTTATTTTATTTGCTTTCATTATCTATCTTTCTCTCTCCCTTCTTTCATATATAACAAAATCTGTGTGTATTTTGGGTATTTTGTTTCGGGCATGTGCTTTATATTGAAGTCTGTGCATGCACAAAAATTGAATACTGAATATTAAGGAGGGATGTTCTTCTATATAATTCAATAGATTGTGTTTTAGTTAAGGGTTGCTTTTATAAATTTACTTTATACATACATACATACATTTATATAAATATACGTTCAGAAATCTATATATGTATTGTTTGCTGTTTGCTCCGCTGTATAATTTTTTTTTTTAGGATTTTTGTTAGAATACTTTGTTTGATTTTGCTCTTTTGTGTCGCTTTCTTTTTTTTTTTTTTTTTGCCTTTTTTGTCACTATCTCATATTCATGTTGATTCGTGTTCTTCTTCTTATACTTTTTATTATTGGACTCTTTGCACTTTTGTTGCGTTTGCATAATAAATGAAATGAAACGAATACCTGAAATCATTATTGCTCTGTTATCTTGATCATCATCAGCACAATCATTATCATTATCAGCAACATAAATATTAACATTATTATTATTATTATTGTTATTGGAAACAATTCATCCCTTATAGCAATTACATTTCTATATATAGCGAGAGTAAGAGTGACAGAGAGAGAGAGAGAGAGTGAAAGAAAACGAGAAATGAGTACGAATGAACTAACGAACGAACGTAAGGAAGAAAGAATATCCTGTTTGTCCTTTTTTTGTATTATGTTTTTGTTTTTGTATATATGTGCTCAGTTTTTGTTGTTTGTTTTTTATTCTCGATTTTGAAAACCTTTTACTTATTGAGAGAATGTATGGCAACAAGCCGAGATATTTACATTCATTTATTCATTCATTCAATCGTATTTGAACTGTTCATTACAACTTATCCTTTAAGGTGCGCGTTTGTCTTTTCCTTTATTCGTTTTTGTTTTTATTGTTATTGAAATTAATCAACATTATTGCCGAGAAAATTTTAATTTAATAGTTATGCTTATACGTAGACATTTTTGTGTATAATGTGTAAAATGGAAAAATTTCGTTAGCCAACCAAATTATTAAATTTTTATAACTAATAGAAAGATTAGAATTTAAAAAAAAAACGGACAAAACGGAACAAACGATTTTTCAAATTTTATCTGCACTATTAAGATATTATTAATAAATAAAAATTAAAGTGATAAAAGTGTAGGAAGAAAGTGTTAATTAATGCAAGAGAAATAACAAGAAAAGGAAAAAAGGAAAAGCTGTTAAAGAAATTATGGTCTATTTTGTACGTATATTAATCATTTTTATTACCTCTCTTTCTTTTCCACTATCTGTCTTTCTATCATATTCTTTATTTCATTTTCTCCTCTTTTGCGTTATTTCATCTTTATAGCCCGCCGGTATTATTTAATCGAATGTGTAATAATTTATTAAAATGTTACTCATACGCCATGTGCAATGAAATTCATAAAATAAAAAAAGTGTGAAAATATTTAATAAATAACAAGTTATGGAATAATTATTTTATAATAAAATGACAAATGACAATTACGAATATTTTCCTCTATTGCATAGCAATTTTCATTAATACTTTGTTACAATAATAACTTGAATTATTAGCTGGAATATCATCTGACGTATGTATATTAATTTAATTTCATTTCAATTTATAATTCCCAAACTTGCGAAATAATCATCTATGATGAAAAATATAGAATATTTAAAGAGGATTTGAATTAGATTTATTCTATTTATCCATTTATCTATTCCTTAGGTTTTTTAAATGTTGTTACATTTATTTATTTATATATATTTGAGCCATTTAGAGAAAACAAAAATCTCCAGCATAAAATTATTTATATACTCAATTTAATCCATATAAATTTTAATATGCCCCTAAGGTTTTACAATTCAAATGATCTGACTGCTTTTGTGCTTCTCGTTTCTTTATTCCTTAACTTCAGTTAAAGTTCACATTACAAATTTCTAAATTGAATCATTCAAGTGATAAATCAAGTTAATTAAATTGAGAAGGCATATATGTCGTCTCTATTATTAATAACTTTTACTCAATTTAGATTAAGTTGATTTACAATTAAAGCAAAATCTCTGCACAAAGGCAAAAATAAAGGCGTTAAAATGAAGCAAAGTCAAAGGCGTTGATATCTGATTGTTTAAAGTGATTCAAGTGTAAAAATTATTTGAAAAATAATGCAACAAAAAAATAAAATTTTTACAAACGTACGTTATATATTTGTGATAGTTGATTAAATTTCAATTAAATATATATTATACATTTGCGATATATGCAAAATAGAAATATCATTTTTATGTTAAATATTTTCCCATTTTCGAATGAGAATGAACTGTTTTAAAGGGAAAAGCGATATTTTTGAGTAGGACCTTGATAAAAATCATTTTAATTGAAAAATTTCATTTATGGAAAATAAATTTAGAATGTAAAATCATTTTCGTTTCAGAAGCATTCTCATAATTTTGATTTAAATCTTTTTATTTTAAATTTTAAATTTTTTTTTGTAGACTTTAAATTGATTCATTTTTAAAATTAGTTCTCATCCAAAAGTTTCTTGATCTTTATAATTATGGCTTTTTTTTTATGATTGATTTCATTAACTGTTTGCATTTTTATTTATTTGCTTATTTCTAGGAACAAAAGTTCAGTCAAGTGTGAAAATATGCAAGAAAAATATGAAAAAAAAAATGGAATTTTAATTTCAACCCATTTTTCTATCGTCCATTTTTACTCTGTTTATTTATTTTTTTTTTTTTGTATTAATATTATTGTTGATTTTACAAATATAATAAAAAGAAATCTGCAAAACCGCATACGAAACAATATACTTTTTTTTTGCTTATGGTTTTCATTTTATATGCAAAAAATATGAGGGGCGTTCTCATTCTTGATGAATGCATTGGATATGTAAATAGGCACAAGTTCAGCGGGAGTCAAAATTTTTCTGCATATTATTTCGTACTATTCAGGTGCATTCAAGTGATTACTAAATCAATCGATTTTAATTTATTAAGCACGGGTAAAAAATATATCCTTATTGAGACATTTGATTTGTAAACAACGTATAAGTGAGTTTTTGTTTTTCAAACAAAACCACATGATTATTGAATAAGATTAATTGCTAAATTAAACCCTTTACTTCTGAGTTGTTTTCAAATCAAACAAATCAATGGTATTGAAGGGAATTCAATATTTGGTATCCTGCCGGCGGGAAAATGCGTTTCTCATATGGTTCCTTTTCTTATTTTGAAAAGAAAAATACAAAACAATGAAATATAATAATTTTGACGAGTGTTCACATCCAAATATTATTGCTTCAATTTATATTCTGTATCTGAACTATGAAGATACAATAAAAATTTTAATTATATTTTATTAAAGTAAAATTTCATTCATATTTTCTTAAAATTTGCATAATTTGGCGGACCTCTTAAATTTCCTTATTTGTACACCAAAGTTTCTTAATAATTTTCTTAATATTTTTTTCGTATTAAATAACTTCCTTATTGTTTATTTATATTGGTAATTGATGGAACTCATTATTCTTACACTTGCTGTTGTGTTATACTTTCTCTGTTTTTAGTGTCCTCGTGGCATGCAACCGTGCAGCAGTCCATCAGATGTTAGTGTAGCTGAAACAATGTCTCTAACAAAGAGTCCTCCTATTATGATGCAAATGGCAGCCGTTGCAGCAGCAGCAGCAGCGGCAGCAGCTGAGGTGGGAGGTACATCATCTATTCAAAAAATTATGAATGCTGATGGGAAATCAGCGCTAAAACCACTCCACGATCCAATTAAATTGAACAAAACGGTTAACGCAACTTTAAATACACCGCCAAACACAAACACAACAGGAAGTGTAACATGTTCAACAAATCTATTGAATCGTTCAGGCCCTTTAAAGTTTTCTATAGCGAAAATTATGGAACCCGATCCAGTTATTCAACAACAAAAACAACAACAACAACAGCAACAGCAACAACAACACCAACACCAACAACAAAAACAATTACAAGAAGTTATCGAAGAGCGTTCTTGTAGTCCAATTGAAGTTATTAATAAAGATTGTGAAACATCAAACGCGATATTGAGCGCTACACCAATGCCTATTGCAACAGATAATTATGATTCTGCATTTAAGAAGTATGTGCCAAATTCGTCAACGCAAACAGCTCAAATAGCTCAAACAGCCTCCGTACAACAATTTGTTACGTCCAGACATCAAGAATTATTAACTCAGTATCCTTTGCTGTATTATGCAGCTCCAAATCAATTGATGTGTGCAGCAGCAGCAGCCCAATATGCCGCTTTAACGGCTGCTCAACAACAAAATCTTCTAGGTGCGAGTGCAGCTGTTGTTGCTGGCGCCAGTGCTAATGTAAATGCTGCTCATTTAAGTAATTTTACTGCTTCTTTGAACACAATACATAGTCAAACGTTACGAAGGCAATTAATTGCTTCCGGCAATGGTACTAACCATAATCATTTAACGGCTGCAGCAGCTGCTGCAGCTGCAGCACAAGGTATTGCTCATAATCATCATCAGGCTTTACTAGTTAATCGTCAAGCACATTTAAATCAACGTGATAGTTTGGAAAAAACTGTAAAGCAACCGCAACGTACCAAAGGTTTAGGTAGAATGTCAGCAAATGCCGTATCTTCTGCTATAGGCTCATCTTTAGCTCTTTCGACTCCTTCAAATCATATTAATACTCGAAGACGTAAACATTCGCCAAGTAATGCTCATGCTGCCGTTGTTACTGCAATGAGCAGTAGTAATAGCCTTGAAAATTCAAATGCATTCTCAGTTAATAATTATGAGATGTGCAATTCTCCAACGGAATTAATACGTCAACGACCCGATTCTCCAAGTTCTATCGACGATAGCCCGAATTCCATAAATAGTGCTAAGCAAAAAACATTTTCTTGTTTGGAATGCGGTAAGGTATTTAATGCCCATTATAATTTAACTCGTCATATGCCCGTTCATACGGGTGCCCGCCCATTCATTTGTAAAGTATGCGGCAAAGGTTTTCGTCAAGCCTCAACATTATGTCGCCATAAAATCATTCATACTTCAGAGAAACCCCATAAATGTCAGACATGCGGCAAAGCATTTAATCGATCATCGACATTAAATACCCATACACGAATCCATGCCGGTTATAAGCCGTTCGTTTGTGAATTTTGTGGTAAAGGTTTTCATCAGAAGGGTAATTATAAGAATCATAAGTTAACGCATAGTGGAGAGAAGGCATATAAGTGCAATATATGTAATAAAGCCTTCCATCAAGTCTATAATTTAACATTTCATATGCACACACACAATGAAAAGAAGCCGTATACGTGTAAGGTGTGTGCGAAAGGATTTTGTCGTAATTTTGATTTAAAGAAGCATATGCGTAAACTGCATGATTTAAATGGAATAAATATAGATGAAGAATCTACGGAGGATCTTTTAGAAAGGCGTCACGACTATAACAATAAACGTGATCGTAATACTTCATTAAAATATCAGAATCATCACAACAATAATAGCAATTTATCTATCCATTCAAATTCATCGTATGGTGGCGGTGATTCAATGTCACCACCCATAAATGTTACCACACCTCCTTTATCCAGTAATGAAGGCAGCAATACAGCTTGGCCTGTCTCACCTCAATATTCAAATACCGGCCCCCTTAATATTAGTACAGCTTATGCACATAATTTAAGTGTACAGCAGCAACACAGTTCAATAGTTGCCGGTCCATCAGTATCGACTAATTTTCGTACAGCACTTGATTATGACAATAATAATTCAGCTTTTATAAATTTTGCTCGCAATACAAATATAATGGGGGCAACAACAATTCAACATATCGGACATCATGATCAAGCTGGTCAACAACAACAACGCCTTACGGCAGCTGCTGTAGCTGTTTCTGCCATGGAGAATGTACCATTTATAGCTAAAGTATTTTGACATAGATATTATGCCGATACACTGGCCACTACTACCATTGACGTTAATCATATTAACAATATTAATAACAATACGAATACCAACAATCTAGTCCATTGTCCTAGTAATATTTCTAGTTCTATAGCAAACACAGCCACAACTATAAATAGTAATAATAATAGTAATAATAATAATAATAATAATTTTAATAATAGAAGAGCAGAAACCACAACAATGACAACAGCAAAAAGTTTATTAATCGATTGACTGCAATTTGTGGCCACAGCTACTGCTGCTGCTACTTCAGTTGCAGAACAACAAAAATATCATCATGCAATGTTAACAGCATCATATGAAAGTCATCATCATCATCATCATCATCATCATCATCATCATCATCATTATCGAAATGATCAAAGTAAATATGACATAAATGGAAAATTATGGAAATTTTGTGTAGCAGCAGCAGACGAAGAACAATTAGAAGAACGAATGCAAAAATAATCAATAAAAATATAAAATGATTATCAAAATGTTATTCAAGCAATAAATGGTTTCATTTAAAGTTAAAAATTTTCATAAATTTTAATAACAATAATTAGAAAAATATTGCTTTTCTATAAATATTTTTATCTTACGAAACGTTTTTCATTTTTTTGTTGGAGCTAATAAAAAGCTAACAAATAAAGAGAATAGTTGTCAAATTGTGTTTGCACTTTTTTTAGTTAGTGATAAATGTTTTACAAAATGCAAAAAAAAATATATATATATTTACAAGAAAAATATGAATGGATAATTTTTCATTTATTATCTAAATTGATAAATTTCACAGAAATATATATAAAATAAAATTGCGAATTGTTATAACTAATGTTTTCCTTTAGTAATAATATTTTTTTGCACTCTGTTTAATAATTGTAACTGTAATTCCATACATATATATATATATATATATATATATATATTCATGTATTATATTGAGCATTAATTGAAATAAAATTCTTTAATTACCAAAACTTTAAAAAAAATCATATTTTTTTGTGTAAATGTCTACCTGGCTTTTGCCAGCAAATATTTTCTTGCCACATAAATTTCTTTTAATTTATTAAAGTATTATGGCTTACATTTTGATTGAAATAATACCCTCGCCAGTAAATCATATTTAGCGTGAAACGAAAAATTCTTATTAGTGCATTCAACTTTTCTAAGAAGATAAGTAGGAAAATAAGCAAAATATAAGAAAATAAGTAGAAATATTTGTAAATGATTAATCACTCAATTATTAAACGATCTATGCGTGATTTAATATTTTCAATTTAGGAAAAATTTTATAAAATAATATATAAAATGAAAATAAAAAGGCTCAAATTTAAATCGTTTAATTTAATTGTAGAAGTCAGCAGAAAGATAATTTATCATAGTTAGATCGATTCACAATTTGTTAATTTATAAGGTCTCTGTCATTTTATTCCAAGTGTTACAAATATTTTGATTAAATATGCATATTTCTAATTTTTAATGAGATTAAGTAAAAGGCACACTAGCAATTTCAAAATTCCAATTTGTAAATACGATATTTGATGATGACAGTCATTGTAATTTTATTGGATTTTTTTTTATACTTTCTCTACCTTCCTATTTATATATTTATCCTCTATAAGAGTGTTTTTTTTTTTTTTTTTTTTTTGGGTTATACGTTTCATTTACAAAAGCTCTTAACTGGTCAGTAAAGCGCAAAACTAAAATAAACATCAAAGTTGAAGTTTTTTTTTTTTTTGCTTTATTTTTTGTTATCTTTAAGAGGTGTATAAATCTCAATGAAGTAAAGTGAAGCATCAATATACATACACACATGCAACCATATACATTCAGTTAGCAAAAAGCCATCATTGTAATACGATGAAAGGAAAAGGAAAAGATAGATAAAACATTACGCAGGGCACTGTTTTTCAATAAAAAAAAAAAAAAAAAAAAAAAAAAAAGAAAAGCAGACATTTGCTCACTTGAATTAAAAACAAAAAAATATGACAAAAGAAATAATTTTGAAATGTTTTATGAATTAAGGGCGTGGCTGTTAAATACTGAAAATTACTAAAAATTAACGCAAAAATTAAATTTTGAAATTTTGAAAATTTTTTTTTTTAAATTGATTTAACTTTAAAAATGATACATCAAAAATAAAAATTATTTACCGTTATGCTTGATTTTATATTTCGCTATTTTTTTTATTTTAAATTGTCTCATTTATTTCAAATTGAAGTGTGATTAGAAAGTTGATTGATTTTTGTAAATACATGAAATCTAAACATACGCATGCATTCATAATTATTAAAAAAAAAATATGTTAAAAAAGAAAAAGACTAAAAAAATTTGTTAAAGGTATAAACAAAGGTTTTGTGTTGTTTGATCATCAATTCATTAGCTGCCCATTACTCTTAATGTTATAATGAATATATTTATATAATTTTAATAAGAATACAATCATATTAGAATAACAACAATAACAACAATAACAACAATAATAATCATAAATGTATAAATATATATTACATAGGATTAAACGAAGTTTACATTTTGATTTTAATTCATTTTTTAAGCATCATTTACAAGGCCTTCTGCTCATTCCATATATTTGTGGTCAAAATACATCAAAGTAAGACCGCAGTGTTGTAAGTCAATTTAGGAATAATACAAACAAAAAAAAAAAAAAAGGCGTCACCTTGTCATCTTATTCATACTCATACTAAATCACAAAACAGAGCAAACGTGCTTAAACCTATTTGAACTTAACTGAACTGAATTCAACTGAATTGAATTCAACTGAATTGAATTGAATTGAATTGAATTGAATTGAATTGAAGTTTGAATTGATTCACATCATCATGAATCAATGCGTTTTTTTCTTTATGGGTTTCTTTGCTAAAGGGTGGCGTATATGTTTTTTCTTTTTTTTATTACTCTCTATTTATCTCTTACTCTTTACTCTTGATGAAATGAATACAAGCGCTTAACAGTGGGTGGCATAAAAAGCAAAAAAAAAAAAAAAAAAAAAAAAAACTTGATATTGACATATGCTTTTACTTTAACGATTGAACTAGAACTTTATGTAAATTTCAAGTTGTTGTCTTCCTATCTATCTATTCTCCTTCCCATTTACTTTATAAATTCTCTTAAAATCTTTTCTTTTTGTTCATCTAAGTGAGGGCATTCTAACGTTTTTTTGCAAAATTTATCTGACATATCTTTTGTTTCTTGTCACATATACTTTTTGATTATTTAATAAAATAGCGAAAATGATGTGAATGTGTAACCTTTTTTTTTTTTTTGTACTTTATTAAATTTACATGGTTTACATATAAAAATATTTAGAAAGGTTTATAAATACATGAAATTCTTATTAGTTAGATTTATAATTATTGTCATAATGGTATCGGAAATCTGAAAGTGTCTCTACGCCTTGAAAAGAAATTTGTTTAAAGTTTATACGTGAAAAAGTTTCTTTTTTTTCGTTCACAGAACAAAGTATCTCATTAATTAATTGATAAAGTACCATTTGAGTTGTTATTTTTTTTTTAGCGTTTTTCTAACTAAGGCATAATGAAGGGCTTTCTCTTAAACTTATGTAAGAGATCAAAAAAGTTGTTTTCTTTTGATATTTTTAATAATTTCGTATTAAAATTTATTCATATTATTTTACTTTGCTTTCTTCATATTTTCTTAAGTATTTTAAAATAAAATAAAATATCATTTGCAAATTTATTTTAATATATTAAATTAATCATCTATTATTTATTGTGTGTTTTGGGAAATTTTTCTTCTGCTTTTGCAATTAAAATTTTTTTGCACAACAATTTTGTATTAATATTCAAAATTTTTTTAATTACATCAAATAAAATTGCATTTTTAATTAAATAATTTTATTATTGTTTTTATATTATACAAGATCAAAGAAAATTTTACATGAATTTCAAACAATAAATAGAAATGTACATAAAATTTATCTTCCTTAATTTTCAATGGAAATTTATTTATTTATCTATCTATTTGTTTGTTTCTTTGCTTTTCTTTTATTTTAATTTATATTTCATTTCATTTATATAGATAATTTTAACTTTTTTTTTTATTATATACAAAATATACAAAATTATTACATAAATTTATATTTGCTATATTTAATATATTTATTTGTAAAACGAAAATTTTTACAAAGTATCTTGCAGCTTTTTTTTTCTACCCTTGATTTCACTTTAAGTTGTGATAATATTTTTTTTTTAATTTGACTAAATGTTGACTAAATGTACATGAATGTGTGTGTCTACATACTTTTATAAATATTGATTTAATATAGTTGAAATTTTCAGGCTCTCAAATATTTACTCAAATTGATGTTATTTTCTTTTTAAAATAATTATTTATTTATCTTTCATAAATTTGCCATGTAATTAAATATAAATAATAATAATTAACGAAACAAATCCTTTTTGATATATGATACATAAATATAAATATATATTAGAAATGTATAATTGTTTGATTTTATTCAATGTAATCAAAAATATAGTAAAAATGAGATTTTTCTAACTTAGCACTCAACTGTATTTTTTGTGTAAATTAAAAAAGAGTTTTGAGTTGAAGTAAATGCATATAAATTTTTTTTAAATAGAAAGATACGTTAAATCCTTAGACACATAAAGCTGAATAAATGTAGATAAAAAAAATTCAGAAAAAATTTATTTGAATCTAAGAATGAATTGTTAGATATTTATTTTTAGATTAACTTATGAGATTTTTTACAATTTATTAATTTCTCTGAGGCCGTTGACACTAAACACTAAACACTAAACACTTTCTTGTGCATTTTTTTTATATGTAAATATAAAATATGCATACTTATAATTTCTTAATGGCCAAATTGCTTTCATTTTTCTTCACTCTTAAATTTATATATTTTCTTTTTAAAAGTATTTTACAATTATGCATATAAATGGATGCCTTAAGTGTTATTCTTAAAAAAAATACTAGAAAATAAGAATTTACATAATAATAATAATAATAAAAAGAATTAAAACAAATATAAGTTGTCAAATAATATAAAGTATATTTATGTCTGTGTTTAAAAAAAAAAAAAAAACGTTTTGCTGTATAAGCATATTAACATGCATATTTATGGATTTTTAATGATGCCATAAGCAAAATGCAATACAAGATATTTCAAGGATATAATTATTTAAAAATTTTTTGGCAACTTTTAAAAATTATATGTACTTCATTTAACTTTGAAGTAACAATTAAATGTAAAGAAATTCAATTAGAATTTCTTACTTCTTTCTCTTTATTTGAATCATTTAAAATGGCAGAGATTATTTTTTAGCTTAGTCTTGAAAAATTGTTAAAAAAAATAATTTTTAAGAAAATATCATTTGCTAAAATATTATGATAAATAATATTTCTTCTTTCCAAAAAAGCATAAAAGCATAAATTTGTTAGAGTAAGTTGAAGCAATTTTACATCGGTAAAAGCCATAAAAGTAAATGGAAATAATTGTATTACATGATGACATATAATAAAATGTGTTAAAAATATATAAATACATATACAAATATATAAATGGATGTTTATGACATAATATCGTCCCCATTAATGGGATAATGTTAAATAAAAAATAAAAAAACAAGAAACTATCAAGAAATAAATATAAAAATAAAAAGTTGCCCAAAAGAAAGTGCTTTCTTTTATACATTAAGAGAGAGAGAGAGAGAGAGAGAGAGAGAAGGAGTAAGCATATAGAAGAAAAATCAAGCAAACTAAGCATTTATAAAGGCTAAATTGATGTATTTTAAGAAATAGAACCAACCAGCAGACATTATAAAAGATATTTTTTATTTATATTTTACTTTGTCTAACTGAAATTTTTATTGAATGCAGTAGAAATAAATTCCTTTTAAATAAACAATGAGAAAGAATTTATAAAATTTACAATAATTAAATACGCTTTAACGTTGAAGAAAGTTAGATTTTAAAAAAAAAAATAAAAAAGACTTAAAAATGATGTGAAAATGTATAAATTGCTTAACGTTGTCAAGATTTTCTGATAGATCACACATTTATTATATCTTTACATCATATTTTATTTATACAGTTCCTTATGAGTTTATATATATATATATATATTTTTTTTTTGGAATTTATTGTACAAAATGAAGCGTATGCTAAATTTTAGAAATAGTTTAAATCACTTTTTGTTATTTCTTTATATACAAGAAACTTATTTAAATATAAATTTATAATTTAAAGCGATTAAACAAGTTCGTACATTTTATAATTTAGAATTTTAATAATTTAAATTTATTTATGTAAATATAAATTATAAATTTAATAAAATCTATTTTTCACTTTAATAAACAATTCTTTTAAAGATACTTAATTGCTAAAGTAGCAGCCTCAACAACAAGTGGAATGTAAAGTATATTAAAAATATTAATTGGGGTCATATAAATATACAGCAGAATGCATAAACATATAAACCTGTACTTTATAATCTTTACAGTGCATTTTATGTAATAAAAAAAAATTATATTATTAAAAAATAGCAAACGAAAAGAATACAAAACCAGAAACAAAAGAAACAAAAGAAGTTATTGTAAGAAAAATATAAATGTTTCAGGTCGACTCTTAATTAGCACATACGACTTGAGTTGATAAAATAAAAATATACAAGAAAATCAAAGTTTATAATTTTGATATAATTGAAAAAGTTTGTTATATGGAAAAGAGTCCAAAAATGTGATATAAGGCAGATTGAAGGCAGAGAAAGAGAAAAGTCTAGAGATAGAGATTATGAGCATATTTAAGCAATTAATTTTCTTATTATTAATATTTTTTTTTAGCAATAAACGTTTTTAACAATAACTTAGATCTATTCCTTTATCCATCTTGATCTATAGCACATACTTATTAAGCATATCATAACAATTTTCAGATTTAATAGTAGTATCAATATTAGCATCATTTCCAAAAAGCATCAATTCAATATAACCGGAAGAGATTTAGATTATTTCTTATCTTTTTATATAAAGAAATTTTTTATTATTATTATTATTATGATTTTATTATGTGCTGATTTTGCTGAAATACTGCACAATCTTTAACAATTTTTTAAGAATACTTTTAAGGGTGAGTGCAATATTCGCGTTCCTCATATATTTTTTGCCTTATTTTTTTTTTTTTTTTTGTATTATACAACAAATTGTGTAATATGTTAAAAATTATTATAAAATATGTTTTATTGGTAATTACAGGAAATTAAGAAACAATAAATGCAAAAAAAGAAAAAAATATCTTAAAGAACATGTTCTAACAATGGCTCTGTTACATGTAATAAATGAGGTGATAACGATTAAATGCTTATAATATAATATTATCTCTATTCTTTTATTTAATAGTCATTATAAATAAAAAAAGGGAAGAGAAAGAAGACTTAGCCTTTATATGGCTTTCTTATAATGTCATTGAATTGGATTAATAATCATGAATCTTAACTTTGCTTTTTTTTATCATTGCTTAATTTTTCTTAGAATGCTTCTTCTTCTTCTTCTTTTCTAAGTCTTTTTTTCTAGCTCAATTTTTTTTTTTTTTTTTTATTTAACATCATCTATAGATAAATGTCATAATGAAACAATTGATTATTTTCTTAGTGATTTGGCCCATTCCTAGATATGATTATTGTTATATGATAATTAAATGATGCTATAGCGAAATTATTAAATTTATATTAAAAAAAAATGTTAAAATATTGATGTTAACAGGTGATGCAAATCCCAGATAACAATCAAATTCAAATATAAAATCAAATTTAATTTGAATGTCATATATAAATATGGATGAGGGTAGGTAAAGTTTTTTTTTTTTTTTTTTAAATACCCATATTCAATAAATTAAGATTTAATTTGTTAATGACATGTTAATTCTCCCACAAATAATTTCTATTTGCATTTGCTTGCGTTTTTCATTTCATGAGATGATTGCAACAATGATAAGTTCATTTATGGATAAAAAGAGGAAATGAACAATGAACTTTTCATTTTAGTCTAATGTAATAATTTTCTCTTTACAGGGAAGAAAAAAAAGTGAAAATGTCAAGTGCTTTTTCATTTTGAAAAATCATAATTCTTAAAAAAGCATTCTGCATTATTTTGAAAAAGGTTAAAGCAGATTTTATACATTCCTTGGATTTATTTTATAATTGCTATAATTTAAATTAACTTAATAATAAAATTAATAGGCCAGAAGTAGCTGTTTCTGATTTATTAGTTTCTTTTAATTTTCTTGTCTCTTCTTTTTTTGCTTTTTTTTAAATTTAGATTCATTTAAAGTGTTAATGATTAAATGACTTAATAAAAATATTTTCTAATATTAATTTTATTAAGTGTTTTATTTCAACACTTTATATTATTTCACACATCTAATCAACACCATTATAAAATATTTTGATTGAGATATTTCTTTATGTGACTGATACAAATTTTATACATCTACATAAATAAGAACGCACTTACATGTTTATATGGCATGTTTAGACATGCCCTAATATTTCATATTAATTATATAGCAAATGAATGAATAAAGCCCTTATACGGGCTACATACAAATAGTTTTATTATTATTTTGTTTTTTTTTTTTTTTGCATTTTGATGTCATAAACTATTTTATGATTATAATCAGTTTGTTTGGCAAGTTATTGGTAATGCCAAATCGAATATCTTTTAAAATATACATTTCCGATGAGACTTTTAAAAAATTTATTCTATGTTATTTTCTTTACGGTCATATACGGTCATGTTGACATCTACTCAAAATTTCAAGTTTTTCTATCATATAGACATTTTACTGATGCATAGAGTTAACGAAAGATTGACAAATAAAGGTGTGGCTTAAATACAAGCATGTTGTATTATATCTCGAATATTAAAACTGGAATAATATGTGAAAGTAGTAGTATTAAGTAGTCGTATTGTATAGCTCTTGTAGGTTTTTTTTTTTCTTTTCATTTCTAAGCTAATAGTTAACGATGTCAAGCAGTGGAAGTAGAGTAATTAATAATAATTATCTAAAAATAGAATGAAATAGATATACATATACACAAACGCATACATATCTAATGTATTATTAGATTGTGTTGAGATTTATTGCCCTTACAAACTGATATTCTTATATGTATATGGAATCATCTACAGACACTTCAAATTTCATGTATATATAGAAAATAATTAACTACAAAAATTCTTTTAAGCACTTAACAAAAAAATTTAAACCCCAAAAAAAGTTGCTCATTGCGGCGTTGATTTTTAAAGGAAACAACACGAGGAGTAATAATCCGTAAGGCCTTAGTCTTACGTTTAAAATTTTTGAAGCAAAAGTTAATTCATAAATCAAATTATCAAAAAAAAAAAAAAAAAAAAAAAAAAAAAAAAAACAAAGAAAGTTCCAATTAGAGATTTTGAAGTGAGAACTTTTGACGGAGGATGCCCAACTATTTTTGAAACATTTACCCCAGGCCATGTTTTAAGTTTTAAATTTTCTTTGGCCTTCTGTTTAACACAATAATCTATTGATTTATAGAATTTTTTTGCCAGAAAAACATTTTTCCAGGAATTTTTCATTCCATTTTTGATTTTCATAAAATTAACTTCAAACTTTAAGATTTAAAACGATTTTTAGAAACTCTTCAAGACCCCTTTAAAAATTTTGAGCCCATTAACTTTTATTTACACTATTTTTTTTGTGAATAAAAAAGGGGACGGTCACTTGTTCAAAGGAAAAATGGAAACAATTGTTTATAACATGTAAACAATTTGTTTTCCAAATTTTTTTCTTTCGATTTATTAGTAAAACCATAATACATATATAATAATAATAATAATAATAATAATAATAATAAAAATCATAATAAAGTTTTATTGCTTATTAAATATTCAATTACATATATAAATAAAAGAATAAAAAAAATTATTATGATTGGAAAAAAGTTTTGCTTATTTATAAGTGAAATAAATAAATAATTTATTAAAATAACAATTAAAGTAACGCACGCTATTTTATTTACATTTATTTTATTTATTTATTTATAGCGAATAAGAATTGATAAAAATTTCTCAAGATCTCAATTTTATATGCTCAAGTTAAAGATATCTTAAATTTTCATATAATTGAATTGAAAGAGTTTATTGGTGTAATGATGGAATATAGAATTTTAAAGATCAGTGATGTCCATTAAAATTATGTCACTTTGGAATTATTTGAAAATTTTTTGCAATTTTATATTTGTGTCATATAAATATGATACATTAAACATCTTAAAATACCTTTTATCATAAATAACAATAGAATAATAAAACAGCAGGTTTTAAACATGTCAATTTGTTTGACAATTTGTCATCAAATGTTACAACTGCAATAGACATGGATATTTGAGCCAATTAAAAGGTGATTTATTTGACATTGGGCATGTGGGCTCATTTGAGTCCATTAAAAAAAAATTATATAATAATATACAAATTTCTTTTCGTATGCTTCTTTTTTTAATATAAAGATTTAGATTTTTTTATTCCTCTACAGTTATATAAATAAAACAAAAACATCCTTAAAAAACATCCTTCTCTATCGTTTTATTTATTTCTATATTATACGTCTTTTCCATCAATTTATTGTATCTATTTGTTTATTTGTGGAATATTTGGTCAGACTTTTTTTTATTCACGTTACTTTCACATTAATATTTATATAAAATATAATGACAAAATGAAGAGCTTTTCTAATTTATTATGTATAAATATAAATAAATATTACTTGTAATTTGCTTTTTTTTCTAGCTGATTTTGGGCGTGTATATTATAATAATATCCATTCTTAATGTATTATATTAACATGTACATAAATATCTGGAGTAGGCAAAAAAAAAAAAGCAAATGTAAAACACCCTCTTGGCTTCAAAATTCTCATCGTTACAATTATTTGTGCTTTAGTATTTATGTTTATATATCAAAAAAAAAAAAAAAAAAAAAAGAAAAAAAATATTATTATATTGTAAATATAAATTGTTGCTGTTATTGTTGCTATTGTTGTCATTTTATATTTTATTTTATTTTTTTTTTTTGGGCTCTATTTGTTTGGGGGTTAAAGTTTTTAGTACCATCAACAACATCAACATTAACATCAACATCATTATTGTAAAAGGCTTTGCCTGTGTTTTGCTTTTTTTTTTTTTTTTTTTTTTTTTTTTTTTGTAATAATATTTCATAGAGAGCAACCAAGCACAAAGTGGACGAGCTTTACTTCGATTGGGTGCTGCCATAAATTATTCATACAATCACAAGAAATCGTTTTCCCTTTCTCTTATTATATTGCTATACAATTGTTGTTTCATTTTTATATACATTGATGATTGTTAATGTTTTATTGACAACCATATTTCATCATATAAAATATACAAATCATTTCAATTTATTCGTTCATTTGTGTAAAATATTTTGGATTTCGAAATGGATCATAAAATAAAAAAGATAGTTTTACTTTTTCAGATAAAACATAAAATTCTTCTTCTGAATAATTTTAATAAGTAGTGCCTTGCCCAATATTATTGGAAATTTCTTATTAAAAGCGAATAAATAGATAGAGAGACAATAAGCGGACATATGGACATAAATTTAGCAAATTTGATGAAATAGGATTTGAAACGATATCCGAAGTAGCGTTAAATATATCAGCCATCTTATACTACTAAGTGCTACATAAATCAATGGCCATTTAGGTTCAGTTTTATATACAAAATATTCTTATGAGCTTTGCTGAGAATATCTATTCAATTATGAGTTCATCTAACAGATAGAAAGAAAGTATTTTTAATTAACTTAAAATATTTTGATTTTTAGCATTGTTGAAAATTTCATTGTTATTTGAATTTTCCTTTTTTTTTTTTTTTTTTGGCAACGAAACTGGTTTTAAACTATTTTTGGCTTGTAACCAAAGTCATCATCATCAACTAAGTGGGTTATTTAAAAAAAGTTCTTTTTATTCACATTTCAATGTGAAAATTGTATACACATGCATTCACACTAATACACATGCACACATATCTATCTATATATATATATATATATATATGTATGTATGTATGTAACTAGTTCAAGTGAAAAGTTCCTTATTCAAACATTTTACTCTTAACTAATTAAAAATTTTGTATTAAGTATCATTCAACACATAAAATGTCGCTTTCATGTAATTTATGGTGAACTTGTAAAATCCTTTTTTTCTAAAAGTAAAGCAAAATTTCCAATACATTTATTTGTTTATTTATTAAATAGAAATTGAGAAATTTCGAATTTTATTGTAATTGTAAGAATAATAAATGAATAGAAAAATCTGGGCAATTTTTTTGCAAGATCCAAAAAAAAAAAAAAAATTAAAAGAAAAACTTTATTGGACTAATATAAATCGTTTTACTAATCCTTTCTTAATTCATCTTTTGCTTGTCGTTAAAAAAAATTAAGGAATCTAAATATTATGAAGACGAGCAAAAAGCTTTAAAATTTAATATAATTAAAACCATCCAAGTAACATTAGAAATATTAAGTGAAGATTTTTCATTTATTTACACTTTTTGTAGAATTTTTATATAATTTACTATTTTTGATTTATTACTACGAATTTGTTACTGAAATTGGTAAAAAAAAAAAAACTTAATACGTACATCAAATAAGTTTGAATAAAACAAGTAATAAAAAACACTTGTTTCTTTATAGGGGCTAACTCTTTGGACATATAAAACCTGCTTATTGGAATGTAATTAATTAAATTACCATAATTTCAATTTTCATTAAAGCAAAATATTTTCAGAATTTTATTCCAGTTTCGTTTTGATGTTTTTTGCGGAATATGCAATCAAATAAAATTTCTTGTGTGAAAGGTAAATGGAAAAGAGTATTATTATTTTTTTAAACTATGACTCCTTAAAATCGGCGGAATTGCCAAAAAGCCCAATCTACATATTAATTGATTCCATAATTATTGCTGCTTCTAATGTTGCTGTTATTTTCGTGATATTTTGGGATTTTAAAATTTTCGAGTTTTGAAATATGAAAATTCTAAATATGCCGCTATGGATAATTATTCTTATAATTGCGTTATCCTAGAGTTTGTTAAGTGACCGCTCTATTCCGGCTTCATTTATTATATTACATGGGTTAGGCTACAGGTCCATCCTTAGAGGCTCTTAGAAATATAGCCCATTAAATTGTATTTTCTATGAAAGGTAAGTAAAAAGAAAATTATTTTAATGATAAAAACCTGAGACAACAAAGTAGATTATAAAATGGTTTCTTTTCTATTAAACACTTTTAACTATTAACCCTTACATGAACTTCCATTAAAAAAATACTAATCTTTTTAGAATAAGAAAATGATATCATAATTTAGCAGAAAATTAAAGATGTTGTCAAACCCTGAAAATACAGGAGACCTATAAAAAGGGAGCTCAATCTTTATTCCTTTAAAAAGGCTTCCTTTTATATATATATATATATATATATATATATATATATATAACTAATGATGGATTATTACACGATAAATACAATAGATTTTAGATATATTTCCCTTTCCATAACATTTTTATTGTTGTATATTATCAAAGTACTCAAATGGAGACAGCAGCACTAAAATATAGAAAGGTCTTAAAATGTCATTAAATATGAGGAAGCGTTTCTATAGAGTAATTATTTTCAGGTGTGAAAAAATATTTAAGATATTTATAATAGACAGACTTTGACAAATTCTATTGTATGTTTAAAATTGGTTGCCTTGTTGCCAGCATATTTACTAAATTACTTTTTATACCTAACTGCTGATCAGCGTACCATTTAGAATATAATGGTTACCATTAACGTTAACATTTTTGCTTATTATTATGTTCCATATGAGATTCTCCATTATTACTAAATATTTTCATGTTTCTTTAGAAAATAACATCATTTATGTATGGATATAATTTTATATATAAAGACGTGGCGTACACTTATTAAATATTATAAAAAAAAAAAAATTCTAAAAAAATATTTCACTTGAAATTGCTATGATAAATAGATACTTGTGATGCGTACATTCTTCACGTAGTGAAAAATATATGTGAGTGCAACATTATTTAATTTTTTTTTTAATATTCAATTTTATTGAACCGTAATAATTAAGCCACGTTATATTGACATGACTACATTTCAATGAAAATGAGTAAGCAGCATCCTCACATCCTAATGATTACTAAAAAAATTTTTATCTGTTATTTTTGTATGTTATGCTTATTATGAAAGTATGTAACGCTCTAGAAATATTTCAAATTTCTTATGTCTTTTCAGCTTTTGACTGAATTATCACATTTATCAATGCATTTGAAAAAAAAAAAAAAACATAAATCAAGATCATTTAGATTTTTGTTGAATATGATCTATAAAATAGTTATATTGTATGAAAGAAAGTGCAATTTTTCAAATAAAATCAATTGCATTAAATATTTTATATTATTATATAAAATAAATTAAAATATTATTTTTTTATTTTTAATGTCCTTTAATGATAATGGATTATTGTTTAAAGCCATTATTGCTAAGCACAAGTTGATGCCAAATTTAGCGAAATTCAGCGTAATATGAAAAAATCTACAAAAAGTATAGCGAGTCAATTTCATCAAATTTCCATGGAGGTATGAACGCTAGCGTATTGGCGGTAAAGTATATCAAGAATATGGAGCACATTTGAATAATAACTGCCATATAACTAATATATTTTCGATTTATATATGGCGATATATATATTTATATACGGATATATTTAATATACAATTTTACCTTGATTTTTAGAAAATTAATAACTCCACTGATCGTATAACATATATATAAGTACCAATGTGAATATCGCATAAAAATTGTTTCTAATGTACGCCATTACTTACGTTAAAAGAGCAAAGAGTATAACGAATATAATCGATCCTTTCCGTTGGCCATTAAGTTTTAAAAAGTTAATATAAATGAATACGTTACCAAAAAAAGTTGAAGGTAATCAAAATTGTGATCAAGATTAAAAGACAAAATGTAACAGAAAAATTTCTTCTGTATCAAAGAATTTGCGGTACATGTAATTGGCCTTCAATCATATAAGCAATATCAAGCTATCACTTTGAGGAAGAGCAAGTACTTTTTTATGTTTGTTTTGTTGTTTTCTATAAGTTGTTTATAAGCTTTTTCAAAACTTCTTTTTTTTTTTTAAATTGAACTTGCATAAAATGTTATTTTCTATAAATTTCTATTCATACATTTCATTTATAAAAAACCATCTTTATCTAAACGATTTATATAAAATATATAAATTTTGTAAGGATTAAAGTAATATAAAAAAATTTATATAAATAAATATAAAGATATTTTATTTCGTTCAAAGAGTACTTAATATTGATAATAAAAAAAGCGAAAAGACTATTAAAAAATATTCATTTCTTTTCTTTTATGTCATATGTTTTAACATGGCTTCCAAATTCAAAGGCTTTCATAAGTCTTTCTAAGGTTAATGTTTATTTGCGCAACCATTAGAGTGGATAAATAAAAATAAGTGAATGTAAAGCGTATGGTAAGTATATCTTGATAAGTGCTATGCATGGCAATATAATTTTAAATTTTTTAAATTTTTTACTTTAGCTCCTTTTGATTGACAACAATTTCTTGAAAATAAATTTAAGAATATTGATATTTCTATGCACATAATTTCACAACCTCTTCAAAGATTTATTTGGAATGTACGCTATTAATTAAAGTGAAACGTTCACTTTCGTATGGTGTTATTTTTTGGTATATGCCACGCCTATTTCAGTAAATAATTGCAAATAACTGAATGTAAACAAAATTTTACAATTAAATTGAAAATATATCAGTAAAAAGTGAGCGTGGTTCTAAAATTTTACCATCTTTGAAAACTGATTCACTGCCCTTATCAATAATGTTAAGTTTGCCAAAACAGATAAAGGCATTACAAAGTTATAACCATTCAAAAATCGTAAAGTAATAACACGAATTTGTGCTTATAACTTAATAATGACTAAACCTATTGACTACGAACTTGCGCTAATAATTAGATTAAAACATCCATTTGCACTTGGTATTATTTTTTTGTGTTTGCCACGCCCATTTCAGTAAATAGTTGCAATTTAATTAAAAGTTAACATGCGTAAGTATTTAGAAGGCGTGGCAAAAAATTAATACTATAATTCAAAGTAGATCTCAGCCCCTTTACAATGATACAAAATTTTTGCAAATCAGCGAAACTGTTCCATAATTATGGATATTTAAATTATTTATAAATATATGGAAACAACAACGCACAACTTGGGAACCACTGCATCAATTTTGTTCGGATTTGTTTCATTTTATAAAGCAATATATCTACTTCATATTTCCATCACTTTTTTTTGTTTAGCTATGCCATCTGCAGTGTATTATTAAAAAATCTGTATATCATTTTAAGTTGTGGGCGTGGCTCAAATATTTTATGATGGAAAAAAAGTAGACTTCGGCCCCTTTTTGACGATACCAATTTCATTGAAATCGGTTAAGGCATTCACGAGTTATAAACAAAATAACATGTTAATTTTTTTCGTGTGGTTGTTGTTATTTGTTATTTGTGTTTACGTAAAATTTCAATTTTTTACCAGGCGCCCAGACGCAACAGAAAGTGGATTTACTTAGTTTTTCCAAAAATGCTTATAACTCGAGAACGCCTTGACCGATTTCAACAAAATTGGTGTCACTGAAAAGGGGCTGAAGTCTACTTTTTTTCCATCATAAAATATTTGAGCCACGCCCACAACATAAAATGATATACTGATTTTTTTATAATACATCGCAGATGGCAAAGCCAAACAGAAAAAAGTGATGGATATATAAAGTAGATATATTGCTCTATTAAATAAAACAAATCCGAACAAAATTGATGCAGTGGTTCCCAAGTTATGACAAATTAAAAAATTTAGTGATTTGAATGTATAACTTGGTAACCAAAGTACCGATTTATTTTGAACTTATGTTACTTATTACAATAAAACGCCCACTCCCGTTTGGTATTACGTTTTGTTATTTACCACGCCCACGTTGTTAAATAATAGCACATATCTACATTTCCATAAAAATATATATATATTATAAAGAAGTGGGCGTGGCTTCAAAATTTTATTATGAGTAGAAAGTGCACTTTATCCCCTTTATAATGGTACTAAATTTTTAGAAATCGGTCACGTCCTTTCTTAGTACTAAGAGTTTAAAATTTTAAAATTATTTTAGAAAAAACAGTGCACAACTTGGGAACCACTGCATCAATTTTGTTCGGATTTGTTTCATTTTATAAAGCAATATATCTACTTCATATTTCCATCACTTTTTTTTGTTTAGCTATGCCATCTGCAGTGTATTATAAAAAAATCTGTATATCATTTTAAGTTGTGGGCGTGGCTCAAATTTTTTATGATGGAAAAAAAGTAGACTTCAGCCCCTTTTTGACGATACCAATTTCATTGAAATCGGTTAAGGCATTCACGAGTTATAAACAAAATAACATGTTAATTTTTTTCTTGTGGTTGTTGTTATTTGTTATTTGTGTTTACGTAAAATTTCAATTTTTTACCAGGCGCCCAGACGCAACAGAAAGTAGATTTACTTAGTTTTTCCAAAAATGCTTATAACTCGAGAACGCCTTGACCGATTTCAACAAAATTGGTATCACTGAAAAGGGGCTGAAGTCTACTTTTTCTCTATCATAAAATATTTGAGCCACGCCCACAACATAAAATGATATACTGATTTTTTTATAATACATCGCAGATGGCATAGCTAAACAAAAAAAAGTGATGGAAATATGAAGTAGATATATTGCTCTATTAAATAAAACAAATCCGAACAAAGCTGATGCAGTGATTCCCAAGTTATGACAAATTAAAAAATTTAGTGATTTGAATGTATAACTTGGTAACCAAAGTACCGATTTATTTTGAACTTATGTTACTTATTACAATAAAACGCCCACTCCCGTTTGGTATTACGTTTTGTTATTTACCACGCCCACGTTGTTAAATAATAGCACATATCTACATTTCCATAAAAATATATATATTATAAAGAAGTGGGCGTGGCTTCAAAATTTTATTATGAGTAGAAAGTGCACTTTATCCCCTTTATAATGGTACTAAATTTTTAGAAATCGGTCACGTCCTTTCTTAGTACTAAGAGTTTAAAATTTTAAAATTATTTTAGAAAAAACAGTGCACAACTTGGGAACCACTGCATCAATTTTGTTCGGATTTGTTTCATTTTATAAAGCAATATATCTACTTCATATTTCCATCACTTTTTTTTGTTTAGCTATGCCATCTGCAGTGTATTATAAAAAAATCTGTATATCATTTTAAGTTGTGGGCGTGGCTCAAATATTTTATTATAGAAAAAAAGTAGACTTCAGCCCCTTTTCACGATACCAATTTTGTTGAAATCGGTCAAGGCGTTCTCGAGTTATAAACAAAATAACATGTTAATTTTTTTCTTGTGGTTGTTGTTATTTGTTATTTGTGTTTACGTAAAATTTCAATTTTTTACCAGGCGCCCAGACGCAACAGAAAGTGGATTTACTTAGTTTTTCCAAAAATGCTTATAACTCGAGAACGCCTTGACCAATTTCAACAAAATTGGTATCACTGAAAAGGGGCTGAAGTCTACTTTTTTTCTATCATAAAATATTTGAGCCACGCCCACAATATAAAATGATATACTGATTTTTTTATAATACATCGCAGATGGCATGGCTAAACAAAAAAAAGTGATGGAAATATGAAGTAGATATATTGCTCTATTAAATAAAACAAATCCGAACAAAATTGATGCAGTGATTCCCAAGTTATGACAAATTAAAAAATTTAGTGATTTGAATGTATAACTTGGTAACCACAGTACCGATTTATTTTGAACTTATGTTACTTATTACAATAAAACGCCTACTCCCGTTTGGTATTACGTTTTGTTATTTACCACGCCCACGTTGTTAAATAATAGCACATATCTACATTTCCATAAAAATATATATATATTATAAAGAAGTGGGCGTGGCTTCAAAATTTTATTATGAGTAGAAAGTGCACTTTATCCCCTTTATAATGGTACTAAACTTTTAGAAATCGGTCACGTCCTTTCTTAGTACTAAGAGTTTAAAATTTTAAAATTATTTTAGAAAAAACAGTGCACAACTTGGGAACCACTGCATCAATTTTGTTCGGATTTGTTTCATTTTATAAAGCAATATATCTACTTCATATTTCCATCACTTTTTTTTGTTTAGCTATGCCATCTGCAGTGTATTATAAAAAAATCTGTATATCATTTTAAGTTGTGGGCGTGGCTCAAATATTTTATGATAGAAAAAAAGTAGACTTCAGCCCCTTTTCAGTGATACCAATTTTGTTGAAATCGGTCAAGGCGTTCTCGAGTTATAAGCATTTTTGGAAAAACTAAGTAAATCTACTTTCTGTTGCGTCTGGGCGCCTGGTAAAAAATTGAAATTTTACGTAAACACAAATAACAAATAACAACAACCACAAGAAAAAAATTAACATGTTATTTTGTTTATAACTCGTGAATGCCTTAACCGATTTCAATGAAATTGGTATCGTTAAAAAGGGGCTGAAGTCTACTTTTTTTCCATCATAAAAAATTTGAGCCACGCCCACAATTTTTTTTATTGTACACCGCATATGGCATAGCCAAACAGAAAAAAGTGATATAATGAACAGAAAAAAGTGATGGAAATATAAAGTAGATATCTTGCTTTAAAAAAGGAAATAAATCCGAAGAAAATTGATGCATTGCTATCACTTCTTCATGTTTAGCTACGCTATGGTCGACATACAATAAAAAAAATAATATACCTTTTTGGGCTCGTAAATGTTGCATTTGATTTGGAAACGAAACACTTTTTTTCGACAAAGGTTTTGTTTTTTTCTTTCAATTTTTTTTTAATTTCTCTTTTTACTTTATTATTTCTTATTTTTATTTTTTCATTCCCTTTTTTATTTTTAATTAAAACTTAAAACATATGTTAATTATAATACTTTATGTTAATAGTGATAGTAAATCTAAAGTCTTAGCAGATGTGCATTTTTGTTTACACATAAATATACTAGTTAGAGATAAAAATTACATGTATATATGTACATATGTAATGGGAAATGAATAAATTCTCAGTATTAAGTTTTTTGTTAATGCTTTTTTTACACTTTTGTATTACTCGCCAATTTAATATGGAACCTTTTTAAAAGTTTTTAATTAAATCATCTTTTTTTTCAGAGAAAATAAATTATTTTGTATTTTAATACAATAACATTTGACATACGGTTAATTAGAAATTACAAAATCTTCAATATTGATAATTATCGATAAACCACTAAAGGTGGGTAAAATATTCAATTGAAATAATTACATTAACAATTATAAATTATAATAATAAATTATTAATTATGTCTTTGATTAAACACTAACTTTAAAATATATATATATACACATTGTAAATTTTTTATGTTAAGCCGTGAAATATTATTCAACCGACTAAAAATGGACATTTTCTTTTTAAAATTAATATTATATTATATAATTAATTAAAGAAAAATATGCGATATAAGATTAATTGAAATTGAAATAAAAAGTTCTTGCTCATTTATATATACAAAAAAGAAATGTTCACTAGGTTTGCCATATACTGCTCAATTCTCAGCAAATATTTTTATGACATTTTGTTACATTTTTCTCATTTCAATAACATGATGCAAAACTTATTGAACATTCTGGTATGTTAATGTATAAATATATATATATATATATATATATATATATATATATATATAGTAGTTTAATTTGGCCAATTATATTTTTAGTATTTTATAAATTTTTTGAAAAAGCTAAATACAATATTTTTTTAAGGCTCTACACTTTCTGTTATATTAGTTTTTTTTTGTATTTATTTTGACTTTCTAAATAGAAATGAATGAATTATATGCTTAATATATTTTTAAATTACCAAAAATCCTTAAAAATATATAAGTTTTAAATTTCTTACAAAAATAATTGCCACTTTTCTATATTCTAATTTTTATTTATAAAAATCATATTAAAAAGTGAATTTTGTAAGTTTGCAAATTATTGATATTACAATAGATTTCTCATTATTATTATCCTCAATTAATAAGTTTTTATATTGCAAGAAAATTTTTTATATTATATATTATTTTTTAACTATTCTCCCAGATTAATATTTTCTTAAATAAAAAAAAAATTATCTAGATAATAATCATAAAATAATCTTAAAATTATATATATATATATATATATATAAAATTAACAAATAAGCTCAACGTTTAATTAATTTTTTGATTTTTGTTACTTTTTTGAAGGCTTTAACTGAAATTATTTAAAAAATATTTCATAGTACTATTAAAATACATAATCCAACATATAAATTAGCGTTATTGAAGTTGAAGACATCGTAACAAATTATGACATAAAAATTTACAAAATTTTAACAAAACCAAATATAAAAAAAAGAGACAAAACAAATAATTATGATGAGTAGAAAGACTATTCACTATTATTAATCTTTATATTGCAATAATCTGTATTTTACACTTAAAACTAACACAAAGTACGCAGTGCCAACCAACCTGTCCTTTTCTTTCTGTTACATTTACATTATAAGATATATCATACGTTAAAATATATTTATAACATTAATAAATTTACTTTTAAAAATAAATACATGACTATATGATACTACTAATAAATTTATAAATATATATATTTTAAAAATTATTGCGTATTTGGAATTAAAAACAATTTTTATGTTAATAATTTTCTTTGAAAAATTTTTAATTTCGTATTTGGAAATTGCTTTGTATATGTTAGATTCTTGAAATTCGTTTTTTAATGTACTTTTTTTAATATTGTAAATGATTGTTGGCAGAGCGAAAAATTTTGATCTGTGTAATTACAAAATGGTCGTTTTCATTTTTTTACATAAGTTTTTTTTTTAAGCAACCCAATTACTTTACAGAAATTATCTTTGAAAGTTAATTTTATAAATTAGTACTTAAAGTACTTAATTATAACGAAAACCAAGAACCTTTTATAATTGATTGTTCACACTTTCATCGGAATTTTTGTGCTTCATACGAAAGTTGCTTAATAAATCAGCACAATTGTTAACCATCATTAAGTAATCGCCATTTTCTATATTTAATTGTTCATTTGCTCTTGTTTCTGCTGTTACTGTAGTTGTTGCTGATGAAGACGATGTGGTTGTTGTTGCTAGTGTACATGATGATGATGATGATGATGATGATGATGATGTATGATTTAGCATTGTCGTTTGCTGACTTATGCTTTTATCATTTCTATTTTATTTGATAAGTAGATAAAATATGATTTCTTTAAGTTTCTTTTAGCTTATCTTACTACATTTACTTGTATATCTATTCATTTTATATATGTATTATAGTCAATTACTTACTTATTCTGTGTAATATTTGTGAGCATATTTTGTGTCATGATTACAGCATTTTCCAATTCTTTTAACATTAACGAATCTTCGCAATTTTTTAGATTTGCATGCAACTGCAACACAGTTTGTGTTGTTGTATATAATTTATTAATAACATTATGGACTTGAGACTTAGCTGAAAGGAATTAATTGCAAATTACAAGTATTCTTTTAAAATAATGTAACGCAAACGTTAAAAATAGCTACGCCTTTTCCGTGTGTTAAAAAGGAATATTCCTTTATAATTAAAAAGGACTATTCCTTTTTGATTTTGAGAGAATTTTAAATTATTTATTATATATTTAACTTAGAATCATTATTATTACAATTATCCGATAAATTGGAAAAGTCATTAGCTTCATAAACACCTCTTTGTTTAACAACATTTGGGCTATTTAGAACTTTGGTTTTATAATCGAATGGTAAATTACGTGGTCGTGGTGGTATTGTCGGTTTAATATTTGTTGAACTACCTTGGGTCTCTTCCGAACTGGAGTCATCTTGTTGTAAAGCTGTAAGAAAGTATTATGTCATATATAATTAATAATAAAAATAAAAGGTCAAAAGATCAAATTTGCTCTTTGTACACTTTAATTTTTTTTTTAAAAGAATAATATTTACAATATTATTTTCTTCCGATATGATTAAAAGTAATCGTTTGGTAAAAACATATTAATTAATCAATAATGTGCATTAACAAGTTTTATAGGAGTTGAGTAACAAAAAGAAGAAAAATTATCATACCATTATTAAAATTTGATTGTACTGCACTTTTACGCCTATTATTGTTGCCATTGGCATTTTTATTATTATAACTACGTGAAGTTCCTGTTTGCCCATTGGAACGTCCTTGAGAATTGTTAGTTGAAATACGACTTCTATTTACATCTTCCGTTTCAGAATCACTCTAAATTAAAAATTATAAATGGTAATTGTTTTTTTTTTCTATTTTTTGTTTTTAGTAAATTATCATGCATTTTAAATAAATCTTTCAATTCAAGTGTCTTCGCTTCATTCCAATACCTGATTGAATGTATTTCCCGTGTTATTTAAATTATTTATTGAACCTTTTTGTAATTGTTGACTATTACGTTTACTATTTGTTCGAGTTGTTATACTATTCCGAGATGCTGGTGTTTTTTGTATTGCATTAAACATTTTTCCATCTGTAAATCAAAATCTATTAAAATTTTTTCACAAATATAAATACATATATATATATATATATATATATATGAGCCAATTCTATGTTTGATGAAATGTTAGAAAAACTTTTTGTATATAAAATGTCTTACTTTTACTTATATTTGTTATATGTAAATCACTTAATGAGCAGGCTCTACGCATCGATGTGGACGATTCATCCATAGCTTGAGATGATATTATACTTTTAGTAATACCTATGACAGAGATATTTAAAGAAAACGACATGTCAAGAAAAAACAAAATTTTCTTATTGATTGCAATAATTTTATAAAAAAATACCGTAAAACAATATTTCAAAATAACAGATAAGTACAAATTGGAATAGACATCATTTGATCAAATATAAATGAAAACTAAAATTAATACAATAAAGAATGAAAAATTAAATTATTGAGAAAAATTACAAACATTTTTTTATGAGGAAAACTACTTATGCAAGTTACTTAACAATTTTTCTGTCAAATTTTTTCATATTATATAAATATTTATCATAAATTAAAAATGGAAGGTTCAAAGATTAAAAATCAATTATTTTGAAATATAATTTTTTCTTTTCAAAAGAAGCTTTAACAAGAATTTTATGATAGATATGACCAATTTGTACAACTCAGGAAGAATACAACCAAACAAAAAAAAAAAAAAAGGAACAAAAAGAGGCCTCAAATTTTTACCTAATCAAAAAGGCATGCGCCTACAAGTTTAGGGAGTACTAGCAGATGTGTGCTTTAGCCAATTTGGTTCATTTCAACTCTCTCTTTCAAAAAACGTACAGTTGATAATTGAACCTTTGCGAACAAAAAAAAGTTTACAACAGACTGACGGACATGAGTCGCTAGACATTATTGTTTTATAGCCTTCCTGATAAACCTTTTTGCCTCATTTTTCGAGTTCTTATAGAATGCCTTTAAAAGCCACAAAAATTTGGATGCAAATGTTAAATTAAATGCTTAAACGAAGCGTAAAAATATGACGAAAAAATATGATGATACTTCTATTGTCTAATATTACAAATATTGTTGCCTTAAAAGTTGCCGATAAATGTAATTAAATAAAGTAAATTACACGAAATAAAAATTGTGCGTAAATCAAAAATACTTTAAACAAATTATGTAAGAGGAGTCATATTTCTTTCACATGTATATTATTAGCTTGAGTCTAGAATCAGCCACACCTGTAACACCTGTATTGATAACATTTTGTAATGAAGCTTTTTCACTTTCATCTTCCTTTTCATCCTCAATATCTGAATCAGCCTTAACTTCTTTAGCTAATTCAACTTCAATGCCATCTGAATCATGATGCAATTGTACAATGGATTGCTGTTTTTGCTGCTTTTGTAATTGTTTATTATTTGTCATTGCTGTAAAACTATTCTTGTAATGATCGGTTGTACTTTCCAATACATCAGGTAAACTGCAATTACGTTTAATGTGCAATGCATAAGCACATAAATGATCAATATCTGCTGTTGCTGATGTTGTTGTATTATCATTATCATTTAATATACGCCTTTGTTCCATTTCAATATCCTTTTCAATACCTTTGACTAACATATCAAAATTCATTGTTAACGATTTCACATAGCCTTTCTGTTTCGAATCGCATGCAAATGGTTTTAAGCGTGATTCTGTTGCTAAACGTATTTGTTCATTCTTTTTCTCTTCCATAACAATTAATTTCTCAATTAAATCGATTTTTTTCTTTATACTGTTACATTGCCTTGTTGTCTCAATAGAAGCAATGTTATCATTTGATTTTGATCTAGATTGATCTTGAGTAGAAGTCTGAGTATGAATTTCCTTTTGATTATGATGTTGAGTCTTTTCATTGTTTTCTACATTCTTTTGATGCTTACATTTATCATGATTATACTGCTGTTGCAATTCTTCCGGCTTCGCGTATAATTTGAAAAGATCTGCATGCACATTATCATGATTATTATCGTCATTACCATTCTCCGAAATAAACATTTCAAATGTCTTTTCTCCAAAATCTGAAGGTAAACTGTCAGATTTTAGTTTTGGAGTTGTTTTTGCTATATTTTTAATGACAGAGGAAGTTGGAAGAGCTATGAAACGTTTCTCACATGGCGTGTACTTTATGTGAGAGACTGTATTAAATCTAACTGAAATTTTTGGACGATTATCTCTTTGTTTCATTGATGTGGCACGACGTGCGTTCGGCGCGATACTACTGTCACATGTATTATCAAATTTTGAGATTTTTTTTAAGCAACTTTGGGTAGTGGCTGCTAAAGCACCACTACTTACCGAAGACCTCATACCAACAGTTGTGTCACTGTTATATTTCCTCTTGGCTTGCAATTCAGCTTGTTTTTCGCGCTCAAACTTTTGTAAATTTGTTTCGAATTTTCTTACAACACTTGCTGTACGAGAATGGCAGTATCTTAATTCTTGATTATCTAATACTTCAAAGGTACATGATTTCCTATTCGATACTTTACGTTTAATCACTCTATGTTTTGGTTCTTGTTGTTGCTGTTGTCTCTGCTGTTTACTGGCCTCTACTGTTAAGGTCAAAGTGGACACTAAATTATGAGGTTTAACAGGTAAAGGAGGCTTTACTTTAATGTCCTTTTTTTCAAATAATGACTTCTCATTGGAATTATGTTTTAGAGATTGTCCAGTCATGAGACGTTTGCGCTCCGCTTGTAAATGTCCACGATTATGTGCAAACTCCGAACTAATACTTTTACTAACTCGAGCACTATATTGTTTATTTTTACTACTTGAGGTGGGTATGATATCATCATCATCGTAATGTACGGAATTAAAATTGCTGGGAGTTTTTCTCGTACTTTCATTTAATTTGGGATACGTTTTTGAAGTCGACATAGCATATTTTAACTTCAAATTGAGATTATTGGATGTAATGACTTTCTTATCGTATGACTGAATTTTATCCAAATTGTAACTGGATACATCAAACGTATTGTAAGGCGCTACAGGCGGAGCTGGAGCTTGATTCGGAACCATAGGCGGCGATGCGATATTGACTTTCGTTGTTGTTGAACTTTGATGCTGTTCCTGCTGTTGTCTTTGTTGCATATAATAATCAAAACTATTAAAAGCATTTGGACTATTGCCAAATGAACGTGAGACTATTTGTGCTGCTGCTATTGTTGAAGTAGGTCCATGAATGATATAATTCCGAATACCAGCATGTTTAGGTGTTTCTTTTTGTTGTTGTTGCTCATTGAATGTTTCCATTGGTGCACTTTTACAATCACTTTCATCGGATAGTATGCTCTCCATACTATTACAATAACTGCCATCATCTATTAAAAAGTCTTCTGAAAATAATGATTCTTGACTTCTATCACTGCTATCGTAAGGATTATTTTGAGATGTTAAAAAGAAACTGGCACTTGAATGTCTTTGCGTTTCCAAAAAGCGAGCTTCATCAAAACGTTTTCTATCCACTAAACATTCGGAATTATCATTTAAGATATCTGATAGGGATACTTTCCGCTCACATTGATAAACTTCTTGATAAATGTAAAATTCTGAAAATGAATGTTTTGGAGCTAAAGCAACATAAGGTTGTTGCTGTGGCAATACACTTCCTGGACTTAAATTACCTACAGGATTATGTGGCGTTCTGGGTGTTCGGGGTGTACTACCCGTTTGAATTGCAGCAGTCGTTGGTATAATGTTGCGAGCATATATCAAATTATCAGGTACAGATTTTGATATAACAATTTGAGAGTGTGTTGTAGGTAAAACTTCTTGCACTCTTTTTGATCCATTATGTATGGTCGTACCTATATCATCAAGGTCGCCATATTTTTTTGTGATTTCTTCAATCATTTTCTCCGTATCAGTTTGTATCATATCTAAAATGGCGCGAGCATCTTCAGCATATACTACTGAATGCCTTTTCGGTTCAGATATTGTATAATTTTTATTATCAGCAGACCATTCAATTTCTTCATGTACTGGAGAAACTGGACATGATTTATAGTGTTTTAAAATACTGGGTGTACGTCTCGTATTACCAGTAGGATTACGTTTAATTCTATTACAAATTTTATTATTATTACTTGCGTAATTGGGTAAAGTTGAGCTAGAAGATTGTTTATATTGTTGTTGTTTTTGAGATTTTTGTGGTGATGCATGTGTTGTAGATGATGATACCATAAATGGTACTCCAGGTGGTGGATGTATTTGATATACACCAACATGATATGGATATGAAGGGTAATGTTGCTGCACATGGCGCATTGCATGATAATTTTGTTGCAAACGCGATTTCGGTGCAGCACAATTAAAAAAATATTGTGTTGGTTGTGTTGCTTCTGTTTCAGGCTGAAATTGCAATTGAGATTGTAATTTTGGTGGGGATTGTTGTTGCGGCGATAATAAATTATTACTGGGCTTAATTTGACTAGCCATTATATTTTTAGGGTTTAGTTGTTGCTCTTGATATGGTAATTTAGTATCATTGTTAATAATAAAAGCTTCATAAATTACAAGAAATTATTATCAGAGAAAGATATAGGAGTAGAGAAATAATTTTACAAATACATTATAAAAAAGATATTCATAGTAAGCGTTAGAATTGAAAATATCACGGCAGCATGTTTTTTTTTTAAATAACAATAAAAAAAGAGTACAGAGATATATGCTTAATTAGATTTCACTTTACAATAACAGAATAAATAGCTACTAAAAGCTTAATTTTAATGTAAAACATAAATCAATAATTTAAAAAAAAAACGAAAAATAAAATTTCTATCTTCTTACCAGTTTTTGGATAACGATTATTTGTTATCGATGAGCGCTGTAATTCCATATTACCGGCCAAACTTAAATCTGATATACTATGACTACCTCGTAACGAGCGATAACCCACCTATAATGTAATACAGAATACGAATGATAAAAAAAAAAAGGAAATCACTTGAATTGCCACATTTCTATTATAAATTAGTATAAAAATATTATATTTAGTATAATTTTATGAAATACAGTTAAAAAATATGATTCCATTAACTTATAGTGTTCAGTTATTAGAGGAGATAAATTATGATTATGAGGATCAATATGTATATAAATTGAACAAATTTTGTCTAAATCAAAGAAACAAGTTTCGTATAATAAAATTAATAAGATTTGTTTAGTTTTAGCTTTGTCATGGGCTTTGATTTATCAATAATTTAAATTAAAACGTTGATCAATCGAACGAAGTTTTAAAATATATTTTTACAGATTTTACATGCTATCGGTTTGAAACCTTACATTCCAATAGTGTTTCAGTGTTTCAGAAAAAGATACTTATATATAAAATATTGAGCATAAACTGGTTTCAGTCTGTTTTAAGTAAATCTTAAATTTTATTAATAAACTTCAATGTGGGCATCGGTGGTTCAGTGGTAGAATGCTCGCCTGCCACGCGGGCGGCCCGGGTTCGATTCCCGGCCGATGCAATGTAGTTTATTTTTGCAATTTGTTTGTTAAATAAATTTTTCTTGTTATTTCTCTATGCCTTAAAACTTGGAAACAAATTTAACCAAATTTTCATCAAAATTTGTTAGTTAGCGTGTTTAACTCTTTTCCGCGAGATTTAGGAAGAAATATTTTTTTTCTTATGTAAATATTTTTTAACATAGGAAGCGTTATGTTAATTATGTTAAAAAATGAATTAAGTAATATGAAAATATAATTACTTAATTGCTTACTGAAATTGCAATTTTGTGTTAATTATTTCTCTATTTTCTCTTTTAGGCTTTATTATTATTTTTTATTGTGTTTTTTTTTTGGTTACGGTTACTTTTTGGCTTTTTGTAATTTTTGTAATTTTTGTTTTAGTAGAAAGAAGGGCATAGTGTTCTCACCTCCGGTATGGTACTTAACTTTGTAGCAACACCATTTACATGTGTACCCTATTTGTACACTCACCCATACGTACACGCACGTACATGCCAACACATATATATTAATATATCGTATATATGCATTCATGTAAATACACGTGAATGTACAATTTATATATATATTTATGCATACGTATACCCCATTAAAAAGTGTGGTGCAAAAAGTATAATAATATAAAAAGAAATCATAAGAAAATACATCAAACAAAAGTACAAGACAAAACAGAAACATACAATAAAAAAGCACAAAAATAAAGCAACAAAATAATTACAAAAATAAAATAAATTATAAAGTATTAAATGGCCTACGTTATGCATGCATGCTTCTTGGCATAATCAAAAGATCAAGTTTTCACAAAGAGAGATTTGTCAAAGGTTCTTTTAATAGGTTCATACAAAAAAAAAATATAAATAAATAAGCATGAAAAAGATCCCGATTGCTTATCGCTAGCACTAAAATACAACCTTTCAGTAAATTACTAATTTCCACTTGCGGCAATGAAAGGCAATTCAAAAAATTGTCTCTTTTTCACTATACATTAGTCTTCTAAATTATATTTCTTGAGAAACAGAGACAATATACTTTTTTTTTAAATAGGGTTTTTCGATCAATACAATATTTCACATAAGGTACTACGACTGCATGCAAAGCACGGACATATAGACAATTAAAAAAACTCTCGCATCTCAATGGAAAAAATCAAGTTAAATATAAGAAGGAATAAGCCCATCGATACATTTAGATATAGTAAACAGTTTTTAAAGTGCTTAAACTTATAAGGTTTTCTTATGAGTGCGGAGAAGGTTGACTGAAAAAAAAACATTAATATAAAATAATAGCAACTTACATTTTCTAATTTCTGCTTAGCTTCATTAATCACTTTAAGTAATTCCTCTTTTTTGGTACTGGTATAAGACTTGGTTATAGTTGGCGGGGCGTTACTCTGTATCGATTTTTTACCATTTTCGGTGTGTTTGGCACTTATACTGCGACGACCTAAACTATTCCTATCTAATACGGTAATATTTGCAGGACTATCAGGTAAAGCTTGCTGTAGAAAACTATTTGATGTTTGAGGTATACTTTCCGAACTACCGCCTAATGTTGAAGCAAGTGAACGTTCAGCATGTTCAGCACTGGGTGTTGAACCTTCGTCTTCTGTGTCTGAAGTTCCCGTGCCTGTTCCTGTACTGGCCGTATACGCAGAACCACCATTCGTGTTGGTTAGTGTTAGACCTGATTTTTCGAATTTTTGCCTTCGCACGGATTTTCTTAATTCATCTTCATTCATGGCAGTTACCTTGAAGTCCGTCGATGTAGTTGGTGATATGTTATTATAGAACATACCATGTTCAGAACTGGTACGTTCACCATCCGATATATCTTCTACATCACCATCGTGATCATTATTTGATATGCTATCAAATCTTATGGAGGGTTTACGTTTGTCGACTATTAGGCGGCTAGATAAATCATTATTGTTACCATTATTATTAATTAAAATATTTATATTGGGCGATGAAGTGCTAGACACGGTTCCCGTATTATTGCTACCGATAAATTTTATGTCACGCCTAGTGTCCATGCCTGAATCAATTGAGGAGTCTTCACTTAAGTATGATGCTTGATTATACATTACATCTTTAGAGGAAGCACTGTTATAATCTGAGGTTTGTGTATTACCCAGACCACCACCTCCACCAGTGTGATGATGGGCTATACCAGCTGTAGTTGACACACTTCCTAATGGACTTTCAGAATTAGACCGTAAGTCAGTTATAGTATCTGAATCAATTTGGCCTCTTTGAGCCCAACGGTTACGTGGCCGTGGCATTAAACCTGTTTGACCCGATGGTGATGAACTTAAATTAGTTATTGAATTTGAATTTGTTGTACTTAAGTTTATGGTGGATGAAGAGGTTTCTATTTCATTTATTGTCGCACCGGAGCCAGCTTTCCGTTTCGCCCACTGCGGCAATTGCCCAACATCTGATAATTTATAACCTGGGGTAAGTGCCGCTTCAGTGCTTATAAAATTGGGAGAAAATCCATATTTTTGTGCTATTGTTAATTCGTCTGCATCGTCGGCCATAGATTCTATAAGTGTTTCATCGGCTACTAAAGCTGTTGATACAGGCCGTGGCAGAGGAGCATAACCCGATCTTAACCTTTGCTGGGACAATCTTGCTTGCATTGTAACAATCATATCATGCGGTATTTGCCATATAAATATGCAACCATCTCCTGAGGCTGATATTAAATAGCGGCAATCATTTGTAAATTTCAGACCGGTAACCAATTCGCTATGACCATACATCCGTGCCATACATTCATTCGAATAATAATCATAAACAGCTAATGTTTTATCCGTGCAAGAGGTGGCCACATAAATGCCACTCGGATCTAAACATAATTTTATTAAACTACCCTCATCTGAATGGGATCCCTTAAACGTTTTCGTATGTTTGGAATTTTGCGTACCATAAACACGAATATTACGATCTTGGCAAGCAGTTAATATATGTTTAGCGTTTGAATCGACTTCCATATCATATAAAGTAGTTTTACCCGACGTATGAGTGCCTCTCAAAAATATATTGCCCTGAAATGTACGGAACATTATAGATTTATCTGCTCCACATGATATCATTTGAAAATTTAAGCCGGAACCAACAAATTTAATGGACGTTATCGATGAAGAATGGTCATCTAATGTTTGTAATAAACGATAATCTTGTGCCACATCAAACACATGTATTAAACGATCACGACTAGCACTGGCCAATAATTTACGATCAATTTTATCATTTGAGTACTCTAAACACAAAACCTCCGATTCATGTGCTTCTATTGTTGCTTTTAATTTCAAATTATGCAAATTATAAATGCGTATATTTCCACTACGATCACCACTAGCTAAATGATGTAAATCTGGACTAATTTTAATACATCGCACACCATTACGGCCATCATAATTAGAATTAGAACCCGGACTATTTTTATCATTGTACGTTTCGGGGTCTTTTATATAAGTTAAATCCCCATCGATATAAATTACTTTAAGCAATTCCTTCGAATAAATATTTTTCCGATATAATTCATTATTAGCACAGCCCTCTAAGCCCCATACACGTATTGTATCATCTGATGAACATGTTGTAAATGAATCTTCAGGCAACGTTTGTGATATTTCACGCTCCAGATTATATGGCACAGTTTCAACACCCCATATACACGTGGAGTGATAAAGAAAGGAATGTGATTTACCCACACGTTTTACATCCCGCATGTCCCAGATATAAAGGGAATGATCATTATAAACACATGATACTTTTGATCTTTGTTCATCAAATGCCATAGCTATGCAATCAGGATATTTAGCTTGAGGTGGGACAGTCATAATATGGTTGATATGTATACCTTGAGCAACATCCACGCCCAAATAATGTGTACGCGGTAATGTTGTAATATATTCTAGTGTGGCGGCATTAAATATTCGAATAATTGCTTCTGCACAACCCACCATAATAAAGTGACTGTTAACACTTATGCAATTGGCACTTGTGGTGCGACAGAGCACCCATTTATCCAATAAACGCCTTGATGTGAATTCCACTAGATGACCTTGCCTCGTTATAGAATAAGTATATTCTGAACAGGCACCCTTCCCGCATGCCACTGCACAAAAATCATTATCACGTAAATCTCCTAATATGGCACTACGACCCATTAATGGTATTGGATCTTTATATTTACGACCATTCTCTAAATACCAATATTTGACGTGGCGATTACCAACAGTTACAAAGTAGCTGCCATCCTCAGCAAAACTTACAGCTGATACTCTCGAACTGATTTTATTCGAGGCGACTTTTAAATTAGATTTCCAATCGAATACATTCACAATCATATCATGCTGAGATCCTACCGATACTAAATATTTACTGGTAGGTGAAAATGCCTTATAAAATTATACAAAAATAAATAAATGAAAAATTAAATTGCGTAAATCATCAAAAACATAAAAAAAATATTTTTCTCTTTTGTTCTTAAATAATTTTCTTCTGTTTTTTTTTTTTTTTTTATTACCACACACGTCACCGCATTTTTATGGTCAACAAATTCTGCCACCATATTGCCACCCGTACAATTTTCTAAATTACCATTTGGTGCTTCTAGCTCCCATACTTTTATTGCTGGATTTATACCGCATTCACCTGTTGCCACATAGCGGCCACAACGTGAAAATGCCACCGACGTGAAAGCCTTACGTGATGTATTTACCAAATATGCTTGCGTCTGCTTTTTAGCATTGAATAATACTATCGTACAACTATATTTTGGATTTCAAAAAGATAAATAAAACAAAGTGGAAGAAAAAGGAGAAATAAAAAAGTAAACTACAAATTTTTATTTAATATTTAATATTTTATTTTTCTTCTTTTACTTGATGTTCGCATTCATTTTTATATGTAAGAGTGTAAATATTTGTGTATATGCATATGTATTTCCTAAGTTAGATATTTAGGTTTCCTGTTTTGAAAATTCTTTTAAACCCAATTTTTCCTGTAATTTTGCAAATAGTAAGAAGCAAATTAAGTTAGTTACATTAGTGCGGCTTTTTATATTCCATACAATATTTCCAATAGACCCATCTACCATTACACTCATTAACATATTAATTTCAAAATTATTGTCTCAATAGATGTAAGGATTTCTGTTCTCTTATACGTTTGTCCATCCATCTGAAGTCCATTCATCATAGTATCATTAAACTATAGCTGCTAAATATTTGAGATACGCACTTTTAAAATCATTTCATTTATAATGTCTTATTATGTGGAAAATTGTTACTCGCTAAAACTTTTTAAGAATTTGAATGTGTTTTCTTCTTGACGAAAATTGAAACAAAGTAACATTTTAGCAGCAAAGTAATGAACTTGTTAAATTTGGAACACATTGATCTATTGATCCACAAAAGCTGTTATAATACTTTCAGTTTTTTAGTTAAATACAGAAAAATTTATATAATGTTGGACAATGTCTTACACCCTTATTGTACAATACAAATAGCAATTATAATGGATTAAGGAACATATTAAAATCAAGTCTAACAAATTTCAAATTTTATAACATATATAAGATAGCTTTTATAACTTCACTACACATTAAATATATTTTAATTTGAATTCATTTATGCAATTTTCCGGCATTTTGTAATCTTATCACATACTAATCAATTATTAATCTAATACCGTTAAAAAAAAGCATTAAACGAATGAATATCATATTTTGAGAAGAAATTATATATATGTGCTTAAAATATCTGTGATATGTGTTATATATAACCTATAAGCTATTCCGAACTGTTATAACAAATAATATTATCAATCTATTGTGCTGTTTATTGCGCTATTTGCTGCTTAACATTTAGATGATGTGTGAATTTAGCAAAAAAAAAAAAAAAAAAAAAAAAAACAAAAAAAAACAAAAAAAGGAACAACCGAATGTGGTGACGTGACAAATGAACTGTCAGGCAAATAGAAAGGCAGTCATATAGCTAGAAAGGCAGATAGATGGACTTGTATAACATGATGTGGATGTTAGTTATATGAAAACACGTACGTAATGGCTTTTATATGAACGATGCCATTACATTATCACACACAACATAATAATAATAATTTATATCAGAATGGTATTCATATATATATATATATATATATATATATATATATATATATGTAATATAAAAAAATTTTTGAAAGTTAGTAATTTGAAGGTTTACGCGTTTCTTTTCCTTTCTCTTAATCTTTTTAGTTTGCTGTTTTCTTTTCTTTTTTTTTTTTTTTTTTTTTGCTCTCACCAATTAGAAATTGCAATTACATTAGTAATATTAATAAGATGTTTCCAGCAAAACCTCTTCTTGGACTTTGGAAAATATCAAATAGTTGATTTACCTCTGTCTGTCTGTATGATGATAAAAATCGTATATTGACTTCAAATTTGCTATATATATATTCAAAGTTCTTTCGAGCAGATTGATTTTGAAAATGGATCAAATATATTAAAATGTTAAGTCCTAAGCACCATTTAAAGTGATAATAAATTCTGCTATTTTAAGCAAACATGTAAGGCCCTTCCTAAATACTTGAATATTTATTAAGATAGGCCGCTAAAAATAAAATAAATCACTCATTGTTCGTAAGTTATATAAATCAACCATGCCCATAAAATATTGCTATACCTCCTGGATGGTCAGTTTCATATTTAACTTTAACTCATATAAAATTTTTATATACATTTTCCTCTCTAACATAATTTATAAAATTGTGTATGCTTTAAAGTTTTACAGAGCACAATCACAAACATGTTTTTGACAAATTACACGATTATTATGCACTTTTGTGTTAGCAATAATTTAAAAAATGAAAAAGTAGCATAACAATATAATAATATAAGGCCACCTGTATAAGTACAATTAAATATAATTTGTAAGTACAAATTAATTGAAATTAATAATAGTAATTGTAATGATGATATTAATGATTACGTAATACGTATTTTATATAGAAAGATAATGTAACAATCAAAGAGGTAGACAATATGAGAATGAGAGAAGAAGAGGGGAGTATAAAAGTGTTGCATCATTTGCCGGTAAATAGAATCACTCAAAGGAAAATAAAAAAAAGAAGTTATTTTCACAAAAAAGAAGTTGCTTGAGTCAATAAGTTCAGGGAAATTTACAGATAAAATCATTATGAAATAAAATGATATTGCATTTGAGAATTTTTAAAGTACTTAGCTAGAGAACTATTTTTATATACCCCACTCTACACATTTAAGATGTAATAATTTTATTAAACTGGAATCTTATGGTTTGACCATTAACAAATTCTGAATTGATGCATTTATAATCAATCTATTTCTTACATTTAATCTAAGTGTTAGTTATATTAGAGTAAAATATTTCAAAATTGGAATAAATTCGTCTTAGCTCATCGAAAATTCTGATTCAACGGAGTCTCATCCATTTAAATTTCCTTGAGTCCTTGCTCATTTCAATTGATTCATATAAAATGAAAATCTCTGAAAATCTCTGAAAATCTCTGAAAATCACAGAAGTAAACTAAGATTGCTTACTTTAATTTATAATAAAATTGCTCGAAATTCACCAGTATAAGGCAACCAAGTCTTCCATTAAAATAGTATTCGTATACTACGTTTTGTTCGTCATATGTTCAGGCATGTTATAAAAGTGGAAAAAAACGTTAAGAGCAGAGCAAAAGTTTATTCTCACTCTGATGGTATTAAAAATCGTATAATCTTGAATTTATGCTAAAGCAGGCTAAAGTCAGTTATTGTATTAACGTATGTTTATAACTACATATATGTGTATATGTATATTAAAGTCAAGGATGTATTTGTATAGTTTTCCATTAAAAAAAAAAAAAAAACAAAGCCCTTACTCTTTTCCTTTTTTCTAATCAGTTTTTTTAGTTTCACCTCTTTTTTTTTTTTTTTATTTATTTACGTTTGTTAATGCAGCACAACTTGACATCGTTTTTGTTCAATTTCTTATGATTCTTTTTTATGCTTGTGCCTATTTTTTTGTTTTCCATTTGGCACAAAAATCCAAATGAAGCAAGCACTAATAAAAAATATGCAAACACTACATTATTGTGCGAATGCCGCCAAAGCCATTAACCAAAATCATTGCCACCACTTTCCTGGATTTTGTTTTTTCTACTTTTCAGTTCTTTTTTTTTTTTTTTTGTTATTGTTGTTTTCTATATTCTATTTTCCTTCTCCCTTTTTATGACTCTTTCCTTGCATGTCACTTATAAGTAGTTGAATTGATGGATTTTTTTTGCCATTGTTTGTTTTGAATGCTGTGCTGAAATTTTGCCCTTGGCAAAAGCAATATTCGACTTTGCCAATGACATTCTATGTATATTCAATTTTATTTCTGTTTTCGATTTTCTTTCTAAATACTTTTTGCGACTTATTTTATTCTTTTATTCTCTTCCTTAAATCATATTTAATTGTTAGTTAATTTAATAAAATTATCTAAAGTATATTTACCCTTCTACACTTTAATTATTCTTAAATAAAGTCAGTAGAATTTTAAAAATAATATTTTGTTAAAAAAATTTAATAGCATTATACTGAATTCATTTTAATGCAACTTCATATAAAAAACAAAATTTTGTTTGCTATACCGTCATAAATGATAATTTATCTAACAGCTTATTTCAGAGATTGGCAGGCAATAAAAATCAAAATCTTATTAAATTTGTTTGGATATTCGTCATTATGTATATATATATATATATATATATATATATATATATAATACATAATGACATAATGCTTAATAAAAACGTTTTTGAAAGATTTTTACCTAAAAAAGTTTTTTTAGGCACGATCAAGTAGCCATTCGTAGTACCCAAAGCTTAGTCATATAATATCAAAAAAAAAAAAAAAATACAAAAATTTTAATTCATAAGATCATGGGTTTTAGGAAAAAAAATTTTTTTTTAGTTATATTGAAATTTTCTTGTTTTGATTTCTTGTAATTCCAAATATAGAGGTTCAATTATTTAATTCTATTATATAATGCCTTTTATATCCTCTAAATTTATTCTTTAACTTATCTAATATTTCTTTTTATCAATTACCAATTTCCATGAAAAATTTAGATATGTGAACATTTATATTAAAATTACTAAGAAAAGGAAGAAAAAGAAAAACTTAACAATTTATAAATTTATAAATTTATAAATATAAAACAATAAATGAAATGACAATATTATTTGTTCAACTTTAATACTTTTTTAAAGTAAAATGGACCAATTTTACTATTAAAAAGTTTCATATTAAATATCTTCATATTAAAAACTTTTTCTGTGTATTTCATGCTGAACAAAGTTTTACACTTAAAGAAAAGGGGTCATTCAATTCTTAATGAATCAGTTTTAAGAAATTTTAAATAGAATTATAGACTTTTTAGACTATTTATTTTAATTTTAATTATTCTCTAGAATCCTTGTGCTACAAGGCCTTATAAGTTTATGTAAATATTTATAAACCCAGAGAGAGTTGTGATTCATCTATTTTTTGTTACAACGATCGTTTCAGAAACTTTAAAAAGCATTATATGAAAAAAGGATAAAATTTTAGATATATTTTTATAAACTGCATGTGTATGCCCTAAATTTCTATTTCCTATATAATCTGGCTATTGTCAATATCAATTATACTCTGAAATATACAATTCTAATTAAAATTTTTTAACTTCAGATTAATTTTCATTTTGTCTGTATGAAATAAAATTTTCTTATATTAAAAATTTTATCGTGATAAAAGAGTAAATATGTTTTAGTATTTTATGATTTGTGATATGTAGATGTTATAGTAAATGTCTTTTATAACTTAAGCTAAGTTCAAGTCTAAGTCTCAATTCTTGTGTTAGATTATTTTAATAATTTTCATAGATAGGTAAATTTAAACGGAAATTTGCTTTTTAATTATAAACACTTACCCAGCTGGATATGCCAGCAGGCCACTTATAGGTGAACAATCTAAGGCTGCATTGCCGCATACTGTTAGGCCTAAAACTTTCTTCAATTTTATCTAAAAATATAATTAAATAAACATATAAACATTTTAGAAATTAATGAAACTTTAAATTATTGATTTTTATAGAAAATATTATTACTTTTTACATATCTCTTATACATAAAAATTTTTCTTTTATTTTACTATATTTTGTAAGAGGTAGGCGATTTTTATATAAAATTGGTAAAAATTTTATGTATATGCAAAGGCTTTACACTTCATATTGTTCTGTGACATCACTATTACAATCATAAAATTATTTTAATTTTTGCTTTGTACTTCACTTTCAAACTGTATCAGAAAATTAATTGCTTTAAGTGGTAGCTAACCCCGTTTTTACTTATTATTATTTTTTTCCATTTTTTTTAATTTATTTATTTTTATTTTAGTTTTATATACATATCTTTTAAATCAATTTGTATTAAATAACCAAAAAAAAAAAAAATTCTAATAACAATAATAATAAATAAAAATGTTAGTGCTACCATGTAAACAAATTGTATATAAAATAGTTTTCAGGAATGTTTAGTTTAAAAAATAAATTTTGTTTTTAATTATAATTATCAATAAGTAATAAAAAAAAAAAATAATAGATATACAAAAACTATAGAAAAAAAACTGTTCCAGTCTCTCATGCAATATGATGTCAACAGCAAAATTAAAAGGAATTCATTTTGCGCTGTATAAATCAGAAGAACCTGTTGTAGAGTTTATGAGAAATTTATATAAGCGGAATCTATCTGCTCTAGGCATCGAAACGATTGAGTTTACATTTTATTGTAAAAATTGAGAATTTATTGATTTTAATTTTTTACTCTTGCTAAAATTGAAAAAAATTTTAACAGCAAGTGTTAGCGAGAAGGCGTAAGAAAGTATATGACAAGGCTAGGAAGAAGGTACAAAAATTCCATTTCATTTATATGTATTTTATGTTTCTTTTTTAGTTTTTGTTTTTGTTTTTTTTTTTTTTGATGTTATTAGTCATTAATCATTTTGTATTAAACTAAAGCTTAGCAAACTGCCTTGATCTTGAAACTATTGCGCAATTTAAATAATGATCATCATGTAAATGTAATCACATTGAATGAGTTGACTTGAGATTGATTTTGACTAATATTTATATAGTGAAATTCAGCACAAGTCGATTTACATAATCGATAATTTTGTAAACATTTTACAAAATATAATTTCTCATAAAATTTAAAAAAAAAAACACGTTTGAATTACAAAATAGTCTTATCAAATTTATTTAGTAAAACAAATTTCTTTTGGGAAATGCATCGAATGAATTTTACCATCATATTACACTTCTAACACTTAGCTTCTGCAATGACAATTTAAATTAAGCAGTTTCTTTTTTTAACTACTTCTTCTTTTAAAATGGAGACAAAAAAAAAAGAAGAAACTTAAGCTTTCCATAGTTTTTAGTTTAAAGCAAAAAAGCCAAAGACCGCTTGACTTTTTTTTTTTTTTTGATATATCTTTTTAAATAAAAAAATGAAGAAATTAGAAAAGTTTCAATAATTTTTAATTTATATGGCGTTAATTCCAACAAACCATTTCTACTTGTTTAATTTATATGTAGGCGAAAACAAGAGTTTTTTTTCTTTGCTTTTTAGAAACTGGTTTTTAATAGAAAAATATTAATGAAACTGATATTTATTGAATTGTGTTTTGTTTTATTTAACTGATTTATTGATTTATTTACAAACAGCAGCAGCATCCATAACAAAAATTTACAAATTTACAAATTTACAAATTTATATTTGTTGCCTACTGAACTGAATGACATGTAACAACAATTACGAGCATTGGCAATTATGATTCCATAATTTCTTTTACATTCAAAGTGAGTGAAATAGTTTTGCAAAAATCTACATTTCACGTAAAATGTAAATAAAACCTTGTCTGTTTAAAAAATTATTGTAATTGACTTATGTGGTTTTCATTTTAAGTTTCGTTATTCAAACAATATAAATAGCAAAAAAAAAAAAAAAAAAAAAAGACATCAAAGAAACTAAAACTGAAACCAAACATAATTATTAAACTACAAAAGCGTGCTATAAAGTGCAAAAAATACAAACCCAAAAATTAGCCACTGACAAATTACTTATTTTGTAATCGTCAAATATTTCATATTATGTAAAATACATAGATATATAATTAAAATGTAAATTGCCAGCACATATAAAATTTTTTAAGCCTATAAAAATTATGGGGTATAAAAGTAAACTATTTCTATTTAAATGTATAAGGGTTTGGCTTAAGAATCTGCCTTTTTTTTCCATTAGTCAACTCAACTCAGAATCTAACTGCTTTTCTTTTTTTTTTCATAATTTTTTGATTATCAAAAAAAATTTTTTTTTTTGTGATTTTCTAATGAAACTTGAAAGGCCTATGGCTGAAAAACTTGATCAAAATAGCTCTACGATTCGCTTTTAAACTTTTTAAAAATGCGTAGAAAGTTAATTCTGGAAGGGAAAACTTTTGATATATTTCAAATCTATGAGCCATATTTACCCTTTTATGGATGCTTTTTTCATATAAAGATCAGTAAAAGTAAAGTATTTCATACTTTTTTATTTTTCTTAGCTTTTTAATCATATTAAGCAAAATGATTTTAATTAAGAGTCTGCCCCAAGTTTTACTTCTGTACTACAAAAAGTTCTGGTTAATTTTATTAAAAAAAAAAAAAAAAAACTTTTAAAATTGGCTAAAGTCACATAACAAACATTTCTATTTCTACATTTACTCATTTTAAGCAAGCTGAATACTTTTATTAAAGTCAATCTCTAATTGCCTTAATATTTAATCGTATAGAATAAAGAAGTCTAAATAGAATTTGACCCCAAGTAATAAAATAATTAATGGCGGGGTACATTAAAAAAAGCAAATCAAAACTATAAACAGTTTAACTATAAACAGTTGATTGTAAAAAAAAAAAAATGAAATCATCATTAGTTATCTCATGATCATTAGAGAAATTTTATATGTAGAATTTAAAAAGTAAAAAATACAAAAACAAATCTATTGTAAAATACATTTCAATGAGCTGAGGTTCTGGTTTTCACTTTTTACTATTGCTACTTTAATAATAATAATAGTAATAATAATAATAATTATTATTATTATTGTTGTTGTTGTTGCTTTAACAATTTTGTGTTAAGTACTGAATAATTTGTAGGCGTTATTTTAATGATTTTGTTATTGTTATTTTTTCGAAACGAAGTTTTTTTTATTGTGAAAAATGCAAGAAAAAAAAAACAAATTGAATTCCGCAAGAGAATAGTAAAAAAAAAAAATACACAAAATTACGTACATTTATTTACGTTATATTTTGCAAAGAATTGTTTTATAGGTAAATTATTTTGCAAACTGCATTTTTTCCAATTTAATATTAAAAGCAGATGGAAATGTATGTGCGTATGTTTGTAAGTTATATTAGATATGACATAATTTGCTCTCTTTTTCTTATTGTTTTAATTTTATTTTTATTTGTCTTTCTCTCACTCTCTGACTCTCTCTCTCATCTATTCTATTCATTATAATTTTACATATTTTTCTCTCACTCTCTGACTCTCTCCCGTCTATTCTATTCATTATAATTTTACATATTTTATCGTAAGTAATTTAAATGATCTCATGATTATTTCATGTCATGACGTGTTTGCTATTTATCTTAAATGAAAATTATTAAAGGGACTCACTTGAAATTGTTTATTAAATAAAATTGTTGTAGCAATTATATATGATCGAAAGTAAATAATGAATTCCCAAGACCCATTTTGCTGATTACATTTAATCAGTGCAAGAATTGAGTTTTATTATTCTAAGTTTAGTAATCAGCATTATTTTGTCGATGTGATCGATGTTATTATGCTTATTTTTTACAAATTTCATTTAAGATTGTTTAACATTTTTTCATGGCTCTCTAGTTAGTTTTAATTCTGTGCTTAAGTCTTGTGCTTGAAAGTTCATACTTTTGAAAATTTTTCAAAATAATTTTTCAAAGTAAAAAATTTGTCCTTTAATGAAAATTGTGTGTGACATTAATCAAAACTGACTAGTATTGCGCCATTGCCAACAATGTCTGCAAGTGTATCAGTATTATTTACATAAGTTATGTTATGATGTAACAAAATAACTTAACCAAAATAAAATAAAAAACAATAAAGTAAAATTGTATTTTATCGCTGACTTCAAATGCAAAGCATTTCTAAAAAAGGAAATGAAGTTTTCTTTTGGGTATTTTTGCTTATTTACATTTTCGTAAAATACTCATTTCCCTTTCTCTCTCTCTCTCTTCCTTTCTTTCAAAATGCTAAAAATATATATAAAAAAATTCAAATAAGTTTAAAAAATCATAGTTAAATATTATTATATTAATAATTGTTGTTGTTGTAATTGCACGTTTCCATTTATACAATTACGCAATATATTTATAGAAGATAATTTAAAAAAATATTTTAATAATTATAAGTTGGTAAATATGAATATTATTATACGAAATATTATAATTAAATTATTAAATTTTATAACTTGTAATTTGGTTTTATTTATCATTAGAAAAAAGTGAAAAGAAAGCAAAAGATTTAGGCGAAGCAAAACTGAAAGATAAAACTTTTAAAATTCTTTATTATTTAACTTAAAACGAACTAGAAAATAAAAAAAAAATATGAAATTGTTTTACTTTTTTTTGTGTCTTTTTATTCTTCTAGTTTTCTTATCTTCATACAAATAATTTTTTTATTTCACTTTTGTTCACATCAACTTTAATCAATTGTTTATTTTATGTTGGATTTAAGTATAATAAATTTGAAAGAAACAATAAACGAAAATTTTGCAAACCAAATATAAAATCTGCACAAGTACAATAAAATTTCAATAAAATTATCTTCATTATTTATCATTTACTTTCAATTTCTCTTACATTGAATTTTTAGCTAAGCAAATGAACTTTATGGTAAAGTAAAAGAGAGTTCTCTTATAAAAAAAAAAAAAAAAGAAAACTTGAAAATAGAGAAATAACACACAAAAATAAATTCACCTTTTTTAAATCTCTCTTATTATTATTATTATTTATTATTACTCTTTACATTCGTTGTTAAAACTTAAGAAAGTCAAATTCCTTCCTTTCAATTTAATTTGAAGCAAATACATTGTTATTTTTGTTATTGTTGTTGGTATGGCTGGCTTTAGTCAAAGCCACTAATAAAAAAAAAAAAAAAAAGGAATCAAAAATGAAACAGGAAAACGGAATATTGAAAAGTATTTTAGAAAATACACAAAAAAAAAATCTCAAAGTTTTTTTCTACAAATTTTTTAAAAGTGGTTTTTCAATAATTAAATAATTTACATATTTAATTATATAAGTGAATTTTTTTTTAATTGAAAATATATCACCATAAAGTAATAGCAAAAAAAAAGTATTAATCATATAATCAAATAGGAAGTAAATTTTTTTTTTCAAAACCATTAAAAATTTTTTTTGGCTTAACAAATGAATGAATGATTGAATAATTAAGTCATCTTATGTAAATAATTAAAAAAAAATTAAATAATTAAATATTGAAAGGGAAACTTCTTGATTTCCTCAAACATAAAAGAATATTCAAAAAAAAAAAAAATTTACTTTGGAATAACAATTCTTAAAAAACACATTTTACAAAGCTGAATTTTTTTTTTCAATTTATTAACGTTTCTTTTACATTTTGCCGAAAATTTATTATTATTATTTTTTTTTTTTTTTGGTAATTTTAAACCAGAAATTTGAAGTCTGTGTAAGCATTAAATTAAGAGAAGAAAATGAAGAAGTAGAAGTTCTTCAACTTTACAATTTTAATGAAGGTTTGTTAATTTTAATTACTTTGTAATCTTAAAATCTGTTATTGCTAATTAATTATTTTTAACAAATTGCAATTGATTGACAAATTGTAAATTTTGTTTTACACTTAAATATTGAATAATAAAAATAAATAAGCGCGATTTAATCAAATCATAATCATGTGTTTGCTAAAAAAAAAGGCGCCTTAAAAATCGTAAATTTTAATGATTCATTTATATTTGAGTACTATATAAAATCACTAGATCTTAATATATGAATATTTTGTGGTTAATAAAACAGAATAAGTAAAATTTGTGAAAGGTCATAAAAATAAAAAAACCAAAAAAAGTCTAAATCTAAAAAAAAATCTAATTTAAACTTGCATATGAAAAAAGGCTTATCCATATTTATTTTTTTTTTTTTTGTTATAACTATTTTACAACGATTATTTTAACGCTTTATGATTACAAATATATATTTTTTTTGACTCTTTAAGTACTTAATTTTTATAGCAAAATCATAAAAAAAAAGACACAAGTTTTAAAACCCTTTTTGTACGTGTCGTGACTTAAATAATGCAAATGATACGGAAAGTTTGTTTGTTTTTTTTTTTTCTTATAGAAGTAAAGGAATTATGGAATAATGGCCCCATTTCATTTTTGTTTTTTAAAACTATTTATTTCTTTTTTGTTAAACTCAAAAATAATATAAAAACACAAACTTTCCTTCCCAACAAAAAACCTTCACAACAAGAACATAAATTCTTTAAATGAATAAATACGTGATTTAAATAGAGAGAGAGAGAGAGAGAGAGAGAGAGAAAAAGAAGTCAAAAAATTGATCAATATGGACCAAATTCTCTTCATATGTTTAAGACTGTTATGCGCTTTAAATTAGCGGAAATTTTTCCATATAAAGAATTTTTTATCAAAAAAAAAAAAAGGCCTTCTATGAGAAGTGGTCGTAAAAACTGGCCCATCATAATCATTTTAAATGAAGTTCATTCTTGAGGCAAAACCTGGACTGACTGACTGACTGTGAGCCGAAAATTATCTAAATATCTCAAAAGTTGCAACAAATTTATATGGACGGACATATTTAAATATGCTTGTCATAGTGTTATAATAAAAGATGGGACCATTTTAATTCTTAATTTTTGGATGCCACAAACATTCCCACAAAATTTATAATATTCTATAACACAAAAGATGTAGGATGGTTGATATAAATAAAAATGCATTTTCTGTTTTTGTTTTTGTGCATGTGTTAGTTATTTTATCCATATACAGTCGTCCAGGCACAGTTATGCCCAGAACGGTTACTTTTTTTGTTATTTTATGTTATAATTTTATATTAAATAGTGTTGAATGTTTAAGGCATTTAAGTCACCAAATCAGTCATATAGTCAGTGTATGCAAAGTATATGTTGCATTTGTCTGGGTTATAAGCTTAACTTAATAATAATTACAACAATAATAATAATAATAATAATAATAATAATAATAATAAGAGCAACAACTATGGCAATTGCAAAATTAATATTCCAAACGCCAACACACACACACAATAAAAACAGTCATTTCAAATTTCAAAACAAAAACAAAAAAAAAAAAAGAAAAGAAAAAAAAAAACAAAAACAATCTAAGCCAACCAAGCACTTCACTTAACCATTTATATTCTTTATTAAATTTTTTTATACACAAAATCGCCAAAGAAGTTGAAAATGTAATAACTTGGAATTTTTATTCTTTGAGTATAAAATCCATGTGATTTTTACTTAAAGGCAAAAGCCATGGCAAATGTTTTTGGATTTAAGTTATTTGTGCTAACTTTTTAAATATTAAACATTCCGGAAAGACTTTTGAAAATTTTGAACTTTACTTTAAATCAAAAATGCATACAAAGCAACTTTTAATTAAGTGTATTTTTTTTATTGGTTTTTTTTTTTGTTCTCAGAAAAAAAAAGCCATTTTTTATATGGAGTTTTTCCAATTATACTTTAAGTATTTAAACAGAATTTTAGTCCATTAAAAAACACTCTTTTACTGAATTTTTTTTTTTACCCTAAAGGGTCTTGCTAAATTTTTGAAAATTTTATATTCTCTGTAAATTTACTGAATGTATTAAAAGTGTAATATAAAATATGTAAAATAAATTTCGCCTTCTCATTTGTTTTTTCTGTTTTCTACAAGCAATTTATTTATTTTTTTTTTATTTTATAAGTTAAATCGGCAAGTGTTTGGGAAAAATAAAGCTTAAGAAAAATTCATTATACAAATCATATTATTAAAATTATTATAGAATTTTCTTTATGTATAACAAGTAATGAAGAAAATTTGCTAAATTTTGTACCACAAGATATTTCTATATTTCTATATCATTTGATCTTGTTTTGTAAGGGACAAAAGGGAGGTGGTGAAGGGTGGGGGGGGGGGGGGGGGGGGGGGTACTTTTATATTAAATCATGCTGACTTCTTTTGGTTTTTATATTTTATATATAAAATGTTTATAGTTAATGATCTTACTTAATGATCATTACTTTAAATAATAATGTATAGCATTTATATAAGGCCTGTATTTGTTGTATTTGTTGTTGTTGCCTTAGTCAAGAGTTTTGTGAATGACAAAATAATATTAAAGGGTTAAGAAGGTATGCACGCATACACACAGACAGATAGACAGACAGACAGACATACATACAATTACAGCGTTATATCTATTCATAATTTGTATGTACCAGGGCCATTTTTCTTATTGTTATTGTTCTATAAAAAAAATGCTTTTAACATGTTTGTCGTAAATACATAAGTGAAATAGATATCATAGTACATAATATGGCATAGCATAGCATAGCATAGCATAGCATACCGTAATATAGTAAAAAATTGTAAAGTCACATTTATGTACGCTAAAAAAATGCTGTGCCATTGTAAAAAGCATGTTATCAATATAAAATCAAATTGTAATTGTTGTATATTTATAAAAAAAAAAATAATAATAATAATAAAAATAATAATAATAACATAGGAAAACAGTTGACAAAGCGTATCACGTTAAAAGAAGGCGGTTTTGTTTTATCATTTTTTTTTTTTTAGATAAAAATTTTATGTTCAAATAAATCTGACAGTTAAATGGTCACATCTCATGAAAAATCTAAAAACTAGAATTATTTGATAAAAAAATTTTTGGCACACTCAGTTTATGTTTTAATAAACGCTGGCTAGACAGACAAAGATTTGTAATATCAATTTTTTTTTTACTAACGATCGATTTAATTTTTAAAATCTTTGTAATTTTATTAAAAAAAAATTTCCCAAATTTTTATGATCTTGAATTTGAAAATTTTAAATAATCCATATTACCTCATAAGCTGCTACATCCTCTTTACCATAAATGGGTGTTGGTGATGAATTACGTGGGGCAAACATTTTATATTTTCTTTCCTTCTTTTCTTTATTTTATTATTTATATTAAATTTGCTCAATTTTTTAACTTAAAATCTCATTTACAAGATATTTGCCCCATCAATTTTTCTTATCTTTTTTTTTTTTTAAAAAAAAATATCATTTATAGAAATTAAGTAAATTTTCCAATATCATTTTAATGTAAAAAAAAAATGCCAACTTTGTTTTTTCTTTATTCAAACTTAAATTATATAATTTTTTTTAACTTTCACTTTAATGACTGAAAAAAAAAACTAGAAAATCAAAATGGACACATTCAATTAAGGGAAATAATTTCAAATAATTTCCATGCTTTCATTTGATTATTAAATTTTTTTAATAATAATTTTTTTAATAATAATTTTTTTTAGCTTTAGCTTTATCTAAATATGAATACAAAATCACGTGCGCCAATAAAAAAAAATTTCAATATTTAAGTTAAAAAATCTGAGTCTTTTTTTTATATTATTTTTGTTTAGAGATTTTTTTTTTTATTGAATTTTTCAGTTATTGTTATTGTTGCTGTTGCTGTTATGCAGTCACTAAATTATGTTCCTGGACTTTTATTTATATCATTTATCATATTTAATATGTTGCTGCAAATGCTATAAAAAGTTGTTGTTATCTCTTGTTTGTTTCTCATTTTTAAAATTCTGTACGAGCTTCTATTTATATTAAAACTATTTTGTTATAATTTTGTTATTATTATTATTATTATTATTATTATTGTTGTTGTTGTTGTTGTTGTTGCTGCTGCTTGCTTGCTCATTTGTTCGTTCATAGAATTTTAGCAGTGCTTGCTGTTGTTATTGTTATTATTATTGTTATAAAAGGTGCTTGTATTTGTTGAAGGTCATAAAAGCGTTTCATTTGATAAATTCGATATTTAATGTTGTTTGTTGTTTATTAATTTAATTTAATATGAAGCTGCTGACTAAGAAGTCAAATATCTAACTTAATATCACATTCATCTGTTTAACTGATTTATCAATTTTTAGTGATATATATTTGTAAGTTTTGTATGGCAGAATTTTTCTCTGTCATTTTATTTCAATTTTTTCTTCTTTTAGATTTTCTATTACGAAAAGCAGTACAAGAGACAATAGTTAATAACAATAAAACTGGTCCCTGCTGTGTGTTTGCTTAACTTTTCATTGAACTCTTTTTTTTTTATTGTAAATTTCTTTTGCTTCTTTTTCTTTCTTCTTATTGTTGTATTTTTGTTTTAATAATTTGTTTTAGATGGTATAAAATTTTCTAAGTGTTGGTTTTCTTTTTTTTTTTTTTCTTCTTTTTTTGGTAGAGTTTTACTGTACCATTTCATTTTATATCGTTAGAGTTCGTTGTTTTTACTCGTTTGGTTTGTTTTTTCAATTGCTTTTTTTCTATTTTTTGTTGTTTATAAATAACTTTAAAACGAGATACGCTTCTTAACACGGCTCGACACAAACTGATTTTTACTTGACATTCTACGCATTGTTACTCAAAAGTGTTACTCAGTAAATATAACAACACAACAACACAACAACAAAACAACAACAACACAATAACAATAATAATAATAACAAATATAATAAAATATAAATAAATAAAAAAATTTAAAAAAAAAAAATAAAATAAAATTGTTAAATGTTTTATACTTCAAGCAAAAATACAAACACAAAATACAAATACATTTATAAATATAAATATGCACAATGTTTACATAACCATACTTTTTCTTTAAATATTTCTATATCTCCATATATGTATATATATGTACATACACATGCACATACATTTACACTAAAGCAAAACTATTCAACTGTTCTACTGTGAGAAAAGAAAAAAAAGCAACAAAAATAACATTAAGGAAAAAAAATTGTTGAGCGAATGGGAGTAACGTTTATTCTGTATATCTTTAACTACAAAATAGATGATGAAAAACAATAACAATAGCAATAACAAAAATGGAGATAGATAACAAGAAAATGGTCAAGAGATATTAATATGTGTATGTGTATGTGTATGTGTTTGGTTATGCTCTTAGAATATTAATAATAATTAAATTATTACACAAAACTGCCTTAAAAGTAAACAAAACATTTTTTCACTGCTCTCTCTCTCTCTCTCTTGCTAGTATTTTTTCTATAAATCCCTTTTTCTAATTTGTTGATTTTATTATTTATATTCAATATTAAATACTCTATTTCATATTTTTTCTAAAAATCGTTTTGCCCCGTCCAGCCTCTTTCACTTTGCTCTTATCAATTTACTTAAATGGCATTTCATTAAATTCCAATAAACTCTTCTTTCTCTGTTTCTGCTTCTCCTCTCATTTTTCTCACAACTTACTTTTCCCGTTCGCTTAGAATGAAGTTTTGAATGTTGTATTTTCAATATTTTGCGTTTCAAACTCAAATTGTTGTTTATATTTCTTTAATTATTATTTATATTTATATCTGTCTATGTGCCTGTGTCTGTCCCTAAGTAGTGTTTAGGGATATATGGATTTATCAGCATATGTTTATAATATTTTTATTTGCTTTTTTTTTGTTTTTGTTTTGCTTTGTTTTGCCAATTTTCTTTAGATTCTTGCTTCTTAGTTTAAATTTCTGAACGGACACACTATTTTAAATATTTGACGAGCCTGAGTGTAGAGACTTTGTCATTCACACAATGGTCAAGTTTACATCTGCTACAGTTTCTTATTTTTTTTTCCTAGTTTTTGGTGTATGGTTTAATTTCTAATTAAAAAAAAAAAATTTAGTTGTTACATTAACTTGTTGTCTGTCCGGCGACAAAGTTCAATTTTACACAGAAACCAAAATAAATAGAAAAACTTTGGAGAAATTCAATCATTGAAATCTATTAAAACACAAATATCAAAAGAAATTCTTAGATATGAATAAACTTAGTGCTATAAAAAGAATTTTTTCTTAAAAAAAGGTTTATAATGAACTGACATTTGTAAGATTTTAGTTATTCTACAGGCTTAAAATCAATGAACACTTCCGAAAATTCTTAACTTATTAAGTTTTTTTTTTTCAAAATAGAAATTATTTTGAAATTGTGTAATAACATTTATATATTAATTTTATATTATTTCTTTTATTTTTGTTTATTTATGTTGTATTTTATTATTATTGTTAGTGTTGTAATACAAAAAAAGCATTTCCATAATAAATTGTTATTTATATCAAGATAAAACTTTCTCTCTCATAAAATGATCACTTATTTTTCTCTTCTATTTTCTTTCTTATATGTAAAATTAAATCTAATAAAAAAAAATACAAAAAAGAAAAAAATAAAAAAAACATGAAAAATCATGCAATCATATGAATACGTATAACGGAAAATATATATGAATATATAAAAAGGAGTAAGCAAGTAATGCAAAATGTGAGTAAAATTGAAAAACAAAAGAAGAAAATGCCTTCGGAAAATGTTTCACGAATGTTTAGTACACTGACAATAAAAGCATGAATGCAGAAGCAGGCGGCACAAGCACTTGCAAATGAAAACCAAAAAACAAATGAAAATGTTGCATTTGGTTTCAGCCAACTTGTAAATGCCTTACAAAAATATATCAGTTTTAAAATGAAGTTAAACGATTCAATTAAAAAAAATTTCCATTGCCGAGAGATCATTTCTTTAGAAAGGAAATGTGGCTCATTCATTCAGAATTTTGCTTAATTAATTTAAATATTTCTGATCTTCTATTTTTGCAATATTCTTGTTTTATTTTTCTTATTTTCATGCGGGAAAAACTTTTATATGCTAAACAATCTAAAATGCGAGCTAGCAAACTGTAAGACAAAAAAAGTTTTGTTATGAACGTTCGTTGAAAAAAAAAAACAAAGAAAACTTGCCAAATAATTAAAATAGTGTAACAAATCATTTCATAAATTGAATATACTACAAAATTAAAAAAAATTTTTGAATTGAAAGAGAAAAGTTAGTCAAATAAACAACGCAAATAAATTAAATGATATTTTTTTTTATTTATTGCTAACGAGACATTATTTACCTTTAAACAGATAAATGTTGTGTGTATTGTTATTGTTGTTGTTATTATTATTATTATTATTATGTTATATACAATAGTATTCTTTTCATTTATATTTTATAAATATATATGTATCAGCAGTGTCTGTGGGTGGGTGTTTGGCATGCACAATTGTTCAAAAGAAAAAAATAGAAAAAAAATCGAAAAGATTAATCGTTTATTGTAAACAATAAACGAAACTGTTTACAAGTAAAAGATACGAAGCAACATTACAAAACCCACAAATATTAAGGCAAAGAGAAAAATAGTGAGAGAGCAAGAGAATGAAAGTAAAAGATATAGAGAAGGACAAACATAGATTGAAAGAAGCATAAAAATAATTGTTGACAAGTGATTTATAAAAGAAAAGGCAATTGCTTTCTTAAAAATTATTACGCAGTAGCCTAACTATCTATTTCTTTTTATCTTGCTTTCATCCAATTTACATATGGCTAATAATAATAATAATAATAATAATAATAACAACAACAACAATAATTGAGAGTCTTTAGTAAAGAGAGAAACTTTTTATATGCATCGGGATAACTTCGATTGATTTAGATTTCTGATTTCTATCTTTTTTTACATAAAACTTACAATTAATTGCATTTTTTATTAATCTAGTTACATTTGTCAAGTGATTTTCTAAATATTTAAACATAATAATAAAAAAATGATTAATAATTAAAATAGTTTTTTTTTAATTTTTAGATTTTTATTGGACAATGGTACAATATTTTTTCTTGTGTCACGCCCCCATCAACACATTTACTTAATTATTGTATTTATCATATTAATTATTTTGAATTATTTATATATAATTTGATCATCATTGGAATATTTATAATTTGTATTAAATATAATTGATTTGAAGTTGTTCACAATTATAACAATTATAACAAAAAAAAGTAGCAACTAACTAATTTTTGTTTTTAATTATATTTTGTCAACTTCATAATAATTATTGAAAATTTTAAAATTTCAATAAATGAATCTATCATGCAATACTGAAACAAATGAAATAATAATTTACAGAATAACAGAACAATAACAAGTGACTTCAATTAATATTAAAATTTATAACTTTTCAGACATTGCAACAATTTTTGCTTCTTCTGGTATAATTTGTTCACATTCGTACAGAACATATATTTATTTTTTACTTTTAAGGGGCATGGCTATTAAAATTTTATCAAGTTTCTCTATTTCCATTTACCATATTTAGGTTTCATTTATAAATATAACATGTCATTGAGGATTATTAAAAATTATACATGACAATTTATATATTACTATTAAATCAGCCTACGCAACATGAACAGAAAATATCACAAAAATTTTATAAAACCTCACAATCAATAAATTATAAGAAATATATTAGCATTATGAAAATTTATTTAGTACAAAATGCCACATGAAATAAGAAAGATTAGAAAATTGACAAATCAATATTGAACATTAATTAATGACAGATAAATAAACAAATGACCATTAAAATGAATTTATAAAATATTTATGTGAACGGAGATATCAGAAAACTCTAATGACCCATTAAAAAAATATTTTTTAATTTAATATTTAATTTTATATGAACCATTTATATATTCATATATAAACATTGTATGATGGTGTTTATGGTGGTGGTGGTGGTGGTGGTGGAGCAATTTGTTCAATTATCGTTATTATTGATTTTTCTTATTCTTTACATTGATTTTCTTTTGATAATAAATCCTACACATGTACATACGCCCAGTTAATAAATATTGTTCATATTCATAGATCGAATTTGATTCGATCTATTTCTGTCTTCCTCTATCTGTATATCTATCTTGCTTTTTGTAAGATTCTCTTTGTTTTTGGCATTAAAAAATTTTGTAAACTCCAAAAGGAACAATAACAAAAAAAGCAGCAGCAGCAGCAGCAGCAGCAACAGCAACAACAACAACAATAGACTAATAAATTTTTATTAATAATCGATTATGAGTACAAATTAAATCTAAATTATTTCCCTTCATGTTTTACAGCCCCCACCAGCCCGAGAGCTTAAAAGTGTACTCATTTTTTTTTTCCATAATGATTGCAACACGTAAAAGCAAGTGTCAGAGTTTCAGTACCGTTTGGTTAGGTTAAACTTTAAAAGCTTTTGCAAAAGAGATAAATATGAAAAATTTTGATTTGAAATTTAGATTTTCTTTATTTTTTTTGCACATTTAAACGATACCAATTCTCAGTATTTTCATAAAGCTTTTGGATGAAGGGGGACGCTCAAAATTTGTTTTCAGCCAAAACTTATTTCTCTTAGTAGTTTTATGTTGATTTGCTTTTTTTTTTTTTTTGGACTGCAATTTTCTATGGGAATAATTTTAATGAATGTACTAACAATGTGTGTATCGTTGCACGTAATTAAATATCACATAAAAAAAAATTTTGTTTTTTTTTTTTTTTGGTGATTTTACGGTTTTTTGTTCATTTTCTCATTTTTTGAATTTTTCATTTTATTAATTTAAATGCCAAAGGATTAGTTCGGTTTCTATTACAATATAAATGAGCGTTATTTAAAAAAAAAGAAAAAATTACATGACATAGAAAAAAAAATCATAAAAGAAACAAAAAAGCAAAATAAAATTAATTAAATATTTATTGTTAGATTAGCGAGTTGAATATTGCAGTCATCTCGTGACTTGGACTTAAATAAAGATCCATTCTTATGAATGTTGTAATTTATAATTTTAATTTGGATATTTCAAATATAGTCTATCTCTCTCTTACACACACACACACACACACACACACACACACACACACACACACACACACACACACACACACACACACACACACACACACACACACACACACACACACACACACACACACACACACACACACACACACACACACACACACACACACACATACACCACATAAAACGTTTTGGGTATAGTCTCGTGAAAAACTCGATTGTGAGAAAAAATAATTTATAAATTTTACAAAAAAAAAATTTTTTTTATATTCATTGTATATAAATATAAAAATATAATGTGACACTTTAATGAAACAAATTTCAATTAATTATAATGAATAAAATGATATACTTATGTTCTATGATAATATGACAAGCATCCAAAAAAAAAAAAAAAAAAAAAAAAAAAAAAAAAATTGAAATATTTTGTCTACACATAAGTAGTTCAATATTGAACATGGCAATACAAACAACCCACAATGATTTTTGGTTTCTTGGATTTATGCATTTTATGAAAAATTAATGGTTAGGTTTTGATTTTTTCAAATTAAATTTTTTATTTCTTGTCATTTTTTATGCAAAAAAAGCAAAAGAACAAAAAACAAAAAACAAAAAGAAAAAACAAATCGTTGGAAGTCGCTTACTAATACTACTGTAATATTTTCTATAAGATAATTAAAAAGTTAATAAAAAAAAAAAAAAAAAAAAAAAAAGAAAAATAAAGTTTTTTCATCAGACAATATTTTTTTATATGAATGAATGAATGAATGAATGAATGAATGAATGAATGAATGAATGAATGTTAGTACGATAATCGCAGGTGTCACGGTTATAAAAAGTGAAATCTCCAAATAAATACAAAACAAGTAAATCTACACAATAATAATGAAACACATTCTTAATAACAAATACCCTACACAAATAAAATGAGAAATTTATCTTATAGAAAGTGCTTGGAGCATTAGATCGAAATCAAAAACTATTAGCTTGGTTAAATAATCCTAACTGAGATTTAAAGCGTTTTAGTTTGTTTAGAGATATATATAAATATTTTAATTATTATTTTAGAATACTGATATTTCCATTAAATTTGAAGTCTCTATTACGATTTTCGCCATCTGTAGGAAACATCATTTTTTTTTTTTTTTGGGTATTTCGTTCGACCTTCTGAGCGTTTCATTAAATTCGTATATAAATAATTTGAATGGACTCAATATCATAGAAAAATTGCCATAAAAAAAAAGCCTAAGAATATAAAAAGAAGAAGTAGACCGCCACCACTAACGCCATATTCTTTATCCAACATTCTTTATGTTGTAGAATCGTAGAGAAACATTTTAGATTGACTCTGTAATTTCGTTTAGTTTGAAAGTACGCAAAAGCGTATGGATTCAAATTTACATGAACATTTAATGAGTTAAGTGCCAGCGGATAAACTGATATCTTTAAATATTACAACAACAACAACAACAACAACAACAACAACAACAACACCAAAACTAATAATATGATTTATACGGTTTTATATGATTTTTTATGGTGGTCCGCCTCATTATATTTTGATAATCATGATAAACATTTATTTAAGGCAACATAAACAATTAAGAAGGATACAAATAAAATAAAATTATGGATTTTTTATGCGAAAATGTTTCTAATAAAGTAATTACACAGTTTATTGTAGAAGAGGCCTAAAACTTTTCACATCAAATTATTTCTGCGTAATTTTAACAATTTATTAAAAATAGATCGATCTTTTAGAAAAGTAGAGTGTTCTAATTCATCTAATTTGCCTTTTAAGCTTCATATGAATGAAGCTTACACCACCGTCCATTTCATCTTTAATTAAATATTAATTTATGCTTTTTAAAGTGTGAAATATTTAATTTTTAGATAAAATTTCCAAAAAAAAAAAAAAACAGAGAGAGAGAGAGAAAAAAATGAAATGAAATGCATGCAGCGCAGCTATCAAATGACTGCAGATATTGTTATTTTCATATGTTGAATGATTTCAATTTTTAATTTAAAAATACATAAATATAAAAGAAAAAAAAATAAAAATAAAATAGAAAACAGAAAGTAAGAGAAAAAATTTAATAATAATGTTCGCCATTATCCTAAATAAAAAATTCAAATTATTATAAATATTAAAAATGAAAAGCAATAAAAATATTTAAAGAAAAATTTTTTTTTCTTTGCTTGAATTATCTTGCTATGTAAATCAACAAAAAAAAAAAAAAAAAAAAAAAAAAAGAAGTGTATACATATTGACAATATAATAAATATCATATGAAGCAGAGGAGAGTATTTTAAGGCTTAAAGTAAAAAAAGTAGCAACAACAAAAATCAGGGCAAGTTTTGCACAAAATTATTAACTCATTAATTTTTTTGAAATTTGTAAGAAACAAAGCAAAAAATTAAAGAGCTATGAATGCTTTTTTTTTTTTGAACTTATTTTTACCTTCAGATCAGTCATAAATAAAGATTCGATTAATTTGCTTAAATTTTAACGCCCACATGGAGGTATATTATAGCCTACATTTTATATGCGTATATATAACAAAATTGTACACATTTGTGTAAAATTCCTCAAAAAATCTCAAACATCATAAAGATAAGATACCTCATAAAGATCGAAACATTTAAATATCAATATTTTTGCTATTTGTTTTTTATTAACTCTTTACTGCTCTGTAAAGAAAATTCTAATAATTTCGAAAAATTTTTATAATTAAGATTCTTACAAGTTGATACTTTGATATACAAAGTTTATTTGAACTAACCAAGAATTATTAGGATTTTTTTTTTTAAACTATATAAAAAAATTATACAAAACTGTATAAATAAAATTTTCCTCTCATACAAAATTTTTTTTGTAAACTTTTTTAATGAATTAATGTTATGAATTCCATAGTGTAGGGTGCATATATTTTTAATAGCCAATCTTAACTGACTGTAATATTTTTGGTTTTTTGAGCAAATTAAAGTACAAGCTTTAATGTCTATCTGTCTGTCTTTGTCCTTCTTTCCTTCCTGTCTGCTATTCAAGTTATTATATAAAAATAAATGGATATAAAAAGACAAAAAAAAAATGTATCATTCATTCATTCATTCAAAACATATTTTGTTGCTATTGTTGTTGTTGTTGCCAAAAAAAAAATTTATATGAATGAATTAAATAAATTTGAAATGTTTTTCTTTTTTTCAGTAACGCACAAAAAAAATAACCATAATTTAAAATAAAAAAAAAAAACTTGATCATTTGTAACGTAAGTTAAGTAAAAAAAAAAAAAAAAACTAATAAAGAAGCGAAAAAAAAACGCAATAACTAATAAACAAAGTGTTAGAAGTTAAACGCCCCCTCTCAAACAAATAAACAAATAAAATAATTTTATACAAAAATTACAAAAAAATGGCCATTAAAAAAATTTTTGCTTGAATTTTATATATAAATAATGCAAAAGTAGTAGTAGTAGTAGTAGTAGTAGTTGTTGTTGTTGTTGTTGTTGTTGCTGTCACATTTCTTCTCTTTAATGTCATTTGTTTATTTATGAATTAATTTTAAAAAGTATTCAGATTTTATTTATGTTTTATGTCACTAACTCGACGCTCTTTTGTTTCCATAATGATGATGATTTTAAATCAATGACAAAATTAAAATGATAGAAAAATCGTAGACAAAAAAAAATTTTAATTAAACATTTATTTAATATGAATAATAAATGATACATGTTGTTGTTGTTGTTGTTGTTGTTGTTGTTTGAAAATGCTAAAGGAAAGTTTTCAATTCGTATTTTTAAATTTCGTTTTTATACAGATTACTTTTTTTTTTTGCCATTTCTTTATTTTCTATAAAACATTAAACACTTTTCTTTCAAACACGAAATCAACACAAAATCGATAAATTTAATTTTCAAATTTGTTTATACATTTTTTTTAATAGACACACTTTACATTCATGTTCATTTCAAAATCTTTTTTTCTTTGGACAAAATTTTTGTGAAATGATATTTATTTTTCTGGCCATTTCATTAAAGAAAAGCATAAATATAAAGAAAATTTATACATCTCTGATGACCATTGACATCATATAAACCACTATCAATCATTGTCAGACATGCATAATTAAATTTCAAACAAAACACCAAAAAAAAAAATAATAATAATAATAATAAAAATAAAAAAAAAACATAACGACCATAAATTGAAGGCCTTTTAAAGTCCAGTGTGATAAATATGGTAAATATAAATATAAATATGAATTTCAAGAATAATGCAAAGTTATATAAAAACTAGCGGAAATTATTTTAAAAAAAATATATGCAAAAAAAAAAATAATAAAATTTTAGGTGACTTAATGGGAAAAAAAATTTCTTTGCCAAATTAAAAGTAAATTAATTTCATGTAAATTTTACATTTTACATTTTACATTTTACATTTTACATTTCCAGTTGTATGAGTAAAATAAGTAAAATTCATTAAAATCTTTATAATGTAAATGGATTGTGGCCACTTAAATATATATGTAAAAAATTGATTCAAGTGGATCATTTAAACTTTTTATTTTTCTTTATACATTTTTCCAGAATTATAACCAACAGCTTTCACTAAGCCTTACATGAACTTTGTTACATTTTTTTCTGTTTTATTCAATTGTTATAAAAAATTTTTCTTGGAAATTTTTTTTTTAGGAAATTTTTTTTAGATTATAAATTTTTTTTTTTTTTTTTAAATGAGCTCTCAAGTTTTTATGAAAGTATTGTGATAGGCCTGGCCTGGCCTGACCTCATTATCTATAATTTTCCATACAACTGCACTGAAGATTTTTGCTAAATAGCTTCTCTTATGGCTTTTCACATCAATCTAATAATTTTGTTGAACAATTTAAATGGTGGTAGCATTTTTAAGTTAATCATTTTTCATGTACAAATTATTCATATTTTGCCATAAACAACAAATGTGAGTATTTAAAATTCTTGATACAAGTTTTGGGTAATTTAATTTGCATCCACAAATCTCTATGATGAGTTATATAAATTTTATGAATTTCATTTTTATAAATCTAAAGTTTTTCTATATGATTTTTGTATGAATGGAAATAGTTTGGGCAAAATAAGCAAAAGTAACTTCAAATGGTTAAAGGTGAAACGTTTTCATTTAGTCCACTATTAAAGCTTTGTAAATATTTTTTTTATTATTGTTGTTTTTATATTTGTTTATTGTTAATTTTTAGATTTAGTTTATTTTAGTTGAAACGATTTTCTTTATGTTTATATTTATGATCATTCAATAATGCGCTAAAGAAGTAATAAGAGTAAGAAAAATAAAAGCAACACACAAATACAAATAATTTAAAATTGTTACGCACTTTTTTCTTATTTATAACTTTTTTTTATTTGTTTAACTTTCTTATTCATGCAATTAACTTACACAACTTGTTTTGTTTTTTTTGTTTCTTTCATAATTTTTTTTCTTTTTTCAATTTATCTGTTGTTTAATGGGAAAAAGGCAAACAGATAAAAACAGGAGAGTAAAGAAAAGAAACAAACGCACAGACAAGAAAGTAAAACCATTTGCTTATCATAAAACGTCATGTACTGCCATGTACTGGGCGTTATAAAAAAAAAAAAAAAAAAAAAAAAAAAAAAAAGTTGAAAAAAAAAGAAATTAAAGAAGTCATTGCACTTTGTTAATAGTTAGTAATAATAATAAAGCAAAGATAAAACTAAAACAAAAAAAAAAAAACAAATTTATTAGCAAAATAACAACAAGAACAATAAGGTCTAAAAAAATTTTATTATTAAATAATAAATAAAATGAATAAATAATAAATGAAATGTGAGTGGCTCAACTTTATTTTTATATATATTTTGTTATTAATTTTATGTTGTTGTTGTTGTTTGCTTTTCTTTTATAAAATTGCTTTAAAAAAAAATATTACTCTGTCAAAATCCCTGCCTCTGTTTGTGTTTGTCCATCTCTATCTCTATTTCTATGTCTGTCTGTCTGTCTGTCTGTCTGTCCTCACTTATCCTAACAATGGTAACAAAAATAAGTGGCTGCTGTTGTTATTGTTTTTTCATTGTTATTTTTAATTTTCTATAAACAATTATATTTGGCCAAAGCAAAACCAAAAAAAAAAAAAACGGCAACGAGACCAAAAATAATGATGAAACAAAACAGCAACAACACAGAGAGCAACAACAATAAAACAATAACAATTTTTGTTTAATTTACGTCTCACCCTTACTAATCCATCTATTGTTTTATTTTTTTATTTTTTATTTTTATATTTATTTTCAGTCATTGCCTTATTTTAATTTTAATTATTTTGTTATTTAATTTATTTAATTTTCTTTTTTTTTTTTTTTTTTTTTTTGGTTTTTTCGGTTCTGTTTTTCTTTGTCATTTTATTTTTGTTTCATGGTACATTTCTCAGTAAAGTTAAATTTTTGTTTTATAAAACAAAGAGAAAAATTTTACAAAAAAGCTTAAGAAAAAAAAAAACGTGATCTTTTTTACAATCAAAATGAATTCAAGCTTAATATAAACAAAAACACAAAAGAGAAAATTATAAAAAATAAATAAATAAAAAAATAAAATAAAAAGTAATAAAAAAAAAAACAAACGGAAATTGCAACAACATGAGTCTCTCATTGATTCAAATCGAAGAGATTTTCTGATAATACTAAAAAAAAAAAAGTACACAAAAAGAAATAACAAAAATTGTGAATGGCTAAGAAGAAGAAAAAAGAAGTTGCTGTTTTATTCAACTTTTTAGGTCAATTTTAAAATTATTATTTTCTTTCTTAAGAAAAAATATATCAAAAATTAAAATGCTTAAATATTTATAACTTTTTATATAAAATAAATAAGCTGCAAAATTTAGAGGAAACTTTTTTTTTTTATAAATTTATTAAGCTAAAGTAATTTCTTTTATTTTTAAAAGAGAAAAAGAAAGTTTTTTTTTTTTTTTTATTATAACTTATCAATTGTTACAATTCAAAACTACAATCTCTATAAACTTAGAGGAAAACAAGAAGGCCATTAAAAATGGAGAATTTATTTATGAATGATTATGCAAAATATTTATTGAAAATTAATGAAAATGGTATGAAAATGGTATGATATATATATATGAAAATTTATAAATCAATTAAAGTCCATTTCCAGAATGCTTGAAATATCGTTTAGTACTAAACTAAATCCCCTTGTTTCATTTTTTAAATATTAAGCCACTTTAAAATTAAGTAATATTATAAAAATTTTTAATAAAATAAATTTGCACAAATTTGAACAAAAGTTCAACTTTTATATTTTTAAGCTAAATTTTAATTACAATTATAATTAAAATTATAAAATTATAATTAAAATTATAATTTTAAGCTAAATTCTTTGTAAGGTAAGTGTGATGTAAAGCACTTTCATGTAAAAAATTTTTTTTTCATTTTACAATTGCATTTTAATAAAATTAATAAAAAAAAAATTCATTTTTCATTCTATCATATTTCTTTTTTATTTTTAATGAAATTTCTTTTAATGAATATATGCCATTAAAATTTTTTATACTTTAAACTTTAAAATTTAAGACAATTTAATTCCAATTCAAATTTATTGAAATTATTTTCAAAACAAACTCTTCAAATTATTATGAGAATTTTATTTAAATAAATTTTTGTATTTAAATTTTTATGAGTTGTTGCGTTTGAACGTTAGAAAAAATAAAAAACCCAAAAAAATCATATACAATCAAATTTAAATTCAAATTTAAATTTAAATTCAAATTTAAATTCAAATTCATTGATTATGAATGACTAAGCGATAAAAGCATTAAAATGAATTGTTGTCTTAAATGTGAGTTTGGTTTTAGATATTTCATTCAATTAGATAGATCATATTTAAAAGAATCAGTTGTTTTGTCATAAAGTCAAACTGACATTCATTCAACTTATATGAATAACAATAATTGTCTTATATTTAGAGCCATGATGACTGAACTGATTGTTGTTTGTGTGAATGCCTTTGCAATTGTTCTTTTCAATTTATCAATGATTCAAATCGAATTTCTTTAATGCAAAGACCAATTGGCTAAATATGACTTTTCAGATGCAATCATAACAATAGCAACAACAATAACAATAATAACTCATGCATTATTCTTGTCCTTCTATTTTAATTGTTTTAACTGTCCCTTAAATTTTTTGCCATTTCACCAAATTGCTACTTTTTCAATTTTTTTTTTTTTTTTTTTACTTATTCTTTTGATTGAATTTTGTTATGGTTATAGTCATTATGCTGAAATTCAATTTTTGCCATTACCTTTTTTATATGGACTTAATATAGTTTTATTAGGCCGTTGCCTTAATGCTTCTGAATGTTCCTTTTCTTGTTGTTATTGATGCTTTACTTATTCTTTGTTATTACAAGTCTTATATTGTATTGCCGTTGTTGTTGTTGTTGTTCGTTATGCTTACAACATTTTTACATCACCTTTAGCGTTTCATTTTAATTTATGGGTTCAAATCGTGGTTTCATTTCATTTTTCCTGCAGTTTTTTTTTTTTTCTTGATTCATTCACTCATTTAATCGTTCAATTGGTTTGCTTTCGTTTTTTTTTTTTTTTTTTTTTTTGGGTCAGTTCAGTCTTCTTGTGCCCTTCTTCTCCTCTTTATGCCAATCATTTTATTGTAATTACTAACGGAACATTTATTCGTATTTAGTTATCAGGCTTTTTTTTTTTGTAAGTTATTTTAGCTTTTCATTTTTCTGTTGCTGTTGCTATTGCTTTTGCTGCTGCTAAGCTGTTTTTATGCTTGTTTTTCTCTTCCACTGCCCACTGGCCCAGCCCAACCCATAAAATTCTTTTCATATATTTTCCTTTGCCATTTTTTATTTATTTCTACAGTGCTGGGTTTATAGTCAGTTTTGCTGCAATTTAGTAATTTTTTTCTTTCAACGTTTTTGGTGAAAATTTGATTTGTGTGAATTTAATGGGATTTTTTTTTTTTCTTTGGAAAATAATATCCTTAGACATTTAATCTAATAGTTATGCTTACACATGCAAAATAATTTTGTGGTAGCCAAAGATCCATAGAAAATTTAACATAAATTATTATTATTTTTTTTTTGTTAGGTAAATGCATTGAACTCATTCAAACTCACTCATTCAATTTAATTTCAAGTGAAAGTTTAATAGTTTCCTAGTGCTATTTATATTGTTGCTGTAATGGCAGAAGATTTGCAAAACAACTCATAATGCTGCTCTTAATTTCTTGACTCTTCTCTAACACAGCCCTAAATATACCTCACATTTAGCACAAGAGATGTAGCATATAAAAAAAAATTTTTTAAGGCTTTTGAGCAACAATAAAATAATTAAAAAGAAAATAAAAAATTAAATCTTTTTTTTATGAAGAAAAAAGTAATATCATTGAAAGAAATACTAATTTTTCTAAATTGCAAACGCCTACAAATTCTTTTATTAATATCGATATTATGGGCCTTATTTATAATTACAAGATATCTAATAACTGATGTTTACATGGTTTAAATTCTTTATATTTTATATGCATTAAAAATATTTAAAAAAGAAGAAGAAAACAATGTAAGAGTCGTCACGTTACATTGCACCAAGTCGCGTATTGCATGTCGATCAAATGGCCAGGCCAATATATAAAGCAATGTAATTGTTGTAAATAAGAATGTTTGTACACGCATTTGTATGTATATTTCATTTAATTTTTTAGAGTAAGTTTTATGGATGAAAAGAATCCAAACTCAATTGATTAGACACAAAACACACTCAAACTTATTTATATATTGTATTATAGTGTGGGATTATGTTGTAAGTATAAGAATGTTTATATGTGTTTCTACGGTGCCCGTCGTATGTGTTTGGAAATATAAATAAGTCGCATTGTAAGTTTTCGTTCGTGCATTAAATATATTTTGCATACAATCTCTTTCTTTCTTCATACTTAGATTTTTTTTTTTTTTTTTTTTTTTTTTTGGTTTATGTATCTCATGTAAAAATTTGTATTGTTTGTACCGTTAAGTCATATTTATAGATATCTCTTACAATCTTTTTTTGTTTTTCTATATCACAGCATGACTCTATTTTTCTCTTTGTTTCTTATATTTATTTTTTTGCTTTAGTTTTTGTATTAGAAAAGAAATTTCATTTTCTCTTTTTTTTTTTTGGTTTTGCTTTTTTCTTCAACACTGCTATTTCATTTATTTGATATAAAGTACTACTCTGTCAAAGTAACTTCAATCTTTCACTGAAAAGTATCGACTTTTATTACAAAAAAGAATGTTTTGCCTTAATGTGATGAACCGGTTTCCTTTTCTCTTTTTTAACTCTTTAAAGCCGCCTCTTTTTTTTTTTTTTTTTTTTTTTTTTAATGGAACTTTCTTATGTTTAAGTTGTAGATTCAAATTTTGTGGTTAAGAATATTAAACAAGGCAGTACAACATTTTCCTTTTGTTTATTTTGTTTTTTTTTTGAATAAGGGACATTTGAAGTTTGACTTGAAGAAGATGATGAAGAAGAAAATCTTTTTTAAGGGGTTGTATGGAATATTAATTAATTATATAAATAAATATATAAAAGGAAAATTGAAACGATGTTATCGTTCTGTTACGCATTAATTGAAAAATTAAGTGAATCTTATTTTGCTTTTGGATATTTTTTAAGTTTTACTAAAATGAAGGTTAGATTTTTATTTTCTTTTTCCATTCACTCCAAAAAAAAAAAAAAAAAAAAAAATCAATCAGAAATTGTGATAAAAGTAGAATTTATGCTTTATATGGCGGCTTCATTTTAGCCATTCAGCTTGATCATTAAGTGATAATATGCATAGCATTACAATTACTTTACAGGCCTGACATTTCATTTCATACTTAACATTATTTTATTTAAAAAAAAAATTCTCCTTTTTTACATTTTATACTTTTACAATTCTCTCCAACTATTTTAAAAAAATTTTTTTTTTCTCTTAGCGTTTTATAAAGTACTTTCCAATCATTTTGCTCTTCTTCTGTATTTATGAATAGTTTTCTACGAATAAATAGTTTTATCAGTATCATTGTTTTCTTTTTGTATTTTTTAAGTACACTTAAGCCTAAAGGTACCTTTAAAAACTGGCCCATGGTAAAAAATTCAGTTCGATTAAGTGTAAATTTATTAATTTAATTTCTTTAAAGGTAACTTTTCTAAAGAGAAATTAAAGTAATTTTTCCCAAGAAAAGCTCTTAGAAGAAATTAAATTTGCCTTAATTTAAATAACTTCATAAGTTTTTTTTTTTTTTTTTTTTTGGAGATAATAATTTTGAACAAAACAAGATCACAAGATGTAAGGTATTAAATAGTCGACTTAGGCAATAACCAATTATAATATTTTAATGTATTTCTCTCGTTGATTTAAGTATTTGCTATAAATATAAGCTTTGTAGAAAAAAACCGTTATTTTATTTTCCTGTAATAATCTATTTTATTTTTATTTCAAAAAGCATCAAAAACAAAAACATTAAAAATTATTATAACAATAATAATGAAAATAAATTTAAAATGTTAACTAACACACGCACAACCTACAATTTACAATTGTAGTTGTTTGAGCTTGTTGTTTTATTTTTATTATTTTTATTATTATTTTGATTATTATTGCACATACATGCATTTTTATTATTATAGTGTAATGGTAGAATGGATATTGCAACAATAAGAATGAAACATAAAAAGCAACAACAATAATTAATTAGTTAAATAATTAAATAATAAAAATTAGTAAATGTAAAATATACCAAAAAAAAAAAAATTAAAATTTATTAAGTCTATTAAGTTATAAGTAGACAACAAACATTTGCGTATAAATTGTATGTAGAAACAAAATCATTTTTTTTTTGTAGTGCCCATAAAAATTGTAGAACATCACGTTTAAAAACAAAAGTCATATAGATTTTGGTTTTATGTAAACATTATAAAATATGTGAGATCTCTACATCATCTAGTACAGCAAAAATGATTGGAAAGTATTTTATAAAACTTTATAAGAGAAAAAAAAATTTTTTTTTTAAGTAATTGGAGAGAAAGAAATATTTTAAAAAAAAATGTAAAAATGGAGTAAATAAGTTATAAAAATTAAGATTTGGTTTTTTCTTCTTCTATTGTTATTGTTATTACTGTTACTGTTGTATTAGCACAATTAACGCCCTATGACAGACATTTAATGACAGAAATTATCGTTATAAAATTATTAATTATTCTCGTTATGAACATTAACAAGCATTTTTAATTTCGAAGGCTTCGAATTTTTTTTTTTTTTGATTTGATACAAAAAAAAACTTAAATATATTTGTATATTTGAAAATAAACTCAACTATGAAACCATTTTATACTTTGATATATAAATGAAAATTAATATTTTTATAATTTAGCAGTAAGCTTTTTTTTTTATTTTTTTTTTAAACTTTTCTTTCTTTTGTTCATATTTAAAAAAAAAAATAAACAAATAAATTATGGTTTCAAATAATGGAGGCCTTGTATTCAAAACAAATATTAAACAATTCCTTTTATGAATAATGTTTATGTTTGTGAAAGGTAAATTTTTTTCTTCTAATGCAACAAAATAAAAAAAAAATGTTTGATTATTTTTCTTGGATTTTAATCATCTGTAAAAAAAATAATGTTAACTTCATCGTTATACTAATAAATTTCAGTTTGAGCCTATCAAAGGGAAAGGTGGTTGTAAGTTGAATTTCTTTGAAAAAAAAAAAAAAAAAAAAAAAAAAAAGAAATTGCTTTTGTATTAACTGAAAAAGAAAATCATGCCAAATTGTTTGTAAAAAGTTTTTAAAGCTTTAATAATAGAAACTTATTATTTAAATTTAGAATTCATGTCAGTTATACAGTAAAAATTTCATTTAATTCCAGTTTTGCTGATACATTTTAAATTAAATGAAATGTGAGATAAGTTCAAGATATTAAATTTTAATTTTTGATTAGAAGAAGAAAAAAAACCATAAACTTTTTATAATTGCTCATATACATGCAATTATCCTTTTTTTTTTTTTTTTTTTTTTTTTTTTTTTTTTATTAACTGGTACCTAATTGAAGTAAGTTTTGTAGCATTTCATTTACATGCCCTTTTTTTTATCAAGCATTTAACATTTTTAGTAAAAGTTCAAATTTTATGTACTAGAGCAAGAGATTTCTTCCTTAAAGAGGCAAATATATTTTTCGAAAAAAAATTATACCTTAACAAAGCCAGAGCCATAAATGAAACTACCAAAAGCATTTTCAATGAAATATATTAAAATTTTATGATAAATAATAATTTCTTTAAAAGATTGCTTGAAAAATGAAACAAAAATGAAATTAATGAAATTTTAAAATCAGAAAAAAAAATTTTTTGAATTTTTTATCTAAAGAAAAAAATGTATGTGTTAATCCTATGAAATTGAAGTATGAGTGAGTGAAATGAAAATTATAATTAATATTAATCATTTATTTTTAAAATTTTATTTTATAATTGAATAATAACAATTTCTATATTCCCAAAATATATCGACATAGGTGGTAGGTAATAAATGCAAACAAAATGAATTCATTAAATTTTTTCTTATCTAAATTAAACAAGCAATTCATAAAAAGCTGCTAAAAAAAAAAAAAGAACTCACTCGTATATTTTATAAAAACTTATTTGAAAAGGATGTTGCTAATAATAAGAATACTAACAAAAATGGAGTTTGCAAGCAAAAAAAAAAAAAAAAACAACATTTAAATCAACGAAAGGAAATTAAGCGATTGCTTAATCTAAAGCTCACTAAACATTTGTCGGATGGATCTTATCTTTCTCTTATTTATATAAAAAAATAAAATAAAATATGATATAAAATAAATAAAAAAAATATTAAAAAAAAAATAAATAAATAAAATTAAAAAGAATGAAAGTAAAAGTGAACAACTTTCATTACACGATTTATATAATAACAATTTTTATAGGCGTTTAACTGTACAACAAAGATGGAAATAAATTATTTCTATTAAATAAAATAATTGATTTAAGAAAAAAAAAATTAAAATAAAACTTTATTTAAGATAAGGCCACACTTAGTGGCCGTAGAAATGTATTACTTATGGTTAAAGGCCTAAGTTAAATAATAACGAAATTTTGACGAATTTATTAAGCTAGCGAGTTCACGAGTAAATCATGAATTTTATTCAGAATCTATTCAATTCTACAACTTTTGAAAAAAAAAAATTGGGAATTTGGAGAAAATTCCCTTTGTAACAAAATATACCCATGTAGATAGAAACAGTCTTTTGAAGACAAATTAGGGTATAAAATTTTGGTATCTTTAAACCAAAATGTCAAAGTCTATTTACGTATCTGCAATTATCTTGTTAACTTACTCGCTCTTTAATTCGAACCACGAAATTAAAACTTTCAATATGAAAGAAAGTACAATGAAATACTTTTGTCAATAAAAATGAGTTTATGGGAAGTTTCTGTAAATAGTTTACCCATAAGGATCGATAATCTAAATGTAACAACAGTAGAACTTTTATTTTACTTCTCAAGTATGCTCGTCGTCTCTCCTTTAAGTGAGCCAGGCAATAACTAATAAAAGTCAAATTTATAGTTTTTTTTTTTATCACTCGTATTTCGAGATAAAAATTCACAACCTTTTTTTTTGATTTTTTGTAATTTTTTTTTTTTCATTTAAAAATTATAATTAAATGGAAAATGTTTAACTTACTTTCTCTGAACGCACATAATCTGAGAGTATCTTTATATTTGGTATTGTTGTAATTGTAGTTGTTTTTGTTTTTGCCGTCTGATTATTGTGATCAATTTTGGTTATAAATGGATAATAAAATGCAGCCGCTGTTGTTGTTAAATTTATTGAAGTTAATAATGATGAATTTAAATTGTTTGTGGTTGCATTTGATGTTAAGGGTGTTATACGCCTCATACCGTTATATATTTTCACCATTTTTCTCAATTTTCTCTTATTAATAATAAATGTTGTTTAATTCACTTTTAAATTTTTATTATTTTGCTTTTATCATCACAAATGAATAAAAAAAAATGCTTACGCAGAAAATTTTCTCATAGTTTTAATAAAGTTTTTTTTTTAAGCATATTCGTTTGGCTTTTTTTTTTCACTTGCATATATTTCAGGTAAAATATTTGCACTTTTTAATTTCGCTTTCATTTCATTATTATAATTTTTAATTTTTGTTGTCGCTTTATTTTCTCTTCTTGTTTACATTAAGTAGAAAAAAAAATTGCTTCTCACTTTCTTATTCAATGTTTCGTTTCATTTCGCTGTGTGTGTGTGTGTGTGTGTGTGTGTATGCCTGTGTGTATATATATATATATATAAAACATCACTAATCATTATCTAATTTACATAAAATTGTAATTAGGTGCGCTGCTGCTGACTTCTCGCTTTTCTTTCTACTCATAAATTCATTTTTTAACTCTGCTTCTTTTTCTTTCTTTCTTTTTTTTTTTTTTTTGTTTTGTTTTGATTTGTTTGGGCATGAGATTCACTAACCACTATCCTCTATCAAACTGCATGAAATTTATGAAATACTTTACATTCAAAAATATTTTATATAAGACCTTGCCATTTCAATGCTAAAAAAAATTTCAATAAAGTAGTATGAATGTATTGGAGTTTTTTTTTTTAATGTAAAATAAGAAATTTTTTGCCATTTTTTACGTTTATTATGAAGGACCCTTTATAATGTATGTCTTGCAACAATAACAATTTCAAAGAGAAAACTTTTTCCAAGTGTATGTTGTTCATGTTAATGATCAAACAGATCAGATCACATGATACAAATGTTGTTAGTGTTGCTGTTGTTAATGCTGTTGTTGCTGTTGTTGTTGTTGTTGTTTTTTGTTGGTTGGTGATTGCATGATAATTATTATGGTACATAATGCTGATGATTTTACTTTGGTTAATAAAAAAAAAAAAAATATTTTACGGCTACTATTACTGTTGTTGTTATTATTTGCTGATTTTGTTCATCCTGTTGCTATTGCCACTGTTGTAAAACATTGAATTGGATTGTATTGGCTTGGATTGAATCGGATTGATTGTTTGTTTTGTTGGTTGGTTGTTTGTTTGTTTCGTTGTTTGTTTGGTTGGTTAGTTGATCTGATTTGCTTCAGTTGACTTTTACATTGAAAGCGGAAGTAAATACGCATTATAATGAGCGTATTTATTTATTTTTTTTTTTTTATTATTATAAAAAGGATTTACATTGAATTTGAAAAAACCTACATAACACTAATTATTTATGATACCTTAATGATGGCATAATAAATTTTTAAAAGTACATTATGCGAAGCTAGAAAATCCAAGCTCAAGCATAAGATAATTTCTGCCAAGAAGATGAAGTACGTGTGGCCAAACGTTTTATAAATATCAAGGTCTATAAAATGGAAATTCAAAGATTTTTGTATGCGTTGCTAAAGCAAAATTTAAACGATAGAAACAAAAAAATCTTTAGGATTTATTTGTAAACCCAAACTATTTGCCAGAGAATTTTTATTAGGAAATTTTGTAATATCAAACTAAAAATCTAAAGGAATCTCCTTTATAACTTCAATTTTCTATTAAATGTTGATAAATCTTTCTATCAAATGAATTATGCCCTTAACTTTTGTATGTTGGAGTTAATCCATAAGTAAAAGTAATAATATAAAGAAAAACACCAACCAACCAACCAACCAACAAATAGTTTTGTAACTTTTGCTTTTTTTTCTTTTCTTGTTTTCCTTTTCTTTTTCTTTTTTTTTTTTTTTTTTTTTGATTTAAATGGATAGAGAGAGCAATAGAGAAGTGAAAAATTTTATATGTTATATTTATACCTTGATTTATTATATTTATTGTGTTATATAGAAATTTTAATTTACTATTTGTATATGTATTTATACAAAAAAAAAAAAGTTTCAAATATATAAAACATTTCAATGGTTATTATTAAATTTTATTGCTGTTGTTTTTATTGTTGTTATATAATACAGTCATTTATATTTGAACATTGAATGAAAAATTAATACAATAATATGAATAATGAACAATGAATGAATGAATGAATGAATGGCTGGCTATAACAACAACAATAATAATAATAATAATAATAACAACAACAATAACAACAAAGATTTGTACTTTAATGCAAATAAACTGTGATTATGATTATTAATTTTCTCTCTCTCTCTCTCTCTCTCTCTCTATATATATATATATATATATATATATATATATATATATATATATATATATATATATATATATATATATATATCTCTATCTATCTATATCTATCTCTCTCTATCTATCTATATCTATATCTATCTATCTATCTATATCTATCTATATCTATCTCTCTCTCTCTCTCTATCTCTCTCTCTCTATCTCTCTCTCTCTCTCCTCTGATTACATCATTCTACCACTTTTTCTACCCTCTGAACAAGAAGTAAAATTAAATGCAAAAAAAAAAGTTATTTATCTGATGTTGATGTTTTCCATGCTTCTCTCGTTATTAATTTAGAAAGTTTTTATGATAAATAACATAAAAATAGAAGCAAAAAATATTATAATTAGGCCAATTATTATTTAAATTTTGAGGTTATGCAGAGAAGAAAAAAAATTTCTCAATTTTTTTTTTTTATGATGGTATTAAAAATCCTATCGAGTACATAAATTCCAGGTCACTCATTAAGTATTTATTTAATTTAAGCAAAGTTTAAATGTCCATCCGTCCATATAATTTTTGTAAAGCATGTTTTGAAATAGGGAAAGTACTTTCATTATGAAGGCTATTGAACGTAAAGTAAATCCATGAAATACCATCACCAAAACCATGACCAAAACCATGACCTAAACTGGGGTTTATTCATAATTTTCATTAAAAGTATGACTTGCAGCTAAAATTTCATACATTTTGTACTATAATTAAATTTTGCAAAATTGATTGCAAAATACATCGAAAAAATTTTTAGATTAATCGATGTTTCATGTATCCTTTAAATAAAATATCCGTTAAATAAAATTTTAATAAATTTAATATGGCACAGAAAATGCGACCAGAGAAAAATTTTTTCAGTTAGCAAAATATCATTATCATTAATAACAAAATAATCTGAAAAATAATGATAAAAATTAAGAGATTTTGACAAATTACTAATAAAGAAATTATAATTGAATAAAGAAAATTGCGGGTTTGGCTTTGATCGTCAAACCCGAATGATTGATTGATTAATCTATAGATTGAACCAAATTGATAAGTTGAACGGCATCAGAAAACCATTATCACGATCATGATAAAAAATGATGCTTTATTATTTATATTTTTGTTGTTGTGAAATATTTATAAGAAAAAGAAAAAAGAAAAAAAAACCACATTAAACAACAAAAATGAGCACCAACAACAACAATCACTGGGGACAGGCCTAACCATACCACATAATTGAGGTGAGATGGTGACACTTCACTTTACTTGAGCACTTATGAACTAAAACAAAATGAAAGCACATTGAAAGCAAAACAAAAACAAAAAAAAAAAAGAAAAATTGAATTAAAATGAAAACTTATTTCCAAAAAGACCAGCCATAAATGACTACATTTAAATAAATAAAACTTATAAAAAAGGGGTGTTAGAAAGAGAAAAGTGGCAGGTAAAATGTTACAGAGTAAAAGAGATAGATGGATAAAAGTAAATAATTAATTAAATAAAGAAAAAAAAGTAAACAAACAAATTGCGCGTCAAAATGTACATTTGACAAATATGTTAACGTATGCCCATACACATACATTCATACATTAAGTACATACATAAATTACAAACATACAATTTTAATAAATTACATTAAATAAAATAAGAATAGAGGTCAGTATCACATGAACAACATTTAAACATGTAATTTAAGTTTACAAAAAAAAAAAAAAAAAAAAAAAAAAGAAAACCAAAGCAAAAAAGGCTAAAGTAGTGGATCGATGTCGACTTCAAAGTGTCCTACATCATTTTGCTTACTATAATTAAAAATTAAGAATAAATAGATACAAGCAGGGAAAAATGCTAAATTTAGGCTTCAAAAGATTTTTAGAACTGGTCTGCAAACTTGAGATACATATAAATTGGCATAAATTTTCAAATTAATAGCCAAAAGTTGTAAGTATTTTCTTCAATATAAAAGTTTATATATAAAAAGTGATTGTAAAAATTTGCCTTGATAAATATTTAAAAAAAAAAAACTTTATACGCACAACAATTCATATTAAAAATGCCAAAAGCATTAGATTTTATAAGAAAAGTTTCTTGTATTTTATGTACCAAACATTTTGTATAAACTTAATATGCCTTCCAATAATGGTTGTTATGTTATATATAAACAAATACAGTTAAGTTAGTTAGTTATATTTAATAAGTATATTAAATGAATGATAAAAGACTGTCAGCGTAACAATAACAACAATAACAACAATAACAGATATGTGATAATAATAATGAAAGCAAGAAGAACAAGCTAAATAACTATAATAGAAACTTTTATAAATGTATGTGTATGCATGTGTTGAACGTTACAGGAACAAACATGCATGCACGCTAAACTTTAAAGCTACAGATCTATTGTGATGATTTGAGATGCATGCTTAATTGATGTACATTTTTTTTGTTGTATTTAGCAAATTTTATTTCTATTTTTTTCTATTTATTTCTATTTGTCTATACCGTTTTATTTTAGTATATTTCTAAAGCAAAGAAGAAGCAAAACTATAAAGCAAAAAAAGAAAAAGAATGAGAGGCAGAGAAATGTGTACATATTTTTAAAAGCTAAAAATATTCTTGTTTGTTCATGTTATTGTTGCTGTTCTTGCTAATTAAATTTACACATTTGAAAAAATATTTCTTTCAGTTTTGTTTTTTTCGCACTCAACAAGAATTTTTAGATATTCATATTATTATTGTTCAATTTTCTCTTTCGTCTCACGATTCTTTTTTTTTTTTTTTTTTTTAATGTAATTTAAATTAGTGCTCAACAAATCGAGGGAAAATCAAATTCATACTCAGTTATGTTAGCATTTTGTATTTTTCATTTGCTTAAGCCTTCATCATGTAAAATACTTTGGCTGTAAAATGAATTATGATTTTACGAATGTGCCTAGAACTTCCAAAACTTTTGGAAAGAAATTACTTTTGACCTCTATTTAAAAATATTTATTATTTATAAATATCGTATTACGAATTTCTTACCTCACTTTTATGAGACTCTTTCAATTCAGAAAGAAAGTTCGTAAGCCTAGAAATTCTAATTTTTCAAATTACATAATTCAAATTTATCAAACTTATTATATTAACATTTGAATATTGTTCAATTGTTCTTTATTCGAAATTTCGAATAATTTTTCCCTCTATGAACTGAATTATTGTACTGAATTTTTGATGCACTTTGTTCCACACTTTTAAGATTTTTTTTTCATTTTTTTGTTTTGTTGATTTTAATTTTATGCAAATAGATCATTTTCTAAAGTTTTATAATTGTTTTAAGGAAAAATGTTGCATTCATTAAAATTTCTTATCTTTTTTAAAATGAATAAAAATCTTGTCTTGTTCAAGATAGAGAATGCAACAAAAAAGGCGGCTGACTGCATGTTTGAAAAACTTTATTTGTTTTTCGTTGCAAGTTTAAATTTCTTATTTTGATTTTAAATTCTCCTTTCTTTTTGTCTTTATCTTAAATGAAGACTCTTAACTTTTTGTATTTGCTTTGTTAAAAGATTTTATAGAACGCAACATAAATTTTAGATACACATATAAACACAAACAAAGAGAAAGAGAAAAAAAAAACCAAATATATATGTTTCCTGTGTCATGATCTTTGTTTTGTTTCTTACTCCAAAGAATATCCCTCTCTCTTTCTATTTTTACATTTTTAAAACAGTTTGCCTTTTTCGTTGTATTTTCTAGTTAATTTTTATAACAAAGAACACCATTTTATGACATTTACAGGCGGGCAGCAAACAAACGCAAAACAAATTTAATATATAAAAAAAAAAAAGTACAAGCATCACACGATTTTAATGAGATGTTCTTTTCGTGTTATTATTTTATATTTTAATTTAACGATTTTTTTAGTTTTTATTTTTTTGTATTATCGATCAATAGTATAAACAAGCATACAAATCGGATTGCATCAATTTTTGTATACGTTTCGTTGTACGTTTTAATGCAGACTAATGTTTATGCAAGGTTTGTGACTTTTAAAGCAAACAAAACAGAAAACAGAGAAGAAAAACACAAACCTCCGGCTGACTTCGTTGCTTTTTTTTTATTATTTTACGTTTTCATTTAATTTTATATTTTCAAATAGCGTGATGTGTTGTACGATAAATTATAGAAAAGCAAAGAAAATCAAAAAAAAAAAACAAAAACAAGCACAATACTGAAACATCATACCTATACAAATACACCCACTGGATACAATAATCGTATAGAGTGTACAAAGAGGAGCAATTGTTTTAGAGAGCAATTGATATAATTTCATATATTACAAATATGAAAACAGAAAAACCAAAAACGATCAAGCGCCACAAATTAATGATGCAATTAACTAAACAGAAAGGCATCCAAAAAAAAAAAGCAGAAAAAGAGAGAGAGTGCTGTAGCCAAAAAGAAAGGGAGAGGACCCATAGTGAGCAAAGGAGGGAGGCAAATATTTTCTAGCGTTAGACGAACATATCACAAATAAAATAATATAACGAAAATAGATGAAGGAGCGAAAGAGCACAAAAACAAAATAGACCGAAGAGCAACAAAAACTTTTGAGAGTCATTTAAAGAAATATCACAAAATATTAATGAGTAAGATCGATTACACTTTAAATTTTCTTGATGGTATCAAATATAAAAATAGAGAGAAAAAGCTCCTTTAGAAAATTTTGCCTTGTGAAAATTTAGAGAACGTAAAAGAAAACTTTTTTGGCAAATCCAAGTACTTTTTTTCAAAGAGTCTAAAAAAAAAATTTGAAAGAAATCTAACGAATATTTAAATAAGTTTTTTAAAAAGACGTTCTTTTGATCTGAAAATTCTCATTTGCTTCATACTTCGCATATTAATGTTTTCCTCTCTTATATTATTTTCTGTAGTAATTTCTAAGAGAGATCAAAATCAAAAGAGCATAAAAAAGACTGAAGAGATTTTACGCTTTATAAGAAAAGCTTTGTGAAATAATTTTAGGGAAAAATCAGATATAGAAGATAAAAGAGAAAATGGGCAGCAAGAGCATTTTATTATTGTTGTGTTACTTTGTACTATTTTACACAATAAAATGAAAGCGCAATTAATCGAATCAACTACACAATCACAGAAACTTCTTTTGTTATTGATCTTTTCGTTTTTTGGACTTCATCATTACAATCGACTAGAGAAGTTACTTGAAAAAAAAAAACAATTAAGACGGAGAGTTAAAATATAAAAAATAAAAAACAAACAAAAAGAAAAAGGAGAAGCAAACGCAAAGTCTACGAAAAAGTTATGTTTCGCATACAACAGTACAGACAGCAAAGTATGAACCATTGGCCAACATTTAATAACATAAATAACAGCACATACAAACACAAACACACGCACACAAACACACAGCACATATTATACATACATAAAATGATTGTTAATGATTTGGGTCAAATCTTGTTTATAATGCCACAAGGAAATTGTATATAAAATGCAATACCAATAATAATAATAAAAGAAAAGAAAAAATTATAATAACAACACCAGCAACCATAAATAACAATAATAATAATAAAAATTACAATAATACTTTTTTTCTTTCGTTTGTTTTTTTTTCTCTCTCTCCAGACAACATAACAATTGATTTAAGGCCTTTCCATTTTCCATAAAACGGTTCTTTTTAAATGAAAAAAAAAATATAATGACAAAATTTTTTATTGGGCCCGTTTTTTTAAGTTGGCTTTATTTTTGTTAAAATTGATTGAAATTAATCAATAGTGTCTATAAAATGTCAAGCGAGATGTAAACAATTTCAAGGACGGCTTCTATTTGTAATATTATTTTTGTAATTAATAAGAAATAGTAAACTTTTTTTTATAGTTTTAAATCGATTAAAACGCAGCGTCCATTTGAAAGTAGGCCAGCGAAAATCATATGCTATATAAGAAAAATCGTTAAAGGGGCGGGGGGGGGGGGGGGGGGGGGGGGGATGAGAAGGGGTGAGGGAAGTGGGAGAGAAGGGGGAAGGTTGGAAGAGAATGGGGAAGGGTGGGAGTGAAGGGGGAAGGGTAAGAGTGAAGGGCGTAGTGGGGAAGATGAGAGGGGGTGGGGGGGGGGGTCTTTCACAATTAACTTAATGATAAAAATATTATGTTTCTCCTGAAGAGAATAGCCCCAAAAAAAAAAGCAAAAAATTCATATTATTAAAAAAAAAAGAACTTTGTTCCACTTAAAAGTAAAAAAAAATCAATGTAATTTGTAATATAAATATTATAATTTAATATTTATTATATTTACACAATTTTTAAACAAAACATTTAAAAAATAAAACATCGAAATCTAAAAGTAAAAGTAAATGTAAGCAAAGATAAGGCATGCAGACAGACAGACAGACAGACACAAGAATTAAATCAATTAATTTGTAACACAAAAAAAAAAAAAGATTTCAACACAAATCTCAAAGATTTTCATTTATGTATGGAAAAAAAAACGTTTCTTTTTTTTTTGTTGCTTTTTTTTTGTGTTATTCATTTTTTTAAAAATGAATAAAAGTAACAAAAGGAAAATATAACAAAATTTGTTGTATTGCAGCAAATAATTCCCAGATTATGACAAAAGTTATAATTTGTACATTTTATTTAAATGAGCCAAAGCCAAACAACAACAACAACAACAACAACAACAAAAGTTATAAGAAACTAAATATTATTGCAAAATTTTATACATTTATTATCTGTAAATTTGAATTAAATTTAATCTTTTTTTGATTTTGTTCGTTTTGTTTTCCCTTCTTTTTTTTTTTTTTTATTTTTCTTTATGGTTTTTTCTAAGCTCCCTTAGTTTTAGTTTTAATACAATTAACCACTTATTTCTGACATTTTGTTGCTTTGTGTTAATGGGTGGATAATTTTTTTACTTCATTTTTCTTTGGCTACACTAACTGGGCTTAGATTTAATATTATTATTATTATTATTATTATTGTTATTATTTGTCTTTCTTAGGTTTGGTTTTTTTTTGTTTTTTTCTTTTGAAAGTGATGACTAATTTCATGGCACAAAAATGTGATTTATTTGTGAGATAAGATAAATCAAAAAACACTTCCATTTAAATTGAACTGGAGGCAACTAGTCTCGAGAAGCACCTGCTCAACTGGGAGTGGCTCATAAGATGGTAGTTGTTGTTCCGTTACCATCAGAATTCATCATGAGTCACGAGATTAGATCCAAAGATTTAATTTGGTACCTTGGGGGCACCAGTTTTAACAAAGCCCATTGTGATGATGTTGAGGTTGGCTTCTTAGGGGCTGTGGTGTCAACATCACGGGCGTTGCCCGTTCAAACATATATATGCTTGTCGTGCAAGGTGCCATTTCCCGTTTAAAATGGGTAGGCTAGGTAGGCTTATTGGGCTAATTTAATCAAACCCAAAAAGTAATTGGAAGACTACGAATCTAGATAACGAAGATTAAGCCATGTATATATAGGGTCAATGCAGGCTTTCAATTGGAAGTTTTTCGTGAAGGTAGCATGCACCTTGTGTGAAATGACTATCAAGGATAAAGCTCATTATTTACATTTATGTACCAAGCATTTGAGCCTTCACAGTAAAACACCCATTGCATTCAATATCTGACCTATCATTAAGCTTCGTATCACAATGTTAATGAGAGTCGTTTTACTATCAATCAATTGCATGGGCAGTTTATAACATCAATCTATTCACCCCTTCGTACGGGTAATTGTATAATAAATCGTCAGGATTTATGAAGAATTCTAAACAATCCCTAAAAAAATTTCATAAAAATATCTTGAAGTGGCCGCCATGCCTTCCATCATTAAGAGCTTTACTACAATTGTATACATGGAATAACATAATTTATTTTAATAATATAAAAAAATGGTTCCATGGAATCAATTGATCGATTGGCATTGACATAGAGCAACTAAACACTCAAAAATCAAATAAATTGTATAATCAGGATATTGGTTTATTATTTTCTTTTATATCTTAAGACCTTTGCATTAAAGTGGATGTTAAGAAGAAGCATGAACCAATAACTAACAAACTTATTGAATGGCAACTACAACAAACATAAAAAAAATCATAATATTTCTTACCGATTACTTTAAGAGAAAAATTTTATTTATCACTTTTCTTCCATACACTTAAAATAATGCATTCCATCAACAACATTTAAACATACATGAAAATACTTCTGCTTTCATTTTTCTCTGCAGTGAAAATTATTTGAAAAATTATTTGAATGAAAGGTGAATGTGAAGAAGTAAAACAAAAAAGAGGAAAAAAAATATATGGAAACTAAAAGTAAATTGAATTCATTTTTTCAACCACAAACTGTCAGGCATATGCACCCACCACCCACCCACCCACCACACCCCACCACACACACACACACACCACACACACACACACACACACACACACACCACACACACCACACACACACACACACACACACACACACACACACACACACACACACACACACACACACACACACACACACACACACACACACACACACACACAACTTTATTAAAATGTTAATAGCAACATCAAAAAAAGAAAAATATGCATAATTTTATGCGACCATTGAATATTGAAGGAAATTCAAGACTGATGGCAATTTATCAAAATATATAAAAAAAAAAAAACACGATATATCCGCAATGTAAAGAAAAAGTGGAAAGCTTCAAAGAGAAGTAACATAAAAGCAATTTCAAAAGCTATTTCTAAGATGCGCTTTTCAAAATCAAAAGTATTGTTTATGAATTCTTTTTTTTCTTTTTTTTTTGTTTTCTTAAACAATTTGCTTAAATTAATTAAATTTCGTTTTCATTTTTAAGTATTTTTCATAAATATATAAATAAATTATATATATAAAATAAATTATCACTTACCCTATCGCATAATTGTTCATCATTACGTTTGCGTCTCAATGGTGCGCGTATTATACGACCATCTGTTGCATCCATTGTATTCAAAAATGTGAAAAATGGAGAATCCAACAGATCAATTGGTTCAACTCCTTACTTTATATAAATGGAATGGTTCAGACACAAACCCTCTCATATAATATTAAAGATTTTTATGCCTTTTTCATTACAATCATTCACTAATGCAATACACCAAATGGTTTGTGTCTTGAATATTGCTTTATATATTACACTTATACTTATATTGGCAGCCATTTAATTCACCATATTTTTCTCATATTATATTTTTTCACCATATTATTTTCTATTTTTGCTCTTGATTATTTCAATTGAGAGAGTTAATATTGTTACAGCATGATCGTTTGGATTCTACGTCTTTACATTGGTTTTTATTTGCTCCTTTGGTGAATTGAGATGAATTAAATTACAAAAAGATCATAGATGATATTTTCTTTTTCTATTTAATATAATTTTTTGAATGAATGAAATTTCACAAATATTTGAAAAAGTTTCTCTTCAGCAAAGGACTCTCTCGCAATGTCTGTAAAAGCAAAAACAAAAAATAAATAAGAAGAAATTACATTAGAAAAGATGATTTAAACATGAAAATGCAAATATTTTAAAATACATTTAAAATGAATAACATTAAATAGATTTTTCACTTAAGCATTTACTTTATTGTAAAGTTTTTATATATAAATTTGCCAAACTAATTTTCATTAGTTAAGATATATCCTTAAGCCAAATAATTGTCAATGTAATAAATTTATGCTAAAAAATGTCTAACAGGCAATGAATACCTTTAATCGTAACTGATGATAAAGCAAGCATACACAGACACACAAATATAATTGACATACATCATTTGAACATAAAATTATTGCAAGTTAGAAATTGTTGTTGTTGTTGTTTTTATCGTTGTTTTTGTAATTTTTTAATTATTCACGTACACCCCAACAAGCGGAGGTAACTACAAAAAAAAAAGAGCAAAACAGAAAAAAAAAAACGGTAACACAAAATGTTTACACATTGCCAATGGCCTACAAATACTGGCAACAAATGCAACAATAACCAAACTCAAATAAATACAAAATATATTTTGTAATATTATTGCAGCAAGTTGCTACAGAATAGAATCGAGAGAAATAAGAGAGCGAATTTTTAATTTTTTTTTCTTCTTGTTTCTTTTTAAAACAAAAATGCTCTATAAAAATGCTCTTAAATCATTTGCCTCTACTTCTTAAGAGAGTCAGAAAAATGTATCAATCTCTTAAATGTTATAAATTTTGTATTACTACAAATGGTGCAGGGTCATAGCATAAAATAATATAAATAAATAAAAGAAATCGTCAAATAAAATCTGATTACAATAATTCAATAATAATAATGATATTAATAATGACATTGAATAATTTTATTGCTGGGTAATTTTATTGCATGCTATTGTAGCGATCAATTGAGTTACTGTTTTATTGTTATTGTACTTTCTTGTTGTTGTTATTATTATTGTTGTTATTATTATTATTATTATTATTATTATTATTATTATTATTATTATTATTATTATTATTATTATTATTATTATTATTGTTGTTGTTGTTGCAATTGTTTCACATAATAAAGAAATTTTTTCCTTTTCCATTTAAATGAAAAAAACTCCATCTATCAAATTGACAATTATTTTTACGTCAATGAGATATTTTTTTTATAGTTTCCTTCCCGAATTGTAGTAAGCGCAGTGGGAAATTGTACTTTTTAAATCTTATAAAAGATAAACATATACTTTGATTTTTGTTTTAAATTTTTTACAAGTAGGCAAAAGAAAAAAAAATGTTTCAACTTTCCCAAAAATTAAAAGTGAGTAAAAATGTTTTCCATTTCCCCCTTTTTTCCCCTCATATTAAATTTAGCATTTAACAAAGTTAGTTCAAATATTTTCGAAATTAACAAATTTTTCATATATGGCCTATTTTTTAAAAAAGGAATGCTTTATATGGTAAGGGAGGGGCCCTTAAGAAGAGTGGTCCGGTACTAAGCCTTCCTTTGTAAACTAAAAAGTGATTGCACTTCAAAATGATCTAAAAAATTCCAAACTCTGGATTTGATAACAAAATTTATATGGACAGGACAGGACAGGACAGGACAGGACAGGCCTGGACAGACAGGCTTAAATCAGTTATTCATTTAATAAGTTTCTATGTAAATAAAAAACTTTATAGACTCAACGTGAAGACTTTTTTTAAATGTACTTATTAAGATGATTAATTTAGATGGGTACGATTTTATGGATCGAAAATGAAAAAAATAAAGTGAACTACAAGAGAAATTTTCTTTTAAAAAAAATTTTATCATAATAAGTTATAGCTTTTATAAAACATGATAGCATTTACAAAACAACAACAATAACAACGAAAAAGCAAATACAAAAAGCAGAAAATTAAAGTTATGAAGAAAAAAGCAAAAGTAAAGATCAAGAAATAATCAAAATATTTTGCCAGAAAAAATGCAAATAAAATGAAATTTGTTTTTTTTTTTTAAAAAAAAAAAAAGAGCAACAATAACAATAAGACTGAATAAAAAAAAATATATTGAATTTCCTGTGGCAACGTTTGGGTCGTTTTTACATGTTGAGCTTTCACGCTCAAAACAACAAGAGCTGCAACAAAAAGAAGAAGAAGAAGAAGTAGAAGAATAATAATAAAAACAGCAACAATAAAAATTAAGATCCCCACTTGATTGGTTTGTATTTTGCATTCAATTTTAAAATTAATTTGAATCATTCATTCACTAAATTTGGTCAAAAAAATAAAAATAAAATAAAACCAACAAAAACAGTAATTGATGATTCCTCTTTCTTTACGTCAGTTGAGTCAGTGTTCATACTTAAAATGGCATGAAAAATAAAATAATCTCAAATAAAAAACCAATTGCGTATATTTTCATGGAAAAAAAAATATAAAAATGCAAAAAAAAAAAAAAAAAAGAAAAAAATAATAATAATAATGTAAATAAAAAAATAAAAAAAAAACATTTTCCTTTTTAACGTATTTACAACAAAATTCCTGGGCAAACAGAATTATTTTAAGTGGAATTTGAGATTTTTTTTTGATTTTGTTTTTGTTTTTTATATATAACTTTATTGTTATCATTAAAATTTCCTTTGTTTATTTCATTTTTATATAACAGTAACGATTTTCAAACACTCTACAAAATTACTTACAAAAAAAAAAAAAAAAAAAAGAATTAAGAGGAGAAAAAATTTGAGAAAAATCTTCAGGATCAATTCAAAAATTTTAAGCTTAACACAACCACATCGAAAATCAATATATTGTGTCTAAGCAGTCTAAATTTTTTTTTTTTTTTTGAAAAATTAAGAAAATTTCTCCAAAATTATTCATTTTGATCTATAATTAAGTTTAAAAATAATTATGAGCTAAGAGGAAATTTTTAAAAATTTAAGAAAATTATTTTAAATTACTTTGATAATGCAGCTTTGGCAAGAAATTTATTACATCACAATATTTAATTAAATGTAGAAATGAAAAAAACTTAAAATTTATTTATTTATTAGAATTTTCAAAAAAAAAAAACATCAAACTAAAATTAACTTAAAAACGAAAAGTAGTTTATTTATTTGTGAGTTTATTTGATGCAGATGGATAAACTTTGCCAAAAGAATTTCAAATGACCTTACACATACATTTCAATGAGACCATAAAATATTCATTTTTAATATGGCAAAAAGCAACATACACAACACAAACAGTTTACCAAAAACATAAAAAAAACATCATCGAAATTGTTTTTTTTTAAAAATGCATAATTTTTTGATTTTTTTTTCTTTGAATTTTTGCCTTTTCCTTGCTTAATCAAACTTGCAATTAATTTGCTCTCTTAGAATCATCATCATTTTCAAATATTAATTCAAAATTTTTCATATAAATTTATGAAAAATAATTAGAAATGATTTTTTTTTTTTCAAATATTTTATCTTCTTAAAACTGTTAATTTCAATTTAAAAGTTTCAGATTATAATTAAAAGTTGTCAAGTGAAAGCAGTATAAAAAAGAATAATAATAAAAGTGAAAAAAAAAGCAAATGCAACACTGAGCAAATTTGTCAAGTTCTAATGTCAAATTAAAAAGCTTTTGCTTAATTTTATAGATTTTCAAGAAATTACTTTGGCTATTTTCGTTTTTCTTGCATTTTTAGATAAATATTTCTTTAGCAGCTCTCGTAAATTTTTATTTTATAAATAAAGTTATAAATTTTTCTTTTTATATTTAAAAATGCAGCGTATTTGGGGCGCATTTGGGTTATACATTTATTTTGTTTTATTTTCTTTTTTTTCCTTTTCTTCTTAATTTTTTATTTTTCATTTCAATTTATCTCACATAATATTACAAAGTCTAATAAGGCATAGAAATTATGCTTCATTCATAAATCTATAAAAAAAAAAAATGAGATATATACATTAATATTAAATTTTATAACTGATATCAAATGCAAAAATATCAAAAAAAAAAAAAAAAAAAAAATCTTTGAAAATGTTTTACTCTTTCTTCTCCATCTATCTCTTTCACGCTCAATGTCTCTTCATCTCCTGTGAGTATAAAGTTGCCAAATTAAATTCAAATAGTGTAATAAATAATGTGGGAGCTAAATAAAAAAAAAAATATATGTAAAAAAGTTCAGGCTCTTATTCTTAATCTTAAATTAAAATTTCATTTTAATAATTTTATAATTGTAATGGTAAGATTTTTAAACTTTAAAATATTAATATAAAAAAAAAAAAACAGGCCAAATAGCACAAGCCCTAGAATTTATGTAAGTTATATAAAAATTTATAATTTTGTGTTTTATCTGTGTTAGCATTTTCCAAACTTACCTTACCAATAAGTTAATATAATTAATCAAGTTTTTATGTTAAGAAAAAAAAAATTAGAAACAATAATTATAAAATAGGAAAGTAAAGTAAATAAATATAAAAATATAATTTAGTTTCTAGGCCGCATGGGCATATTATGAATGGGCCACCAGCCAAAAGAAATAAGCATCTCTTTTTATATATAGGAAATTATTATAGGAAATGAGATGTATAACAACAACAACAATAACACTAACAATAATAATAATAATAATAATAATAATAATAATAATAAATAATAATAATAATAATAATAATAATAATAATAATAATAATAAATAAAAAGTTTAAAAATAATCTCCAAAAGTTATTAACGATTATTATCGATATTTATTAAAAAAAAAAAAAGTATATAACAAGTAATGAAATGAAATGAGATTTTTTTTTATTACATTTCTTAGATTTGACTTAACGAAGACCTTCCAAACATACTGCCTGGCATTTAACCACTACTTGGAACAACATTATGTCGTAAATCATAATTTCATTTATATTTCCCCATTAAAGTGTTTTATAATTTAATCTTTTTAACGTTGTATGAAAAGCAACAAAACCAAAAAAAAAAAAGAAGAAGAAGAAGAAAGTGTATAGCAACTAGTTTTTCATTAAACATCTTGATTATGAATAAATTAATTATAATTTAAAAGGACAAAGATGACAATGTATTACATCAAAGATTAATAAAATTTGCCAAAAAAAAAAAAATTTTTTTTTAAATAAAAAAAACTGTTAAATACTCTGAACATCGCGTGGCTTAATGTAAATACAAAATGAAGGAAGTAAATAACATTCAAAAAAAAAAAAAAAACAACTGAAAATACAAGCAGCTCAATCTCTGACTGAGCGCCCGCTATATGAAACGATTTTATAGAAATTTATCTTGCTTTATTCATAACTGTATATTTTTTTCTGCATATTAATTAAAAATCTCGAAAAAGTAGTTTCACTTTTTCGAGATGAATTTTAAAAATTTAAAAATTTTTTTTTATATGCATGTGAGAAAAAAAATCAAGATCTTAAAGTCAGAACGTTTAAAAATGGTTATACCAAAAAATTATCTAACTAAACAAATTGGACAAATTGCTATAGCAATTTCAGCTTAAATTTGATATTAAAATATAATTAATAATAAATTTTTCAGAAGCTCACACACACAAACAATAAATTCTCCAATTCTTATGTGATTACATTTTCATGAATTTCTCCAATGAGAATAAAATTGGAACAAAATTGTTGATGGTAGCAAATAAAAAAAAAATTAAGATTGATTGGGAGCAACAATTAAAAAACTTGGATAAATAATCCATTTTAACTTAATTTCATTAAAAAAATACTACTTTAAAATTTTTACAAATATCTGACATGAAAGAAAAGGACAGACATATAAAATTGAAACAAAATTGTTGTGGATGGTAACAAGTAAAAAAAGTTTACGATCGATCGTGAGTCTTGGCTTACTTTAACTTAATTTCATTAAAAAAAGTACCACTTTAAAATTTTTAAAAATATCTGACATGAAAGAAAAGAAAAGGGCAGACACTACAGAAGAAGAAGAATAAGTTTATATTCATATAACGACCTAATATTTTGTTGCAGACTTTAAAGAGGAAATTCAAGATATCGTTCCTTATAAATTTACCTACAAAAAAATAAGTTAAATATATTTAAGGAAATTCCTTCAAAAAAAATTTCACAAATTTATAAAAATTTTTCAAAGGGTATTACACAAAAAAATTTCTGCAGTTTTATTTATTCTTTACGGATTTGTTTATGTTGTTGTTGTTGTTGTTGTTGTTGTTGTTTGTGTTATTGTTGTTGTTGTAGATACGCTTTAAATAATATAATATACAGAAAAATTCAAGCTGAGTCATTTTTGGTTCTGTCTTTACCTCTTTAATTCTCTTAATCCAATCCCAATACATAAATCGATTCATAATTTATAAAAATGTTAACGTGTAAAGTTTTATGTTGCTTTCATCATGTTTGTAGTTAAATTTACAATGAAATTGTTTAAAATTGTTTTTTTTTCGTATGTTATATCCCTCTCTTTCTCTCTTGTTAAGGGCCTTACATACTTTTTATAAATAATAGCAAAACAAAAAGGCAAATCTTTAGAATATTAAACGTGGCACAAGAACAAAGAAAAAAAAGAAAAATAAAAATACAAAAAATCGAATTAAATAAATCATTTAAGGGAAGACAAAATGAAGAAACAAATGCAAAAAAAAGCAAATACCAAGTAAATTACAGTAATAATGATAACAGCAACAACAACAACAACAACAACAACAACAACAGAAAATTTCTTAATGGCTTTTTAAACACAGAAATACCAAAGAAATCTTATTAAACTGATTAAAGTTAGAATAAGCCAAAGAACAATAAGAATAAGAGCAAACAAACTTTTTTTCTTATTATTTTTTTTTTTTTTTGGAAAAAACTTTAAAAATAAAGCAGCACATATACAAATACATATTTATATAAACTAAGATTATGAATTAATTAAATGTAAATAAAAAAAATGTTTTCCTTTTTTCAGCAACATTTAAGTTTGTTAAAAAAAAAATTCAAAAAATTATAAAAAATTTTTACATTTAAACTTCTAAAAATTCCAAAACCCAAAATCACTTTTGTGTATGGTTGTGTATACAGATGTGCATAAATGTGTGTGTGGGCAAGCGAGGCCTAATAAAAAAACATTTTTCAAGCAAACATTTTTTTTTACATTTGAAAAAAAATGCAAACTCTTTTATTGCTTTTTTTTACTTATTTGTTTATTTCCTGCATTTATTAAAAAAAATTTTTTTATAAATGCTCTCATTCACACACACACACACACACACACACGCACAGACACACACACACACACACACACACACATATATATATATATATATATATATATATATATATATATATATATATATATATATATATACATACATACATACACACACACACACACACACACATACACATAACGAATATTTGGATACATTTTGTATTGCATTTATATGAAAAAGATTATGAAATTAATTTTTATTGCCGGCATTTTATTTTATTTTATTTTTTTATTTTATTTTGCGAAAAAATGAGTTTTTTGTTTTTGTTTCTTATTATTATTATTTTTTTTTTATTTGTATTCAACATTTTTTTGGTTGGTTGGCGTGTACTAGATTTACTGTTTGAATAATTGAAAATAAATAAATTTTTGTATAAGTTTGTAGTAAAAATCGACTTCATTTATTTTTCATTCATTAATTAAATTCATTGAATGAACAGACAGACACATCATGTGAGATATCGTAGACTAAATAAAAAAATGGCAATAGCAAAATTATAAAGAATGTATAAAGATGAAGAAGAAGAAATTGTACAGAATTAATAGGAAAATATTATGATTATTAAATCAAAATATAACACGATTTATAAATCACGTAAAATTTTTTTTTTTCACATTTTACATTTTGGTAAATATTTTCATTGTATTGAAGAAATTAAATAGAGAAAGGAAACGTCCGAATTTATCAGATTTCACTGTAAATAAAACGATTTTTTTAAACACGCTTTAAAAAAAAAAAAAGCTCAACACTATGATCATAAAAGGCCACTTAATATTAAAGGAGGCAGGCGCCTGATTGTTTATGGATTTTGCTTAACTTATTGAGAAGGATGGATTTAACTTTTGTCAAATATTAAAATTTTCTTAAAATTTTGTTTTTTTTTTCTTAAACTTGGAAAAATTAAAAATGTAAATTGCTTAATTAATAAATGTAGGGTGTTAAGTATTAATTTTTTTGGGTATTATTACTTTTTTTCTTTATTATTATAAATTAAAAACACATGATACATTTTTTTTTGGAGCTTCCGCTCCAAATGATTTTTAACTAAAAATTCATAATATAAAACCAAAAAAAAAAAAAAAAACTAAACTTAAATTAAGTTACCACAAATACAACATTAGCTAACACCATCATTCATTTAAGCGATAAATAAATAAATGAGAAAATGCGTTTGTTTAGGTTTGTTTTTTTTTTTCAAGGCAGAGCAAAAACCTTAAACAAACTAATTTGCATTGTTTATTACATTTTAACAAATTGCTAACAAATTATAACGCATCATGATCTACTTAAATTTTCATATACAATGTTTATTATAACACAAAAAAGTGAAACAATGCAACAGTAAACACTTTTATTGAGTACAACACTAAACATTTCATTTTCCCTCATTTTCATTTCTCTTATATGAATTTTTCAGTACATAAAAATTATACAGAAATAAGCAAAATTGAAAATTTTCATTAGGAAAGTGATTTCACACAAAAAGATTTATTTCCTTTCCCCAATAAATAGAAAAAAAATCGTTACTAATATCTGAAGTAAGACCAACTTTTATTTAACCGCTAGTTTTTCATGAGTTAATTTTCAACTCTTAAAATTGTACATCCCTGTTTAAACAAATTGACATATTTATCTATTTATAATTATAGCAAATTTCACAAAATGTTTTCTTCAATTTTTCTTCAACAAAACGAAATGTAAGAGCAACAAAAAAAAAAAACAACAAATTAAAATATTTTCATATAATAAAAATGGTTCAGTAATTTTCTTAGGTATTAAGTAAATTGGAAATGGAAATTACTTTCTTTATACCACAAAAATTTCAATAAATAATATAAATATTTTCCTACAACTAAGTATTTGAAATGTAATATCAATTTAATAAAACAAATCTAGAAATGATTACTTAAATATTAATTAAGAAATACTTAATTACTGAAAATTAATTAATTAAAAATCTTTATTAAATGTAAATAATTATAAAAATTAATCTTGCATAGTACACCTACAAATTTTTATGGCCATATATTTTACAATTACATTGCGTAATTTTCTTAGCAAATTACTTAATTACTGAAAATTAATTAAAAATCTTTATTAAATGTAAATAATTATAAAAATTAATTTTGCATAGTACTCCTACAAATTTTTATAGCTATATATTTACAATTACATTGCGTAATTTTCTTAGCAAATTACTTAATTACTGAAAATTAATTAATTAAAAATCTTTATTAAATGTAAATAATTATAAAAATTAATCTTGCATAGTACTCCTACAAATTTTTATGGCCATATATTTTACAATTACATTGCGTAATTTTCTTAGCAAATTACTTAATTACTGAAAATTAATTAATTAAAAATCTTTATTAAATGTAAATAATTATAAAAATTAATCTTGCATAGTACTCCTACAAATTTTTATGGCCATATATTTTACAATTACATTGCGTAATTTTCTTAGCAAATTACTTAATTACTGAAAATTAATTAATTAAAAATCTTTATTAAATGTAAATAATTATAAAAATTAATCTTGCATAGTACACCTACAAATTTTTTTTACGATTATTATAGGCCGATAAAAGAATTTTACAACGCACAAATGTGTAAAAATTTTTATAAAAAAGGAAATGTCAAACAGGTTAACAATGAATTGCAAAGAAAATTAAAGTTAAAGTTCAAGTTTAGCTTTTTTTTCTTTATGCCAAGAAAAAAGTTAAATGTAAAAATTTTCAAAAAAAAAATCGAACGGATTAATATAAAACAGATAATTTCCATAATTTTCCTAAGCATTTTCAATTCTAATGCACTGATATACAACGATTTTCTTTAATAATAAAGCCCCAATTATAAATTTTCTTCATAAATTTTACGAGTAGACAAAATTTGCTACAATAAAGAAATTAAAGAGAAATTTAGCTTTCAATGGCACTTCATACTTGCTTAAGCCGATGGATAGACGGACGGACGGACTGAATTGGTATAACAAACAATCGAATAAAACTACAATTAAAAATTTACGAAAATGAACAATTATTATTAAAATTAACTGAAAATGGAGCAGAGACATTAAAAAGTTAAAAGAATTATTTAAAGCAAACTAACAACAATTTGTTATATATTTATATTATAATGTCTCTTTCATTCCTTCTATATCTCGATTGTTTTATTTCTAACTCATTTTGTCCTTCTATCTTTTTAGTTTATTTATTTATAAGCAATGGAAGTTCTATCGTTGTTTGGTTATGACAAATAATCAATAATCAATAATAATAAAAATAAAAGCAATAAAAATAATAACAAGAACAGCAAAAATAAAATAAAGATAGCTAACGGACTTACTTCTTCGTGTTTGGTAGGTATGTGGTTTAAAAAGTAACAGCAATAAAAATTTATTATAATAATTATAAGGCTACCAGCAGCAATAAGAAATTCCATTCAAATTTTCTAATTAAATATGAGTCAGTTTATATTAATTATAATAATAATAATAACAACAACAACAACAACAGTAACGTTAAACAACCAAACATTTTTTCTTGTTATTTTTGGTTAAAACTAAAATTTTTTTCTTGTCTTGTAAAATGCTTTAATATTATTTTTATATGTAACATACAACATTAAATAAAAATATGCAGAAAATAAATTTGAAAAAATTAAAAATCAGTCAAAGTCGACTTTTAAATATTTCAAAGCTTTAAGCTAATGCATTTAGAAGGTCAAGAATATAAATTATCAAGCAAAAATTATCAATAAAAAGTTTTCATTTGTAATTTGAATTTGAAAAGTTCATTAAATGGGAAGGGGTTTCCATGAAATGGACAGACCTATAGCCCAAGTTTGTTACATTTATTATGTATATCAAATAATAACCATTGGCCGATTTTTATTAAAAAAAAAAAATAATAATAATCAAAATTGTGCATTTTTTTCCTACAACAATTTTTTTTTTTTATTAAAATAAGGCGCTACATGATTTTCCATTTTGAAAAGGTTACATTTGCGAATGAAAATTTCATCAAATGATCTCAAAAATTCATTCTGAAACGAATTATGTAATAAATGTTGAGCCAAATATATCAACAACTTTTGGCTGTTGCAAACATGTACATTAAATGTTGTAAGATGCAATTCTAAATGAAATTTTTGATTCATTTAAACATAACGGTACATAATAATTTTTAGCCGGCCGAAATTCTTCTGTCTGTTGTCATATACGAATGTGAAAAATTCTTCACAATTAATTGCGTTACGTTTTATTTTCTCTTCTTCCTCTCCTTCTTCTTCTTCTTCTTCTTCTTCTATGTAAACATTTATCTCTTTTATTATTTAATTGTCTAAATGTCCATTTGTCTGTCAGATTTATTTGCTTTACTACTGTCAGCCTTTTCTGTCTGTCTATCTGTTTTATTTATCCTTTTTTTTTTTTTTGTAATCGTTGAACGTTTCATTTGCTAAATAGCATTATTATTTTTTAAAGTTGAAAAGTATGATGATATAATTTTATAACAACAATAACAATCATCACAATAATAAAAACAAATGAAATAAAGTTAAGTAGAAGAAGAAGAAAAGCTGTCAACGCCAAATGGCAAAGATACAAAAAACGTACTTTTATATTGTTTACAGCCCCCCCCCCCCTCCCCATTTATTTCAGTTGTAATTCACAAATGCCCACACACACATAGAAACACACACATAGAAATACAATTGCATAAAAAGGCAATATCTTGTTGCATTGTTGAAATTAATTTTTATTGCAGTGATTTGACCATAATGATGGTAATGACAACTACATATTTTGGACCATGTTATTATAAAAAGAAAAATAAATAAATAAACACATCAAAAATTCTTTCACTTATCAAAACAAATTAAGAAAAAGCACAACTATAAACTGGAAAATTAAAATAAAAATTAAAGTGAAAATGTGTTATGAAAAATGAGATCTCATAAAAATACAATGCCCATATAAAGGGACTTAACAATGTGAAATTCCCTAATTCACTGCATGACATTAAAAATTTTTGGTACTCATTATCAGTTGGAAGACATAGCCATTTCTTTAATTTATTATAACTTTTAATTTTTATTTGAATATGCAGGTGGTATCATAAACTAACGCAATCGTCAATTTACTACTCTATATTTTGATAAAAGTTATATGGGAAAGTATGATGAAGGTTAAACCTTTCTTAAAAAGTTTGCTAAAGGGTTGTTCATATTAAACTGCCAAAAAGGTCACTAAAAAAATTCTCCTGTCATTTTATAAAAAAAAATCCTACAAATTTTGCTTTACATACAAATTTATTTACTTTTCCTTAGGAAGCTATATAAATTCTCTTGGCCTATATTGGACGTTAGACGTTCAATGAATTGACTTTATTGTTACTTAAGCATTACCTGGAATATTAATATAAAATAATGTTATATACATCATGTGACAGCATATTATAACATTCAATTTGATCCAATTAAATGATGATAATGATCTAATTAAATCCCACTTAAATTGTTTCTTTGTAAAATCCAATTAAAATGTTTAAACTTTAACAGTTAAATTTTTTCAGAAACAGTATACAAAACATATTAAAAGGCAGAACTAATAAAAAAATAATTAATAATTATATTAATTTATCGTTAACAATTTTTGGTAACTACATATTTTAGTTTAAATCAAAAAAAAAAAAAAAGAAGCCACCTCCATTCATATTGCTAAACTATTCAAATTGGAAGTTTCCTTAACAAATACTCTTTCTACTGAACTTTTTTATCACATTAAAGTGTAGGGTATTTAAGAGTCGGCTATGACCGTCCCCTTTGGTACCACTAATCATATTTGAGCTAATTAATTAATTAATTAATTAATTAATATCTTAATACATTACTTAATTAATTTTATTAATTAAAATTAAATTAATGATTTATAAATTCATTCTAAAGCACTTTAGATATATTTGCCAACTATTATGGCCTAAACACTTTTTGCTTTATGACTTTATAAATTTTAATAATTAATTAATAAAATTAATATTATTAATTATTAATTAAATTAAATTAATAATTTATAAATACACTCTAAAGCACTTTAGATATATTTGCCAACTATTATGGCCTAAACACTTTTTGTTTTGTGACTTTATAAATTCTTTATAGTTAATTAATTGGTTGATTAAAATTAATAATTTTATTAATTAAAATTAAATTAATAATTTAATTTTAATTAATACAATTATAATTTATAAATTCATTCTAACGCACTTTAGATAAATTGCCAACTATTATGGCCAAAATACGGTTTGCTTTACGATGACTTTACTTTAGTATATTTTTTTGTTTTGTATTTGCTATAAAGCTAAGTCTATAAAACGCATTAGATATTAAAAAAAGAAATGTAAATATAACTGAAAACAAAAAAGCAAAATGCAGTAAACTAAAATTGGTAAAAAAAAAACAAGTATTAGAAAGAAAGCGCACCTTTTTTTATAGATTAATTGAATTTTTATATAAATATATATATATATATATATGTATGTATGTATGTATGTATGTATGTATGTATGTATGTATGTATGTATGTATGTATGTATGTATGTATATATGTATGTATGTATGTACATGTACCTGTGTGTATTACATGCTAAGTAAAAAAAGTCGAGCGCACACACCTTTCTAAAATGTAATGCTTTAAATGAATTAAATCACGTGGTCACAGCAAGAGAAGTACTTAAAGAAATCGAAGGAGTAGAGACGTATATATATATATATATATATATATATATATATATAAAGTTCAAAAAACTTATTCTTCTAAAATTGGTATTTTATATTCTATTAATAAAAAAAAAAGGCATAGAACACAATTAAAAATTTTAATAAAAATGGAAGCAGAAATTTTTTACAATTTCCTTTTTTTTTTATATATATATTTTATAATGAATTTGAATACTAACTGGATGGTTACAAAAAAAAACTCTACTCTAGATTTTTACCACAAATATTCCATAAACAGTTTACTAATTGATTTATTTTTTAATTATTTAGAGAAAGTTTTATCAAGTTGCGTTTTTAAGATTGAAACTTGGCTTTCTTCAAAATTTTTGAATTAAAAATTATGCTTTTCATTTTTTTCGTTTCATTACTTTAGCAATATATTATTTTTAAATAGACCTTTAATTGGCCATATTATTGGCACTTCATTTTAGGTATCAGGCAAATAAGTGTCGTGTTTAAAATGAAAACGATTTTATTTCGTTTAACTTATTTAAAATTAATTTAATTATTGATATGCTAAGTAAAAAAGAAAAAAACTCGTATTATAAAAAGAACAATTTTAAGAAAAAAAAAATTACTATAAAAAAAAAATTTAAAACTTTCCTTAAAGTAAATCATTAATTTTATTACTTAACTCTAAATCATTAAAAAAAAAAAAAGAAATCTTAGCAAATAGTTAAAACTTATTTTTCAATTTGATTGACTTTACATGAAATGTTTAAAAAATATCATGATCCAGACAGACTTTTGAATTCAGTATTTCTTTAAAACTGCTTATAATAAAAATTAAGAAAAATTAAGCCATTTTAGTTCAAAGTTTACGTTAAGCCATAATTTTTGAAAAATGAAGAATTATAATGGCACATGTAAAGTTGGACAGACAGAATTTACCTTAAGTTTTAACAAAATTTGTACTTTATAATATTTCTAGAGAATGCCATTGACTTTAATAAAGCACAACCTGTAAAAATTTTTTCATTATTATCTTTTCTTATTGGTTTTTATTTCTGCCTTTTTTTTTTCTTGTCTTCTTCTTTTTGTTCATTTTATAATTAAATTGAATTGAACTCTTAGTTAGGTTAAAAGTCAATGTATTGCATATTATAGTTAAAGGATAACAATGTAGTCATGCAATTTTATATATTTTTCTTTAAGTTTTTTGTTTTTTTTTTTTTTTTTTTTAAGATTTATTTGAGATTTTATAGAAAATAAGTTAAATGTTTTATGAGAAAATATATTGATAAAAATAGAGGAAATGTGGTATGAAAGAAGGCATTTTACTTTCAACTCCCACTCAATTACTTAGATAAGAATGTGGAAAATATTTTTTTTTTTTTTACTTACATTTAATTATTAATAATTTTTATTGTTGTTCATTATTTTTCATGTATGAAACTTTAATCGTTTTAAGATTATTTTTTAAGATTATTTTATTAAATTAAAAATAAATAATAATGAAAATAATGATAAACAAAATTATTAAAATAATATCAACAGCTAACAGTAAATAGCAAAAAATTATTAAAATTAAAAATTAAAAAAAGGAAGCTAAAGAAAATTTTCCTTGCATTTCTGAAATTTAAGGAAAATTTTTTTTGCATGTGAGATACATAGAATTTTTATTTTAAATTGCTTATTCTTTAAAATATATTTGCATGTCAATATTAAATTGTATATTTCTATATTGATGATGAATTGATTGATTGTTATTATTATTATTATTATTATTGTTATTGTTGTTATTATTAGGCATAACTGACTAAGTAAGCAAAAGCATACAGAAAAAACTAAATTTAAATTGCCAAGAAATTAACAAGCTAGGCAAAGAGAGGCAGACAGTCAATCAGTCAGTCAACTGATTATAATTTAAAATTTTGTTTTCTTTTTGCTCTTCTTGATTTCTTACTTCTTTTTATATATTAATTATGATTGTTAGTACTAACGCTGCCATTGTTGCCATGCAAATCATTAAAATTAACTAAAAAAAAAAAAAAAAAAAAAAAAAGAATAAGAAAAATATGTAACAATAACAATAAAAAAAAGGAGTGGTCACCGAATTTAATAAAAATTACAGTAAAATTTAAAAAAAAAAATAGACTTTTTGAGTTTAAAATTCTATGAAAATTTCTTAAAACGATTTGAATAAACAAAAGTTCTTTAGAACAAAAATGAATCATATTTTTCAAATTTTATTTTTTCAAATTATAAAGTGTGAAAAAGAATTGGAGGAGTAATACAAAAAACATTTAATTCAAATTAAATCAGAATAACCTTAATATTTTGTTATTTTTTATTGCTTCAGTAAGGGCGACTTGCAAGTTCCAAAAAAGGCTCAGCTCAATTAATAGTAGATTCCGTTTAGCTACATTCCTAAATTATGGAAATTATAGAAATTATTTTTTTCATGAATGAATTTTATTATGAAAAATTATGAAAATTGACAAGAAATTTTTTTAATTTTATAAAACGAATTCACCTGAAATCTTAAGTATAATCCTAAACTTTATTAATTTTCCTTTAAATTTTCTTCAAATTCTCTTCAACCAATAAAATACACAAAATAGATGATTGATAGAAAATTATGAAACGAGCTTGATACAACAACAACAACAATAACAACAACAACAACAACAACAACAACAACAACAACAACAAAATATATGAATAGATACTCCTCCATAACAATAAAAAATAATTTAAAAAAAAATTAAAAATAAAAATTAACAATAGAATAATAGAAATAAAATCATAATGAAATGAGATATATAAGATTTTGCAATGACAACTCATCCATGCAATGCAAACTCTATTTAACTAATAAATGGAAATGTTTTGAAGCGAGTTGATGCTGCCTCGCTATTGCTGTTAAAATTTCGACTTAATTTTTCATTTTTCATTTTTCATTTTTCATTGTTGCCAAAACCACTTCTGTTACTTTATACGCCTAATGATTATTACACATGATATACAACAAACAATACAAAATACAATATACAACATATCATAAGCATATTTTTTTGTTGTGTATTGCATACGTAGATAAGATACATGTAATTTTTGTGTGATGATATTGGTTGGCTATTACAATATGATTATGATATGAGCTTTTTTCTTCTTTTCTTTTCTTTCATTTTTTTTTTTTTTTTTAATTTTACACCTAAAAGATTTTTCTCACTCTGAATCAGTTGAACACTTAATTTAAACACTTAAACTATGTGGGCTGTTTAATAAGTTGCAGGCAAATTTTGACTTTTAACTTAACTTGTAATGCAACTCTGTTTTAATCTGTCATGTTAAATTATGAATGATTTTGTTTCATTAAAGTTGTTTTTTCTAGACTTTAGACAGCAGCCAATTCATTATTAATGTAAAAAAGTGTAAAAATCGTTGTTTCAAATGTATCAAACTAAATCTTAGTTTTCATTAAGAAAAAAAATATTTTCAGTATAAAAAAATACCTTTTGAAACTGCCCCCGTACAAATCTAAATCTAATTTCTAATTTAATATAAAAATTCCATGAACTATTAACTATAAAGTGAGGCTTACACCCTTGAGCATGCAAACACGCATACACTCACATATGTACATTTATATAAATGTAAAAAAAAAAAAAAGGAAAAACAAAGTAAAAATGAGAGCAATAGCAACAAAAGCCAATGCACTAATATCTCTTTATATAGTTGTTATTATTATTGTTATGGTATGTTGATTTATGGTAAAACAAAATAAAAAGTACATTTTGAAAAAAAGCAACATTCCCATTTAAAAATGATCAAATTTTTAACAGTAGTTTGTCATTTGATAGATTTTCAAATATATTCGACCACATAAAAGTGCAGGCAAAAATGATGAAAGCCTACCGCCCCCTTGGCTTGTTGGCATTAACAACAATGCCAGTAGGCAACTAATGATTATAAAAAATTTATAAATATTTAAGAAAAATAAAACCATTGAAAAAAGCAACAAATAAAACAAATAAAAAATATCAAACATTAGAGGCGACGATCAAGGTCCATACTTTAATGATTAGCCTGCCTAAGCGTCTAGTACTTTCAAAAAATATTTTCGATTAATTTAAGAAATTTTCTAGAGGATGCTTTAAGCCACTCAATATTTTAAGAAAATCTCTATCATGGCAGCTCATGGCAGCGCAGACATTATCGATATTTTTTTTTTTTTTTTGGAATAGTTGTTCCAATAAATTTTTTTACGTTTGATAAAGAGAACTGCTTTAAAATTAAAAGTTTTTTCAAATAAAATGCTCAAAGTATAATGAAGGAGAAATATATCTAAAGTTCTTTTAAAAATATAACGAAAATCGTTAAAAATTCACTAAAACTTAAACTGTAAGCACTATAAAACAAAAATGGCCATTCTATCGAATTTATTCCGTAGAGTCTTATCTTTGTGAGAAAAAAAAAATTGTTAAGAAATATTTTAAAAGGGAATAATTTGTCTTTTATAAGACAAATTATAACGACATAAAACAATTTATATAGATAGATATATCCGATGCCTAGTTAGTGCCTATAAAAGTAGAGTACATATTTGTCAAGTAAAAATACTCCTCCAATTCTCTTAACTATGAATATTTTATATACAAACTGGTAAAAAAATAGTATTGAAATTGTTAGAATTTATAACAACGTAGATGGTGGTGGTGGTGTTGCCTTTTTATTAGCTTTTTCCTCTTTTTTGTATGACAACAACAACAACAACAACAACAACAACAACAACAACAACAACAATACAATTTTTCCCTATTGCCGATAAAATATAGCAGCAAAGACAAATATTTTTTCCTCCTCTATCTAAAATGGTTTATTCATTTATATGGAAGGTATATGTTTTTTATGAGTTGCTTGGATTGGGCCTCATGTCTTTTCATATATTTTTATATATGTTTGTAAAGTAATATAACAATCAAATAAATGTACATGACTGACACCACCAAACTAACAGAAATGTAACTGAATTAACTGTAGGTGTCTTGAGCTCGCTAAAAGCCATGAATGAATAAGCGATTACAGAAATGAATGCATGTAGGAATGTGTGTATGTATATATGACTGTTATGAATAATTGTTTGTTCATAATATGCTTTTCAAAATTGTCTACACATTTCTAAATTATTTATATATTTATTTTTTTTTTGTTCTTTATTTACTATTTTACTTTACATTTTATTTGCTATTATTATTCACCAATAATATTTCACATTGTTACTGTGCCACTTGCTCTGTTGTGCAAAAATTTTAGTTATAACAATAACAATAATAATAACAATAATAACAACAACCGAATACTTTTGCTAAGTTTAATTTTGACATCAAATTTTTATCTACTTAAAAATATCGCTCCATTGACAGATATAATAAATGGACGGCCCGGCCCCCTTAGGCAAAAATTTCGTTACAGAGAAATGTAAAAAAAAAAAACATTAAAAATTTAGGTAACTCTTATTTCTAATAAATTTAATGCTCATTAGTTCCATGAAAAAATATAAATAAATAACATTTTTTTTTCTTCTTATCTAGTAAATACAATTATTTATAGCCATTAAAGTTCCAGAATACATTAACAATAATAATAATAATAATAATAATAGGAAGAACAAGAAAGTTCAAAATAATTCCAACCAACTTTGTATTAAAATTTTCATTTCTAAAAAAAAAAAAGTATACATTTTTAAAGCAGCCACAGAAATTTGTTTTGGGCAGAAATTTGTCAAAAACACCTCTTGGAAAACTTCATTATAATAACTTTAGTGTGATTGTTGTAAAATCTTTCAAGTAATTCTTAAATCATATTTAAAGAGAAGAAGATAAAATCAAATTATTTTTTAGCCAGAAAAAAACATTAAGTTGGCTAATTAACAATTTACTAAATGATAAATTATGTTGATTTTACTTAATTTCTTATGTTATGGATAATACCGCGGTCCATGTTTTTTTATTGCCTGAGTCTACGTATATAAAGAATTACAATTATTTAGTTATCACGTTGCTTTGCTTTCTACTTTTTACGTATCACAAACGTCAGACAAAATTATTCATTTTTTATAAACAAAATTATTGTCTAACGATCTCGCTCAAGTAACTACCTACATCCAGGTATACTTCACTTCAAGTAAGAAGAACAAATTTTTCAATGAGAGAAAAGTACATTCAGTTTTCACTGGGCTGATCATGTTCAGTACTTTTTTTAATTTGCACTTCTGAATGTTGTTACTCTTTCCTATCTCTAACACTTCTACCATCTGACTGCCTCTTGAGATCCACTTTATTGTTTGCACTTTTTTGAAGCAAAAACATATGAAATTTTGAAAAATCTGTGCCTCAAAGGCAGTGGACTTAGCTCTCATTTAATTTATATTACTCATGCTTAAGCTTATTCAGTTTTCACTGAACTTTACTTTAAAATCTCATTAATTTTAAATGGTTTTTCTTCAATTTCGTCTTAAACTTTCTTATAAAATAATTTCAATCCTTTTAACCAAACTGGTAGACTGACTTGCTAAATCAAACGTTTAAAAGATATTTTAAAGAAAACATTTTATAGTTTATCTTGGTAAAAACTAAAGGTCAAATGGTCAAGTGGTCAAATTATGATGGTTAAAGGCAAATACATTTAAAGTTCAATGATCTGATCTTTGTAAAGATTTTTTATATGTATAATTTAAGCAAAATAAAATAAGTTAAAAAACATGCCAAAAAAAAAAAAAAAAAAATTTTATTATAAATTTGGCATTGAATTTATACAATTTAAGTGATATGTGAATAATAAAGATGGAAATAAAAATAGAGAAACTACAATTTATTTTAGTATCATATAAAATAATAATAATAATGTTGTTGGGCCTTAAAAGCTAATTAAGATAATTAAATGAATAGAAATCCATCTAGAATATTTTTTACGACTTTTCGGTTACTTATTCTACATTTCTACATTTCTACATTTCTAAAAATGTTAGCTAGATGGTCTCAATTTCAATGTTTAATTTTTAATTCTGCTGAAATGAGAATCAAAATCCAACAAAACAGATAAACATACAAATCAGCTCATTTGAGCTGATTATTTAGATTTTCCAAAAAAAAAACATCACGCAAGTTTTAGTTAGTTTATTGTTTTATGTAAAATGTCAGTCGTGAATACCAACCTTGAATGAGTAACCGACACAATACTTGACCCAATGGCTAAACATGTATGTAAGCTTGGTATTAAAACAACTAATTAACTTGTAACTAACTTGAATTTTCTTCTAATGCCGCAAAGCACAAAAAAATCTTAAAACCTATAAAAAAAGTTAAAAATAATAAAAAAAAAAAAAACAAAACAGCAGAAATAAATTGAATGAAACATAAGCCAAATATGGCAAAATTTTTACAAAAAGTCAGAACATCAAAAAAACCTGAAGTTGAAATGGAAGAAAAAAAAAAGACTTCTCCAAACTTCTCCAAAAACTTCTCTAAATAATTGGAATTACAAATTAAACATACTAATGAAAAAATGAAAAAATTATGCGAATAAGTAAAAATGTTGTGATTAGTTTGCTGAATTCCTTACAGCATCAGCTTAGAAAGTAAAAAAATTGCACAAAATATTATTTTTTCAAAGAGGTTTTAAAAAATTATACTAATTTCATATATTTTTTTTATTGATTTCAAATTTTTTTTCACATAAAAGTTATAAAAAATGCCATCAAAAGTTGTCCATACAAATTCAAAAGTTGTACGTATTCAATGTAAAGAATGAAGTAAAAAAAAATGTAAACAATGAAATTTCTATAGAATGAATGCAATTTGAATGTAAATGATGATGGTGTCAGGTAATTTTTGCAAAGAAGAACGTTTTAGAGAACATTCATATAAAATGTAAACAATGAAGTAAAAGGTAGAATATAAATAACATGTAAACAATAGTGTGCAATGTAAAAGAGCAATAAATTCCAGCTTGGTAAACAATCAAACGAATGTAAGTACAATATAGAAAATAACTCTGGTGTCAAGTGCCTTTAAATAAAAAGATGAAAGAAAATGTAGAAGAAAAAAATTGACACTTCTCAACTCTATTTTATGGAAATTTACACAAACAAACCAGAGAACCAATCAATCAATCTTTATAATAACACAAATAAATTTATGTGGTATAACACATTTAAATAATATGTAAAAAATTAAAAATGCTACATAAATTCTTCGTTCTAATTTTTAACAATAACGGAAACAGGTGAGGCAAGTAATCGAAATGGGTAATCAAACGTAAATATTTTGCATATGTAAATAAATGCAACAGCATAACAGAAAAAGGTATGGAAAACTGAACTAAGTTTTTTTTTTATTTCTTCATTTTGCGCTCTATTTATTTTAAGAAGACAGCAGCAATTGAGAAAATATTATTAGCATAACATTGAGAAGCCTTATATGATGAAAATTTTTCATCATTTTAAGGTCACACGTATAACGAGTACCTTTCATCTTCTTCCTCTCTCTTCTTACATCATTTAGAGAATACCGTTTGTCATCAATACTTATTTAGTGATGTGTAGAAATTGGGAGAAGCAATCAGTAAAAATTTTCGAGGTTGGCAAATTATAAATCTTATTATTGCAAAATGCCTGAAAATAAAAAACAATTTTATAAACGATAATGAAAAAAATATTGCGATAAACATGATAACCAAAATAATAGCAAAAATTTTACTTCAAAAGGTGCTGCCGTCAATGTCAATAACATTAATATTTTTATTAGTTAAGAATCGCGCAAACACCCATACATACACAAACACGTAGAGTATATAAGAAAAAGTAATTTTTGAAATGATGTGGATCTAATTGCAAATTAGTTGTCGTATTTAAAAATTTCAATGTTGCTTTCTTTCAGGTTTTTATATTGATTTTTTTTTTTTGCAGTATTTTTTAATGAAATTTTTTTTTCTTCAACTAAAAAATAAAGCAACCAACCCACCAAAAAATGGTGGGTTGGTTGGCTTGTGGCAGGAAGAAACTTCCATTTTCTTTAAACGCTTTTTTTCTTTTGCTTTCATGATCTTTTTTTTTTTTTTTTTTTGAATATTATTTTCATTATCATTATGCGCATGATGATGATAATTAGTTTAGCGTAAAAATGTTTCTTTATCCAAATTGTATGTTGTTGTTGCTGTTGTTGTGCGTGTATAAAAATCATACTAATTAATAAATAATCTAAATTAATTCAATAATAAATTGAGGATTAAAATGTTTTTCAGTTTACTAAAAGAAAAGCAAATAAAAAGTTTATAGTCGGACGACGACGACTTTTAAGCACCTTACAACATCCAAACATCACATTGCGCTTCATTTACATAAAAAAAAAAGGTAACCAAATAAAACAAAAGTGAATAAAATAGAAAATAACAATTTTTGAAAATTGTTTACAAAAACGGTACCAACAATTGCTTCCCGATGGTAACTTTTCACATATTAATTAGATTCTAAACGACTTGCATTGTCAGATTTTAAAAAGGAGTACTCCAGTTTACTCTGTCATCTCATAGAGAAACAAATGAATAAATAAGCTTTAAAATTTGTTTCTAATTTTAAAGTGGGCTTATCTCAAATTATCTTGAATTTTATATATATAAATATAAAATTGGCATACTCTATAAAGCAGGTGACTGACTGTATTAAGTATTTAAAAATCGTATAAAATAGAAAATAATAAGGGAACAAATAACAATAACAATAACCGTAACGATAACGATAAGTATCTATCTCACTCTCTCACTCTTTCTATCTTTCTCTTTAGTTCAGCAGAAACAAATAATAATTGTAAACTGTAACAATCATGATCATCGTAAAAAACAATTAATAGAATTGATAACTTTAATAAATTGAATACGTGGAACGAATAACAAGAAAACAGAAAGAAAAAAAATTCATGAGATTAATTATTACAAATAAAATCTTATAATAATAAATAACAAATAATGCGCTTCAATTCGCTTTATGTTTATAAAATGATTAATGATACCACAAAGAGAGAATATAAGAAAGAACAGAGACAGAGGTAATACATATAAAAAGAAAGCGAAAGACAAAAAAAAAAAAAGAAAGAGTTCAATATGATATATCCAAATTTAGCACGAATATTGAGAAATGTATTAAACCGATATTAATGTTTGTATTTAAAAGAAAACATGAAAAAAATATAAAGAGAAAAGTGGAAAAACCCACATTAATTAAATCAGTTCCACACAATAAAATTAATGCTGAATGCTGCTACAGAAGTTCATAACATATTTTCAAAAGGTTAAAACAATAAGTGAAAATCAAGCAAACAAAATTGCGCCAAGCTTAGAGGGAGGTATATTTATGGATAACAAAAACAACGTAAAAGAAACATTATGATTGTGTGTAAATTTTTATGATTAACATAAAAATCTTTTAGATATCCTTGCATATTTAGATTGTTCACCTAATCTCAAGAAATTTTTTATGCCAATTGCTTTGCATTAGAAGAGCAAAAAAAGGCAGACGTTTTACAATTCAAATAATAAAAAAATTGCATCTGCATAATGAAGACAACATTAGTCCTCTTAAAAAAATTTTTATTGAAAGCCTTAAATTATTTCAGAAACAGCTACAAGATATTGGATGGTTATAACAGTCAATTTGATATGATATCAGTCTGTATGTATGTATGTATGTATGTATGTATGTGTGTATGTGTGTGTGTGATGCGATCAGCCCCAACATTATTTTTACACGCCCATCTTCTTCTATTGTTGTTGGTATTTATCTTTTAGTTTCTTATACTATTTTTTTTAGCCACAATTAACAATAATATGCCAAGCTTTTCTTTTCTTTTCTTTTCTTTTCTGTTTCTTCTTTTATAACTTATAGTTTTACAGTATTTACAGGTTTATGCATATGTTTGCAACATCTAAAAGGATAAAATATACGAGGATTCCATTTGAAATATTTTTCAATGAAAATTAATGTGGCTGGGTGCCTAATTTGAACTCTCTATTATTTAAGAATGCTTTAAAATATCTAACTATTGATATTTCTTTTGTCCAGTCTGCTTTATCTAAAGCTTTAGACTCATCTAAATAATTTAATTCTGCCTAATGTGTTTTTCAAATATCTCAATAATATTTGGTGTAAAAAAGAATAAAGCAAAGTCACGATCCAAAGTTAAATTATTGAAAATGTCTTTTCTCTTACATCAAAATTTCAAGATATCGAGAAATATAAAATATAAACAGTGTTTAACTAACTACAACTTTCCTATTGGTCTTCTAGTTTTTGTTCTGTTATATCTTGTTGTTTTATATCATCATTTGAGGTGAAGTTGCTATTTTAATATGCAACAATTAAAAGCTTTAAAGCACTTGTCTCTACATAAATTGCCCTGCCTTTTTGCTTTTTTTAAAACTTCAATTATGACTAACATTAAACTAATGGCAATTGAACATTTATGAGCAGCATAAAGAAAGAAACTAAACTGAGCAATCATTTACTTCGTTGTATTACTTTACTATTTTATCACATCTTATATATTACATGAGAGTTATTTATTAACAATAAGCGATAAGCAAAGCAGAACGAAGAGAACATGCATATATTATTCAAATAATGAAATGATAGATAATAAAACTTGCATATTTTTTTCTGTTCTTCTCTGAATTAACATTTTATAAAATTATACATTTTGCATGCATTACAATTACAATTTTCTTTCTCTTTTTTCTCGCTTCAATTGATGATCATAAAAAATGATACTTTTCGTATTCTTTTCTATTGTTTTGCGCTGTTATTTAATGTCATTAAGTTTAAACAGCAGAGAGAACAATAAGTAAAAGTATGCTCTGCATTTCAAACTACAAATTACAATACGTTTGGTCATTTAGTACATTTGTGACACTCGGCAGAATTTAAGATGATGGACCATCTGACTAACTATTTGCCTGCCTTTTAAGTTTCAAATTATTGACATTTTTGATAAGTGGACTTGTCTTAACTTTCAAAACTACAATTTTTTCACTTTCTTGACCCGTAAACACATTAAGCAAAATGGCTTAGAGTACTTAATAATCGGCTTTTAACGACCATTAAATTTTTACTTATATCTCCTTTTTCAATTTGATTTTGCAGAATCAACTTGTCTCGTATAATTTTATAATAACAGAGCGAGCGACTAAGTATCTAAATTAATGAATGTGTGTGCGAGTGAATGAAGAGGTGAGTGAGTGCCCGAATGAGAGAATAAGGTGTGTTAATGAAAATACACCAACAAACACAATCGTAAACTCAAATATTTTATGCCGAATTTTCTCTTCGTCTTCTCTTTTTTTGTTTTTTTTTGTTTTTTTTTTGTTCTTTCACTTTATGCATATTGAAAAATCGAAAGTTGTTGTTGTTATTGTTGTTGCTTTATAAATGTTATTTATGTGATCACCATTTCTTACATTTTTTTTGTTTTATTGTTTTTATTGTTTTACATGATTATTATTGTTGCTATTGGGGGCCATAACTTCTCTTACTTTTCTTTTTCGTTTTGCTTGTTTTTTTTTACTTGCTTGCTTCTGCTTACATTTTACGTGCTTAGAAAACTTATTTTATATTTGCAGAAAATGAACACGTGTATAACTATCTTTATTTCTATCTCTTTCCTACACTACAATAACTGTCTCTGTTTTGTATGACAAAATACAAGAAAACTAAATATTTCATTTAGCTTTTATGATACAAGAGATACTTTTTTTTAATGTAAAAAATTTCAACCATTTAAACATTTTTTTCCATCTTCACTTTCTTCACCTTCTTCATTTTCATTTTAATCAATATATTACTTGATAATAAAGGTAATTTTATCAAAAAACAAAAAATTTGCTTATAATATTAAAATGTTTAAAGGAAATATATAATTGCTAAAGAAAAATTGTTGCGTTATTGTTGTTGTTGCAATTGTTGCTTTTTTTTTGTTTATTGTTTATCTGTTGCTTTTTTTTTCGATTAAACCCACATAAATTATAATTTGGTGCGTTCCATTCAATAGTTTTCTGGTATGATGATGTTGCTTTTTTTCTTATTTTTCATTCTTTTGATTTTTTCTCCTTGTCTGTTTATTTTTTATTTCCTTTTCATGTTGAAAGATTGTATTTTAATTTTTTTTTTTTTTTGTTATTTTGGTTGTTACTGTTGTTGTAATATTTTGATATTGAATGTGTTTTGTTAGAAAAAAAAATATGAATAAAATAAGAATAATAATAATAACAACAACAAGAACAATAAGAGCAAATGAAAAGATCAATTGTTTTATGAAAGCATTAAAATTATTATAATTATTATGATTTTGTTATATGGAAATTTTCTATTAAGTTCTTAAAATCTCATTTTATGAAAATGTATGAATAATTCTTTCTAATTACGCTGTTTAGATTTTTTTTTTTTTTTTTTTTTTGTATAAGAAATGAGAAAAAATTTTCTAAGGCGAAAAGATGCTTTCTTTTTATATTTTTCATTTGCTAAATATTTGAAAATTACTAAAAGAAATCAAATTAATTTAAACAAATAAAAATTGTAACAGAAACTAAACTATTTGCTGCAAAGCAAAAGAGAATGTAAAAATTTTAAGGATAAGAATATTGTGTTGAAATTATATGCATTCACAGTTCCAATCGTTATCAATAATAATTTTTAAAGCAAACTATTTTTTTAGTCACATTTCATAATGACAGTTATAATAATCACAGTTCTGCTTGTTACACTGACAATTCTTGAACTTGCCACTTTTATAGTTAGATCTAGTAAATCTAATCTTTCTAATCAAACCTAATATATTTAAATGGAAATAATACTCAAAGCGCAAAGTTGGTTTTAATGAAAAATGAAATATTCTTATAAAGGATCTTACGATACTACAAGCAGTTGAGGCATCGAAAAGGCTAATAAGCCAAGCTGATCATAATCTGGGCTTAAATTAAAATGGAAACGGTTTAGGGATATCAAAGCTTACAACTTTGTAGTTAGGCATCATCCATCATGGATAAATTGCTAATCGATTTACTTACTTACTTAAACAAAGCCTACCAACGATATAATGAACATTTTGCAAATCTAGGAATGAAACAGCAATCAAAAACAACATTAACAATAAATGTTAGGCCTAAACAACAGCTTTTTAAAATTTAAAGAAAACAACTAAGTGAGATTTATTAAAAAAAAATTGAACGCACTAAATGATTCTTATTATAAATAAGATAAATATAAAATTTTTTAAAATTGGCAAATATTATTATTATTATTATTATTTATTATGCAACTTGAATGAATTAAAGAAATTGCTTACAAATTGGAATAAGAGAAAAAATTTTAACAAAAAGATAAGAAAAATAATTGATTGGACAAAACAAAAACAATACAAAAAATATATATGACATTAAACACAGGTGTTCTACTCTACTAGAATTTATTACAAAATAGAGCGAAAGTAAGAAAAAAACATGTAAAAGAACTTTTTATAAATTTGCAAGAGTTGTAAGTTTTTTCTCTATACCGCAATGAACGTTTTTATTATTTCTCTTTTTCTTTCTTCCTTTTTTTTTTTTTATTTCTATTTTGCTCTTTATGAAGGCCTTAAGTTTTTTCTTTTATACTTTTATAAAATATATATAATTTTTTTGAACTTTTCAATAGACTTTTTAGTTTGGTTCACTTCCTAACCAGTCTCGTTAATCGATTGCTTTTCTTCTTTCTAAACATTTTTAGTTATTTCTTTATCAATTTTTTATACTGCTTTGGCATAATAATAACAAAATTAACGATTCAGTTGATTTAGTTTAACGTTTCAATGAATATTTAACGGAAGAATCTTACGTTTTAAATAAATAAAAAATAAAAAATTAATGCCTTTTTTTATGAAGGGAAACAATGAAAACCGTTCATTTATATTTGATGGTTCACTTTTTTTATTACAAGTTAATTCTTCTTTTATTTCTGTTCTGATATGCTGAACTGCCCATTGGTAAAGAAAACATTGAAAATAATAAAAATTCTTTGATGATTTGAAAATTTCTGTGATCCAATTATCAGTTCCATAGAAATTTCAATTAAAAGAGAGCGAATTTTGTTCTTTAAATTTGATATTTAAATTACATTGGTTCACTTTCTGGAAACTTTCATCAAAGTTTTTTTGTCTTTTAATTTCCTTGAATTTTAAATTATTCTTCAATATCTTACTTTGTAGGGTCTCGCCATATAAAAGCGTTAATGATTAAATTGATTTGTTGAGTGATTTTCTTCTTCTTTTTTAGTTGCCTCAAATGCATTTCATATTCGATTTCGTGACGACGTTTTTATTTATTTGATATGACGTTTACTTTTTTGTTCTTATATTTCACTTATATAAAACATTTGTTTACAACATTTATCGTATTGAAATATATATATATATATATATTTTTTTTTTTGATAACGTTTGCACTTTTCTTGGTGATACGAACAAATTGAAGAATAGCAAAACAAAAAAAGTAAAACGAGATATCAGAAGGGAAAAAAACAGTATAAAAAGCCGAAGATAAATAAATAAAAATTTATTACTAACGTCTTTGTTTGAATGTGTTTGCTAAACGAAAAGGATCACATTAACAAACCGAGCAAAATATACAAAAATTTCCGAGTTTTCTTTAGATTTTATTTCATTTCATTTTAAGCACTTTCAACTGATAATAATAATAATAATAATAATAATAATAATAATAATAGAAAAAATAAGAAGCAGAAGAATTCAAAGTTGAAAAAAGAAAACGCAAAATAATAAAACGCAAAAAAAATGAAACGAATGACGTTTTTGCTTGCACTCTTTTTTTATTTTGTTTGTTTTTCTGTTTCAATTCTACATGCTTACCGGTTTCAGATGCCTTTATATTGCTTTATTATTATTATATATAAAAATATATAAATAGAAGGCAGTTGCTTTTATTATTATTTATTATGTGTTGTTGGTGTTACGGCTGCTGGTGTTATTTTTTTTTTGCTCTTTTTCTATTTTCTTGTTTTGTGCTGTTACGTTTTATTTTTATAGTTAATAAATACAGATAAATTAATAATACACACATACGCACACATACGCACACACACGCTTACGTACACGTTTTTAATAAATTCATTTGAGATCAGATGACTTTCAATTATTTCTCATAAACGGATACTGGTTAATAAATTTTTGTTTTCACTTTGGTTTTATTTTTATGTTACCACGCTTTGTTTATTTTTTTTTAAGTTGTGTAGTTTCCTTTCTATGGTTTTTATTTTATTTTAACATTTTACTTTTATTAGTCTAAAAACGATATTTAATAACAATTAACAATAACAATTAGTTGCTTTGTATCTAAAACGTTTTTCTTTATTCTATTTCTCATTTAAATTCAAACAGTACTGATAAGAAAGCGAAGGAAACAGAGGAAGAGAGAGCGGGTTATAAAAATAGTAATAGAGAGATAAAAAAGAATGTTGAAAAAGAAAAGAAGAACAAGAGATGAATGAAAATAGAAATACAAATATAAAATGGCAGACAGATATAGGAGTAAAAGAGATGCAAAGAGGACAATATAAGAAAGTAAAAAAAGATATAAAAACAGTTTGGAAAAATTCTAACAAAATTTGCCTGAGTATTCTTCATAATTTTCCAGCATTATCTTCCATGAAGTTTTTTGGAATTTACTCTTTGAAGTTTCCGTTTTACTTTTTCTTTTCTCTAAATTGAATGTCTTCTATTTTCTTTTTCTTTCTATTAAATAGAAAAAATATTTACGTCTGGTCTGTAATAACTTTTTTTTCTTTAACTTTTGTCTAGACACGTAACATACACAACATAGAACATTAAAAAAGCACTCCCTTAAGAAATTCATTTTGTTGCTTTTTTAACCACAATTTTAGTCTTATTCTTCTTTTATTTTTATAAAAATAAATATTTCCCTTTGTTTTGGAAAAAAAAATACAACCAAAAAAGTTAAACGAAGAAAACAAAATCTAAAAAATACAGTTTCAAATCAATACTAACCACGCCCTCTAGAGGAATTTCGCCTTGATTTATAAAGTTACAAGTTTTCATATTTTCAAATATTTATTCATATTTTTGCATGTTCTCTTTGTGAAATTTACTGAAAAATCAAAATAATATTAAACAAAATTATTGATTAGTTTTGTAGTTTTATTGGAAACTGAACATGTTTCACATATATTAATTAGAAATTTCAATGAACTAACTAATTATTTGCTGGCAGACAAGCAGACAACAGCTACTAACTGATATGAGCATGAAAGCAAAAAAACAAACGAACGAACGAACCTTCACGTATATATATATATATAAAAATAAATGAAATACACTGAGCAATAATAATATAAGCAAAGCATTTCTCAGAGAGTAAATAAAACAACAACAAAATTAAGTAAAAACAAAGCACAACACAACAAAGCAAAACCAAACAAAACAACACAGAACCGAACCGAACCAAACCAAACCAAACCGAACAGAGCAGGGCAGAACAAAACAAGGAGAGCAAAAGAAAACAAAACAAAGTAGAGCTAAAGAAACAAAACAAAACAAAACAAAGCAGAGCAGAACAGTGCAGCACCACGCTGCTTTTATGTGAATGGACTGCAGCATTGAAAACTACAATGATAATACATCGCTGCATATTTGCACCTGTAAAATTGATGCTATACCGTTGCCTTTTCTTTACTATTAAACATTTAATAAATATGGAAAGAAATTAAAAATAATAAAAAGCAAACAAAGGATATTAAGGTAAACAACCCTTGTCTTTAAAAAAAAATGTGCAAGCTAAATTTAACAATAACAATTCCTAAGAGATACACAATGCAAATATAATTAAATTAAAATATATAAAAAGAAATAGACAATGGATAAGAACGTTACAAGCAGACTTTTTAGTTTATTATTTACTTTCTTTTTTTATTATTAAAACTTTATTTGCTTGTTTATTGTGTTTTAGTTTTATTTGAATGATTGTTTTTGTTTTTGTTTGTTTTCCTCGTCTTCATTTTTGTAAAGTTTGTGCATGTGTTCTTTCATTCTATGCCTTCCCCCGATGTTTTTTATTTGCAAAAATTCTCTTCTTTAAGCATTTCTTTTACGGCCTCTTCGTTTAAAACATTTTGCTCTTTTGTTTACATTTAGAAATAAACAAATATCGCAAACACACACACACGCATACAAAACAGTTTTGTCTACCGGTAAAAAACAATAATTCTAATCTGACAATATGCCATTTGTCTTAGATGATTACCCAGGTAAACGAAAAAAAGAAAAGAAGAAGCACAAAAGGACAAAATAATGTATAAAAGTTGCTGTTGCAACAACAATAAACAATGCAAATTATTTTGACCCAGCCAAAGGGCCATTCAAAACATTTCATTCTTGTTTCTTACGTTAAACAATTTCCAGTTAAAATGGTTTAATTCAAACGACTAAATTGGGTAATAATTAAATAGAATTATAATTTTCAAAATTTAACAATTAATAAATAATTCTGTCTTTCTAAGTTTCCCAACCTCTCTCGAACACATTTTTTCCATCAAAAACAAAAAAAAATTATACGAATGTTTGCTTCTCGTAAATTATAAAACTTACCATTTTATATAAAAATGTTTAACTGAAGATGCATTATTTGTTGTTTTTATGCTTGATGTTCTTGTTGTTGTATTTATGATAATAAATTATGCTTCACGAAAAGGCAATAAATTTTAATTTATTTATGGTTTTCACATACACGAACAGAAATAACACAAAAGAAACAACCAAAAAAACGTGAAAACTTGACTTATTTTTTTTATCTGATTTTATTTTTAATTTGGCTGAGCCAAGTGCCGAAATATTTAGTAGCCACAAAATAGGCATATATCATTTTCTTCTTCTTTACGCTATTTTTCTTTCAATTATAAATGACACACGGCCAAGTTTAGCAAAATGGTTAGCAAAAAGTAAAGAGACACAAATAAAAAAAAAAACAGTAAATTATATAAAACGAATGGAGTAAACTTTAAAAAAAATTAAAAAAGAAGAAACACACGGTAGTCTGCCGTGTGTATTTTTTTTTTCTATTGCTTTTCATTAGCTTCTCTCTGCATTTAACACTTTTATTTCTTTAATGCGACTTTGTTGTTCACGCAAATAAAAAAAGAAACATTTTTCTTCTTATTAAGAATATTATTATTAACAATTACATTATTTTATTAATATTATATTAAGAAACATATTTTCGCAGCCATTTTATATTTACCGTTATTTTTTCTTTTTTATTAGCATTACATTAACAAACACGCACACGAACTTATATACGTCAAAAACTAATTGAACCGAACCAACCGAGAGCTAAAAACGAACTGAACAAATTTTTCTCGTGTAATTTCTCATTACTGGGCTTAATCTTTACAACATTGTTGTTGTTATTGCTTGGCTTTTGTACTCTCATTTTGTAGTAAAACCGTAGCCTTTAAAAAACATTTTTGAGACTTTTTGTTCCCATTTACTTTTTTCTACTACTCTTTTTTACATTACTTAAGACTTTAAAATTTTCTAATTGTTTTTCATTGTAAAATTTTATTTTCTTGTGCTTTTTATTTGCAAATATTTATTACGCTTAACAAAAATTTTTATAAAATTAACAAAATTCATATTATTACATCGATTAATTTAAACGACTACGATAAAACACCCGAAGTGAACGCCACGAGCGACGCGTCAGTGGCGTGTTCTAGAATGCGAAACCGCAAATGATTTTATTTCATTAAATAAATACATTTTATTACACATTTACGCACTTAAAATGTTGTTATTTTACATTAAACGGTACAATAATTTACTAAATAACTACAATTTATTATTTCATAGAATTTACTTAACAAGAAGTATGCAATTCTTTTTAATAGACTATTAACGGCCATTGCTATAACAAAACTAAAAATATTTAGCAGCATTTATTTCCTTTAATACGTGATTTTAACAACACACTAAAAACAACATGTCAAGGTATAACTAACGCAGATTTATTTTAAAGAGTTTAAAAATAGGGATGCATTGTAGAGATTTTGTTCGTTTACATTTGAAAAAACTTGCTTACTTCTCTTTCTACAAACAAACTGAGCAAGATTTTCTTTTATGATTTATCATTACTGAGCTTAACCTTTACAATATTGTTGTTGTTATGGCTTTGCTGTTTTACTCTCATTTTGTAGTAAAATCGTAGCCTTTAAAAAGTATTTTTGAGAGTTTTTGATCGCAATTAATTACTTTTTTCTACTACTCTTTTTTACATTACTTAAGATTTTTTTCCTTTTTCTTAAATTGTGTTTTTCGTTTTGGTTTTGCTTCCTTGTGCTTTTTACATGCAAATATTTAGTACGTTTAATAAAAATATTTATATAATTAACAGAAATTCATATTATTACTTCGATTAATTTAAACGGCGACGATAAAAAACATTAAAATACGGAAAAATACTCGCCATTTGAGTGACGCGTCCGTCGCGTGTTATAAAAAACGAAAGCGGTAAGTGATTTCATTTCATTAAGTAAATGCATTCTATTTTACACTTATGTATTTTACACACTTATTTGTTTTACGTTAAGCGGTACAATAATTTAGTAAATCACTACAATTTATCATTTTATAGAATTTATTTAACTTTTCTTAATAAAATTCTATTAACGACCATTGCTATAATAATACTAAATATAATTAGCGGGATTTATTTCCTTTAATGCGTGATTTTAACAACATGAGAAAATTTACTAAAAACAACATGTCAATGCATGACTCAAATAGAATTATTTTAAAAATAGGGATGCATTGTAAAAGAATGTTGTTTATAAAAATTTGAAAAAACTATACGTTAATGAACATCCCTGTTAAAGAGATTCAAATTTTCATAATTTATAATATACTTATTTGTTTATTTATTTTCTAATTTTATATTTATGTACATTAACAAATAATCAATACAAATGCATAAAATTTTCCCTTTTTATCTAATTCATTCGCCTAGATTAACATTAGTGAGCTCCCTTGTTATATCACTTTTAGTTTTAATATTGTTTTCATATAAATCTTGTATATCGTTATTTTGAAATTTTTCTTTAAGAAATTGTAATGCCTCTTGCATTTCACTGGATAAAGTCATTGTATTAATAGTAAGAGATTCTAAATGATCATTTTGGATGGATCCTGGTGTGGCTACTTCTTTTAAAGTTGTTGTTGTTGATATTATTGTTGGTCCAGTTGGCCTGATTGAATTATTTTGATTGTTTTGTATGATTGCTGTGCTAGTGGTGGATGTAGCCATTTTATATAATAATTGCAATTGCTTTAATGTTTCTTCGGGTACATAAGGCCTTTTAGGTAATTTCCTTAATTCTCCTTGACCATTTTTTTCAATATATTTCAGTTTTTGCACAAGGCCTTTCCATTTTTCTAACCAATCATCTTTTGCATTCACAATTGTCGTAGTTGCCAATTTATCTTGTTTTGTTGCTTCTTCTTTTATGATACGTCCTTGATCCTTCAGATTTACTTGACGTTTATTAAATGAATTTCTTTGTTCTTGATTACCAATTGGACGAGTTTCTATTTGTGGCCCCAATTCCATAATAATTTGAAAATCAGCATGTTCACCCAAACGAAAACCAAAACCAAGACGAGAATCGGTACCTATTTTTTATATATGTCAAACAACAAACGTCAAAATTATCATATAACTCTCGCATGACCAAAATATATGAATTATTTTTTTATATGGCATATATAAAATTCAAATTATGTAGAGTGCCTGGCATGTCATGTTAACTTACCTTTTTTTATGGGAGGTATATTTGAATAAACTACAGATAATATGGATGGTAACTCTTTGGGAACAATTAGAGCATCATTTAAGGGAACTACCATTAAAGAAAGAAAATGAAAAAACTTTAAATGAATTCAATTGAAGAGTTTTTTAGTTTTTATAGAAAGAAAAAATTTAAAAACCTAAAAAAAAAAATTATTGAAATAACCTTGACTTAGTTAAATAGCATCTTAAGTAGTACATACATAAATACATACATACATAAATACATACATACATAAATACATATATAAATTGCATAATGAAATTTAAAAACTTGTTTTTTTTTTCATTTAAACTCAATGAAAAAGAAAAATTGGTCAAAGTCGATTTTAAAGTACTGTACAGAATTTTTTTCACTTTGTCAAATTATAATTGAATCATAATTTGACAAAATGAAAAAAATTTAATAGACAATTTCTATAAAATTGCTATAATTTCTTTTGGATCCTTTTTTTATTGGCAGGCATTTTTTTTTTTTATTAAAAAAAATTAAACTTCGTATGGACAGACATTTAAAAAGCTCATTATTTCACATAACAAAAAAATTTATTTTAATTTCAACAAAAAACAAAAAAAAAAAATAAACCTAAAATTCAATTCAATTACTTACCCATTAAAGAGTTAAGAAGCAGAATATTAAATAGCCATAACATTTTTAGCATAAAATATAATTTAGAAATTTTCTTTATTGGCCTCATATTTAAAAATTATAGTAAAAAAAAATTTTATTTTTTTCATTTAAAAAATTTTATTTTATTTTTTTTTTAATTCACATATTTTAGCTAAAATAATTTAAAAAAAAAAAAAGTAGAAGAAACCAACTTAATTTTTATTTTAATAATTGTTTTGTGGAAAAAAAGGAACCACGAAATTTATTGTAAAATTTTTTAAATCTCGTTATTTTGCTTTTGAGTTTTCAGCTTTTTTTTTTTTTTGAAGTTTTAACGTGCATGCCAAAAAAAAAACAAAAACAAAACTTTGTTTAAAGACAAGAATTTGTATAGATAACAATTTTGATTTTTTTTTTGTGTTGTTATAATTGTTGTTGTAAAATTATTATTAAAATAACTGGTTTCTCTAACAATTTAAAAAAAAAGTAAAGGGGAGTTGAAGAAGAAGTAGAAGAAGAACTGATAAAAATCAAATCAATTATACACTTTAAAAATTATTAAGCTTTTTATTAGGTGGGTCAGTATTTCTATTATTATATTCTCTCTCTCTCTCTCTCTCTCTCTCTTTCTCTCTCTGTCTCTATTTCTACCTGACTTTATAATATTGTTTCTTTCAGCCTACTAATGATAATGATGATGATGATGATGATGTTGATGATGATGATGATGATAATGTTAATAATGTTGATATTTTAATAAATGATGCTTGTTGTTGTTGTTGTCTTGCCAAACTAAACAAACAAACAAACGCTCGCTCTCACTTTTTGAGAAAAAAAAAGGCAAAGTTTTTGCTGTTTTTATACATTTTTAGTCTTTTTTGTTTTTTGTTTTTTTTTTATTTATTTATTTATTTATTGTTGTTTGCATTTGTTATTGGCTTTGTTGTTGCCTAATTTTGTTTTTTCTTTTGTCATTTTATTATGGAAAAGAAAAAATTCTCTTAATATGTTTAATTGTTGTTTTTATTGTTATTGGGAAATATTTATGGTTATAATTTTTTGTTACTGAGAAACTTTTTTTTTTCCTTTTGTTTCGTTTCTGTTTTATAGTTAAATGATTTTATAACAACAACAACAATAAGAAAACTAATAACAGACAAATTGAAATATTTTAACATTCACATTTTTATAACAAAATAAATTTATTCATTTTTGTTCAAAAAAAATTTTTTTATATTTTTTATATTTAAAAAAAAAATGAAACAAAAGCAAAAAAAAAAAAATTAAAAGAAAATTGTGTTGAGCTAAAAAGATTCCACTCCAAATAATTAATTAATTAATTAATTAATTACTTTAATTAATTCCTACCAAATATTTTTACCTAATTAATTTTTTTACATTAATTTTTATATGTTTTTTTTTGTTAATGGAATTTTATAAATTAGTTTTTATTTACTTGATTATTTTTTTTTTGCATATTTTGTCTTTCTAAATTGTTAACTAATATTTTTCTGTTTCATTGCTCTCTTCATCTCTATCGCTCTAATAAATATTATTCTATTAAAAAATTAATTTGTCACTGTATTTTGAGTTTTTTTTTTTTTTTTTTTTTTTTTTTTGGTATGTTGTTTATGGTAAAACTGAAACTTTGCAACTAAATTTAAATTTATTTATTTTATACGATTTGGCTAAAACGTTAGTTGTGTCTTACCTTGTTATGCATACGAAATTATTTAACAAAGTGAAATTGTATTGATACTTAAAGTTACATGGACTATTTAAGGCCTTACATATATTTATTTAAGTGAAATTCTTTTTCAAAAGTACAAAGAAATTTTTTCTAACTATTTTTTTTAAACTTCGTTTTGAATTAAAGTATAGATAAATCGATATCAAGGCCTATATAAATGTTAAAAATTGTTACTCATTTTTTGTTTGAAAAGTTAAAACCCTAAAACTGAATTTTATTTTCATTAAATGTAAATTAAATTATTACAAGTCTAAATCTAAAGTAAAGTGCCTAACTTTATAACAATTCAATACACAATCACTGTTATAAGTTGTAACACTTTAAACCTTTATTTTGTGGTAACTAGAAAGAGTAGTGTATTAACTTTTGAGAGTTGGAGCTTTCAAATCTCAAAATTAAGTATAATATAACAGAGAAGAATATGAACAAAAATTAAAGAGAAATAATAAATTTATAGAAATACTCTTTTAAAATATTTCTAAAACAAATTAAAGAATTTACTTTACTATTTTTTAAAAAAATTTTTTCCCTAAATTAATCATAACATCGGTTTTTTAGTTTAAATTTAGAAGCTCAAAGAATTATAAATTATATTTAATTTATAAAGTCACTTCTATAAAATAAGCCATAGAAATTTTCTTTTATAAATTTTAAATTTGATTTTGAATTTGAATTTGAATTTGAATTTGATTTTATATTCACATTAAGCTTAGTGTTGTAAGATATTTAATAAACGACTCCATTAATGTTTAACATTTTTATTTAACATTTTAAAATAAATTTATTGCTTACCTTTTGTCATTCACATTTCAAATAAATAATAATAATAATAATAATCAACAATTTAAATGATTAATTTAAGTATTGTCATGAAAATTTACTTACTTTTACTTACTTTAAAGTATAAAAATTTCACTTTATCATAATTAACAATTTTACTTAAATGAAAAATTATCTAAAAATTATGTAAAGAAAATTTAATGAAATGCTAACAAAATTTATTTTTTCGACATTTTAAGTGTTTGAATAAAAAAAATTAAACTAAAATCAAAATTTTATAAAGCATGATCCATTTTTATAGAAAATTTTTATTATGAAAGTTTGTCTAACCTTGAAAAAACTGAAATTGTAGATTATCCATGTAAATCATAGAAAGAAAGTTGCTCAAAAAAAAAAAAAAACTTTAATTTTTTTTTTTTTGTAGAAAATCCCAAATCTATTGCTTTATCTAATAAATTTATAAGTTTTTGAAATTTTGAAATAATTTTATAATAATTAAAACAACTTAAAAATAAGGAATTGTATTCAAGTAATTAATTCTGCCATTTTTTTATTCTCATTTCATTCATTTGAATTTATTGTAAATAAATTTTACAAAATTATTTTATTTTTACATAAATATATTAACTAATTTAACAATTATTATTTTAACATGAAATATCAAAGCGAAAGAAATAAGAGAAAAAAATTACAAAATTACAAAGATTAGTTAATTTTTTTTTTTTTTTTTTTTTTTGTTTTTTTTTTGATTTTTTTGGAAATATCCAAAAAAGTAAAGAAGAGCAATAATTTTTAATGCAAATTCAAACACTAGAATTTAATATTTATATTTATTAAATTATATTTAATGGAGGCTTAAATTTATAATGCATGCAAAAAATATTGAGAAACATTTTTAATTTAATGTTACAAAAAAAAAAAATTAAACCAATAATTTTGTTAATTCCATTTAACTTCATTGAATTAGTAATAATTTTGCAAATTTTATTCACTTTTCTATTTATTTATTGTTTTTGTTTTTTATTTTGAAAAAGTGTGATTCTAATTTTATTTTAAACCATAAATATCTCTGATTAATATCTTACTTAAAGGATACGCATACATACACTCATCCAATACACACTCATTTAATATATGTATATATAAAATATAATGAAAATTAGAAATTTTTTAAAATTATTTTTAATTATTCTTTTAAAAATATTATCTATTTCTAACTAAATCTAATCTGGTTCCATACTTTTCTTGTAATTTTTTTTTTCTTTTTTTGAAAATGAAAAAAAAAAAAACAAAAGTAACATCAGTTCATTGTGAATTGCTGTTTGATATGATTTGATTCAATTAGTTTATAGAATTTATATGGGACTAATAATTTGGTGATAATACGGTGACGAGGTACAAATGAGATGGCATGCATTTTGCATGAAATGCATGATGCATAAAGTATTATCAATGCCATGAGAAGACGACATGACTAACTAATAAATAAGCTGTTGATACTAAAATGCTACCAATCATAACTGGAAAACCCACTCTGAAAAAATAAGTATGAAAACAAAAAAAAAAAAAAAGAAAAAAAGGAAAAATAATTAAAAATTTTTATAGATTTAGTTTTATAAGTTAAATTTGGATTACAAAAGTCCACTATTTAGAACTCCTGCCATATGAAAGATTTTCCATTCTCTTTTTCTAATTTTCTGTAACTTTCATAGGCCATAGATATGAAATTTATTTGTTTAACTTCAGTTAAGTGTACTTACTTAAAAAATTGTAAAAATGTAAATTTATAGCCATGTTGTTCAGCTACACCGGCACAAACAACATTGGCTGAAGCTCCAATCAATGTACCATTACCTCCTAAACAAGCACCCAAAGCTAAAGCCCATACCAATGGTTGTAATGGTAAATTTAAAGTATTATTCTCTGCCAATGATATAGTTATTTTAATCATCATCGTTGTTAATGGTATATTATCAACAAATGCTGAGGCTACAGCTGATACCCATAAGATAATTAAAACAGCGACCATTAAACGGGATTCCTCACTAACACCCAATATAAAATTTTCGGTCATATTACCAATCCATTCGATTAAGCCTAATTCTGATAAAGCTTCCATTAATATAAATAAAGCAGCAAAAAATAATAATGTAGACCATTCAACTCTAGCTAATATAGCTTCCATATCTTCAATATCCGCCAATATTATAAGAAATATAGCACCCAATAAGGCAGTCCAACCTAAACTTAAACGTTGTAATTCTGGTACCGAATGTAAAAAAAATAAACTAATCACAAAAACTAAAGCACAACTGCATTTAATTAATAACGTCTTATTACGTATGGGATACTAATTATAGAAGAAATTGATTAAAAAAAAAAAAAAAATTTGCCATAAAAAATATATTTTGTAAACATAAAAATATATTTAATATAAATTTGTATTAAAGAAATTTTCTTACTTTAGCTTGTAAATTCTCTAACGTTTGCTTATAATCCACATTTGGTTCGATTGTTGTAGCGATTTTCTTTTTTAAACTCCTTTTTAAACGATTCACTTTTTTCATTAAAGTTTGACGTACAAGTTCCTCATCTTTTGAATATGATGATAAACTAGCTGCTGCCCTTTTCCATACATGTATCTCATGACGTAATTCTTCAATTTCTGATGATTCTTTAAATTGTAAATCGCTTATATTACGAAATTTATAACGTAATTGTAAATAGGTTTGTATCATCACTAATATAACGCCCGGTAACATATGTAAAGTAAATACAGCAAAATTGACACCCTACATGGTAAATAGTTAATAAAAAAAAATATATATATATATATAATATTATAATATAATGATCATCGATAGATAACTTACATTATTCGAGATGAAATTATTTGATGCTATAATAACATTTGGTGGATCTCCAACTGGGGTTAAAGCTCCTCCAATATTTGAATATATTACCATACACATAAGTATGGGTACAGGATTTAATGACATTACTTCACATAAACGTATAGTAACTGGTGTCATTAATAGCACTGTAGTAACATTATCCAAAAATGATGATAAAATTGCCGTAAATAAGCATAAACAATTTATTAATGGCCATACATGACCATTTGTTATCTAAATGAAAGTAAATTTTGAAAAATTTTTTAAATGATTTTTGGTTTTTTTTTTTTTTGTAAAAGTACTTAAAAAATGAAAAAAAAAAATGTAATAATTTACTTTATAAGCATAAACGGCTAAATAATCGAAAACACCAGTTTCAGATAAAATTGCTACTAAAATCATCATACCAAATAATAATAATAATGTTTCAACATCGATCCAACCCATTATTGTGGACATAGATGGGCGAGAATTTAATGCAGCCAATATACCCACTGATAATGTAGAAGCTATAATGGCAGCAAATGTCCGATTCACAATTTCCCATATAATCATAATATAAAGGCCACATAATACAATGGCGGCATATATAACACCCTCCTTTTTATATATCGGTGATTTATCAATGCATAATTGTAATGGAAATTCTTTATTTAAATTTGAAGAGAAATGTAATTGTAATTTACTAAAATTCCAATTATCATATTCCTGTATAAGCGGCGTTTCTATTTCAAATTGATGCGTTCTTTTCGTTTCTCTAGTTATATCCAAAGCTTCCGGATATACTAAATCTAATTGCCAAATTTTTGTAACGATAACATCACGTAATTTATCACCAGTTACATTATCATAATATGAACGTATAATATAGACTTTTAAAATAGGTGATGGTCTTTGTAAGGCATCAATAAATGCATCAGATTCTTGTAAACGAAATGGACCTTTCAAACTTAAACCAATACGTTCTAAATTATCAGCATCTATATGAAATACTTTTCAATAAAAAAAAAAAAAAATATTAATGCAAGTTAAAATTAAATAAATTTTATTAATATTTTAATATAAAATCTAACTTACATTTTTCGCTACCATTTCTTGGTATACTAATTAATTTTAAAATATCAACATGTTCATTAGTGGACATTAAAAATGCCGTAAATATGCCCCATACAATTAAAAGTATAACAATTTTAAACCATATTAAATATTTTACTAGCTGTAAATAAAATTTTGAAATACGATAAAGGCTTCTAAATAAATTAATTTATATTAAACCTTAGTACTAGTTATATGTTCAGCATCATCGCCTTGATCTTCAGTGGTATTATTATTATTTTCAATATCACGGCCATTTAATATACGCATTTGACCCAATTCATTTGTTAAATTTAAACCAATTTGCGAAAATACATTTGAATGCTGTTTATTACAATCATCTAAACTAGGGGCATATTTTCCATTAGTTTGATCATGTTCATCGATATCATCGGTTGGTAATGGATCAACATCGGGTGGTTCATAACCATGTAACCTTTCGTGTTCTTGTCGAAATGAGGCTAAACTTGGATCCTGTCGTATACGTTCTGGTAGTGTACGCCATATTTGTAGGGCACCTTCTGTTACTTCACTATTTCAATTAGATATTAAAAAAAAAAAGAAAAATTGCAAAAAAAATATTTAATTCGAATTATATAACTGATTAATTAAATTATAATTCAATAGTTAATTAATTTATTAGCTAATTGTATTTAAAAAATTATTCTAAAACAAATTGATATAATAAATAATTTTAATAAATTCTTTTTCATACAAAACTTCAACTTCAAAGTTTTTCCCTGGATGCCTAAAATATCCATATATAACCTTCAATTTACTTTCCCTGCTCTTTATTGTTATTCTTAATATAATTTTCTTAAAGTACATAAAACATCAAATAATCATGATAATAATCATAAAAATTATTATTCATTTTACTTTTTACTGGCCGACATTTCAATTGAAAATAATCATTTTTTTTTTTTTTTTTGGCCTTTATAAAATCTAATAGTAATTTTGTGATTGTAATAGATGAGACTGGACTACACTGCTTGTTTACCTCATACCATAAACATTACAATTTCTATAAATAAAATTTTGTATATTCATGCATTTGTTGGGTTATATAAAAAAGTTTTGTTTTGTATCAAGAAAATGGAAAAAAATATTTAAAAAAAAAAAAAATCTATAAATCGTATGACATTTCAGATAAATATTCTATTGAAAATTTGTAAACAACGGTTTATTTCAAAAATTTCAATATCAGTTATGTAACTCATTTTAGTCTTTTAAATTTTAATAGTTATTTTTTTAATTTAGGCCATTCAATTACAAATACATATACATAATATAAATGTGTAGTTTATAAAGCAATATATTCAACAAAAATGATTTGCTTAATATGCATTTATTATTTAAAAAAGTTATTCAAAAAGTTCTTGAAAAACTTAAATTTTTCTTCTCTTGTTTATTTTTATATATAAGTTTTTTTTTTTTTTGTTTTTTGCATATGCTTATACAAACATTTTGAACAACCTTTTAAATTAGAATACGTGATCGTTTTAGTTTTTATAAAATTTAATTGAAATTGTATCACTTTAGCTCTGTTTATGTTGATGCAGTACTTTTTTTTTTTTTTATTTACATTGTTTATGTGAAATATTAGAAAAATTTATTATCCCGTTTACAATTTATTAGTATAAATTAAATGATAAACAAAGTAAATGATTTTTTTTTTTTGATTGGAAATTTTAGTGGCCAATGTTTTAGTAAAAGTTAATAATTGAGATTTTTTTAAGTGTTATGAAAATTTTAATAATTTTTGTAAAATTATATAAAACTTCAAATGGATTAATAAACCAAAATTGTAACCAAAAAAAAAAATAATTTTATATTGATCAGTAATTTAATAATAAAAAAGATAAATCTCTCTTTTACTCATAATTTAAATTTCATTTCTCATAATTGAAATTTCATAATAATTAATTAAAAAAAAATTTTATTATTTATCTTATTGTGGCATAAACAAGAGACTTCTTGTTTCATAAGGCTTAAATTTTTAATGTTAATTAAGTATCAAATAATTTTCATGTTATTAGTATTATTGTTGTTATTGGTTGTTCTTTTTTTTTTCCTTTTTAATAATTTAATTAAAATGTATTTGAAGTGTATCGGTTGAATGAGCTTAGACATTTAAAATGAAATGAAATTCATTGAATAAATTATAATACAAATAAAAGTAAGTAGGAAAATTTATGTAAAAGCAAAATTTATATTTGCTAAATAAATTTTTAGCATTTTTATTCATTATAAAACAATAAAATGGAACAATATTTATAAAGTAGATCAATAATCTCTATGTAGCCCTTTATAGTAATGTGTAAGGAAGATTAAAATGGAAAATTTTTTAAACTATAAAAAGGAATTATATAGTTTTTTATAGGCAAAAAAAAAAAAAAAAAAACAAAAAAAATCAAATGACCAAAAACATACTCTTCAATATAGCCGGGTAATTGGCCTTCGGTTGGTGTAATATTAAAACGTTGACTCATATTTTGTTTATGATTTCTTTTCTCCACTTTTGCTTAACCACTTTATTTTTATTTTTCTTAACTCTCTTCTTGCGTATTATTAATTTCAATTTTTCTTTTTATTTTGTACTTTGTTTTTTTTTTCTTCTTCTTTTTTTCTGGCGTTCTTAAAATTTACAACAAAAAATGAATGGTAAAATAAAAATCACATTTTTTTTATTTCTTAAAAATTATTTTCATTAGATTTATTGCAGAATATGTAAACACATCATTAATTTCTAATTGTTGTAAATTTTATTTAGTTAAAATTGTTATATTAAAGTTTTAATTTAAAGCTCCATTATAAAAACAAACAAAATTCAATAGAAAGATTTTTTCATGTAAAAACTAAACGATGAGCAAAGAACGGTTTTATAATTTTCTTTTTGTTTTTAATTTTTGTGTCTTCTTTTCTCGTATTTATATATATATATATATATATATATTTATTTACTTATTTATTGTTTTGCTTTGACTTTTTTTTTCTTATAACGTGTGACCGTCACAAGCGACGTTTAAAATGATAATAAACATTCACAGTAAAATTGAGAAAAGAAATTTACAAAAAAATAGAAAAGAACAGTAGTATAAAAACTGTAGCAGTGAAGCTGTATTATTCTGCTATACAAATACTCAAATTCTCTACCAAATACTGATCTCTTTTATTCCATTTATAATCGCAATTAAATTATATAATAAAATTTTTACAAATAATTTCTGATTTACACTAAAAAGCTTAAATATTTCCAATTTAAAGAGAAAGGCTTAATAAATAGGCGTGGCTATTCATTAAGCCCTGCTATAAATGATCTACATTTAAATTTTTTTTTTTTTGACAAATTAGTAATCGAGAATTGAGTCTTAAAATTTATAGTTAAATAAAAATCTGTCTTTCTTTTGGTTTATTATAATCTACTTTTTATTTATGTGGAATACAATTTTGATGAAATTAATGTATGCTCAAGTTTTTAAATATTTTAAAATGATAATAAAAAGGGGCATAGAAAGGAAATGAGAGAAAAAGTATAATTTGTGATCTTCAATTTTCTAACTGGCTGATTTACTGTCTGACTGAACGAAAGGCCATTTTCTGTGACATCTAATGAAATCTTTGCAAATTTGATAATAATTTTATTGTCATTGTGTTTATTATATCTGAATGTATTATCATAATTATTATATCCGTAATATTATTTCATAAAGTTTATTAAATTTTTCAAACGATTTGTAATTACATTACAAAAAAAAATTGAAAACTCAAACAAAAATTAAGGTTATACTTTCTAATAGCTTTATTTAAATAAGAATGCTCTTTGTCCAACTTAGTAGGACTTAGTGTTCTAATTAACATGATCAAAATATGTAACAAGGTAGTATTTTTAATTAATTCATTTATTTTTTTTTTTTATTTTTATTTAATTCTCTAATTCATTTAATATCAACTTATAATAAAATTGCTAGAAATACAAATAGCTCATAATTATTCTTATAACTTTTACATATAAATTATTATATAATGAATAATTATGAAATTGCCCTGCCTTAAATAAAATTCTATTAATATTGAAGCATTTTATTGCAGAATTGTTTAATGGATAGACTTAACATATATTAACTTTATTTTTATAAATCTCTGTATATAAAATTTCCTATTTACTAAAATTATTATCATATTAAATTGAACGTGAAATATATTTCCTTTTATTAAACTATCAGGGTAAATTTGTAGTATTAGTTAATATCAAAACATTCATAGAAATGTTTTTTTTTTCTAATATAAATTTTTCATGCATTGATTCATTGTGTATACAAATTAGTTGATCTGGTTTTTTTTTTTTTGTAGCGTTTCCATGAAGATTGCATTTCATCATCACTCGTTTTGATTTTCTTTTTTTTTTTTTACATCATGTAGTTAATATAAAGATTTGTTTAACATTTCTTTTCTATAATGAAGAAAGTTCTATATAAAATTGACCTCACTTAATTGTTTCTGAATATTCATTTAGAAAACTTTTTACATATGACGTTTTATTAATATTAAGGGCATTCATTTAAATTTGCAAATTTATTATGGCATATTAATTTCCTATATTTAAATGGGGTTTCCTTATTTAAAATGGTACATGAATTGCCCTTTGATATTTGACGTTACAATGAGCAGGCCTGAGAAATATTTGGGATCTGTAAAAGATTGTTATTTGTTTGATTAGCGATCGTGTTTACATTTAGTCATCATTTCTCAGGATGGCAAAAAATAACTATTCAAATGATTCGATTAATATTCAATAGCAGTTTCGTATCATCTATGTAACTCCACGATCTATTATCATCATTCTTTCTCTACTTTTATATATGTAAAATCGTATAAAAATTGTATAAAATTTGTATAATCGTTTAATTTATGCTTAATTTATAATTTACTTTCATGAACATGAGTACCCCAAATTTTTATTTAGACATAACTGAGTTAACATTTGTCGATTACAATTGTTATTATATGTATATACATATAATAACGGTATTTTTTTTATTATAACAATCGATTTCAAAAATATTTACTCTATAAAGTTCAAGCCACTTGAAGATCAAGCTACACTTAAGGCTTAATTTAAATTATTAAATATGATCTAGTAGAATTTCTTTATTTAAGGTGGCTACAATTGGTCATGGTCAATCAAAGTCATTCTATGCTGTTGGCATTTTTTTCGACTAAATTTTTTTTTTTTTGGAAAGATATGAAAAAAATTTTAGTGTAGCATATTTAATGGTCAACTTGAACAAACTCTAATCACTTTTAGTTGATTTTACTCAGCAAATTGATTGATTTATAGAATTCAAGCAATTTATGGGAAAACAATAAAATAAAAATCATAGTATCATGGGTTTGTCTTCTCCATACATACCTTCTATTTTCTAAATTGATATTCAAGTGATATGATAACATATTCTCAATCAATTGCATGTAATTGCTTTAATAATTTTTTAAATAACAATACAATTTACAATTATAAAATTAAATATATATATAGAGGAATTATATATTACATATATATAAATATGTATATATATATGTATGTATATAAAAAATATATATGTATATAAAAAAGTTCAAAAATTATAAAAATTCAATTGGATATTGAACTATTGCATAGATATGGGAATTCTTTAAATGGTAGCAAAAAAATTATCAAGTTTTTAGGAAATTTTTTACTAAATTGTTAATTTTAATAACAAAACTAAAATAATTAAAGCTTACCTTTTTGAAATTGAAATCGAAAATTTACTTTAATCTAAAATTTAAATAATCAAGTACCATTTTTCAAATTATAATTCAAATATATTTAATTAAAAGTCATGTATTTAAATTATCAATTTTTACTAACATACTGCTGATCATTTTAGTATCAAATTACTTAATAATAATGTTTAAAGTAATCAAGTGTTACTTAAGTACTTTATAAAGTATAAAAATACAATCAAGTACCATTTTTTATAATTCAAATATATTTAATTAAAAGTCATGTATTTAAATTATCAATTTTTACTAACATACTGCTGATCATTTTAGTATCAAATTACTTAATAATAATGTTTAAAGTAATCAAGTGTTACTTAAGTACTTTATAAAGTATAAAAATACAATCAAGTACCATTTTTCAAATTATAATTCAAATATATTTAATTAAAAGTCATGTATTTAAATTATCAATTTTTACTGACATACTGCTGATCATTTTAGTATCAAATTACTTAATAATAATGTTTAAAGTAATCAAGTGTTACTTAAGTACTTTATAAAGTATAAAAATACAATCAAGTACCATTTTTCAAATTATAATTCAAATATATTTAATTAAAAGTCATGTATTTAAATTATCAATTTTTACTGACATACTGCTGATCATTTTAGTATCAAATTACTTAATAATAATGTTTAAAGTAATCAAGTGTTACTTAAGTACTTTATAAAGTATAAAAATACAATATTTTAGTATTTCGAACTAAACAAAGCTATAAGACTTATTTCTAAAATACTGCAGAATATTTAATCACTGAATAATAAGCAGTTGCATAAAAAAAACTTGTAATGAGGAATTATAGTAAAACTTAATAATGAAAGAGTGTGATTTAATTAAAGTTTGAAGTTGCTACGGCATCTCTATCTTAACAAGAAAACTCCATGCCTTTCCCTTAAATTGAAACCTAAATGAACTGAAGTGAATTGAATTGAATTGAAAAATACAAAAAAAAAAAAAAACACAAAGGTAATAGAAAAATTTAATAATGGGCAAAATACTAAATACGTAATAAATCTAAGGAGGAAGTTGTAATTAATTATCCTCTATTTAAGAGCTTGAATAGTTTGGTTAAGTTTAATGGTTTAAGTTAAATTGTGCCATTGTATTTTAAAAAGTAAATCTGAATCTTAAATGTATGCATAGAAATTAACATTGTAGGTTTTTGGTGATGTTTTATATGAACGTTTAGTTTCTTATAACAAAAATAAAATTGTAAAGGTAAATGATGTACGTGCGTCATTCAAAAGTTTGCATGATTTAATTTTGTCTTATTAATTTTACATTGTATGCATAATTTTTAATGTTAACTATTCTTTGCCATTTCTTGCCATTGACAGTAAACTTTTTAATTATGTAACAACAATAATAATAATTATAATTTCTCAAATATTATAAAAATTTTCTTAAACTATAAACATGACCTTGTAATTATGTTCTTCTTAAAAATAATTTAATGATTTGCATAAGAAATTTTTTGCTCAAATTAAATTAGTAGAACTGAAATAAAGCAATCGTTGTATAAGTTAAGTTTATTATACGTTGAGTTCAAAATTTAAAAAAAAATTAGTTCATTTTTCAAACTAAGCTGCCATTTAGGATAACACATTTACAAAATATATTCTTTGATTCCCAAATTATTGTTCTTGAATTAATTGTTGTAATTTAGAAAAAAAAAGAATTTTGAGCAAGCGCATAGATTAATGCTCAAAGAGCTTTAAATTAAATTAGAAAAAATAGAAAATCTAAAATAGAAAATTTTGTATGCGTACAAACTTCATATAACTCTTATAAATAGTAATTGCAAGCAATAAATTTATTTCTAAATATAAACCTATTTAAATTAACGATAATTTATTTTAATTAAATGAATTATTAATTAAATTATTAATTATTGGATGTAACGATTTTTAAATAAGTAAAGATTAATTTAACATAAATAAGTAGAAATTGGAAGTGTCATCTCTCTCTCTATATCTCTCTCTCTCTCTCTCTCTCTCTCTCTCTCTCTCTCTAACCGAATGATTTACAAACAATAATATAAAATTACTAAACAAATCAATTCAAATAAATTAGATAAATTTTCATTATCAAGTTTTACAAAATTTACGGTTATAAAACCAAAAAGCAGAGTTATAGTTATAGTTTATAGAGAAAAATATAGAAAACCAATATTTATATATATTTATACATATTTATATATTTATATAATTTTAATAGGTACTTACCCAGGTTTAGGATAATGATCATGTTTCATATGTCTTTTATGTAATAAAATGCGTTTACTGACTTTGACACGCATCTTCAATGGAATTTATTTTATGTTTATGTTTTTGTATAATAATATTTAATATTATAGTTAATTAAATAATTAATTAATTAAATGTTGCCGTTTTGTGTTTACTTTTACTTTTTTGTTGTTTTATTGTTATTATTTTTCAATTTAATTGTTTTTGTTGCAACCTTAAATGAACGATTATAAATTTATGGTTGAAATGAGGAATCAGTTGTCTTTTTACCATATACTTATTATTATTATTATTATTATTATTATTATTATTATTATTATTATTATTATTATTGTTGTTGTTATATATAAAATTCAATTATATGCTGTGTCGTTTTATCCGTATATTTCACCGGTATTTTATTTTTATTTGCAATTTTAATTTCAATTATTTCTTAGCATTACTTTTCGGTATGCTGGTATGAGGTTTTTTTTTTTTTATTTAACTTTATTTTTTAGTTTTTATGTTACTACAATAATTATTGAATTTTAATTACATTTATTGTCGTTTGTTTTTATTATTTGTCCAAACAAAATGTACAATTGAAAACTTACAACAGCAACACTTTTTTCAATTTTCTTTTTTGCCATCTTTTCCTATACAATCAGTTTGTTTGTAAATATTGTGAAAATAGTAAGAAAAAAATTACATGCAAAATCATGAATTTGTTAAATAAATTGATAGAAAATGACACCCTTTTAAAAAAGTTATACTTATAGAACAATCTAAATTATATTTAAGAATATTTAATATGAATTTGAAATGGTTTTATCAATAAAATATTTTCTTTGTTTTTTTTTTTTTTTGCTTCAATTGTTAAAATTTTCATAACTATTTCTTGATTTTATTGAACAATATAATATATATTGCATAGATTATATTTATATATGAAATGAGTAACTTTTCCAAGTATGTCACTCATACGCTCCACACATTTATAAAAATACATTCTTGTAATTATTATTATTGTTATGATTGTCATGGCAAAATGATTATATAAATAATCATTTGAAGCAATTGTACACTTTCTATAAACTTTTATATATAAATATTTATAAGCATTTATAAGCACGTGTAAAGAAAAGCACGACATGTATCTTTGTTGTTTGTTAAACAACACAATTCATAAGGGCTAATAAGTTTTTTTTATTGATTTAATTTCATGCCTTCCGCTTGTAGTTTTTACTTGATTTTTATTGTATACAAATTTGAGATTTATTATACTTAGCATTTGGATATTAGATTACTTTAGAAGAAGCGCATTCTAAGCAAGGCCAAAAATATCTTTTAAACAACTTTAATTCTAGATGGCAAACTAATTCAAATTCTTAATGTTTGACATTTAAGATTTTTCAGGCTTTTTTTGTGGCCATTGATTTCCTTTATTCAATTATAAGCAGTTTCCTTAAATATTTTGATTCATTTCTTAAAATGCAATATTTAATATTCAAGTATATAGCTTCGGGTACTTGAAATAGAAATTCCGAGTTAATTTTATTTAAGAGGAGTCTACTCTGCTCTCATGGTGAATCCGTATCAAAAAATGATTTAAGAAATTATTTTAGTTTTCTTGCTTTTAAGAGTTTTATAAAAAGGAGAATTATATAGTCAAAATTTTCCAAGAATTAATATTTAATTTTTAAAAAATTAGTACTTGCTTAAAATTGCTTTTTCTTTTCTGGAAATCAAAATTCTTTATAGCTATTGCTATTTTATGAAAATTTTACTAAATTGAAAATCAATTCAATTATAAAATGCAATATAAAAATTTTATTTTTACTTCAATATAAAATACACAATTTATAAATATTTATTTGTTGTATTGATTTGTACATCATTCTTACAATATTTATATAAAATGATTTTTATTGCAAATTAAGCAATCAACGAAAATAATACTAATAATCATTTTTTGAATATACAACAACAACAAAAAAAATACAATAGAAATTGAAGAAATGAACGTGAATTGATTTTTTTTTTTTGGATTTTTTAATATAAAATATTGAAAGTTGTACTGTAGGTATAATAAATTTAATAATATAATTAAATTTTTGCTTTAATAAGCATATCACCCTTAAATAAATATTAGGCAATAATTTAATATTTAATCCATAAGTCAATAAATTTTCAGTTTATTATTTGGCATGGCAACACTCGAACTCATATAACATTTGGATAATATCAAATTTTATAAAAATTTCATAGTTTCTGCATAACAGAGATTTTATTGAAATCCAATACTCTGCAAATTGTCTCCATAATAACTAGCAATTTTTTTTTTTTATAGGCATAACAATAAAAACCAGAGAAAATAGTTGAATTTAACAATTAAATAAAATTGAGATCAAAAAATTATCATTCCATAGGAAAGGTCCTTGAAGAATTGCATTATGTATCGTAGCAAGATTTAACGATGAAAATAATAAAGTGCTTCTTACTGAGAATGACATATTATCGACCAGTGTTGATAGTAAAATCATTTTGCTAAACGTGGAATAATTTATTGAAAATTTATTTTTAATTAACCCAAAGATTTTTTTATTGTAAATATTATGGTATTGTTTTTTTCTTAAACACTTCAATAAACACTTGTTTCGAGCATAAATATTTTATTATATTTATTGATAAACGGTTATATAGCATATTAAGATATATATCTGTATGGCAAAATTTATTAATAAATTTTGTATGGAAAATAGACTAGAAATGAATGAAATAGTTTTCAAAAGAATTTCTTGCATGTAAAATGCTTTAAAAAGAGTCTTCTTCAGAGAGAAAGAAAAATACGCTGACAAAGGAAAAATAAAATGTTACAACTAAATAAAAATCTAGTTTAAGAAATGGAGAAATTTTTGAAAAATGTAAAAGGCAAATGTAAATTTATATTTTATTATCTAAAAGTGACCAATAATTATTTAATAAAAGACAAGTAATAAAATTATAAATTGTATTCTACTAAAACACAGTGATTTATAAAAATCAAAGCAAACTAAGAATGGAAGGAAAAAAAACTACAAAATGTAAACTTTTCTTACTTAATTTAAAGAAAATAATTTAAGCTTAAAATTTGAAGATATTTGCCTTTTCAAATCTAATTGAAAATAATTAATTAATTAAATTTTTTTCTAAAAGAAAAAAAAAAAAAAAAAAAATCCAAACAAAAAAAATTAAATTATTTTGTTCATTTAACTGTTTTTGATTTATATAGAATTTCTTTTTTTCTTCTTTTGTATTCTGGCATTTTGCTTGAGCATTTAAATGAAAAAGAAAAAAAAAAACAAATAAATATTTGACAAAATTCCAGTTTTTGTTTATTTAAAAATTGAGAATTAAAAAAGTTTATATTTTATATTAAATTGTTTAATGGAAATTATACGTATTTGTTTTCATTTATATATATAAAAAAACTTTATTTTTTTTATAAATCTTTATTTATTTGTAATTGTTTATTTAAAAGTAAAACATTAAATATTTAATGTTAATATTAATTGCCATAAAAATGCAATTTCTATTTTTATTTAAATTAAAATATCAAAATTATCTTTCTTTTATCTGAATCAAATGCAAATTTCTTGTTGCCTTCTTAGTTTCTTTAATTATCTCATCTAAAATAATAAAATAATAATCTTAGTATTGTCCATTTAATTTTTTTTTTTACATTATTTAAAAGAAATGCAATTTACTTAGACGAAGATTTTTATAAAATATAAAAATTTATTATGCAAAATTTTATAGAAAATGAGAGTAATAACAAAATTGATTCAAATAGAATTTAATCCATTAAAAATTTCAAACTCTCTTCATATATTTTATTGTACCCTTATACGATAAAGGCAATTAGTGGAAATGAATTTCAAAAGTTATATATAAAATATAGCTTCAAAGTGGTAGGATATTTTTAGAATATATTTTTGTTATAATATGTAAAAAAAAAAAAACAAAGAAGTTTTTCTTCTTTTTAATCATAAATATATTATTAAAAAATTTTCCATAAAATATTCTCATAATTTCTGAATACATTTGAATAATATTAGATTGCAATTTGAATTTATTAAAAACATTTATTTGAAATTTTAAAATTCCATTGATTCATTTTATATAAGAACTATAAAGAGTTTTGTAATAAAATTTTATGGTTATTGCATTCGAAAATAGTTAAAACAAAATTTTGTAAACATTATTTAAAAAGGACCTAAATAATAATTAAATATTTAAGTATTAAATTGCCAAAGTACATTTTCATTATAGTTTTAGTAAAATATTTAATTTGAAAATAAATAATTAGAATATTTAGTTAGTAATTTAATTGATGCAGTTGCTTAATTTAAGCAAAGCAAATAAAATTACTTCAATTGATATGATCATAAAAATAGAATGAAAAATTTTTGAAATATTTTAGAAAACTTACATTTTATTATGGAATATTTAAGTGAATTTTTAAAATGTTTCCTTTACTTTAACAAAATAACTTTATATATTTTTATTTTAGAAATTATAATAAATATAATTTTGATTCTGAGTTAAAGAATTCCATAATTGAAGGCTAAATTTTTAAACAAAATTGCTTAAAGTAGAAGTTGCCATAAAATGTTATATATATTACATATATTAACATAAATTAAAGTGTGGTTGTTATTATTGTTAACGCTTGGTTAAACAATTTGTATTTTTCCTTTTATTTATTTATTTATTTATTTATTTTTTTTGGATAATTTTGCAAATACACTTACAAAAAAAATGTTTGCCAATTGGCGTATTCTAAAACATTAAAGCCACTTATTTTTTGTATATATATAAAATATATAATATATATTTTATATAAATTTTCCTAATACATACACATTTTATATGTGTATTGGTATATGTATGTCAACATGTATAACAAGAGATGAGTCTCAAATTGTATGAAGATGCTGCTGATAGCAGCATGCAATAAAAAAAATAACACACAACCGGCTTTTTAGTTACACATACATTTATGTGTATGTGTATGTGTGTGTGTGTGTATGTGTGTTTATGTATGTTTGTAAATATTATACATGCAAGCATGTTGCTTTGGGTACATTTTTAATTAATTGTAAATATAATAGAAAAAGTTAACAATTACCATTACAATAGCAACTGTCAAACAACTATTAACAACAACAACAACAATAATAATAATAATAATAATAATAATAACAACAACAATAAAACATTTCATAAATAATAAACTCTTAAATATGAAATGTCTCAGTCAATGTCATTGAGTGATAAATAATTAATTTTTCTTTTAATAAATTTTCTTTTTTATACCCTACACAAGTTGTTATATATTAAATATTGTTATATTTTTATAGCTTTTGCCACAAAATCTTTTAATAAATAATAAAACATCTTTATATGTGAAAAAAAAAGTTTTCTTTTTTGACATAAATTTTCTTCACTGTAAATTTCTCTCATGTAAATGTATTGAAAAATTTTATATAAATAATTTGAATAATTCATTTAAATAATTTTGTAAGAATATTTTAGAAATATATTTTAGAAAATTTGTAGTTTCCAATTGTTGTTGTACATTTTTAATTTTTCCTTTTTTTTTTAAGCCTTTTTTTTTTTTGATTTTCTTTTTTTGCATGTTATTTCTCCAATTTAATCAAAGCGCCATATATTTTTATGGCATTTTAAAATTTATTCAAATATTTTTATTTATGTTCATGTTTGTATGTATATGTTTGTGCATGTTGAAAAATGTATTTATAACTAAAAATAAATTCTCATCACTATTTTTTTTTTTTTTTTGCTTTCTTCGTTCAGTTTATTTATTGATTTCTTATTTTTCGCTGCTACGTTTCTTTCACTATTCGTAATTTGATGCATTAATAATTCATGAGAAAAATTAAACAAAATATCAAAAAAAAAATATTATAAGCAAACGTGGTTAACTATTAAATAGCGTACAACGGATACAGTGAACATGTTACGGTTACAGTGACATTTTACGGAAATGAAAAATATGAAAAGAAATCAAATAAATGGCTTTTTTTCTTGTTATTTTTGTTTAGCTAAAAATATTCTAGATTTAATTCAGCTGTGAATATAACAAATTGTATAAAAAAGTAGAAAAAAAAAAATAGCGGCAATATAATAAAATCATAAATTTAGTTTGTATACGGTCAATGAACATTTTGGTTTTCCTTTCTTTTTTTTTTTTTTTTTTTGTATAATGAATTTGAAAAAAATTTTACACCAAATTCAATTTTTCCAGTTGTTTATTTTCATTTTATTTTATTATGCTTTTAATAATTTCTCAAATTTCATTTTAAGGAAATCTTATTAATTCAAGTTTTCTATTAATTTTATTTTTTTAAAAAGTTTTGGTAATATTTTTTTTTGTTATAAAAATTTAGTTCCTTTTAAGTTGAAAATTTCTATTAATTTATATGATTTTCCTTTTATTATTTATTTTATATATAACTATGAATATTTTTCTTTTATTTATTTATTTTTATATTTTTTTTCAGTTACTTTTTGTATAATTGAATTTTCTTCTCTATGCACTTTTATTTAATTATTTTTGAGTTGTGAAAACCCATATATTTTTTTTTTGGTATAAATTTAAATTAAATTGCCAAATAAATATTTTAATAACTTTTTCCATTTAAATGTTTTGGTTTTTTTCTTGGCTTTTTTAAAATTTATTTTTAACTACTTTATAAATTTATTACTTCACTTTTCTTTGGTTGTCTGTCGGTTGTTGCTTGATTACTATTTCCATTCCATAACTTTCAATAAATTATTGCAATCATTTTCGTAAAAGGGAAATTATGTTTTTTGTAAGAAAAAAAAAAAAAGAAAAACAAAAATTTAAGACAATAAACCAAAAAATAAATAAATAAATAAATATTATGCAAAATCTGTAGTTACTGTTGCTAACAGCGAAAAGTAAAAATACCAACTTTAACACTGCAATCTACAACACACAACACAAAACAACACAAATTTTATAAAGTTGTACAATAAATTTAAATGAAGTCGAAACTGAAATAATATTTAAACAAAAAAAAAAAAAAAGGCGAATAGTTGAAGCAATTTAATAACGGTACCTATAGCATCTGATTATTATGGCGACCGCAATTGCAATGCAAAGGTAAATGCAAATGCCAGGCATCAAGCAATCAACCGCAACAATAATAACAAATAAATAAATAAATAAATATTTGTATGTATATATTTATATACATATATATGTATATTAATACATATGTATATAAATAACTAATAAAAAAAACCAAAACAATAATGAATAACAATCGATTGACAGCCGTAATGGAAACTATAAATTTAACAATCGAACCGTTTTCAACGAAAGTTGCAAACTAAATAAAATACGCTCTCTCTCTTTCTTGTTCTCCGTGTGGTCTGGTCTGGTCTGGTCTGGTCTGGTCTGGTCTGGTCTGGTTTGGTTTGGTTGAGTTTGGCCTGGTCTCATCTCATCTCACCTCATCTCATTTTTTCATATCCCATCTACTCTTTTGTTGGTATAAATCACAGTGTATTGTTTCTTATGAATACACATACAAATATATATTTATATATATTTATGTATGTATTTATATAAACTTTGAAAAATACTAGAAATAATAATAAAAAAAAAAAAAACGAAAAAAGGAAAAACTCTAGAGTCTTAACAGAAATCTTAAGAAGCAGCATGAACAAAATAAAAAAAGAAAAATATTAACCATTATTTCATGGTGATGGTGGCATTTCCGATTTTATTTAAAAACAATAAAATTATAGTGTCTGTCTGTCTGTCTGTCCATCCATCATCTATCTATTTGCATATTTTTAAGATTTTTGGTATCATGAAAATTGAGATAACCGTTTCAAATTACTTAAATATTTAAAAAGTTCCTTGCATTCAGATTTTCATTTTAAAGGACACAGGTACCACAATTCTTGTCTATAAATCGATATAAAATAATTATAATCAATACAATAAAATTCAAAACCATCTCATTAGATTTTTTTTTTGTATAACTCAGTACTGTTTAGTAATTAATGTAGGGTACAAATACAAATTAATTAATCCATATAAAAAGTGTAAACAGTTATAATGTAACTGGTCTCGATCTCATTCATATTCATGCTCAAATAATTTTGCAAAGTGCTAAATATTTATGTTGTAATTATTACACATTTCTATTTATTGTTGTTTCTTATTTTAAATATCTTTAAAAAAAAAACAATTTAATAATATACAAACAACAAAAACAAAATCTCATATGTTTTTTTCAGTCTCTTTTCTTTTTTATGCCCTTCTTTTACGATTTTTATGGTTTTCTTTGCCTTTTCGCATTTTTCTATTGGTTTTGTTTATAAACAACATACTGTTTTTGGGAGTTAACCATGACTGTTATTATAACAAGTTGTATATATGTAGATAGTTAAGTTAAGTTAAAGTGAAAAAAATAATTCACAAGAAGCTCTCAAACAAGTTCCAGTTATACTCACATTTTTCTCATTCAAAAAAAAAAGGGTTGTGATAGGGAAAGGTGGTGGGAAGGGAGGGAGGGGGGAAATAGAAAAAAAATATGGGAAAAACACATATAAATGAAAGACGTGAATGCTTCAAATTAAATAGATAAAGAGGGAGATAGAATGTAAGTCTAAGCAAATAATTTTCCTTAAAAGTTAAAATAGACAAGAAAATTAGATAATTTCTAGAAGAATCTAAATTGCTTTTAGCATCTGTATAAGAAATTTACAAAATACATTTTTCCCACATGGCAACCAAAACCAAACTTATATACCATTATTTTTTAGAAAATTTATTCTCTTTGGCTTTGTCTCTCTTTTTTTTTTTTTTGGCCTCTCTGTTTATTTCTTTACAAGCATTTCTTTTTTACCTTTCTTTATAATTCTGCCACTTCATTTGTAATATTATAAATTTTATACTCTCTGCAAATTTCTATACCAGTTTTGGCTTAAATGATTGCCTACATATTGAATATGCCTTAATGATTTGTGTATTCCAAGCTCATGTTGGTATGAAAGAAAGAAAAAGCGCGCAAAAAGAAAGTTAACGCATGCACTTACTGCTACAGAAACTTGGCATAGTTACACATCATTATTACATTATAATGATAATAATGATAATGATGTTGATATTAATAATGATGATAATAATGATGATAATGATGATATTGATAATAATGGCGTAAATTTATGTTAATATTTTAGTTGATTTTTTTCTTCTATAATTTTAATGAGTTCTTTTACCCACATTTTTTATGGGCGTTTTTCTTTTTCTACAAAATTTTCTATTATAACTTGTTAATGGTTTTTTAGTTTTTTCTTTTTTTTTTTTTTTTTTTTTTTTTGTTAGACATGATAATAAAATTTTTATTATTATTAAGTGTCACATGAAATTACATGGCTCAAACTACAGACATGTATTTTTTTTGTTTTTTTTTGTTATGTATTCACCCTACAAAGATTACTGGTATAATTATTTGATCAATTTGTTCATTTGATATTTATTCTTTACATACTTTGATGATGATTTACAAGCATCTTTTAATTTAAAAACTAACTCTTACCAAAATGCTTCATGATCAGTTTGTTCTTATGGCTATTTTTTATATTTTTATAAATTTCAACCTTAATAACTTGTTTAATATATCAAGCAAAATAAGGTAACATATTTAAGAAACGACTCTAACTGACTAAAATGTTTTAAAAATGTTTCGGCCTTATTTGTTTAACTGCCCATACGATTATTGTACAAAAAAAAAAAAAAAAAAAATGTTACTTTCTTAAGAAAAATAATATCAAACAAATTGAAAATGTTAATAATTTACTGAAAATATTATTGCTTTAATAATATTAAATAGAATTTTATAAAACAATTAAAATAATATTAAAAATTTTTTTGTTTCTTAACAAATACCAAAATAATATTTTAATTAGAACTTTATGTTTACATTTTAATTGAAATTGATGGAAAACCAAAAGTTTGATATTGAATTTCTTTTAATATTTTTATAAAAGTTACGTATCACTATGCAATATATATAAATATATATATCATTTTCTAGAAAAACAAAATTTTATTTAATTATCATTGGAAATTTTCAATTTATTATTTTGATAACAATAAAATTCAATATTTACTCTTTTAATTGGCTTTAAGATGATATTGTTTAAACAATTAATGATTTGCAAATTATGGCCTTCTAAGAAAATGAGTTTTAATTTGAATTAAAGAAACTTTAATTTTTGTTTTTAAAAAACTAAGAAATTTTTTTAAATAATTCCTAAAAAAACAATCTTCTAAAGAATGTATATTATAAAAGTGTCATTTTGTTTATTTTTAATAAAGAACTTCCTCTCCTAATTTGGCAAAGGAAATGCTTGGCAAGAAATTATATAAAAATATACCTTTAAGATCATTTAAAAAAATTAATTGACTTTAAAAAAAAATTTCATATATTTATGGCATCCTGTGCCAAAAGGCATGTAAATTACAAAAAACAAAAAAGTCTATCATATTTAAGTTAATAAATTAGTTATAAGTATTTTATAAATATACACGATTTGTACTGAACAATTGACTGTTAATTGCAAGAGCCATTATATTTCTAAATTTACGTTGAAATTAAAATATAAAAAAAAGTATAAAAAAAAAGGTAGAATATTCAGCGCTCTCTACATTAAATATTTCTGATAAATTAAAGAATATAAATTTCAAAATGTCTGAATATAAATTGAATAAATCTAATCATAAAAAATTTATTTAAATTTTGTATAACAAATTATTGATTTAGATATTTATTATGTTTAAGGGTTCCTAAATATGGAATTTATATGATTTTCGGCTTCCTTATTTAATTTGAAAATATTTAAGCATAAATTGTTTTGCAATTTCCATTCAATTATATTAAAATCAATGAAGAAATATTATCTAATTCTTCTTCTTCTTCTTCTTCTTCTTCTTCCCCTTTGTAATACCTCTTTAGAAAGATATAAATGTTAAATGTGTCACAAAAATTCCAAGAATGGAAAAACAAAATTTATATATCTTGATTAACTTCTCTAATCAAACGAAACCAGCAAACACACCTCGCATTACATTTCTATTGAATGCATAATAAAAAAGTAATAACAAAAAAAAAAAAAAAATAAAAAATAAATAAATAAATAAAGCTTAAAACAAAAAGTGTTGTGAAACAAAAAACCAAACTGGGTGTGAACTTAAATAAAAGAACATAGATATATATGTTTGTGTGTATGTTTGTATCGGTGTATATATGTCATAAAATATACTATAAACTAAATACTAAAGCAAAAAAAATTTTTTTTTTTTTTTTGGTAAATAATTAATATGTAACAGTTACAGTGTAATAAGAGCTATAATAATATTTAATTCTGCTAACTTGAAATTTTTTTGTGTTTCATTTGAAGTTTCCAGACTTTTTTGTTTCGTTTAGCTAAACTCATAAAGTAATTTTTTGTTTTTATTAAGTTGGAAGCTTTTAAAAATTGTTAATTGTCTATACAGAATAAACGGATGTTAGATAATAATTATAAAAAAATAAAACCATTTTAGATCGAGAAACACTTAAGGATTTTTTGTTTTATAGATTCATTGATCGATTACTTCAATTTTGTTATTTCAAAAAAAAAAAAAAAAAAAAAATTTAACGACAAACTTTAGACATTAGGTAAGTGTAATTTTTGAAAAAATTGTAACGATATTCTTCTGAAACTATACAAGAATTTTTTTTAAGATTTCTTTCTTAAAATTTTTATACATTTCATAAAATGTTTAAAAATGTCATATAAATTTTTATTTTATACGCCAACAGATGAATATTTCCTCGTATATTCATATATATATTCTTTTTCTTTTTTTCTCATTTATTTCAATGGAATGAATGACAAATGAAAAATGATGATAATTATAAAAAGAAAAGAAAGAAAGAAGCTTGAATAAAATGAAAAATATTGAAACAAAATAATTGTTAGATATTAATTAGCACACGTAAAATTTTCCAAGTACTTTTTTTTTGTGTGTGTGTATTTTGCTTATTTTGTATATTTTGCTTATTTTGTTCTTATTAATTAAATACAATGTGAGAGTTTTTAATGTAAACAAATCGTGTGCAATTTTGTTTTTCATAGTATTATTATTATTATTATTATTATTATTATTATTACATGTAATTAAAGTGGAAAAAACAAAAAAAAAATAGAAACAGCGGAATTGTAAATAATTAAAAATCATTGAAATTTTATATAAACTCTTTGAAACATTTTCAAGTATTTAAATATTTAATTTTTAGCTCTATGTATGTATTTATATATAAACATATTTATATATATAAAAATATAGTGTTTATATATAAATATATTGACTATTAATAAATCGACAATATTATGAAAAATTTTAATTACAAAAAAATGTAATTAAATTAACAATGCTATAAAATGTACAGTGTAGTACAAGAATAAAAGATAATGAAGATTAGTATATAAACATTATCATAATGATGTTTAATAAAATCATAATATTTATATTTTAAATGGTAATAAAAAATTTAAACAATTATAAACTTTTTATTGTTGGAATTAACTAAACGATCCATTAATTGTTCTTTTTGGAACAATTAAATAAATAAATTATAGACATGGCTTACATTTTATAACTATTAAGTCAAGATTATCCTTAAATTCATTTTTTTTTAAATCAAACTTTATAAAGTATATTACAACTTGGGTTCCTGGAGAAAAAAGTTTCACGAACATGGATTATGCCGAAACTTTTTTAAAACTAAACACAATTTAAAATAAAATAAAATAAAATAAAATAAACTTACGCATTATTAGAATGTTGACGATGTTGTAACCAATTAATAATAACCAATAATTTAGAATGATGTTCTTGTTGTTTTTCTATATTATACCTCTCTTGTTTAATTTCCTCATCATTTTTGTAATGATCACAATCATTAATTCTAATTTTATCTAATTCTATTTCTTGATTTTTTGCTACTACTTCTTCTTCATCTTTTGTTTGTTGTACTCGTTCCAAATTATTATTATCGCAATAATTACTGTATAAATGCTCATTAATGCAGCATTGTTGATTGCTAATATTATTATTATTATTATTGTTATTGTTTTTATTTAAATTACAAGTACTTTTTGCTGGGTCGTTACAAGACATTTTTCAATATTATTATTATTTTTTTTTTTTGCTTTAATTTTGCATTCTATTTTAGCATGAATTACGTAATTAGCCAAATTAATTCAAAATTTTATTTATTTCTTATTAATTTTTAGGATTTTATGCAGCAACTTAAAAATAAAATCACTTTTTGATTTATTAGACCAAAAAAAAAAAAATTATTCAAAAATTTGTTATATTTTATTGCATTTTATCTGATATCTTTTAACTTTTTTTTTTCACTTTATCTAAAGGATTATCTAAATCTGAAGACTGATCTACTTTTATAGTCTATATAAACAATTTCATCTTTATCTAAAATGGCGATATTTTTGAAACTCTTTCATTCTTTTATCTAAAACATTTATTGAAATTTTCGCATTCATCTTTTAGAGATAATTTCTAAAAAAATTTTCATTGATATTAGTGGTAGAAAAAACTCAATTTTAATCAATTTAATTTAAACACAAATCGCACAAAAAAATTGTATTAAATATATTTTGTATTGACCTTCGCACAGTACACAAAACATAACAAGATTTATTTGCTCTTGGATGTTCGTTGCTGTTAATAATCGAAAGCACTACTAGTGGACAATTTTAATGAAAATTGTTAGAGAACCTCAGCCATAGCTGAAATAAACAATATTAACAAAAGTAATAAAACTCACACGCACACATACACACCCAAGCACTTATACATATATATAAAGAAAATAATTGACACACGCGCTTGTCTATTTAACGTCAAAATTAACCTCACATTTTATAATATTTCTTAGTGTTTTCACCATCAACCAACGCTACCACCCTCTGGTCGGGTTCTTTCTTTGAAAATGACCGCCAAAATATTAATCATGTTCTTTCATATTACTTGATTTTATCTATTTTTATTGACTGTCATGGTGTTCACAACGCTGTGGTCGGAAAATGTTCTAAACTATTTTAATGATTTTTTTTTTTTATTTTGTAATAAAAAAAAATGCAACAATAGAAAAAGTAATATTATTTTTGAAATTAAAATTGACGCTCACACACATTACTACAACAATTCTATTCTTCTTCTTCTTGTTTTTCTTCTTCTTCGTTTACTTATATTTTTTTTCTTTTTAGACTCGAAAATTTTTTTGCAACGTAAATATTTTTCTAATATTTTTATTACATTAATTTTGTTTTAGATTTTTAGATTTCTATGTGTTTGTGTGTGTGTGTGTTTGTGTGTGGAAAAGACGTCAAAATATCCATCCATTAATATTTTGATAGACTAAATTAATGATTTATTGCTGTTGCTTTTGCTTTGCATATAAAACAAAAAAAGTGGTGGATACCAGAGGAAATTTTATCTCTTTCATTTTTAATTTTTACAAAAATTATTTCATTTTCTTCCTAAAGCTGTTTCTTTTTATTAATTTTAATTTTATAATTTCTATCTTTTTTGTTCTATTCTATTTCTATCAAATGTCTGTTTGTTGATTTTTTCTTTTTTTTTTTCTTCTAGTTTTTCTTATTGGAATGAAAAGTACAAAGCACGAAATGTCAAGTTTATGGTCATTTTGTTGAATTTTCTTTAGTTTATTATTTCTATTAAATTTTATTGGAAATAGTATAGAAATGAAAATGTTCTATCAATTAAAGCATAAAAGAATTAAAGTGGATAACAGAAAGTCAAGGGTATTTGCCCGAAATTTTTCTCTTTTAAGAATTCAATCATTTAATTTTTTGTGCTTTTTGTTTTATTTTTGGAATGTATTCAAATTGAAAAATCTTTATTTTCATATCAAAAATTTATAAAGAATTATGAACAAGAAAGCATTGATCAAAATTTTTATTAAACATTTAAATCACACTTAAGAAAATTAACAATTTAAAGTTCAAACATTTATTTAAACACTTTTAATTTGATTTGCAGAAAAAACATTTACAATAAATTTTTCTTAATCATGTACAATAAGAATATTTTCAACAAATATATAAATTTTTATTCTTATTTTTAAAAATATCTTTATAGCATAACAAATAAATTTAGATTTAAGTTTTCAAGACTTAATGCCAATTGAACAGAATATGAGCCACAAATAAATAAGCATTTATTATAGCAATTTGACCCAACATCATGGGGAAGACAATTCTGAGATAACGTGTAAAAGAAATTTTATAACCATGTTGTTCAGCTATGCCAGCTGAAATGACATTAGCCGATGCACCATACAATGTGCCATTACCTCCCAAACAAGGGCCAAATGCTAATGCCCATACCAATGGCTCTAATGGTAAACCCAAAGATTCTTTAGACACCAAAGAAACTACCATTTTAACCATCATTACAGTTACTGGTATACTATCTAAAATAGCTGATGCCAATGCTGACATCCATAATATTATAAATATGGCCATAGCTAAACGATGCTCTTTATCAACACACAAAATTATATATTCGGTTATTTTGCCAATCCAATTGAAGAGACCTAAACGTTCAACGCATTCCATCATGACAAACATGGCAGCAAAAAATAATAATGTTGTCCATTCGATGCGATGCATTAAATGATCCATGTCATCACGATTCAAGATAATCAATAAAGCAATCACACCCAATAATGCCACCCAACCAAGTGGTAATGTACGCCATTGTGGTACACTTTGTATAAAGAAACTGATAATCACAAATAATAAAGCACCGCATGCTTGTAACAATAACAATTTGTTCTTTATGGGATACTATAACAAAAAAAATATGTACACATTTTCAAATAAGAAAATATTCTAAATATTCTAAATATTCTAAATATTCTAAATATTATTCATTACCTTTAACTTAAGTTCCTCTAATGTATGAACATATTCCTCAATATTATCTAAACCGCGTAATTTTCGTTTTAGTGTATGCTTTAAAATTCGTATTTTCTTTTGTATGGTCTCTCTAACTAGATCAGCATCTTTGGAATAGGATGATATTGAATTTGCTGCTTTATGCCATACACGTATTTCCCTTCGTAATTCTTTAATTTCTTTCGGTTCATTTAAACGTAACGATTCAATATCCCTAAATATTAAACGCATGTAAATACAACTTTGTAGTACCGTTAATATAACGCCTGGCATAGTGTGTTCGACAAATTTCATAAATGTAACACCCTATAAAGAAAAATTGAATGAATGATCTGTACAAAAAAAAAAAAGAGAAAGATTTTTAAAGTGGCCATTTAACTTTTAGTACGGTCAACACAAGAGTTCAACTTTTAAAATTCAATGCTAGATAATATTACTAATTTGAAAGATCTATCCAATATTTATATCACTTCCTTTTCATTACGAGAAGGGAGGCTCCCAATAAAATTAGTCTAAAAATTCTAACTTTTCAATATCAAGGTAAAAGGTCATTCTTTAGAATTGAAACTTTTAATTTAGTGGGCCAAAAATAAATCAAATAAAAATAGAAAAATCTATTGGAAACTTCTTAATACAATTTCTTTATGAAAATTTTCTGTTATAAAAATTTTTCACTTACATTTGTTTCAATAAAATGATTTGAACAAATTATAATACTAATGGGATCACCAATTGATGTCAATGAACCGCCAATATTTGCATGAACTATAATACCCATTAGTACTGGTACTGGATCTAAACTCATTACTTCACATAAACGTATCGCAACCGGTGTCATCAATAATACAGTTGACATATTATCCAGGAAACTTGATACCAGACATGTTATAAAACATAAAGTATAAATCATTGGCCATATTTTACCACCAGATATTTCAAATGCTACAACAGCTATATAATCGAAAATACCCGTTTCTGTTAATATACCAACAATGATCATCATACAAAATAATAATGTTAACATTTCCATATCCATCCATTCAATGATTTCTTCCATATTTGGACGATCATTGAAACAAGCCAATACACCTATAGAAAGCATTGAACAAATGACAGCAACAAAAGTACGTTCAAATATCTAAAAAACATGATCAAGATATTAAAGATCTAATGGAGTATACGTAACCTTTAAATAAATTATAAGCTTTTGTTTTTGTTTTTGTTTTTGTTTTATATTACCTCCCATACCAGTAGAGCATAAAAAATCATTAAAATGAAAGCAGCTAAAAATGTGCCTGTCTTAACATTAATTATTAAAGGATTATGTATTAATTTTATAGCGATATCTTCGTTTGGCAAATTTGTAAAAATACGTAATTGAAATAGCCGATCTTCTGGCTTCAATTCCATTAAAACTTTTGGTGTCACATGATATGTATAATTTCTACCAGCAATTGCCGCTTGATCCAATAATTCTTCATTAACTAATGGTAAATACCAAGCTGGTAAAATATCTTGATGTATCCAAGTTTTATTAAATGCATTATAAATTAATAATTGTGGTTGAATAGTTAATACATTCTCTGTATAATTGTTATCATAAAAAGATTCGGTGGCACTTAAACTGTTTAATGATCTGATGGTTGTGGTCTCATTAAATGCACCAAAAACTTTTAATTTGAAATCTCCAGTAGGTTTATCCTTTAATATAAAATCTTTCTCCATGTTTTTAGGTATTGATAAAGTTTTTTCCAATAAATGTTTCTCTTCAAATATGATAAAAATGATGGCCATAAATATCCAAAATAATAATAAACCCACACGTTTAACTAATTTTATACGTTCACGTTTCATTTTCAAAATAATCCTTTTATAATTATCTTTATTACCATCATCATCATCATCTTCATGTTCATCATTATGATAACGTCGTGGTAGAGCATCATTTTGATTTATCTCACATGTTTCACACTTTTTATTATAAATATAATGATTTACATTATGTTTATGATTATTAATTGGTTGATGATCATTGGATTTTTTAGAAGGATTTATATGTATAAAATTTAAGCCGTCATTACTTAAATTATCATCAGAATTATCAGCTGTAATCAATTCATTGTCATCGTTGGGTACAGATGAACCTAGAAATATAATTTTAATATATAACATTTAAAAATTTAATTAAAAATTATTTATTGTTTTGTCTGTCTAACCAGGCTAATTGTCCATTTGATGTGTCTCTTAATCTCTATCTTTTTATATTTTCTTTTGCAATTTTTCTTATTCATATTCCTTAAAATTTTGATTATTTCCAAATAAACGATAAATAAAAAATTTGCAATACGTAAATATGTAAATTTTTGTTACAAAATTCAACGGAAAATGTTCACGGCGTCGTATGAGTAACATTTGATTTTTCATTTATTCATATTATTTTATATTTTTTTTTAGCTCATTTTAAATCTTTAATTTTTCTTTCAAATACCTTTTTTAAAAAGAATTTATTTAATTTATTTATATGTTTTTTTTTCTAAATTAACCAAATGAGAAGAAATAATGAAGCTTTATAATGAAATCAATTATTTACCATGTAAACGTTCATTTTCCATTTGGAATGAAGCCATGCTGGGATCATGACGTATTTTTGATGGCAATGTACGCCATACTTGTAATGTTTGTTCTGTTACATGATCTGGTGCGATAATTGTTATATTTTGATTACAGTTACGTTTACGCAATTCAATATTATCGCAACAATTGATCTTTGTGTTAAAATTGTTGTCGCAATTTTTTAAAGCTTCCACTTTACGTAACTTATCCGTTAATCCCATATTTATTTATTTTAATTTATTTAAAACAGTTTTTTTATCACATTTCTATTTTTTTCTTTGGTTTTTTTCTTTTCCTTTTCCTCTTCTTTTTCCTGTTTTTTTTTTTTTTGTTTTATTTGTTTTGTCTTATTGATGTTAACTCCTTCACATCCAGTCTAGAACTGATTTGTTTGCTTCTAATAGAATATATATAATTCTTCTTTCTAAAGAATTACATTCCATACTCTTTTGCTCTCTTCTTCTTTCTATGTGTATACATATGAACGTATGCTTGTATTATTTTGTGTTGTATTGTTGTTACAATTCGCTAGCGGAAAAGCTTTCATATAAACTTGACATTTATTTATATTAGCATGAATCCAAAAAATATTGCGCCATTATGCTCTCAAGTAATTATTTATCTATCTTCTCTCTCTCTTTCTCTATAACCCTCTCTATCTTTCTCTTGCTTCATCACTTTCTTTTAAATATATTTACTTTTTTGCTTTCACTTTCATCGTATCTTCTAAACAAAATTCATATAAATTTATTTATATATAAAAAAATATTGTTTTTCAACAATTTATTGGTCAATTCATTTTATTAAGACATTTGTAAAATTCCCAAAGGGAAGCTTCTTGTATGATTCTATAAAAAAAAAACTAATATTCTTGATTTACATGACAAGACATAGAAATCATGGAGGTTTCTTACTTTTAAAGTTTTTTCTATTTTAGTAGTATTTTTGGAATATTTGATCATTTGATCAAAATTATTCAGGCATTAATAATGCATAATAAAAAAAGAACACTTATGTTTTGGGAGAGATATAAATGAAGGCGGTATTGTGGTGATTTTGCTTTTGTTTTTTATCTCTAAAGTTTAAGGCGCAAAATATTAATAATAAAATTTGTAAAAAAATATCATTTTTATGTTAATTACATTTTTGTGGCTAAAATGATAAGTAACAACTAATAAAAATGTAATTAAGTATGAAGATAATTTGCAATGTATGCCACAATATTCCATGCGTAAGGGGAAATAGTGATAGAGAAAGATATAGATCTATTTTGTATTTGTTAAAAAACTGACGATTTGAAAATTTATTCAATCAATTCAAAGTAAGAAACTTTTATATAGTCGCCGTGATGGATGGACAGACATAGCTGGATTTATATATTAATATTGTGAGGTCTGTAAAGTCTCTTGAAAGTAGAAATTAATTTTTTTTTTAATTTTTTCAATTTTATTACTTCTAAAGCAGTTATTTGGAAATTTTTTTGCCTAAGCATTTTAGGCTTATATGAAATTCTTAGGGAATTCTTTAGGAAATTCCTAAAACCTTTTTTCCCACAAAATAATAATAAAAAAAAAAAGGGGAGAAATTACAAAAAAAAAAATGGTAATTATCTTGTGCTTAAACATGCACTCGCCAACATTTATGCATTAAATCAACAAAAGAACTTTTATAAATTAATAACTGTAAACATTTACCATTAAACGATAATTTATTTGTTTTTATACTGGAAACTTATTTGTACAATAATAATTAGTTCATTAAGTTTCTAAAGCATAATTTAGTCTTTTGTTTCTTTTATGACTCTTTTATTGTAAAGGAAATATCATTACGTAAACTTATTGACCCATTTGATATAACCATAACTGTTGACATTGAATTGTTATGGTCAATAGTACAAATAAAACAAACTATAAACTTTATTAGTTTTGTAAAACCACTTTTTTTATTGTCATGCACATTTTGGGCTAGTTATACAGTCAAATCAAATTATAATGATACCAAAAATTATTTTTTTGTAATATTAAGAAGAAATATACTAAAATTTTACAAATAATTTTTATTAAGCTTTCAAATTGATTGAGTTCTATTCAAATAAAATTGATTGGTTTAAACTGACTGACCATTATATCTCTAACTCTAGAATTGATTAATGTAAAGTAACTTTTTTTTTTTTTGTATGATTACAAGTAAACCTCACTGTTTCATATATTTATTTGAAAAACCTGAATAAATATATATATATTTGACATTATAAAAATGCATCATGAACATGAAAGAGTTTTAAGGACATACATTAGTTAGTTAGTTAGTTAGTTAGCTATTTGGTTATAAACTTATTTAATTATTCACTTTATTTTAATTTAGTTTGGCATATATTTTTCAACAGTTAACATTTATTCAGAGAAATTATTAATAAGAAATTAAAAGGAAAATGTTTTAAAAAAACTTTATAAATAAAAATTTAAAATAGTAATTAAAAATGGGTTGTGATACATCAAAGGATAATATTGAAACGGCAGCACTAACAGATGAAATGATGTTAAGTTATCATGTTGCATCAGCAAGCAAGCAACATTGGCCAGCAACTCATGTAAAGCAGAAAAAAAAAAAAAAACTTAGAAAAAATATAAACTTTTCATAATGTGGCTTAGAGGGATCAAAGGCTTTATTTAATTATTTGAAAGAGACAAGTTGGATCTCTTGCAGTTTTTTTTTACATGTTTTTAATTTTAATAGTTTCTTTGCTTTTTTCTTATTATAAAGGAATCGCTATCTATGATACAAAAATACATCGATTCAGATATAAAATGTGGTAAATTGGAAGTGTCATGTCCGGGACCACGTTTAGCTACATGTGAGGCATGGTTAGATTTTTTAAATATGCAACGTGATAATTTAATTAAGCAAAATCAAAATAATTATGATAAGCAGCAAGAATCTGGGAATAATTATTCATCCCATTCTTCTTCTACTACTTCAACGAATAAATTAGCCAAAAATGATGACCGTAATAAAGATGAATATTTATCTAGATATATGGAAAATAATTTGCCGTACGTTTCGTTAGATCGTAGGAAAAAAAAACAAAATCAGAATGTACAACAGCAAGAATTCCAAAAGTCACCATCATCATCATTTCCATATACTTCAACAATAAATGGAATTAAAATGAAAACAAAAACACCTACACAAGATTTTATTAATGTAAGTGAAAATGGAAAATCATCCAAAAAAAAAAATTTCAAATTGTAAAATTTATTTTTTGGAAACTCCTTAGATGGCATTAAATTTGGGCGTTTTAAATGATTTACATAAAGCTTCAGAACATGAAGAATATTTTGCTCAATTAAGTGAGAAAGCTTTACATTCAATAACGATCCGGTATTATACAGAAATAATGGAGCATACAAATAAACGTTTGAAAATATTGCGGGAAAAATATATGGAATTGTCATCATTATATAAAAAACTTGATCGCATTCTAGCTGTACTCAATGGTGGCACTTATTTAAGTCGCTTTGAAGAGAATTTGGATAAGCAATTAAGATCAGAGCGTGATGTACGCGACAAATTGGGCAGTATAGTAGAACAATGGCATATATGTGGTTTATTATTGAAAACCAGTAGTCAATTGGCCAGTCAAAGTTTAAAACAATGGCGAAAAATTAAAACAATTATCAATCCCCGAATGAAATTGGAGACCGTTTTGAATAGTCGCAAAGATTTACAGGCATCTATAATATGTTTGGAATGTGCTCAAGCCGCTTTGCCTAATGTGGCCATTAAAAACATTAGCAATCGTCAAATATCAACAATTAAACATTGTATTATATATGTAATAACTGATATTGCTAATATGAAACGTTACGAACATTGTTCTATAGTATTTACCAATTATGAATTGAATAGTTCAAAAGCAGTTGTTTGGTTCTATGATACATTTAATAAAACGTTAAGGGAAGATTTTCTAAGGGCTAATGATGATGTATTTAGTTTAATGAAAACTTTACGCGATTATAGAGAAGAAATTTATATAACACAGCAATATCAACAACAAAAACCAAATATATGATTTAAAAGATAAAATTCATCAATTTTTTTATTATCTATTCTTTATAATGAAAATATTTAATACCAATAAGATTTCTTTGGTATGCGATCTTCTTTGATACCCATTTCCTCCATAATATCCATTTCGAATGTACATAATTTCGGTGTAAATGTTATTTCACCTATCACAGAAGCTGGTGTATCTTTTTCTTTTTCAATATAAGCGCGTGGTGTACGATAATCATGCGTTTGATTGTTAGATTCTGGTATAGGTATTATACGTCCAGTACGAGCAGAAACACGAACCTTTTCACCTTCATCAGTAAAACGCCATTCCCATTCACAACCTTGTAAATCGGATGGATCAACTAAACGAATATCTTTAGTTATATTTAATGGTGCTTCCGAACGTATTGTAATACCTGGAAAATTCTCATCGCTGGCTACTCTGCGTAAATGCCAATTTAATCCCTCAACAAATACCCAATTTCGTTCAGTTATAACTTGTGAAATTATACCTTGTTTACCTTTATCTTTACCAACTAACACTTCAACACGATCACCACGAAAATAACCCCATTCATCTATGGGTTCAATGAAAACTTTTTTTCGTATTGTTCCTGGCATATTTTGTTGACGAAATTGTCCTGTCCAAGAAGGATTCGTTGTATAACGAAAACGTTTACGTTCAACTGTACGAGGTAAATAATTTGGCAACCCACGTGGTGTTTTCCAATATATCTACAAAACACATATAAAATATTTATTACATTTAATTTAATTTGAATAATGATTTTCGATTTGGTTTTTTTTTTTTTTGTTTAAGCACAATTCACCTGTTTCTTACTCCTTTCAATATACTCCTTAGGGAAATTGGAAAAATCTTTTAATTTCGTTGTCAAGAATTTTGTTAAACGCATGATTTTTACTATTTTCTTATTTTAATTTTCTTTATTGCGATTTAATTGATTTTATAAAAGAATAAATAAAAACTTAGGAAAAAGAAAATACCTTTAATTAAAAACTATTAATGTTATTTAATGTAAACAACTGTTTACTAATCGGTTGTGTTCGGAGCTGTGCCGCGATTTTTTTTTTTTTTTTACGTAAACATAACGTACCTGTTTTTCTGTTGCAGCTCATAAAAAACAGCTGCTTTATGGTAAAAAAAGAAAGAATCTGAATAAATAAATATAAATTGTGCATAAGAAAATTATCACGTTAAATATAAATTTAATTACGCCCTAATTAATATAAAATAAATAACAAAAATAGAATGTTATAGTATTTTAAGAAGTAGTTGTGGGAAATAATTTTATATTCAATTACTTTGTGTAAGCGAAATTTTATTGCTTGCTTTTTGCTGTAGATGTTAATTTTTTTTAATTAATTAATTTCACAGTGCTTAATCATTCAGTACAGTTTTATTTTTTTTTTTGGTTTTTTCTAGTTTTGTGTGTGAACATTTCATCCCACAGAGAAAATGTCATATCAAGAAGATGGTATAACAATGAATTTTCCTAACAAAATAGATGAGGCAGTGCCCACAACATTTCTTCATAAAAAACATGCAAAATATTTTATGAGATTTCTACAATTATTACCGGCACGTTTAGCAACGCATGACTGCACCAGGTAGCATAATTCTACCCTACACAACTTGTGCAACTGGATATTACAAGTTTATGCAAATGCTTGTAACACCCAGAAGAGATTGAAATAGATCCACCTCTTATTATAAATTTCATACAAAGACGTACCTTGGCCTAAAGACGAACCTTATTAAAAATGTTTAAAATCGAACCATTTTTCGCAAACAATAGTTTCTATATTAAATGTGTCCAAATTGATCCACCCTCATATGATATACTTTTCAAATCATTTAAAAATTACAATTTTGTTTTGCTTTCTCATTTTATAATTCAGATAATTATATTAAACAAAGCGGTACATGGTTTTTACATGTCGGCTCCGACCAACTATACATATCTTACTTATTATAAAAATCTGCATGATGTTTCATGTTTAATTTTTGCAGAGGGACAATAGCATTTTTTGCTGTATGCGGTTTAGATGTCTTAAATTCATTAGATTTACTAACAAATGAATTACGTCAAAATATAATCAATTGGATTTATGGTAATCTAGTTATACCACAAATTGGACAACCATGTTGTGCTGGATTTCAGGTACATATTATTATACAATCATAAATTACAATATATCTTATATATTACAATGACAAGCCAGTCAGCTTTATGTACTTTCGTACTTGATAAAGTAAATATAATAAAATGCTTTATCATCACATTAGGAGGTGAAATTACGGAGTACTACTGCTTTTCATGTTTATTATGCTTGGAGGATTTCATAAAACTTTGTTGATTTTATTGTTTAATTTTTAAGATAAAGTATCATTGAGAAAATTTTCTGTTTGTCATTATAGGGTTCACGTGTTGTTGTTGTAAGAGATGTAGATCAACAATTATTAGATAATATGCGCTGTTATCAATGGGGCCATTTGGCCATGACATATACCAGTATAGGCATATTAATAGCATTGGGTGATAATTTAGAATCTTTAGATCGTAAACTCATAGTGGATGGTAAGTTATTTAAAAAGTTTATACCAAAAATTCTCCATAATAAAAGTAAGAATTGCATTACTAAAAGTATCATCATTATTTTTTAACTATAGGCGTAGCAGCAGTCCAACGAGATGATGGTAGTTTTAGTGCTTGCATTGAAGGCAGTGAGAGTGATATGCGTTTCGTATTTTGTGCAGCAGCCATTTGCCATATGTTAGACTATTGGGGCCAAGTAAATAAAGAGAAAATGTTTCAATTTATTATGAGCTGTTTGCGTTATGATTATGGTTTTAGTCAGCATACAGACGGCGAAGGACATGGTGGTACAACATATTGCGCTTTGGCTGCATTACAATTAAGTAATCTATTAATACGCCTTAAGCCAACAACAATTGAGAATATAAAACGCTGGTGTTTATTCCGTCAAATGGATGGTTTTCAAGGGCGGCCCAATAAACCGGTGGATACATGTTATTCATTTTGGATAGGTGCCTCATTAAATATATTAGACGCTTTTCAATTGACTGATTATAATGCAAATCGTTCCTATATATTGGAGACTCAAGATAATATTGTTGGTGGTTTTGCCAAATGGCCACATTCTAATACAGATCCATTTCACACATACTTAGGTGTATGCGGTTTATCATTTATGGGTGAAAGGCATCTTAATAATGTAATGCCAAGTTTAAATATATCAATGCCTGCTTATGAACATTTGAAACATTTACATATCAAATGGCGCTCACAAAATCCTACAGTTCAAAATGAATGCCTTAATAAACCGCACTTTCGTCGTCAACATAATAATTATCATGGTCAAGAACAACAAAACGAATTTTTAGATAATTTACATCAATGTTTAAATGATACCAAATTAACAAGAACCTCAACTTCGACGGCAACTGCAAGTGAAACGGTAACTACAACGTCAACAACACCAACAACAAATTCTACAAATTTTATACTTAAAGCACAATAATAATAATAGTATTAATAATACTAATACGTATAATTTCAATACGAATAATTTTAAGATTTATTTATGGCAAAATTTTGCGCCTTTGCTTTTTTGTACTTTTCATTTCACAAGCAATTTTTAATACTAGTCTTTTGTATGCATTGTATTTAGAGTCTTCACTATTTTTTATATAAATTAAAACTCAAACACAATGGTCTATGGAAAATATCAGTCAAATTAAAGAAAGTGTTTACATGGAGGACGATCGATTGCTATGCGGCCTTTTATTGGTTCCAATGCATACTCTGTTACAAATACACAGCCACGTATCATTAACGATTGCAATTGTTCACATTTAATGGTTAGGGGTCTGCAAAACAATAAAAATTTCGGTTATGATATAACACTGGTAAAATAGGAAGGCTATCTAATATTTCTTTTTTTATATAATTATTTAGTTTATGCATTTTTCTACTAACTTAGAGACATAGCATAAATATATTGTAAATGGATAAGAATTTGTCTATCTTCCCATTCAGGTGGCCCAAGACATTCTTCAACACAAAGCGTCTGTAAATTTATGCAATTTGCTCCTATTGCACTAAGTTATAAAAATATGGAGACAATGAAAGAGAGAAAGAGCAAAAGAGCAAGATTATTAAGATTTCCAAGCGATTTCTTATAAATATCTTTTGGCTTGCATCTGGAGCGTACAATCTATAAAAATTATTTATCATATTGAAAAAATGGTGTTAGAGTTGCCAATTATGGGCGTGACTATAATATAATTATATTTGACAAGTAATAAAGAAAAATCATTAAATGATTGTCTGGAAAGCTGGAAGTCTCTTCAGTTTGAGATCTACTGGACATATTGTTATTGTAGGTGCAACAATTTTTATCTATTTGCAATACTAAAAGACGACTAAAAGACGATTTTGTAATCGCTTTCTTATTTCCTGTGATACGGACAGTATTTATGGTATTCAAGCATTCAGACATTCAGGACAACAAGAAAAAACTTACAGATTTAGCTAGATTCATACAGAATTAAATGATAATTAAAAATATATTCAATATTGTTAAATGAAACTTACACTAATCCTAAATCCGTAATGCTGGAGCAACCAATTAAATTGATGTGCTCCAATAATGGACAGTGATTACTAATCGATATTAAAACATTATCTGTAACACTGCCAACATGAGCCAAACATATAATTTTCAATTTACTTAATTTGTGGAAGAATAATGATAAGCAACGTTCACCAATGCTTTGGCAATATGATATATCAACTTCTTCCAAATTTCTATGATGTAAAGTTAATGCTTCAATTGCTCCCACCGACAACCATCGACATTTAGCTAATTTCAAAGTACGCAATTCTTTACAATTCCATATTAATGGTTGTAATGATACTGGAGTAATCTGTAGACAGTCATTTAAATTTACAATTTGCAAACAGTTGTTATTTGTTAGCATGGGTAATAATAAAGCATCATTTAACCATTGACAGTTGGCTAATTGTATACTCCTTAAACGTTTACATAATTTACTTAATACAGCGAACGCTAAATGTATATTACGACTATTATTTCCAGACAAATGGATATGTTCATATTTACACAATGCTGCTTCCACTAATTCCTTGGATGTTTTGCTACAGCATCGCAATGTAAATAAGTCTTTCAAATCTAAACGTAAGAGAATATTTGGTATTAATATATCATCCCAACATAAATGGAATAACGATAAGCAAAAATTCAATAGTGGTTTTGATGGCTCTTGTGGTTTTTGTTGTTGTTGCGTGCGCTGTGGCGGTCGCGGGCGTCGTTGCCGTTGCGCTAGCGGTCGCAGTTGCAGTTGCAGTTGCTCCTGATGGGGCAATGATACTTTTAATGAAATTTTTTGGTGTTCCTTAGTTTCATCTGTGGCCTCTGATGCCGCTATTGATTTATCGCATAAATCTTGGTCCTCAATTTCTATACTACTCATAACGCCATCAATTTATTATTATTATTTAATATTAACATATATTATAATATTAGATTAATTATCTTTAATCATGAAATTTTTTTGCAAAAACGAAAAAAAAACCCAATCAAAAATATATATTCGAACGCACTCACAATTAAAAAATTACTGAATAAATTTCTAATCATATTGATTGAGAATTGATTTCTTCTTTTTTCATTATTATGTTTTCTTTATTGTCATTATCATTATTATTACTTTATTTCTTTTCATTCATTTATATATACGAACGCATAAATAATAAAGTCAGTTAAAATTATATTGAAATTGGCTCAGCTTTTAGTGATTAAAATATTATGCCTTTGTCGACGCAATTTTTAAGTTCTATTTAATTAAATTTTTATATTAAAATGTTTAAAATGTACATCAATTATTTATCCTTCCTCTATTTATTGATAGATTTAGATTCAGTTAGGCCTATATATCCATCCAAATTCTATAAGATTAGAATGAAACAAGGTTTTTTTATAAACAATTTTTGGAATGAATATTGATAAAATTTGAAACGTTTATTTAAGGAGTAAAGGAACTTAATGAAGTTTTTTACGAAAAGCAAGAAAATTGGCAGCAAAACATTCTAATTGCCTACATTTATATAGTAAATTTAAATATAATCTATACTTTACATATATCCAAATTTGAAGGTGTTCAATTTTCTGTGTAGACCTTTCATTTGATCTATTGAAAGTAACTTCAACTAATTTAAAAAATGTACTTACATTAAGCATATTTCGCCTCATTTGTTATATAAAATATTAGAAAGAAATTGTTCAGTTAATTATTTACGCTATTATATTTCATATAAAGCAAAATTATAATGAAGAAATATAACACAAAATAAAGAAATGAGCAAGAAGAAAATAAATCATGGTCACTAAGGATGAAACATTGGTTCATATGGAGAATATAAAATAATTTGATTTTCCATAAATTTCAAGTATAAGTTAAATCCTTAACGATCCAATTGTTTTGCATATAAATACATAAAAACTTAAAATGGAAAAATACTATAAAATAAATATATAAAACCATTTGAAAATTTTTATGCATCCATTATTGTATATAAAGAAATGTCATTAGACATGACATCCAATTCACTCATATTAATATTATTTACTATATTTGATACAGCACCATTCTTTGTAAATGGAGATGTCGCATATTTTAAACATTGATCATTAGTTACATCTACCATTTGAAATTTTCCTTTATGTTTCCAAACAGATGGTATTGTAGCGCTGTCCAAATATTTGTGAATTTTTTTACCACCAGGTATTAGGATGGGTGATCTCTCATCCTTTACCTAAAGTATTAATAAATTTATATAAATCAATATTAAGATTTAAGATTTTCTTTAAAAATACTTACTAGCACCAATGACGGCGATACATAGGCTCTTTTGGGTAAAATTTTTTGCTCCATTGTGTTACAAGTTAAAGCAGTTGCACCATCACCTTGTATTTCATTTGGTGAATCGAACTTGAGGGTACGACACACTTTCGATTCAGGTAATTTATTGCTACTTCGTTGTTTCATATTCGACATAAGTGGAGTAACTGGAGTTTTCTTCATGTAGGTTCCAACGGGACTTATAATATGATCAAATTTAACCTTCTTAATTTCCTTACTGCTGCTGCTAACGCCGCAATTGGACCTTTTAATATTGCCTTCTGGTTTTGCGCGTAGGTCAAATTTTGGATATGGCTTAATATCTAGAATATTATAACTTGGTACCTTTTTATTCAATGGTGAAGCAGTTCCTTTGAAAATATTTTCATTTAAAAAATTTTTGTTTTTGTCGGCAATCGGATTAGCTTCATAGCCTGACATTGCTTTTTTCTGTAAAATTTGAATAAGTGATTTTTTTTAACAAATAAAAATCTTTTTCGTTTGCCGTTTGCTTATATTTTGTTTGAATATGCTTAGAAAAATCTAAAAAATATTTTTTAATTATATTTTAATAAGTAAAAATTTCAATTCTCTTTTTGGTAAATAAGCGTATTCTTTCTAGAATAAACATTGAAAATTCTTGTTTAAAAATCATTTAAAAATGTGACTTTTCAATCATTTTTGACATGAAATAATAAAAATACATTAAAAGAAGGAGACTTTAAATTGATTGAAAGAATTATGTCAATTTTATTGATATATTTGATGTATTTGATCTACCTAAAAGATGTTTCCTTAGACAGATGTCCATTATCAAATAGACCTTTCTAATAATAACTTAAAATTAAATTTTTGATTTATTCAAATTATTATAAAAACTTTAGGTATTAGTAAAGGGCATAAAGTTTGTCATACTTTTTGTGGACTCTATCAATACAATCTGTTTTCGAAATCCAGAGATTTTTGAGTACGACTACAATATTTCGTGCATGATTTAATGAATAACAATTGATAAAATTTGATTTGTATGTTTAAGGATTAAGGAAATTAATTTAAATTATTTGTGAAATTAATTTTTAAAGAAATTTTATAATTTTAATTGTTTTAAAGAAAGTTGGCAGCAAAACATTCAAACTGCCTACATTTACATAGCAAATTTCAATAAAATAAACTTTATTTATTATTTTCTGTGCTGGCATTTTTGTTCTTGGACTTTTTATTTGATATATTGGGTAAAATAGCGTCAGCTAAGTTGAAAAATTAGTTTAAATTAAGAAATTTATTTATATTAAGCAATTTTCAACCATTTTTGATTTATGCCATTTTGTTTAATCTAAAGCAAAAAGCAATGTAAAGAAGTATAATGAAAACAAAATTAAGAAATAAGATAAAAAAGAGAGAGCAAAAAAAAATAAATAAGGGTTAAAATCCTTGCATTACAATGGCTGTTTGAAAGTGCAGATTTTTACTGCATATGAAGATGTAAAAATGTGTGATATACTTCATAAAAACTCTATCAATTTACTTGAATTTGAATTCCAAAGCTTTTTCTAGTTCAAGAAAGGCAAATATCTTTCTTTACCCTGCTTAAAATAATTTATAAATTAAAAATTATGGTAATAGGGTTGTGTTTAAGCAAATTATGATGATAATTTTGCGTAAGTAAATAATGCACCGATGAATGAATATCTCTATGAAAAATTTCCACCATCTGTTTAGAAAAGGCAAATTAAATTGCAAAAATGTTAATAATTCGTTTATGTGTTGTTAAATGTTATGTGTTTTTTGTTAAAAATTAGAAAAATTGTTAATATTATGTCAACGTGTACAGCTGAAGAAATAGCCGAAAAGAAACGCATCGCATCAGAGAAATTAAAAGCGAAAAAATTACAATTCAAAAAAAATGAAAATTTAAATGATCAAAATGGTACAAATAAATTAAGTTCAATTGCCGCTACAACAAAAACAAAAATGGTGCCGAAGCCATCATCTTCCGTGACATTTTACTCAAAACGAAAACCTAATGGCACGCATTTACCACTTATACAAGCCATTAATGATAACAGTGCAAAACGTTTAAGTAGCTTTGGAGCTGAAGATGAAACTAAAATAAAAACGGCTGAAGCAACAAGTGCCCAAAATAAGGCGTCGTCATTTTTTAATGCTTTAAAAAAAAGTCAACTACTAGAACAGAGGCAACAACTACAGCAGCAGCATTCACCGCAACAACAACATACCACCCACGATTTAATGCATCTTTATAAAAGACCTGCCCCAATGAAGCAAACAATAATAACAACAGAGCAAAAAAAAAGTTTTATTAATGGCGGTAATGCTGTCCCTATTGCTGGCGCTAATGCTAGTGACATAAGGAAGCTTACTCCATCTAATTTCCTAAAAAGTGTAACATGTAAAATTTATATGATAAGCGCAACAAGATTTGAAGTACAACCATCTGGTTATCATACTCAATTAATTGAATTATTCAAAACGATACCTTCCAAATATTACGGTAATTAGTTGTCCTTACTTTTGTTACTTTCGTTAACTATTTTACAAATAATTTATTAACTCATATATGATTCTTTCCTTTGATTTTAGATAATACAACAAAATGTTGGAGTTTCTCATTAAATGATTATCAGTTATTACAGGAGCGTATGTTATCATTAAAACCTGATGTTGTGATAGGTGTTATTCCTAAAGCAGTATTAAATTTATGTAATAAGTCACAGAATATCGTAGATAAATCATGTTTAATGTCCATTGAACCTACGTTGCTTAATAAATTATTACCCTTTCAAAAAGATGGCGTGCGGTGAGTAAAAAAAAACCTTCTTTTACTATTTCGTTGATCATTTTTATGAATTATTAATTTGTTATGCTTTCATGGAAAATCAATCTTTACGAAGCAGGCGGCTTTGTATAGATACATTTTTCATATTCATTTCCAATTTTTATTACATCTGTAATGAAATTTCGTAAAATTTATTTAACATAAATTTTTTTTAATTTCCTTTAAAATAGTTCTTAAATGTATTATTTATATCTTTATCTAGTACTAGTTTTACAGATTTTGATATTCTTTTCTGTTTATTTTTTTTTTTGTACAGTTTTGCCATATCTCAACATGGTAAAGCTTTAATATGTGATGAAATGGGTTTAGGTAAAACATATCAAGCTATTGCCGTAGCACATTTTTATAAAGAAGATTGGCCTTTATTAATATGTACAACAGCATCAGCCCGTGATAATTGGCTTAAAGAGTTAAGAAATTTATTACCATCTATACCATTACATTACATTCAGATATTAAGTTCAAATCAACAACAATATATTAATGATGCAAAAATCCTTATCGCAAGTTATACTATGATGGAACGTTATGAAGCACAATTAATGGAACGTAAATATGGTTTTTTAATATTCGATGAGTCACATAACTTAAAAAATCCGAAAGCTAAATGTACAATGGTGGCAGATCGTTTATCTAAATTAGCCAAACATGTAATATTGTTATCGGGTACGCCTGCTTTGTCCAGACCGGTAGAACTCTATAGTCAATTGCAAATGATTGATCGTAAATTTATGAATTTTATCGAATTTACTGCTCGTTATTGTGATGGTAAACAAGGGAAATTTGGTTGGGATGCTAATGGTCAATCAAATTTAAAAGAATTAAATGTTATATTAAATTTAAAATATATGATACGACGTACCAAAGCTGAAGTCTTACAAGATTTAGCTGAAAAATCGAGGGAAACTGTCGTATTAGATCCAGCACTTATTTGGTCTAGTGAAGTTATGAAACAATCTCTAAATGAAGTGGCAAAAAATTTAGAAAAGAGTAAAGGTCATGAAAGGGATGAAATTTTATTAAAATATTATGCACAAACTGCCGAAGTTAAAACTAAAGCTGTTTGGTAAGTTCTTAATCCTTAATGTTTTCATTAATTTTTCTTTAATAATTTTACAAAATTGTTCGGTTTTAATAATGCAAGTAAAAGACAATTCTTAGTTAATTTTAAAATCGAAAACCCCATTTTATTCAAGAATTATATAAAACTTTTTCCAGTGCTTATATAAAGCAATTGCTAAAAGAATCGAAAAAATTTATTGTATTCGCTCACCATCGTGTTATGTTAAATGCGATATGTGATTGTTTAAATAAATTAAATAAGGAATATGTACGTATCGATGGCAGTACGCGTAAAGAAGATAGAGGTGAATTCATTGATACATTTCAAAATAAATCTACTTGTTTGGTAGCTGTATTATCATTAGGCGCCTGTAATTCTGGTATTACCTTAACGGCAGCTGATTTAATTATATTTGCTGAATTAACATGGAATCCAAGTGTACGTTTTATTGATAAATTTTTGTTTGTGGGACTTTTGGAAACTGTATTATTTTTTTTAATTTTGTTTTTCTTTTCTTTTGCTTGGGGGTTTGCATTTGCGTTAATAGACATTAGCTCAAGCTGAAAGTCGTGCCCATCGTATTGGTCAACAGAAGCCAGTTATATGCCGTTATTTGATGGCTGCAAAAACAGCTGATGATCATATATGGCAAATGTTAAAAAATAAACAAGATGTCCTTAACAAAGCTGGTATATTTTGTGAAGATCTACAAAACGCTACACATACTCGTGGTCCTGTATCGGTAGGATGAACAAAATGCAAAATGCAAATATACAAAATACATAATTTTTTTTTTGAATTTTTTTTTTTTTTTTGGTTGCTTTTCTAGAGTCAAAAAATTGATAGTTATCTTACACCAAAAAAGAGGAAACTTGATGAAAACTATGATATAAATACATTTACAACTCGCCTTGATAATAATAATGATGATATTATAAAAAAGGAACTGGAAAATATTGAAGATGTCTTTCAAGATGATGATGATGTTGATTTTTAAATGTGAAAATTAATTTAAAAAAAAAAAATAAATTTAAAATATTTCATGCATAACATTTGTAAAATGATATTTCCTTTTTAAGAAACAGATAGCAAATGATCTAAATTTAAAATTAAAGTTCTACAGTTAACTTTTCAAATGCATTGGAAACTGATAAGAATCGCATTAAGTCAGTAAAAATTTCCAAAGCTTATGCAGAGTAGATATATCATAGATTTGATAAAATCAATCATCTATAAAAAATTTTTAATTACTTATACTTTCTTTTCTTCAATAGGCAATAAATAAATAAATATGGGGAAAGCAGTTTACACTAATCATCAAAATTTTAAGGTATGCTTTTTTTTGGTACATTTGGAAAGACTTCTTTAAATATTCTTGCCATATCTATTTACTTTTTAAAATATTCAAATTAAACAGATTTCAAAATGTTTAAATGTCAATTGTTATTGAAAGTAAGTCAAATTATTCGATTCCATTTCTTTTCTTTTTGGCATTCTTGCATGCTAGTTAATTTTCTTCGAATAGATTTTTATTGTAGCATACTACATTAAAAGATATTTTAATAATTTTCATAATAATCATTTTAAACCTTTTCTAAATTTTTTCCTAAAAGAACTCAATTCTCTTACATTAAAAAGGGAAAAACAAAAGAAAACAATTTGCGTAACTTAGAAACTATAATGTGAGTACTTTACGAGGGTACGAGAACAACGATTTATCATTACCGGATTTTCTTTACAAATACATTCCAAAAAAAAAAAAAAGAAAAATTAAAAAAACTGGAACTTCATTCGAGTAAATTGTATTGAAAAAAGAAAATATTAGATAATTTGTGCCGCTTGAATTATGGAAGAAACTGAAGATATTGATTTATCAGATGTATCTATACCGGAGCCGCATTATGAGCCAACATTTAAGGCTGAAGATTTATTACAAATTGAGTATGTAGAAAAAAATATTATTGAGATTTTTTCCAATTATTCTAGTGTGCGTAACAAATATGTTTTTTCCCATACTCTTTTTGTATATCTCTTTATTTTTTTTTCAGTCATTCCTACGGTTATGATTGCAAACGTCTTTATAATATGGTTTTAATTGATGACAATACCATAGTTTTTGCATCTGGAACATTTTTACATTTTTTCAATATTAAGACGCGTACGGTAACATTTCGCTATTCTGTCTTTCGTTCCGGCATTGGCTTTGTAACGGTATAACTTTCCCGCACTTATCTGTTCTTTGTCATTTTTTATTTTTTGTTTTTTATATTTATTAAATTTTGTGTATTAATTTTTTTTTTGTACAAATAGAAAAATTATCATCCCGATTATCAAGGCTTACTAACCGTAGGAGAAAATGGATCCAATGCTACGATATTTATTTATAAATATCCTAATTTGGAACCGCAAGTTAAACTTGAAGGAGCGGCCAAACAACAATTCACTTGTGGCTCGTATAATCATTCAGGTGAATTATTTGCTTCTCAAGCAGGATATCCGGACTTTATGTTAACCATATGGCATTGGGAAACTGCTGAAATCATTTTACGTTCAAAGGCATTTCAAAATGATGTTTTGCAAATTCACTTCTCTAAATTTAATCCCATTCTATTGGCTACGTGCGGTTTAAGTCATATAAAATTTTGGAAAATGGCTAATACATTTACAGGCCTTAAATTAAAAGGTGATTTAGGGCGTTTTGGAAAGACAGATTTTAGTGATATATACGCCATATATATGTTGGCCGATGAGAATGTTATATCTGGTTGTGAATGGGGTAATATGTTATTATGGGAGGCAGGTCTGATTAAATTTGAAATTACCCGTACGGAACGTAGGCCATGCCATACAAAACCAATTGTTCGTATTACAATGGAAAATGGTGAAGTTACTACAGTTGGCATGGATGGTTATGTCAGAATTTGGTTATGGGAAATAATTGATGTAGCTGATCCACCAGATGATGATCGTTTTGTTGAAGTGGAACCAATTTATGAATTTTTTGTGGGCAATTGTGAAATACGTGCTGTACAAAAAATTAATTTATTTGATAGTGATGATTTTGGTTATTATATGCTGGTAATAAGTTTTTTTACCCCATTTTAGATTCACTTAAAAAATTAAAAAATTATTCTTATTTTCTATTTGTTAAAGGATGGTCTTGGCGGCATTTGGTATTGTGATCTCAATACTAAAGATATACCAAATGATTCTTATAAATTGTATAACTGTCATGGTGGATGTATTCTTGCTGCTCAAATAAGTCCACTAACACCCCATGTAATTACGGTGGGGGAAGATGCCAAAATGTTAGTTTACAATTATGAAACAAAAACTTTATTGTGTCAAAGGCAATTTCATACTGTTTGTACCGATTTAAAATGGTTTAGTACGCGTATTTCAACATCTGGCCGTGATTTAGTTGGCTGTTTTGCAGATGGCTTTATTCGACAAATATACTTTGATTATCATTCAGAAAATGATGCTGAAAGGGCGACTTTAGAATTAATAAAATTGATAAAAGGTCATACTGCTCCTATAAGGAAAATGACAATAAACCCAAAATATAACTTATTGGTAACTGGTTCCGAGGATCGTACAATATTCATTTATGCTATTAGTGAAAAATATGAAAAATTGGATTTTGTTGCGTTAACCCCAATGGGTTTTATTGAATTAGGTGCTGTACCAAATTGTTTCAATTGGAAAGAAGATAAGTACACGATCGTAATTGGTTGTAAAAGTGGTGAGGTATTCGAATATCGTTTACCAAATAAAGTGACTGAAGAACAAACATTTCTTAGTTACAATATAACGGATAAGAAGGAATTGAAATCGACAAAATTTGTCTCCATTAAAAGTACAATACGACGTGATTTGAAAAGGGCAGCAACTAAAATAAGAAAAGAAAAAAAAAGAAAAAAGAAATTAGCTGATATAGAGAAATTGAAAAAAGTTAATCCCGGTTTACAAATTGATATGGAAGCAGCTTTAGGTAAGAATTCAGAGCGGTTTCTATCTTATTTATTTATGTAATACAAAATATATAGTTTGCTTAAACATCCACAATTTTTCAACATTCCAGCTGATTCTGAGCCTGAAGAAGAAGAGGACCCTTTATATATACCAGCCCATCCAAATCCAGTATTATGGTTGCGTTATACCGATCGTAATACAATCTGGGTATCAATGGGTGGTTATGATGCTGGTTATATATATGAATTGAGAACTGGCGTTTCGCAACCTGTCAATGCAACAATTATAGCCGATGGTGATGATTGTGAAATACATTCCTACTATGAAGTGTAAGTCGAAAATAATTCAATGGACAAATAGAACTTTTTATTTGATTAGTTTTTCTAATTTTTTGAAATCATATAGAGAGAACTTATTATTATTTGGTTTAGTTAATGGTAAATTACGTATAAATATAATTAATCCTGAAGATTTTACCGATTTACGTAATTATCGCCTAATTAATATGCATGATCCATTAAAGGGTACCATACCGAAAATTTTATTATCTTACGATCAAAAATATTTAATAACGATTGGTTATGATGGCAATATATTCACTTATAAATGGCATGGTCCCGAAACTCAATTACTTACACGTACAACTGTTATATCATTTCCACCAAAAATTGTAACTAGAGAAGATATTATAGATCCTAATTATCTTTCTTTGGAACAAGATAAAATATATGCGGAAAAGAGGCGACAAGAAGAAGCAGCAGCAGCTCATGCTAAAAAAGTTTTAACAGAAATCTCCTTATTACAAGAAAAATTTAATAAGATATTAGAAGAGAATGAAAGTCTCGACGACGATTTTCGTATCCCGCATAAAGAGATGTTATTAGATGATAGGATTACAAAACAAATTAGAGATGAATTACAATTTCAATTGGATGATGTACGTGAAGATTTAGCATATGATTTGGAAAAGGCTCAATTAGGCAAGAAGAAATTGTATGATTATTTTTTAAAAGATTTAGATCATATACCACTTAAAATCAATAGTTTTCGGTAAGTAAATTTACATCATAAATTTTCAAAATGGTAAAAATTTAAAATAAATTTTTCAATTTGCATGTGTGAAATGTTGAAAGAGGTGAAAAATTCGTATATAGTTTTCGTATAGAGCGTTTGAGTCAAGGCTTTGAAAAACTTAAAAAGGAAATTATAGAAATTTTAGAATTAGAGGAAAAACGTAGGCGGTAAGTTTGCAAGACATTTTTGTTACCAATTTATTTTCTATATTTGTACTTTAATAGAGACGGCAAGAAATGAGATGAAATTATTTTTCTCTTCTTTCTTACTTTTTTTTCTTGTTATTGTTATTTCTGAAAACATGCTAACATTTTTTGGAAATTAGGTTTAAAAGCAAAAAAATAATTATTAGAAAAATTGTGTAAGATGATTTATAATTAAAATAAATTTGCCTTAAAATATTTATTAATATATTTGAGGTAGTAAAGGAAATTTCTATCACTTTTTTCAAATCTTTATAAAACAACCATAAAAAAGAATAACTTTGAAAGTTCATTCAAATCTTAAATGAGTAATAAATAGAATATCAATATAATGGTTTTATATGGTGACAATTTGATAGAATTTTCCTTTACTCCCCTTTCCTGTATAATATAGATTTTACTTTTTCTTTTTTAACTGTTTCTCTATACTTAATTTCGCTTATTTATTCATTTTGATTAGAACCGCACCATATACTCCAGAAGATGAAAAACCTGAATCTGTTATTGAACCACCCGAAGAGACATTTTTCTTTGGTCGTGATCCCAATACTATTATACCACGTTTTAGCAAAAAAATGTTGCGCATTTTAAATAGTTATAGAGCTCGTCAAAAGTATGAAATTGATCGTATACATACTTGGGATAGAATGGAGCGTGAAAAGCCTGATCCGAATAAAAATCATCCAGATGATGATAAAAAAATTGAAGCAGCCAAAAAAACTTTAGGTGATTATAAATTGAAAAGAAATCCTAATTATGAACCTAAAGCTTATGAGACAATGGCGTATAAGTATTTGCAAATATTAGAATTACGCGAAAAATTAGTTAATATTGCTAATAAATTTAATCAGCGTATTTTTCAACTACGTAATCAAAAAGAACAGATTTATGAAGATTTTAAGAAGAAAAAGAAAAGATTAGATACACTTCATGGTTATATACCAGAAGAGAATCGTAAATATATTGAAACAGTATATCCGATTAATATTGACGATGAATATCCTGAAAAGAATTTAATAGAGAAATGCTCACCAGGTTGTGGAATAGAAATTGATGATATATTGCACTTAGAAAAGGTTGTCGAGGATTTATTGCCAAAGGTGTCACCATCACAAATATCGTATGTTTCTATGACGCCTGCTGATATATTTGAAAATGATGCTGTTTTAAGTTATCAGTTAAATGATGTAAAACGTGTCGATTTGCACACAATTAGCAAAGAAATACGCGACTTACCTAGTTATGGAGATCCAGCCTATTGGATTAAAAATGATGCTGGTATATCACCATGGGTAATAGATAAACGTTATCTGTATATATTGAAATTAATAAATCAACAGGAAGATATTGTGAATAGTATCAATCAAAATGTCTTAATTTTTGATAAACAAGTAGAAGAATTATCAAATGAACGTATTGAAGTTAAATTAGAAATTGATTTTATCAATTGTTTAATGACATGCTTAAATCAAGAATTATATATATTGCGTGACAGTGAACAAATCGAAAATCAATTGTTAGCAAATGCGGATGACGCTCTATCAACACGTAATCAAGCTCAATCGGTTATTAATGTACTAACACGACAAATTGATGATTTGCGTAAGACTTGTGACCGCATCAATGATCAAATAGCTGCTATTCAAGCTAAATTTATGACCAATACAAAAGGTCATAAATTTTTTGAATTTTTGCGACGTATTTTTCGTAAAAGATGGCGTCCACCGAAGCCACCAAAAAATGAAGATGAATCCTCAGAATCTTCTTCGGAAGATGAATCATCTAGTGAGGAAGAAGATGATACAAAAAGTATTGATTCTACAGATATGACAGCAATACGTTTAGATGAGAACACTTGTCCACTCGGTTTAGAAAGGGCAATGTATGATTTAGCATTTAAGTTACGTTCTGATAGACACGATTTGGAGCGCAGTTTAATGGAAGCTTTCAAACAAATCGATTTAAAACGTGAAGAGGTTAAAATCGCTCAAAAAAATGTCAAAGATTACACGGATAAATATAATGAGGAAAAGGAAACATTGCTCGAATTTCGGGTGAGTAGACTAGATAAAAAGAAACCAGAAATTTGTAAACATTAACGTTACTTTTTTTTTCTTGAATTTTCTTTGAATTAAATATGTTTTTGGGCAATTTTCTATTAAAACGTTAAGCGTAAACGTCAACAAGAATTAAATAAAATTTATGTATCGGTCTTATTAAAAATGCATCAAATTCAACATTTTCGTTTGGGTCAAGATTATCATGATGTTAGCAAAGCAATTTTATTCGATATAACAGTTCTGAATAAATTGAAAGAGCGTGTAGGTACATTACAAAAAGAAAAAGAGGATACAAAACGTTTACATCGCATTAATATCGTACATTTGCGTCGCATGAATGTTGATATAAAATTTATGCGTATAGAAATGACAGATTTAGAAACGAAAATTAAAGAGGAAATGATGAAAAAATTTGGTATGATTGTTAAATTGGATGAATTAGAAGAAGAAGTATTGCGAAAATATATATTTGAATTGGAAACATCTGCTGAAGATGAAATCAATGAGCTCACCAAAGAAATTAATCTAAAACAAGTAAGTTTGGAAGTGTAGCAGGTCTAGCGATATTATCTTGAAATTCAATATATTTGACAAATTTTTGTAAAGATTTTATTTATGTGGTTGTTGTTTGTTGATATTGTAGAAAGAATTAGCATTAGCTCAAGAGGAATTAATACGTGAAACTCGCATTAATGTAGATAAAACAAATAAATTAACCGTTTTAACCGAAGAGAAATATTTTTTGGAGAGACTTGTTGAAAATCAACAAGTGAATTATAAAAAATGGTTGAAACCACCAAACTTGTCTTGGGATCGGGATAATGAGAAATTGATTGCTATCGATAAAGAACAAAAAGAAATGATTCAGGTAAATGGAAGAAAGGGCTGAAAAGTGTATGCAGAGAAATTTAAAAAATATAAAATTATATTTTACAAAATTATTCTTTGTATACCAAAAAAATCAGTGTTTGGAACGTGAAATTGCTACATTGCGTATTAAAGCAAAACCTTTACGTATTGATGGCGAAATAAGTGACCATGAAGTGGAGGAGGATGTGAAAAAAACTGAAGAATTGTTATCACCAGATGTATCCACATGTCCAGAAATGTTTCAAACAGAAGCCTATGAAAAACGTCTCACGCCCGATGATTTTATTATGGAACGTTGTAAGAAGATTGTACAAAAATTATTTATGCTACGTTTTGGTAAAACGGCTAGTACGAATGATGTACGACGTTATGCATATAAAGTGAGCCGTTATTTAGCTCAAGCGGCCTATTCGTTTGAAGGTGCCTTCACCAAAGACATTATGGCTTGCTTAATAGAAAATATACAAACAATATTACCAAAAAAATATATGATCTTATTGAGTGAATGTGATATTGATGAAGTGTTCACTGAGATATTAAACATTTTCGATTATGAAAGATCTGAAGTGAATACCAATGAAGTTATTGCTGGTGTCTACGAGAATGCGAAGGCAGCACTTAAACATAGTACGGGCATTTTAAATACAGCTCATTTCATATTAATGGAAATGATTACGCAATTAGTTGAAATATTACCAATTGAAGAATTTCAAGATCCAAATACTGTGCATGCTGTTGTTGATAATTTAATGAAGGAACCATTTTTTGATGGCCGCTGTATAAGTGTAGAGGATATTGTTAATCAAGTTAGTAAGTACGCTCAAGAAAATCTTTTAGATCATATTACAGGTATACCAATACGTAATTTGGCAAATGATGTCCAAAAAGAATACATGAAACGTCGCCCTAGTCGTTATGATTTAACCCCTTGTGATCAAAAACCATCATGAAATGTTTCTTTGTTCAAGAATCAGCATTTAATGACGATTTTCTTAAATGTTTTTCTGCTTAATTAAATTATTAATTGATTCTTTTTTGTCAATTAATGTTTTTTAACTTTGTTGTTCTTTCTGTTTTCGTTTGGCGTACGTTTGGTAGAAATTCTTTCCATTTTTATGTCAATATCAAATGATTGCTAAATTCTTTTGCCTTATTTTGCGATTCATTTTCTTGTTTTCTTATGTTGATAGAATAACAAGAAAATAAATAAATCTTTTACGATGTAAAAGCAAGTTTTGGTAAATTTAGGCACTAGTATTGTAAATTATTGAATTTAGTCTGCTATAAAAATTATTTGTGTAGAAAAAATTTTCAAGAGGCAAATTTTGATTGAGATTCTTCAAAGAAAATTCTATCAATTTAAAGGGTAAAAGCATTTTTTCTTGCAGTTTTTTATTTATATTGAATAATTAATTTTCTTAAAATAAAATGCTTAGATTTTTGATTTTGATTATTAAATATTATTTAAGTCACATTTAACTAATAGATTTTTATTTGTTCATTCTAATTACCCAATCGTTTACTAGTATTAGAAATTTTTAATGGCAATAGACTAACCATTTCACGGCAAACACTAATTTCTCCTTTAACAGTTTTCGCTACCTCTTCCAACTTCTCACAAAGATTTAAAAATGCTTCATAATATTTTAAACTGTTTGATAAATTCTCCAATTGTAGTTTAACATCCGGTGTAATAATTTTATAGTATAGACGACTCAGATGGAAATGTGCCCTCAATAAAGTTTTTTGATCTTCTATGTCAATATCTAATTTTAGATTACCATCTGTGTCTTGATACGACTCAATATAATTATGGAAATGTTTTATGGCGTTATGGCAAGCTTGATTAAGTTTTTGTATTTCTTGAGGATTCGGTGATGTATTTGCTTTTAAATAATCCAATTTTATATCTAAAATAGCACAATGTGCTAAACCGGCACCATACCTACATGTTCGACATACATTCATATAAAATGATGGATTCAATAAGTCAATTAATTCTTCATAATATTTGGCGCGCCGTTTATGCATTTTCACTTGATTTTTAGGATCTTCTTCAAAAAATGCCATATGTTCATATAATTCAGCATAATCTTGTATAATTTTTGCATATTCTGAAGCTTCCGTTTCAGCTTTATAATATTCTTTCGATTCATCTAACCATTTTACAACAAAGTGATAAATTTCTTTGGCATCATTAAACGTTAAACAATATTCCCAATTAATATGACTTTCATATGCCTCCAATGGCATATCATGAAACTTATAATCACCTACAATATCCAATTGTAAATGTTTGATATCTACAGGAAAAGGCAAAGCAAGCCAAAAAAATTTTCACGAAATTTCAAAATAAATATGGATCAGTTTTTTTTAGTCTGGTTTACCTGTTGATAATTTTTCTTCATCATCATTAAATAAACGTTCTTTGGATGCTGCCAATAATGTTAAACCATATTTTGCCCAACATCTTGCTACATCAGCATAACGATGTTTAAATGTCTCCTTCATACTCTCAATTTTCTGCTCAGATAATTCCTCTGTAGGATTTAATAATTTATTTTCATAATCAGATATTATTAATGTAGCAGCAGCTAAATGATGTCTGGCTTCTTTAAACATATTTTCACTAATGAAATATTGTGAAAGTGTAGCAGCATTTAAGGCAAAATCAATTGAATCGTATGATTTGGAATACCATTGTCGTTTCAATGTTAAATGGCAATATTGTGCTGATTTATTTAATTCTTTTAAATGGCAAAAAACTTGAGCCAAATAGAAGCAACATAAAGTGTAAAGACATTCTAATTCTTCTCTGCCTTTTTGCAATTCAATTTCTTCGGGTAAACCACAAATATCAATTAATGTTAATGGCTCCTTTTGACTTCTTTTAAATTCTTTATAACAACGTTCTGCTTCTATTAATTTTTCATAAGCTACTTTATAATCTGATCTATTAGCATAAATGATACCCAATTCATTTAAAGCACCCACATATGGTATTATAGCTTCCGGTAGCTTCTCTTTGCCATTTAACAAATCTAAGGCTTCCAAGAACATTTTTTCACCAGTAGCCATTTCTTCTGTAAATACATATATGCGGCCAAGATTACGACATACAAATGCCAATATAATTTGATAAGTTATAACATCTGCTACATTGTAAACTTTATCAGCTAATACCGAATCTAAAGTATTCTTTAAATTTAATTTCAATTCAAGAAGAGTATCTCGAGCAGCGTAATGGGAACGATATGGTTGAGTAACAGGATCACTTTTGCTCTCTTCATTTACCAATTTTTCAGCCTTCTCATAAGCTTCTTTATAATCACTTAAAATTTCTTTAGTAATAACCATTTTATTCTAAAAACAAATATTATATCATCAATTTTTATTTAATCTCCGGTTCTGGAATTTTCTTTTCAAAGTGCTAATTTTATTTGTTTATTTATTTATTTAGGTCGGTTTCCATTTTGAAGGATTTTTTGTTTGTGATTGACATTAGTGAAGTTAACACTGAAATTTTCAGAGAGAAGTTGAAATTGAGAGAGTTTATGAATATAAGCAAAGAAATTTATTTTTTGCTAAAATAAATTTTAAATAATTTGTAATAAATTTCGTATTTGTAGTAGTTTTGTGTATAAAATTAAAATATTTTACTTAAATATACGAGGTAAAGAACTTTTTTAGTGTAAATTTTATAAGATAAGGTTGTTTAGCATAAATTTCCTATATATTACTCTCTGGAATTTCTTTTTCTTGTAAATTCAATTCAATTCAAATTTGTTTTCTTCTCGTACTAAAAGGAAATTGCATAAAGCTTTAGTTAATGTGAACGTGCGGATCGCGTTAGTTACAAAATAAATTTTAATATAATTTGCTTTTCTGGTGTGGAATAACAATTAAATTTATAGTGAAATAATGGAATAAAGCAATCGAAGGATTATTTAATAAAAAAGTGAAAAGTTTTATATTGCATAACAAGCAAAATTTCATCATAAAATCTTGTCTCGATAAAAAAAATTCCCGCCGTTTTAATGCGGTGAGATGCGTGCCTGGTACTTTTATTATGTATATATATATATATATATATATATATATATATATATATATATGTATAGAAGTAAATGAGTCACACAAAGTTAATGGAAATGTAAGTATTAAAAATGCATAAAAGGTTTTATAAATTTTGAAACGTACAACGTAAATATATAAAATTATAAATACCGCCCGCAAGTATAATCCGAAATACTTTCCATCAATCAGCTAATACCGAAGCTAAAGTATTCTTTAAATTTAATTTCAATTCAAGAAGTGTATCTTAGACAAAGTAATAAAATCACATGGTTGAATGAAAGTATCACTTTTGCTCTCATCATTTAACATCTTTATAATCAATTAAAATTCCTTTAGGAATAAGTTTTCTTCTAAGTACAAATTTTATATCATTCATTTGTGTTTAATCTTCCGTTTTGGAATTTCTCTTTTTAAAAGGCTTATGTGATTTATTTAATTTCTTTGGATGGGTTTCCAATTAGAATAATTTTTTTTTGTGTGATTGACGTTAGTGAAGTGAACACTAAAATTTTTCAGAGAGAACTTAAAATTGAGAGAGTTCATGAGTAAAAAAAAATTTTCTTTTGCTAATCCAAAGTTTAAATTATTTATAATAAATTTTATATTTGTAGTACTTCTGTGTATAAAATTAAAATAATTTAATTAAATATACGAGATATAGAATTTTTTTGTGTAAATTTTATAAGATAAAGTTGTTTAGCATAAATTTCCTATATATTACTCTCTGGAATTTCCTTTTGTTGTAAATGGATATCAATTAAAATTTGTTTTCTTCTCGTACTAAAAGGAAAGTACAATAAAGCTTTAGTTAATGTAAAAATGTGGATCGTGTTAGTGACAAAATAAATTTTTTAATGATTTACTTCGATTAATATAAAAAAATTAAAGAAAATTGAAATGTAAGAGTTTTATATATGCATAAAAGTTATATATAAATCGTGAAATGCAAAACGTAAATATATAACATAAATACCACGCGCAAGTGTAATCGAATATACATAAAATGAAATTTACTTGCGTATATTTTAATACGCACGTGATCGTGTTTAAAGACAATATAAATAAAAAGAAAATTAACGTTTAGGTGCAAAGTTGCATTTTGTACACTTAGGTCTTATGTAACACATGAACTTTACGGTACCACAAAGCTCAACTTAATTTTCGGAAATGAGTAATGTCGTCGTTGATTTATTGTAAAAAAAAAAAAATATTGGATAAAAACAGGAATGTAATTTTTTTTCTTCTCCATTTCCTATTACTTTTGATCTCTATAATAAAATATGTGAAACGGAAACGGAATTAATAAGGAAGTGTATAAAAGTATTATAAATATATAAAAATGTAATGGAAATAAGTGCAATAATAATAAGAGTGCTCAAGTTTACTTACTGAGTTCGGGAAACAAAAATAAATAATAATAATGTTAAAAATATCGATTAGATTAATAATAAATGAAATTAAGCTGCTATCAATAAGTTTACGAATACGAAAAAAAAAAAACGAAAATGTCAACGCTGCTTAAAATTACTTAAATTGATCATGACTAGATTAATTAAAAATATTTGAGAATTGAAACGAAGGAAACGGTTATGTAATAAGTGGCTTAAGATTTGTTACATAAAAGTTATACTATTTTAAACTGTTTCGAAACTTATACAAATAATTTATTATTATATTGTAGTGTTATCTAGATAACGGTAATTTATATTGTACAGTCTTTTATACGATACTGCCTTAATTATTTTGTAAAGATTTCTAGGTGGCACTACTTTTAGATTACATTGTTCAATTGTCATTTAGATAGCGCAATCTTTACTAAATATGTATAATCCCATGTACTTTTGTTGAAAGTCTTTATATGAATTTTAAAGGCCAAGATATAATAAGCGCTCATACTTTCAGCCATAAAAAAGTTGCATAAAATTTTATTAACATTTTTATAATAAAATTTTCCCAATATTTTTTATATCTATGCAAAAGTTATTGCATGTGAATAAAAATATTATTGGAAAATTGTTATATAAAGTTTAAACGTTTAAAAGCATATTTTACCCCTGATTTCACTTACATGTTTCTCCTATTTTATATTTAAAACTTTAAGCAACATTAACCACCTGTTGTATGTGATGTTTTTGTTTTACTTAAAATGCTTCTGGTGTTCTTTTTAAATTATGTTTATCAACAAGTTTCATCAACAAATTTTATCAACAAGTTTCATCAACAAATTTCATGAGAGTTAAATATTTGAAGCACATGAGTTATGGGACAATATTTTTTGTAAACGTTTAATTAAATTTGTATCATAACATTGTCGCACATAGTACTATTATCATTCTCTTTGGCAACATGTTTTATTACTTAGTAAAGAATTGTTTTTGTTTGTTTTATAAAGTTTATGGGTAAAGTGTAGCTTTGCAACACATTTAACTCTCAGTGATGTGCTAAAATTGGTACAGAAAAGTTAGAATAATTATAGAATTCTGTAAGAAATTTTCTTTTTTTTTTTCTTTTTTGCTTTTTTTTTCTTATTTCTATTAAATATAACGGAATGTTAAAAATTAAATTAGTTAAATTAGATTGAAAATACATAAAAGCAAGAAAGAAAAAAACAACTTAAAAATATATAAAACTTATTATACGGAATTGAGATGAAGGAGAGAGGCAGAGCGAGAGAGAGAGAGAGAGCAGAAAAACAAACGGACAATGGGACAAAAGGCATATGGCTGTATGTAGTTTTTTTTAAGTATTTTTTTTTTTATAAATTTACAATATGGAAAATATTTTCATATAATTTTGTCGATTTGCTTTCTATCGATTTGCTTGCCATTAATTCCGTTATTGTCTGCTTTTCATCTTTCCAAGAAGACCTTTAAGTGTTTTCAGTAAACAACTAAGAAATAAGAAGAGGAAGAACTGAAAAAATCAGCATAAAATTAAGGCGACAAAGCGGCGCCTTATTCTGCACGATGGCCCAAAAAAAAAAAAAATCTTACAATAAAGAAAAAAATTTCATAAAAGCCGACAGTAAAGAGAAAAAATTTATTTAAAAGTTTTCAAACTTAAATTTATGAATTAACTGAGTTATCAAAAAAAAACTTTTTTTTTTTTTTTGGTTTTTATTTCTTATTAATGCCAATCAAATTCAAATAAAATAATTCCATTACAGTTTGACTATTTTTTTTTCGTATTAGTATTGTTGTTATGTTCATAATTCTCTCTTTTTTTTTTTTTTTAAATGCTATTTACCAGCCATATACTTTCCTTTCTTTTGAATCCACAGATAAATAACAAACAAATAACAAATAACGAAAATGAAAATAAAAATAATTTATTTAAAGAGTTGAATGTCAACAATAATTAAAAAATGGTCATGCCTTCATTTAATAAATGTAAAATGTAACATTCAGCTCATTTTTTGTCTTTCTTTATATTATGCTTCATATACCATTCATTCTATAACGCTCTCTCTCATTTACTTAGACTCTCATTTATTTTTAACGATCTCTTTCAAATTTTATTATGCTTTACTCTTTTTGTTTTGTATAATCACTTGTCAAACACTTGCTTTCTCATTTAATTACTATTTACATAAAATTCGTTGATGGATAATTAAGTTAAAGAATATGCCAACAAAAACAAATATTAAAAAAAAAAAAAGTAAAGCAAAAAATATACAAATAAAGAAATAAAACAGAAAGGAAGCCGTTAAGTCTTACAATCTGTTTTCTTGCGTTTCATTTTTAATATTTTTATTATCATTGTTTACATGTTTAAGGAAATTTCCAGAAATTTCATATATAATAAAAAAAAAAAAAAAAAAAAAAAAAAAGTAAGAGAAAAAAAGAGTTGCTCTTTAAATGATTACAAAATGAAAGCCGTTTAATGTAATACGAATCAACGGCTCAACAATTCAATTTTGTTAAAATATAAATATTGTAAAAATATAAAATATATAAAAGTAAAAAGTGCTTTAATTTAATTGATTTTATGACGCATCATTTTAAGTGTAACAAATCAAACATGAAATTAATTGGTTTATGGTTAAATATGGCGATCCTAACAGGTAAGATAAATTTAATTTGCTTTATTTTATTTTATTTTTTTTTTTGAAAATGAAATTTTGATATGAAGTTTTTTTTTCTTTTCAAAAGACAAAATTTAAACAAATTCAGCTAAAAATCAGCTAAAAATCAGCTAAAAATTATATAATTTTTCTAAATTGTAATAATTTTAAAAAACTGAAAATTCAGTTGAGAGTAGAATTTTTATAAATTTCCTATAAAAATCCTATAAATATTTTATAGCCTGATTTTAAGGCTTACTATTTGAGTTTTGGTATTATCAAAGTGTTATAGAGAAAGAGAAATGACACTTTCGTTAGCATCGTGATCAATTTTATCATTCTGTACAATTAAGAGAAGAAGGAATATTTATTAAATAATTGCAAAATGCTATAAAATTATAAAATTATTACAATGAAAGCAATAAAATGAATATATTTGAAAATATTTCAAATATTTTTGAGAAATATCATTCTAGATTATTTGTGTTGTAATTTTTTTTTTTTTTTTTTTTTAATTAAAAATGCAATCATAGATTTTATATTTCTTTCATTTATTGCGTGCATGCACGTATCATATAAATAATTTGAAAATATTCTTATAGAAAAACACTTAAATGAATATAAATGGAAATGAATGTATTGGGTAAGATGAAGTTTGGAAGGTAAAAAGGTAGTTGGACATAAAAAGAAATAGTTTGCAAATCATATAAATATAAAAATTTATTGGTAAACATTTTTGAAGATATTTATTCAAAAAGCAATGTAATTTTTAAAAAAAAAATTTTTTTTTTAATTATTTACTTTTACGATATTTTATTTTATTACCAATGTAATATGAAGAAGATAAATCTTATAGAAATTTATTTTCTTAAAATTTTTCCTTTTTTTTTTATTATGGAAAAATAATTTTAATCTCAAAGGTAAAGCTTTTACCTAAAGTTGTTTAATAAGTTTATAGAAAATAATGTTTTCTTTTTGGCCATCAAAAAGGGCCATGGTAAAAGGCTAAGTTCTACAAATCTTTAGCTTAAGATTCTTTAAAAATAATAAATGCTTTTTCTAACGATTTCAAGCCAAGGCCTAATGAAATTTATTACATCTTTTTCATAGATAGCCTTATTAAATCAGGGCCATGGCTAAGTTGGTTACACTGCCACAACTGATTGAAAGTACATTTTAGTGTTTTAGTTTTAGGTTTAAATGAAATTAAAAAAAATTTGTATTTGTTTTTCTTTAATATTTAATTAAAATTTTATTTATATATGGCCCCAAAGATAAAATTTCCTTTAAAAAATACTAAAGTTTTTTTTATTGTTGCTTTTTTTTTTTCATATGAAAAAAATTTAATCAAAAATTTCATCTCAATTTTCAGTATTTTCTTTTCATTTTATAAACGTTTTTATAAGAAATTATTGTAAAAAAAAAAAAAAAAAATTGAAAAATTTTGATAATAGATTTCAATTTTATATCATAAATAAATACATTTCATTTTGCTTGTTTATTTTTTCTATGCAAAAAATTTTTCATTTTACAAAATCACAAAAGTATTTATTCATAAATTTTATTTTGCATTTAAATTAGTTTTCCATTATTTATTTTGATTCTTTGATTTTATTATGGATTTATAATAGAAAAACCAAAAACCAAAAACCAAAAATCAAAAAAAAAAAAAAAGAAAATAGAAAAAAAAATAAAGAAAATTTAAATCACAATTTATCACTATTTATTGTCTAATTTTTATTCTTAATTAGAATTCATTAACTTGTACTTCTCTGTTTAATTATTGAAATTCAATACAAATTGCTATCAATTTCAATTTTAATTTATAATAAATGCCAAAGAGAAAAATTATTAAAAAAAAAAAAAACTGAGGGTATATTTAGTTTGTTATAATATTTGTAACATTTTAAATGATTTTCTAATCAGGCTGTCTGTCCATACATTTATTTACAATTCTTATATCTTACATTAAAAAGCAAAAGCTAATAAAGTTTCTGAGTGAGGCCTTAAGGCCGATCTCTTTTTTATTAAACGATTTATTTGGTATAAACTTTTTGAAATTAAAATTTAAAATTTTTGCCTTAATAACGGCCTTGATCTATGGTCTTAATATTACTAGAGTTAAGAAATGAGTTACTTGGGCTTGAAAAATTTTAAAATTCTTATGGTTTTTTTTTTTTTAAAAACATTCTGTATTCAAAAATAAGTTGAGTTTTCAAAATTTTGTAGTTAACCAAATTACAATTTGAATCTTTTTTTAAAAATATATTTATTTTTGTTTGTAAGCCCTGAGTCATGTGAAAAATGTTTATTTAAAAAAAAAAAAACGAAATAATAATAAATGCATTTTATTTATTTTTTTTACAATAAATATAAAAGATAAGCGTTAATCATAAAATTCTACGTTGAAGAATAAATGAACAAAAAAAACCAAAAAAAAAAAAACAAAAATTTTGTAAAACTGAGTTGATAGAAGTCGTTCGTTAAACATCCTCTATAAAATATTTTATTTAAAAAAAAAAAAAAAAAAAAAAAAAAAAAAAAAGAAAAAGTAAGTAATTTAATAATATTTTGCGGTAGTTAGATGGTTCAAGTTAAAGGATTTTGATTGGATATAAATTTCTCTTATAAGTTCAATTTCATTTGCATTGAAATTGAAATTCATTTGCTTTCATAATTAAAGATAGAAACCAACCTGGCTTATACTGGTTTGAACTCAGATCATGTAAGAATTTAAAAGTCGAACAGATTTAAATTTTAAGCTTCTTCACCTAAATTTATTTCTTAATTTTTATTTAAACTATTAAATTAAAATTAAAATTAAATTTTATTTAAATTAGTTTATTATCATAACTGATAAATTTTTTATTTGATAATATGGGCGTGGCATTTAGTTTTTTTCTTCATAGTTTTGTATTTTCTTTTAATAAGGATATTGATCTTCCTGAATTTATTTCAATTTCTTTTAATTTGAATTAAATTAATTTTATTTTATGATTGTACTTAAAAAAATTCTAATAGAATGTAATTTATACAAATAATCGATTATTTGAATTAAAGTTATTTTAGAAAAAATGATAATGTTTATTATGTCACTCAATAAGTTAGCAAACCATTATGAAGGCCTTACTTTTGAAAATTTTTTTTCTTATTGATTTATGAACTTTTTTTAGTGAGATAATTTTTTTTTTTTTATTATTTTCATATTCATGCAGAAATCATAGTTTACAAATGAACATTAATTGAGTGACGTGAAACGTCAAACGTAAAATGGTATGGACCGTTGATTGGTTTGGTTGTACAATAACAAAAAAAAAAAAAAAAATAGATGAGGAAGGCCAGAATGAAAAAACATTGATTTTTTTTTTAATTAAGTGTGTTGGAAAATTCCAGCAATTTATTTCAATTTTTCTTTTATATATTTTTCAATTTCTCTTTCGTTTTTTTTTCTTTTTTTAGTGCGATTTTTTTTTTTTTTTTTTTGGAAACCATAATTTTCTTGGTGGATTTGTTTTATTTAAAGCCTGTAAACGAGACATAACAAATTTATTATTGTAGCAGTAGAAATTATTGTTGTTGTTGTTGTTGTTGTTGTTGTTTTACTTTCATTTCATTTAATTTAATTGTATTTTTTATATTTCATGCTTATTTTTGGTTAAAGTTTGTTTTACTCTTCAACGATTTAGTGAAATGTTTTGCTGTTCGCAAAACATTTCACCTCGCTTTTGTTATTCTTATTGTTGTTGTTTGTTAGTTAGTGCAGATAGTATGCGGTAAAAAAAAAAAAAAAAAATACAAACTGTATGGTCACTTGATATTGGTTTGTTTGGAAAGTCATTTCATAAATTTTTCCGTTTTCTATTTTCTTTTTTCCTTTGGCCTCTAAATTTTATAGAATTTTTTTTTACAAACAACTCTCAATTTTGATTTCATATAATTATAAGTAATTGTTTTAGAAAAATAATGAGACTGACAGTGACAGTTTCTTGTCAATTCCAAGAATTGTTAAGAAAATAAAAAAAAAAGAGTAACAAAACTCTTCAAAAGATCTAATTTTAATTTAAATGTATATAAATATATAAATGTACAAATGTAGCATGCGACATGTAGATGCATGCGAGTAAGCATGTCACGGCTTCTATTTATGCGTATTTCGTGTAATCCATTGGTTTTTTTTTTCACACACAATTGTTTTCTGTGTTAATATGTGACAACAAATTTTCAATGCAACTTAAATGGCGTGTAAATTTGTTGTTGCTATTTTTTAGTTATTTCAATTTTCATTTTATTCATTCATTTATTTATTTATTTTTTATTTATTTTGGTTAAAGGAACTTACAAAAATAACAATAACAACAACAACAACACACACACACATATATATATATATATATATATATATATATATATATATATATATATCTATATATGTGTGTATTTTTAAATGCGCACTAATTCTTTCTGACATTCATGCACGAACATTTATAAATGATTATAGATTTATTTTTATTTAAGTTGTTGTTGTTGTGTAATGCATGAATTTTTTATGTCTATGCATAGAACGCTTAAGTATGCCCGAATGATTTCATTTCATTTATACTTTTGTAGTGTTTGCGTAACTAAAAATAGTTTTAATGATTCGTTTTTTGTTCGGCTTAATAATTTTACTCTTTGTTTTGCTTTGTTTTATTTTGTTTTGTTTTTTTTTTTGCATTTTGCTAAGCTTTTGCTTTTTCTATTTTCGCTTTTTTTTTTTTTTTTTTTTTGTCAAAAATTCACTAATGGCTTAGCATTGAATTTCATTGATAAAGTGTTTCTAGAAAAAAAAAGGAATTTTTATGAGTGAAAGCCTAAAAAGAAATCGAGAGAAAAAAAAATTAAAAGGCAAGTTTTACATTTTTATTAATTATTTCCTTAAGTATTTATAATAATTATTGATTTCATATTGCTATACAAAAAATTCACTATTTGAATGTAGAATCTTTTTTTTTAGAATCTTATACATTTTTATATTTCGTTTAAGAAGCCTCAATATTTTGAAGCGTTTTGCACTTAGATACCAAAATTTACAGAGACAGACAGCATATAAATGGACATATATGCTTAAATTGAAACAAAAATTGATTTTGAGTTGAGCGGTATAATAAAAAGCTGGGTCCATTTCAATTCTTTTTATTTGATTAAAAGAAAATTTACAATTTTTTAAATTTTATGTGGAATAAGTAGGCTTTTATGTAAAGGTTAAAAAAAAAAATCGTTTAATGATTTTAATTTAAATAACTAACTTTATAAAAATTAAATTTAGATGGAGCAGCTTAATTTCTATAATGGAACTCAAGAAGAATAAAAATTGAAATAGGCCAAAAGAGAGATAGAAAGAGTTTAAGTAAGCATTAAAAAGAAAAGTACAGAGCTAATAAGATTATCTTGTTCAGAGCATTAGGACAATTGCAAAAAAAAAAAAAAAATTCCTCTACATGCAAATATTTATCTATGGAATATATTTGTGTAAAATACATTTTTGAGAAATAATACGCACAAGCTCTGTGCATTAAATTTAATTTATACAAGTTAACCCCCAACTGACATTGCCTTTTAATAACATTTTATTTTTATAAATATGTGCGTCAATGACCTAACTGGTCAATTAAACTCAATGCCATTGCTTTTAATATTATTAAGAATTATTATTATTATTATTATTATTGTAATGGTCTGCTGCTATTTCTATTAACTATTACTTATAGTTCCATAGTTATAGTTCAAGTGAATCAGTAAATCATAGAAAATAAAAGGAAAAGTATAATAAAGCAACAATTAAAGAAATCAATTAAATTTAAATTGTATTAAAAAATAAAAATTATGGCCTACAATAAACAAACCAAAATGAAAGACAGAAAGATAAATAGAATTAGAAGAAATTTTAAGGAATTTTGTTAGCTGCCTTTAATCTAGTTTCCACTTTGAAAAAAGTATCATTGGAAATTAGTATAATATAATTTCTTCTAGCTTTATATACTTGCTATTTGTTGCTTATCAAAAGCTTAATCAAAGGCAATTCAAGGTAGCATAATCTATGAATCAAATAATTGAATATTCATTTTGCTTCTCTGATGATCCACTTGATGTCTGTTCATATAGAAATTTATATTAATTTAATTTTATAAAGCTACCATTAATAAATTTCTGCTATATACGCATTTTTCAAAATTTTTTTTTTAAATAAATTTTTTTATGTATAAAAAGTAATTGCATAATGAATTCATTTCATAAAGATATTTTAAAAATTATAAGAGTATTTTTTTTTTTCATAAATTTATATATAAAATTTTTGCCTAAAGTAAAACAATTTTAAGCCATTTAGGGCAATTTTCTAAGAAACAATTTATATGATTTTTAAAAAATCTCATTGCCATAAAATTTACACAAAATTTATACACTTTTTTAAAAAAAAGCAAACATATTTAATGGTTGATTGTTCCAAGATTTGCCTTTATACAAATTTTGCTTCATTAATTCATTCATTTATCATTTTAAAAATTATTAAATGAATTATATAATAATTAAGATTTAAAAGAACTTTTTTTGTCATTAATGAGAAAATTAATAAAATTTTATGAATTTTATGTCTATACATTCATTTGTTATATCTATCAATCAATCAATCAATCAATCAATTAATCAATCATTTTCACACAATTAATTAATTAATTAATTAAATAAATTAATTTATCAATGAAGCATATTGTTTATACATGATGCATGACAACAATCAATCAACAACTAATTATTTCAATAAATCAAATAAATTTTCTTATAATTTATTTTTATATTTAATATGTATGAAATTATTATTAAAGAAAATACCATAAAATGCATGAACAAACAAATAAATAAATAAACAAACAAAAAGCTGCCACATAAACAACAACAACAACAACAATAACAATAACAATAACAATAATAATAATAATAATAATAATGCTAATAAACAGATTTATTTGTATTTATGTGGGCGGGGAATATCAACTAATTGAAACTATAAAATTTTAATGCTTTAATAAAAATGTCAGTTATTTAAAATAGCAATGACCACAACCATAACAACAATAACAAGCATAACAACAAATAATTGTATAAAGTAAATAAAAATAAATAGAAATATATAAATGCAATACATAAACATACACACACACACACACACACACACACACACATGCATACACACACATACACATGCATATGAAAAATTCATATGGACAGAATTTTCTTATAATTTTCAAATATTTCTATTAGATGTAAGGCATAATAAATGGCTGGATTTTTTTTTTAATTCTCATTTCTAAAATAAATTTAATGTTAAAATCTATTTTATAATTATTTCTAATCTACAAAAGATTATTGTTGCTACTCATTAGAGTTTAGGTCAATTAATGTTGAGTTTTAGATATTGCCCCGAAAATTTTTTTTTTACTAATTTTAAGAAATAATTTTATCTTAATTAAAGCTGACTTTAAAACACAATTGTAATGTTTTTTAAAAGATTTAAGATTTAAAAAAAAACGATTTAAAAGAAATTTTAAATATTTAAAATATTTTACAAAACGTTTTGAAGCAGAAAAAAAAACACATATAACGGTATTGGCTTCATAAATTTCTACTAAGCCGCTCTGTTGGACTAATAATAAAATATTTTTTTTAATATAAACTAGTGGTCAATAAGTTTACGATTTATCTAAAAAAAAAAAAAATATTACCAATATCAATAAGATCAAGAAATTTTTCTTCACGAATATCAAATTGTTTTTGTAATTTTATATAGGCCTTTTTTGGTAGAAACCTTGATTTTTGGCCTCAGACAAATAGCCTCGGCAAATATCATTTCTTTTCTCTTTAATGTACAAAGTTTATTAAGTTAACATTTAGAACTAAAAATATTTTTTTAATACAATTTATGTTCCATAAAATCTGTGCCATGTAGAAATTTTGATGAGCAATCTTTGAAAATTAATTTTATGCAGAAATTTTATAAGCTTTATGGGAAAATTTAGCCGTTAACTTATTGACCTATGTTTTATATGTATATATATATATATATGCGAAAGTAATTGTACGTTTTATTGGAACGTTAGTGTTAGGCGACAAAATGACGGCACATTTTATAAAATTGGATCCTAGAATATTATAACAACTTTCTTTTCCAAAGTCTTTAACAAAATAGATACCATTTTATATGCACGTATGCTTGTGTGCATTTCTTATATATAAAAAGTACAAAACCAACAAAAACAAATAACAAAGATTAGAAAATGTGAAAAAAAAAGACAATTTTTCGCATTCGTATTTTTACGGCCATTTATTTATTGTTGCTGTTATTGTTGTCTCAATCATTTGCCTTTAAGAAGAGATAAAAATAGATAAAAAGACAAAATAATAGATGAATAAAATGAAAAGGAGGTCAACATGAAAAGATAAAAAATGTAATTTGAATGTGCTTAGCATTCAAATGTACAAAATGCCATTTGTCATATAAATTTGTTAATGAGGTTGTATCAAAAGTTTGCGTTAAACAATTTTTCAGGCTATTTATTGTTTTTTTTTTTTTTTTGTTTTTTTTTTTTGAATTCATGAAACAACTTGATATATATATAATTTAGTTAGTTATATTAATTCTTTAAAAAAGAGTTTTTGTATGTTTAAAAAAAAATGTCATTTATAGAAATTATCGCATGTCAAAGTTAGTAAAGTTTTTAGTTTTATAATTTTACTTAAATTTTTAAAATTAAATAGTTCAAAAATTGATTACATAACATTCTTTTCTATTAATCTCTTTCTCATCATATTCCATAATCATAGCGGTGACAGAACTTTCCCTTATTATGTATAAGTTTACATAAAATTTAAAGGAAATTAATGTCGTCATAATAACTTAGTGTTTTTTTTGATATTTATAAAACAATATAATCTGTTTATAATTTATCATTGTTATATTTGAATTGGTATGGTATAAAATGTGCTTTTTAATATTCTGATCGAAGCCAGTTCCTTTGTATCAATTTATTATAAAAGTATAAAGAAATCAAATAAAATGGAATATATAACAGATATATAAAAGCGTTATATAATTAAGGAAAATGTAAAATAAAATGGTATAGAAAACAACAATGGCATTGGGTTATAGCATAAAATTGTTTGGAAATAAATTACTTAGCTAAAAAATGATGAGTTGTTACAAAAATTAATGCGTCTCTTACGAGTAACTGAAAAATAAAATTAAATGTAGGAAGCACTTAAACTTTAATTGTTGTAAGAACAAGAAAAAAAGAACAACTAAAAACACTAACAACAACAACAACAACACTAACAACAACACTAACAACAACAACAACAACAACAATAACATCCAACCAACAAATACAACATATGTTTCAATAACAATGAAATGCTTGAGTTTCTTTTAATTTTTTGTGTGAATTTCATTCAACAACAACAACAATAACAAATCATTTTATCATCAAAATGCATACACACATACACACAGGCAAATATATTTATATGATTTATTGATTGTTATGTCTTACGTTGTTTGTTTAAAATTCGCTTGTATTTGATGTTGCATAAGAAAATGCAACAACAACAATTTTCAAATGCAAGCACAAAATAAACAAAAAAACAAAAAAAAAGAAAATTAAAAGTTGTTGATACTTTTGTTAACAAAAATGCTGTGTAGGAAGGATTGTACGTACGTGTACGGATTTGTTGATTTAGTTTAGTTAAATTTTTGTGTTGGATGAAATCGATTTGTATCGATACGTATCAAATCATATTGAATGGGCAATTGAAATTGTTTTGAAATTAAAATGTGTTATGTCATGTTTACAATTTCATTTAAGGGTGTGAAAATCAATACGCATTTAACTAGCAAAAAATTCAAAATCGAAATATAGAGCTCTGTAAATTTCTGTCAGTTGAAATCTTTTAAAAATGTTAAATGATTTGTGTGCACGTTTGTTTAATTTTCAAATATATTTAACATATGAAGAAACATATAAATTTATGTATGTATATTAATTTTTAAAAATTTTCTTTAACAAGTTGAACATTTTGTTAGATAAAAAGTAAAAAAAAAAAAAATCTATCAAAAAGCAAACAAAAATCAAAAGAGACGAAAATTTCCATTTTAATTTTTTCTTTTTTTTTAAACTAATGACTTCATTAACATATGCTAAATATTTGGGGAAATCTATAAAAAACAGCAGCAACTTAAACAACAACAAATTAAACAAAACTAGACCTGAAGGCAGAAGGCATAAAACAAAAACAAAAACAAAAACAAAAACAATAGAAGAAAATTAAATGTTTAATTCAATTCAATTTAAGGCAAGAGAGAGTAAGACAGAGAGAGATAGAGAGAGAGAGAGAGAGAGAGAGAGAGAGAGAGAGAAAGAATCATATAGAAAAAGAGAAAAGGAAAGTCAGTCCAAGCGAAATAAGTTATTAACGTGTTTAGAAGTTAGTGCGCTTGGGCACGAATATTCAAAATCTTGATAATAGTTTATATATATATATATATTTTTTGATTGTTATTGTTGTTGTTGTTGTAATTTTTTTTTTTTTGTTTTTAATACCTGAAATCTATTTTTATTGCTTGATAGAAACGTGTTGCCTTTGCTTATGTTTATGCTTTCTCAAGAGACATTAAGTTTAACAAAGAGAGAAAGAGACAGTGATAGAGTTAGATATATATAGATATAAAAGGCAAGAGGAAAAGCAATGAAATTGATATAAAACAAAATTAAATATATGTCAATAAAAAATCTGCTATTTTCTCCACATAACTCTTTTTCCAACCTCGTTTATAATTTTACTGAAACATCAAGGCAAATAAAACGTGCACAACTCGAAACAATAACAAAAAAAAATCATAATAAAAAGTTGAAAAAATGTTCAAGTAAATATTTCATTAACTATATGCCATTTTTAAAAGGTACATGTCCTTGTGCTTTCTACTTACTTTTCACTTTTATTATCGAATTTATTTTTCTAAGAAAAAAAAAAACATCAAATTCAGTTTGGGCATAAAAAAAAAGTTATATGGAAATGTTGTATGTTCATTATTTATTAAGAGAATTTATAGAATTTTATTTAGATTAAGCTCATTAATTTTCAAAATGATTTGTCTTATTGGACCATTCTCCTAAAATGCCAAGGCTTCTAATTTAAAAGTTAATTTAGTTTAAAAGTATTTGAAAAATTTTTTTGGAGTTTCATACCAAATGGATAAATTGCATGGATGTGCATGTTCTTTCAATAATTTGATCTATTTTCAATAAAAAATTGTAGAAAATTTTTAATTGGTTTTTTTTTTTTGTAATTTTTATAATCAGTAGAAAATGTAAAAAAAAATCCATTTGAGCTAAATTGTGAGATAAATTTATCTTTTTATTGATCTATAAATTTGAACTGCCCCTTTTTTTTAGATACCAATAAATATTAATTTGATGATATTAATGCACATTCATTCAAACATAAATTTTAATAATTAAATTATGTTGTTGGCCAGTTGCTCGTTCGTTCAAGTTTTATTTTTATTTTTCTATTTAATTTCAATTTGTTATCAAGAATTAAGCATGTACATATAAAATGTAATAAATATATATATATATATATATATTTTTTTTTTAAAATTTTTATTTTTAAATGAATTTTATATATTTTTTTTAAAAATTACATTAAATAAATATATTTGTATAAATTTTATAGATTATTTATACTTTAAATGGTTTTATAAGTGAAATATATAAATTGGCAAAAAGATGAATGTCTCTTGTTGTTATTATTAAAATTTTTTCATAAAATTTTCAACAAATAAATTGTTTGTTATTATTTTTATGTATGTGTGTTTGTATGTGTGCCCGCTATGTGTATATCTGTCCTTGTCTAATTACTTATTTTTACAATTTAAGCTTGTTTTTCATTTGCTTGATAAAAGACAGACAGTCAGACAGACAAGAAATTGAAAGTAAAATGGCGTGTTGCCTTAGCTGGCAAAAGGACGAAAGAGAGAAAGAGTTAGAGCTTATATATGACAGAGAAAATATGACAAATGTGTATACGGTAATTTGTATTAAATGTTGCATTTATTTATTTTTATTGTTATTATTGTAATTATTTCCATAACAAATATTCTTATTATTCTTATGATTATTTTTGTTATTGTTGTTGCTGTGATGCTCTGATGCTGTCATTGCTGTCACTATAGTTGTTTATATTGTCAATACACAACACAGCTCTTGTTTCCTTTTCTTCCTTTTTGGTCCTTTTTTTTTTTTTTAATTTAAGATTGCGACATATTTTGTATTGCTGTTGTTGCTTTAACTGCTTTCGTAGATTTTTTGTTTGAAATGTTCATTCTACATAATGATTTTGTATTTATCATTGTTAGTGTTCTTGTTGTTGTTGCTTGCAAATTGTTGGATTGAAGTGTTAAATGAAAAATAACAAAAGATGCAGAAAAGGAAAAAAAAATCTGCTTCAAATAGAATGCAATAACGAAAGTAGAAGATGATTTTCATTTTTATAAAGTGCAACATAAACACCAAGTTGGTTATTTAATAAATTAGCAGAACACAAATTATAAAAAAAAAAATTAACGAAAATTATGCATAAATTGATAAAGTAAAGCAAGCTCTGAGCATAAAATTTTTTCAAATTTTTAAATAACAAATTTTTCGATTCAATGGCTTAAGTTAGACGAAAATTCTTAAGAAAGTGTTTTTTTTTTCCTTTTTTGTTTTGTTTTTTTTTTTTTTTTTTTTGGGCAAAATGGAGACAAAATGTAAACGAGCCTTTTAAGGAAAAAAAATTTAGAAATTCTCAATAAAATTATATCAATAGTAGAATCTATTTGCTTCTAAAGATTTTTGCCATTATAATAAATCATTTAAAAAAATATAACAAAAAAAAAATTCTACTGATTTATTTTATTATTAATAGAAATTTTGAATTGATTACAATTTTGATTTAATTCCAAATACTTGACAATTTTTAATAGCTCTTTCTAAATGTCATACAAAAATATACTAATACTATTTCTCAATAGTAGAAACAGAGAGAAACAACAAACAAGAAACGATAGCAACAAAAATAAAAAAAAAAAAATGGCAAAAATTTGAAATGTAAAAATTTTTCAAAAACTAACCACACTTTAATGCATCAAATGGGAAAATAACTGTAATACCATAAAAGTGTATGCAGTAGGGACAATTCTTTATTATTAGTTGTTGGTGTTTATTGGAGAAAAATTGGGGGGAATTGATTCAAATGTAAACTTCAAATGAGATTTTGTTATATTTATTGATCAATGAAGGCAAAGTACGTGACATTTTTTTTTTTATTTTAAGAATCTCTTTGTATGCCCCTCTCTGAATTATTCGTTTTTTGGTTCGTTTACCAAAATACTTTACTATTTTATAAATAACAAAATTTGTTGCTAATGCTGAGGCTGCTAATGCTGCTGTTGTTGTTATTGTTGTTATTGTTGTTGTTGTTGCAATTGGTTTAGTAAAAGGATTTAGAAAGCATTTTTTAGCAGAGAGAAATTTACTTAAATAAAAAGCATTAATATTAAAATGGTTTTAAAATATCGGTTACTAAACTAACAAAAATAATAAAAACTATAAAAGTATTACAAACAGCAACAGCAACAACAGCAACAACAACATTAAATTATATAATGTTAGAAAACTTTGAAGAATTACTTAGATTCAAAAAGGATTTTCCCATTTTATTTTTGCTTTCTCTCTCTCTCTTTCACTCTCTATGTATTTTATTTGTTTTTCTAATATTAGTTCATGCATATGATAAATTTTCTTATTAGAATTTTATACTTCATCCTCCTGCTTAGTTAAATTCATACTCTGGTACTCATTGCAAGCAAATCAAAATTCTTTAGATTTTCTATTCACAAATTGCTATTTGCCATTATTTTCATTTTCATTTTCATTTTCATTCTGATTTCCATTATTGTTTTTGTTTTTGTTTTTGTTTTTTTTTTTTTTTTTTCATTTTTAATTTTGCTTGTCTATGAAATGACAAAACTTTTCTCAATATAAATATAAAAAATGAAATGAAAAAGTTGAGAATGTGATAGAAGAACAATTTGATTGCTATTAATATTATTGTTGCTTTAACTGTCATATTTTCTAATTTCCTTTTTTATTACCCTGCATCACCTAACTATATAAAATATAATCAGTTTATGCAGAAAATTTTAACAACCAAAAAAAATTTTAAGATTAATGCTGAGCGATTAAGAAACATGCCATGAATTTGATTTAAGTCTTACCTCAGTCCATGCTTATAGCAAAGATCTATGGAAAATGTTTAAGATTGAAAAATTTTTAAAATTTGGAAATTTTTTTACGATTTGTATAGTTTTTACAGCTTTTCATAAGGCTTTTTTTTTTTTTGGAATATTCAGGACATAAACATAACTAAAAGTGTGTTCCTAATTTAAACCAAATTAATCTCTTGCTTAAGCTTTTTGCCATATAACAATCTTTTTTTTTAAAAATCCATTAACCATTTCATATTTTCCTGAGTTTGTAATTCATCATTTAAGCTTCTTTAGTTATATCAAAAATAGTATGTAGCGCATTTCAGAGTCAGAGGCAGGGCATATCTTTCGAGATCTTATGCTAATATTAATTGATGATAGTTTATTTCTTTGAATATATTCCCATTCTAATGATTGAATGAATGAATCAATTTTTAGATTATATTATTATTATTATTTTTTTTTGTTTTTGTTGTTATGTCAATGAAATTTTCATTAAAAAATTTCAAAAGATTTCACTTCAAATTACGCAAGACTAGATAACACTGCTATTAGAAAATTTTTGTCATTTCATTTAAAATTCATTTAATTTGAATGCTTACATCTTGAGATAATATTGACATCAATATATTGACATTGTATTAATATATGCCAAGAGGTTACAGGAGAAAAAAAAGAATCTAACAAATTAGTAAGGAATTCTGAACATTTGATAAAAAATTAGTAATGTCTAATTTTTTTTCCTACCTCTACTTTTTATTATACATTTTCTTCTTCTTTTATTTCTTGATATTATTTATTTGTTATGTCTACGTGTCTTTAATATAAAAAGGTTAAATGTATTTTCATATTCATATATTTTAAAATAAACCCTTAATCTAGCCAGGGAAAACAATTTGTAAAGTAGACTTAATACATAAGAATATTTTTTAAAAAAAAAGAGCTTGAAGAAAAATGAAAAAATATACGTTACATGTTATGTAGTTTTGGTTAAGCTAAATATAAATTTTAAAATCTAAAATGTTATGTAAATTTTCTTTACGCTTATTTTCTAATCTAAATATTTATTATGCACTTTACAATCAAAATATAAAACTGGTATATGCCATAAACATTAAAAATTGTCTGAAAAATAATTTTTTTCTACTTAAGTTTGGATCTCAATATTCTTAGGATATTTATTAAAAATATCTTAGTCCCTTATTTCAATTCATTAACTTTTGATATATTTTTCAAAATTTTCAAAAAAAAAAATTTACCAAAAGAAGTACATTTGTCTTTTCTAGAGCTTTTAGCAGTTGGCCTTGATTGTTTATAAAATTTTCATTTATTTTATTTTTGTTGTATTTTGTGCTATTTATTTATATAATTTCATGTTATGCTGAAATTTTAAGTACTAATAATCTATACAATTAAAATGCAATAATATTTTTAGAAATTTTATTTAATTGCTTTAAAATTGACAATTTTATGTATATACGATAAATATTTAGTATATTTTAAATATTTAGATATTTCTTGAATGCTATAACATAAATTTTAAAATCTATATCTATCTATTTGTAAATCAATATATATTGAAAATATGATGGACATTTAGAAGAAGTGGTTGGGTAAGAGAGAAATTTATCAAATATAAATTGTTTAATTTAAAATTATTTGCATATTAATTTGTTATATAAATTTCGCATGTTTATATTTGTAATTTAATAATTTTAAATTAATAATAAATTTTACATAATTATATGTATAATTCAAAAAAAAAAAAAAATTTCAATAGGCCTTTAATGGCCTTTAATTGAGATTATTTTGGCCTAAAATTTCTTTAAAAAAAATTTTTTTTTAAAATTCCATTTTAATTAACTACTACATTTATTAATAAATAATGAGAAATTCAAATTTTATTTTAAATTAATAATAATTCATTTAATTAATCTTAATTTAGTACAAAATTATAATTATAATTATTAATTATATTCAACTTTAAATAAAATCGATTTGATTTTTAGAACTAATTTCTATTAAATTTAATATTAAATTAATTTTAATTAGTTAAAAAATAATTTCTAGCATTTGCCATATGCCATTTGCCATTTATAAAATTTAGCATTAATTTTTTTTTCTTTATACCGTAAATTTTTTAGTTTTAAGGATTTTTTGTCTAAAAATAAAAAAAAAAGAGCTTAAGATAATAATTTGGGCATTTAAAAAAATTTTAGGCATTCACAGAGCAGTTAAAAAAATTCCTTTTTTTTTGTGGTACATTTAGGTATATTTTTTTTTTTATTTTATATAAAACTTACGTATCTGATGGTGCTGTTGTTGTTACTACTGCTTTATATCAACATTAAAAAAATCGATAAAAAATAAATCTGTCAAAAATATTTCGCTTATTCTACACTTACAATTTTATGAAGATTTTATTAGTAACATTCTTCTTATTTCATTTTTCCTTCCAAATGCTTGTCGCTTCAAGCATTTGGTTTATTATAGATGTAGGTGTATGTTTGAAGAAATGAATGAATGAATGAGTGATTAAATAAATGTTTGAATGTTAATGTGTATTGTTGATCTATGTGGTGTAATGTGTTATGGATGCAAAATGATGATGATGAAATCTAAAGGATCTTTCGTATTTATAAATACTTTAAATACTTTAAGTACATAAACTTATGTTGGAATATATGTCACAGAATTTTACCTTTTCTTTTCTTTTGGTTTATAGATGAACTTATATGTGGTAGAAGTGTATATATGTATAGAATTATGTTCTTGTAAATGGCATATTAACACAAATTGTAACAAATTGATGTTAACACCAAGAGAATTAAGAATATGAAGTAGAAAAAAAAAACCGTCCATAAATAAAGTGTTTATATATAAAATTTAAATATATATATATATATGTATAAGTGTGTGTGCTGCTGCCAAAAAGATTATATAATGAAAATAGCAGAACGAGTAAAAGTAGCAGCTTCCAAGTTAAACTTTTACATGTAAAAATCAAGTAAAAATCGTACACTTGGTTGGTTAGAGGCCAACTTTTAAGTACTTTACTGCATTTTATTTAAAATGCTTAAAATATCAATTAAATCCTTTAAAAGTTAAGCAAGTAAAACATTGTAAATTATTGAATGATTTGTACAATTTTTTATAAGGATGGTGGAGTTTCAAAAAATTGGTTCAATTTTAATAAAATTTGGCAAATATCCTTAATATATTACAAAACTGTATTATGAACTGACTTTTATTAAAAACTATGTAAAATTGTTTTTTTTTTCCGAGGGTTCATCTTGAAGCCCAAATAAACAACGTACCAAATTTTAGTTACTAGAAATTAAAATTTTAGATTGATAAATAGGCTGCTCTTCTGTTTGTTACCATCATCTGCCTAAATCTACCATAACTTATACAATAAATGGCGCAGCATAGAAAAGCGAAAAACTCATCTCATCTGTATGCTAATTTTTGAAGTTACTATCTTTTTCTGCTTTGTCTTCTTCTTGTGAATTTTCCAATATTCAGTCTCTTTACATAAGATGACAAGAAAAAAGAAAGCATAGGGCATGTTACATAAAGCACTAAAGTGAGAGATTTAAAAAAAAAAAAAAAAAAAAAAAGAAAACAAAAAAAAAAAAATTAAAGAAAAAATAAAAGGTGAAATGTATTTTTAAGGCATATGAAAAAAGGCAGTAAGCAAAAAGTGCCATAGTATGACATACCTGTATGTATATATATATGTGTATGTGTGTATGTGGCTGTTAAGAAATTATCATAGATTAGAAAATTACAAGAAGGACATGGATCCTACTCAGAAATAATTTTTTTTTTTTCATTTTCATTTTATAACTTTAAGTTTTAAAGAGGCAGGGAAAATCAGTGATAGCAGAATCTGTAAAAGACATTTAAGACAAAGCTGAATAATAAATAATGAAATATTTTTCTAAGATATATTTTATTTTACTTGGTCTTTTGTTGGTTCCCACTTTTCGTTATCATTAAATTTTTATAACATTATTTTAAGATTTTGTAAGATAAAGAAATAAACGTATTTTTTTTTTTTTTTGTAAATAGAGTCATAAAAATTTAAGAATAAATAAGATAAAGATTCATTAATTAGAATGAAAATGTCATCAGTAATGGTAATAACAATGTTAATTATAATGATGATAATGATGATAATGATGATGATGATGATGTTAATTATAATGATGATGATGATGTTAATGTTGATGCTAGAGTCGTTTGACTTTTAAATGATGATAATAAATCTTCGTAAATTTTATAAATTTAATTTTGTCTCTTTGAGGTTTTCTTATATCTAAAAGGCACTGTAATCAAGTTAAAGTTACTGAAACTAAACGAAAGACAAAAAAAAAGTTATCTATATGTATGCTTAGCTGTGTATGTATGTGTGTGCGCATGTATCCCTAAGAGGGTTTTGCGTAAAGGAAATTAAATGACAGCTGCTCCCTTTTTTTCTTTTTTTTTTTTTTTTTTTTTTGTTATTTTTTTTGGTTACGTTTCTAGCATTTTGTTTTAGATTTTGTGACAAGTATGTGCCAACAATATGCTTATGCTCTAGTCCTCTAGCCCTAAAGATAATTATAATGATATCTAAATTACCTAAAGGCTCCATGAAGGAGTATACAAATGAAAAGATAAAAGAAACAAGGAGATGGGTTAGATGGAAGAGAGGAAGGGGGGGGGGGTATATACAATTTTCCTTCTTAAGGGGATATTAGTTTTAACAAAAGGCAACTCATTAAAACACTTCTTTATTATTATGAGTAATACAACAGCAGGATCATCAATAGATACATTTTATGAATAATAAAGACATATACATACATACATACATACATACATACTTAGAGAACATTTTATAAGTCATCTTAGATTTTATGCCATAGGGACGTAATATGTATGTGCCTTTATATCACTTGTTATGTTTATATTTAGTAACAATTTGCATTTTAGTTATATTTTATCTATTAATTATAAATATATTTGTGAATATGTTCATTATAGAAATTAAATTAGATACAATTAAAAATAATGAAAAACATTTTCTTTTTCTTCTAGTATTACAATTTTCTTAAGATTATGCGGCATTTTGTTAATTAAGCTAGAAATGTAAAATGATCAATTTCAAATTAAAAAATATAAACAATTTTTCTAAAATGCTTAATATTTTGATAAAAAAAACTTGCTTAAAAATTATATATCATGATGGTTTGAATTTTCAAATTTTGGTTAATTTTTCAGTTTCTATATGAAAATTTTAAATTACTTTAAGTTAATTTATAATTTATACAAACTAAATTTAATTTAATCAAAATATTTTATGACTTTCATTTTTTGTATTTTCGTTCATTTTTGAAAGATTTTTACCTTTTATTATTATTGATTTATTCTCTGCTTTTGGAATCTATATAAATGAAAAATTTCATAACTTTTAATATGTTAAATATAAATTTATATATATATATATATAAAAAGAAGAAGCAAAATATTGGTTTGTATATTCAAGTGAAATGTAACCTTTCAAACCAAATAGTTCAATAAGTATATTTTTTTTTTTTTATATATTTACTTTATCTGCCCTGTTCTCTATTCTGTTCTATTTTTTATATTTTGCCTTACCTCGTAGCATCTTTATTATATTTTAATTTAAATTCAAATTCCATGTTCAAATATATCTCTTATATAACATTTCAATAATAACATAAAAAGTATACTACATTTAATTTTCTATTTTTATACAATTATATTTATCTATACAAACTTTTTTCTATATATTGATATTTTTTTTTATATTTCAACTTTCACTTGAACTCTTGTATTATGATATTTTAATATCATTTGCTATATTCACCACAACTCTTACTGGCATATGTAAATTTGTTGCAATGAAAATGAAAAAGGAAAAGGAACGAAACGAAATGAAATAGTACAAATTGCATCATCGTTTGGTCAGGTTATTTTGGTTGTTATAAAGAGTATAAGTATTCTAGAAAATCTAGAAGACTTGGAGACATTTCAAGCCATTTAAAAAGAATTTTTTTTTTTTTTTGCATTTAGTTAGGCCTTTTAGAAAAAATAAAGGCCATTTATGAATTGTGCGTCTAAGTTTTTTGAAAGAAAAATTTTTATCATATTCCAAATTGGAAATATGGTCTATTTTATTAAGTAGGTACCTTTTTTTAAAATTACAGAAATTAAAACAAAATCAATCTTTTGCTTTTTTTCATATAATTTACATTATACCGCTTATAAAATGACGTATAACACTTATCAAGCTAATAAAGAAAAATATAACTATTTCTAGTGATTCTAGTACGTATATGAAGTCTTTATAAGTATTTATGCAAATTTTAGTTATTTTATTTTTATGAATATGTTTCATTAAAGATCATGTAAAATCATTTATTTGTAAGGTAGCACTCAGTTTCTTTGTAAAACTTTTTAAGCAATAATCTGCCATAATAGTAATACTTAAGTTTCATTTTAAAAAATTTACAAAACTTTTGATTTATACAATTTATAATAAATTGATTAATTAATGTTTCATGTATAACTTAAATAACCTAAAAAAGATCTACAACTTTAATTCAAATTATTTAATTCGAAATTTTTGATTGAGAGTAAAGCCGCCATTTCTTTGTGAAAATTTATATAAAATTTTTCATTTATATATTAAGTAAAATTTTGTAAAAAATATTTTCAATTTAAATTGTCAATCTCGAAAATCAATCGAACTGATGATTGAACGGACAAAAGTGTAAAATACGATCTTATTAGATTTTAATAGTCTCTGATGATTTTTTTTTTTTTGTATATCGTATAATAATTTAAATAATATGAAAAGGTCATTATATTCTCTTAATATCAGACTATGTATAAATATGTATATACATATAGCAATTTCAATTGCAATAATCAGTTGAAGTCGACCATTGAAAAAAATGTAGAAAGTTTTAAAAGTGAGTGCAAGGTACAAGAAATTATATATTTGAAAATTTGAAAAAAGGTTTATAAGCAAAAACGATTCATAGTTTTTCAAATTCTAGATTGGGCCAACTTTAACCACAAACCTGAAAAATACTAAGCTAAAAATTTAGTTAGATCATCGAAAAGCCTTAGCAAATATCACAAGAACAGTTAATTGGAAAAATAGATGAATTATAAATTTTTTTAGGGTGTTTCTAAACCTTGTTCCTATTTTTTAATTCCAGTTTATACCTTGAACTAAGCAGATTTAAAAAAAAAACTATAAAGAGAGAGAGAGAGAGAGAGAGAGAGAGATTTGTTAAGCATGCTATAAAGTTCAATTTATGTACCATTACACTCCATGGGCCCATAGAGTTATAGAGTACATAAATTTTATAAAGGATTTAAAGTTCATATTGTTCATATATATATATATATATATATATATATATATATATACAGATTTAGTAAAATGGAGTAAATGGAGAAAAATGTTGCATATGGTTTAGTTATCTTATGTTGAAATGCCACGTCAATGTTTTATGAAAATGAGTATTTCCGTTATAATTTCATGCAAATAATTTATGCAAAAGTTAGAAGCAGGCAATAAAAAGTATCTTAAGCTCTAAATGGACTCTTTTCACATGAAAATAACTTTAATGAAAATATTTTACGTTTTTAGTTTAATACAAAAAGTCTGCATAATATGCGTAATAAATATAAGAGAATAAATATTAAATGGCGTATTCATTTTATCAGTTTTATATGGAGATATAAGCGCCAATATAAATAAAAAAAAAAAATAAAGCATTGGAAAAGAGATAACATTTAAAATGAGTTTATTTTCTACTATAACTTTTTGGCTCAATTCTCTTTTTTTTTTTTTTTTTTTTTGGTGATTTTTAACATGATATTTCATCCAAAATTTTCACCAATTTATGTAAAGCAAAAAAATTCTTACTTCCAGTTATGAAGAAAATTTGTAACCTTTAAAAGGGATTTTTTACACATTTTGTTTATTTGAATGTTTACTTTCAAAACGAGGCTGTGCCAAAAAAAACCCTTAAAATATATTGAAATACAATGAGAGCAAATTTATTCTACTTATTAATTTTGCTTGCCTTTTATTATTAATTCTATTTTGTATTATATTTGGTATTGTGTGCTTTTAGGCGCCGTCTAGACCACATTTCAAGGAAATTACTTTTTTTTACTTGTATTTTACTATCATTTTCCTGTTGTTGTTCTATGTCAACCTTTTCAATTGGCCTCATTAAAGGGAAAATAGACAATATTGACGCTGTGCTAATGATAATTATGGTAATGATTATAATAATAATGATTGATGTTATAAAATTGCTAGTTTTAATGTGTTAATAACAAGAACAAAATTTTGCAAAAAAAAGTTAAAGAAATGCACTGAAACCTTAAGAAAATAACAGCTCAAATTGCTTCATTATAATGAAAGAAAGAAGGAAGTCTTTGATATCAAATTATTAAATTTGTTAGTTGTTTTAAAAAAAAAACCTTATTTTGAGAAAATTTTTTCCTCTTAAAAGAGAACTAAGCTTTAACTAATTTATGTTATTATTAGCAAAGAAGAAAAGAAAATTTACTCTTTAAGTTTATTTTTTTTAATGTACTTACTTTTATGTACTTACTTCTTTTTTTTTGGTATAAATATAAATAAATATTAATTTGCTATTTTGTATAACAGTTTTGTGGTATTGAAACTGTTATACGACCATTATGGTTCATTATACTCGATTTAAAATGCAACAACTTAATAAAAAAATTGCAAACTGTTATACTGTTATACACATTTAACTATTTTACTTTTATAACTGTTATAATTTTTCAACGATTTTAATTTTTATTTTCTTTTTTTTTTATATGCCTATATATAAAATGGCATAAGCTTTTAAAATGTCAACTGTTATATAAAATATGTATAACAGTTTTTAAAACGATTTTTTTTAGAAGAAAATTAACTATTATACTTCAAAAAAAAAGTTGTTCATAATTATAGTACAAGAAGAATAAATAATAATAACCATTTTTTTTGAGAATATAAACTTATTAAAATATAACTCACTTACATTCTTGGTTGCTACAAAACAATTAATTATTTTTTTGTAAAACCAAAAAAAAAAAAGGAAAAACCAAAAATACTAAAATTAGTTTTCCTTTACCTTTTTTACTCATTTACTTGTTAACCTGTATTTTATGTACTTACATATTTATATTGTTGTATAACATGGCGTATGAGTAACATTTAAATTCATTAACTGAGATTTCACTTTGTCAAGGTAAATTAAGTTGATTACGTGAAATCAAATGGCAGTAAAAGAACAATTCATTCTGAGAACAATGTAAAATTTTGTAATGATATAAAATTATTATACTCTATTTAGCTTGTGTTATCCACCACTTAAGTGGCTCGCTTTTGTTGCACAGTTCTTTTTTTCATTTTTTTTTTACATTTTCTTTCATTTTCTATTTACTGCATACCACTTTTAACGTTATTTAAGGTTAATTAAATAAATTACAAATTATGTCATAATTTTACTAAAAGTGAAGATAAATCTTGTAATTTTATAAGAATTTGATTTTTCCTTTCAATAGAAAAAAAAATAGAAAGTAAAATAAAAAAAAATTAATAACAGATAATAACTCTAAGGCCTTTTTACATTAATGGCTTAATTTAATTTAGTTTTTAATATTAGATTCTGAATAATACCGCAATTTATATTAAACATTTATTAAAATTAAAAGCTTTTTCTTTTTATGCAAAAAAAAAAAACAAAAGAATAAAATTTCATAGACTTTTTCTAAATTTAGATGAAAGTATTTTAGCTTGTTCAGTTTGGAAATTTTTATATACAAACATATTTAATTTTCTTAAATATAATTTAATAAAAAATAAGAAAAAATATATATAAAAAAAAAAAGAAAAATAAAACAAAACGAATCTAGAAAATTTTGAAAATTTACTCCATCTAACTTCTATAACCTTATCTATATCTAACTCTTTTATTTACATTAATTTATATTATATACTTTTATCTTGTCTGGTTTAACTCTTTCGTGAGATGTAAACGTAAATGTTTGATTAAAGAAGTTTTTTTTAGAGCGAGGGAGAATGGGGCCGAAAGACAAAATAAACTTAACTATTTTGCACTAATGCAATATTGTTGGCAAAATAATAGACAATAACGTATAGCAATAATAATAATAATAATAACAACAACAACTACAATAATAATAATAATAATAATAATACAAATAATAATGCAATTAAAAAAGGCCAAAGTTAAACTAATGATCTGAATGGAAGCATTTGTTTTATTTACAATAAGCTTTAGATAGAATAAGAGTTACAGAGCAACAATTTGGTGGAAATAGTTAGAAAAAGATAGACTAAGAAAAAAAAAAAAAGAAAAGAAAATATTTATGTCCAATATATTTGAGCCTTTTAGCTAAATATAAATGGTACAGGATAATGTGATTGTACAAAGCAAAAATGTTTAAGATAAAAAGTGTAAATGTTGTATACACGTCTGTATTTGAAAGTATGAATTAAGCAAAGAGAAATAAAAGCATGACAACATAATAAAATAAAACAATAATAATAAAAATTTTAGGAAAAATGGCAGTTAGGAAAAAAAAACCAAAACAAAAAAGTAAAAATGAAAATTACAATGATGACATTACCTGTCCATGCTCCTTATATATATATATATATGTAAAATTTTTTATTATTTAGCTAGAAATTTTTGTTGGTAAATACATAGAAAAGCTTTATATATCTACATTTATATTTTTGTTTTTCACTTCTACTCGTTTATGCCAGATTTTTATTTTTTATTTTTTATTTTTTAATTTTTTATTTTTTTTGAGTATGTTTTTTCTTAAACCTTTTTAAATACTGATAATGACAACATATTTTTTTTTTTAGCTTGTAGGTCCATCGCCAGCATTGTTAATGCAATTTATTTGTATACAAATGTTTGGCCATAATATGCTGATAAAGACAAATGGACTTAAATAAATGGACTTCATTTATACGGTTGTTTAATAAATTCGTGTAAAATGATTGCAAATATTCTCTGAAAATTTACAACTAATTTTCTAATGTAATTAGAAAGTAAAATAAAAAAGTAGAATATGAACTTATTGAACAATCTATAAAATAGAGAATAAATGGTTTATATATAAATCTACAAAAGATCAAGACAACCATTTTTCTTTTTTTTTTTTTATTTTCACTATTTTTTCTTATTTTTTTTTAAATTAAGTTCTCGTGTCATTATGTAATAATAATAAAAAGGCGAGTACAATTAAAAACAGAGATAAATATGCTGGTTTTTTGCAAATCATTTATTCATATAAAAATACAATGATAAGTAAAATTGTATAAATTAAAATTTTGCTCTTTCAAATTGTCAACAATAAAAAGTTTATATTTTTTTTTTTTCATTACAATTCAGCTCTATTTTATGAAAAGAGCTTAAATGTGGGTTTTCTAAAATTTTGAGATAGATTTCACTAAACGTTTCATGTAAAATTATTTTTGCAGTTGTTTGAGTCTCTATTAAATCTGAAAAGTCTATAATTCTAAAGATAAATGATTATGGAGAAATAAATTTCTTCTAAATGCCATGATTCATAATAATAGATTTATTTAGAGAAATATTAGAGGTAGAAGGGTAATATTTTAAAAAAGATTTCAGTTCATAGTAAAATCATGCCTGTTTACTTTTAAGTCATAAAATGTAAAGGACTTTTCTGTTTTATAATAACAATTATTTTAAAAAATTGTTGTTGCATCAATTTACCATGTAACTGCCTCTTTATTGTCCATCAAAATGTTTACCTCAGTTTTTTGTTTACAATTTTTTTCATATTAAAATGATTTTTTGACCAAATTGTTAATCATTTATTACTCATGTAAAACTTTACAGAATAAATTAGAATAATATTTAAAAGTTGTTCAAGTAAAAGCACTAACAAAAAAGTAACACCTTAAATTTTGTAAAAGTTTTTTTTTTTTTTGTATAAACTTTTATGTAATTCTGAGTCATGTTGCATAATAATATAATTTTCTAAGAAATCTTCAAATAAATATAATTTATGCTACTACTGAAAAAGAAAAAAAAAACATGAAAGTAAGTTTAGTTTTTTTATTTCTGCTTTCTCCAGTTATTTGTTATTATAAGTTATTGTTTTATACATATATATAATACCACTCAATAAATCATGGTAAAATAAAATTTTTAATTTTTTAATTTTGAGATAGTTTGAGATGAAGAGTAATCTTTAAAAAAGTTATGTCTAAAAATTTCATAATATTTTTTAAATAAATAAATTGTGGGTTTTTGAAAAAAAAACCCATAAAATAAATAAAAAAAATTGCAAATTATTCTAAAGACTTTTTGAGTGAATGTTGTTAATATTTCTCTATCATAATAAAAAAAATGTTGGTATTTTGCTTTAGTTTCATATGTAAAATAATTCAATGTCATTCTAAACTCAAATATTCTCTATTCTATACACATTTATTGATATATGCTTTGTAGGTATGTAGAATGGAAATTTTGCATCATATGCAACGTCATCATAACAACGTCTATAATAATAATAATAATAATAATAATTTATATTACAATAAAATTTATTGTATTAGAAACTTTTGCATTAGTAACTTTTTTTTCTATTCATTTTTTTCTCCATTCCCTTTTATATTGCTTTGCCGATCGAATAGTTGCCTTATTATTATTTTTCTAAGTTATATAAAACAACATAATAATTTTGAGTGCTATAAAATAAAATTTGAAAAATTTCTTATAAACTTACTCTTTACATTTTATACATTAGTTTATGTTTAAAAAATTTTTTGACTATTTGGAAAGTCTTGAATGAAGGCGAGTTTTTTTTTTGAATTTATCACATAAAAGCTATTGCTAAAATTTCTAAAAATCTATATGATTTTGTTCAATCATCTATTGAGTTTTCTTTTGTCTTTTATGATACACAAAAAAAAAATTTTTTTGTTCAATAAAACGTAAATTCTTAGAAGTTTTCGATAATACAAACAAAAATTAAAAAAAAAAGTTTTCTAAGATAACTAGATGTTGCCAATTTGTAACTTCTATACAACGACCGACAGAATTTTTCCTTTTATGTGAAGTATTTCTCATAAATGAATCTTTGGCTTCTTAACTTGAAATTATGTGAAAATATTTATTACAATAAATAGATAATTATTAATAAGAGCAACTCAAAAATGTATTTGCTGATAAGAAAATTTCTAATGGAGATCATTTTAGCAATTTGAGAAGCTTTAATTGAATTCACAGTTTTTTGAATTTCATATAAATTTTATAATTTTCTAATTCAAGACATTTCTATAGTTCTCATTGTGCGATTGTCATAAGCAATAAAAATATTCTTAAATGTTAAGAATTTTTCTTTTTTACATTCAATTTTATAAACTTCAATTTTTCCTTATTTTTTTTTTAATGCCATTTTATGATGTCAACTTTTATATTACTCGCCCTTCTCTCTTTCTTCATACACAATAGAATTGTATGAATGAATATAAAATGAATGAAATATTAATGCTTTATTTACATGTACATTATTTAGTACTCAATAAGTAAAAAAAAAAAAAAAAAAAAAGAAGAGAAAAAATTTCAATTTATATGGTTTTTCTTTTCTTTATTTCTTTTTGCATTATGTTAAAGTTAAAGTCTTACCACAAAGAATTTTTATTATTACACTAAAACTATAAATAAATAAAAAAGAAAAAAAAAGACAGAAAAATATAAAAGAATTATTCATATGGCCACATTTATTGGAAAAGTTTCATTTTGAACAATTTAAATAGATAAAATACAAGTTTATAAATAAACGTTTAAGAAAATTAAGTCACAATTCTCAAAAAAAAAAAAGCAACTATTTCATTAAGATAGTTCTTGAAAAAGCAAACTCCATGTAAAGTAGTTTGTCTCATTTTTTCATTAGCTTATATTTAAAAAAAAAAAAGTTGCAATGTTTTTAAGGCGTGTGAAAAAGACAAGTCACAAGTCTCTATAAAAAATGTGCAACAATATTTTTTCATAATGTTTAGGAATTTTCTTAATGGCAGCCATAATTTCTTAATGCTTTGGCTTATTGGGTTTCGTATATTTTGATATTTTGATATTTTTCCTCGCAAGCCTTAGGGAAAAATTTTCACTGGCTTCTGTTTCTGCTTCAATTTCTTGAGAGCTTAAAAAATTTACTCAAAATTTTTAGAAAGAAAGCATTCTACTTCATACTAAAATTATTGCTTTAATATGAACGGAACTCAGCAGCATTACGAGCCTATATCAATTATTTAGAGAATTATTTTTTCAATTTCACTTTTTCATATATATTTGGATCATTTTTTTATATAAAAAAAAAGGCTGCACTAATATTTACAAGAGCAAAATTTTATAAATTTTAAAATTCACGTAACTTTTACGCGTTATTCAGAGAATAATTTTTTTTCATGTAGCTTAGCATTGGGGGCAACCAGTCCCGAGAAGCACCTGCTTAATTGAGAGTGGCTCATGAGATGGTCATTGATCCGTGGCCATCAAGGTTCATCATGAGTTCACGAGATCCGATTCAAAGATTTAATTTGGTACCACGGGATCACCAGTTTTAATATTTGCCCAAGTGGTGATATTGAGGTTGGCTTCATGGGGGCTGTGGTGCCCATGTCGCGGGCATAGCTCGACTTATATTTGGATGCCATTTCCCGAATAAAATGGCTAGCTGGATAGGCTTGTTGGGCTAAGCTAATCTAAGCCGAGGAGTAATTAGAAGGCTTCGAATCCTTACACCAAGGATTAAGCCATGTATATAAGATGCAATACAGGCTTTAAATTGGAAGCTAGTTGTGACGGTAGCATGCACCTGGTGTGACATGACTACCAACGCTAGCGATCAATTGTACGTTTGTGTACCATGCATTTGAGCCTTCCTGGCAGTTATGCATGTAGCTTATCATTCTATTTCTCTTATATAATAAATATAACCATAAGATTTCATAAATGTCTATCATATTAGAAATTTTATTACAATTCTTTCTAATTAATATTTTGTTATCTCTAATATTTTTCTCTTCAATAGCACTAAAGTAATTTATATAATTCCCAATAAAAACCAAAAAAATCTAAACAAAAAAGAACTCTTCTTAATGATGTAATAATAATTGTATATTTTTATATAAAAAATAAAGAATAAAACCAGTTAGATATATCAAATGTTATATTGCAAATACACGTGCTTTAGCTAATTTAAGAAGGATTTTTTTATTATCATTATTATTATTATTATTATTATTATTATTATTATTATTATTGTTGTTCGTATTTCATTTTGTCTACATATTTATTGCAATAATATTTTATGATGTTTTTTTATTTTATTTTGATATTTTGATATTTTTCCTAACCAGTTTTTTTTATAAAACAAAATAATAAAACTAAAGAGAAGAAGAAAAACTTAAAAAAGTAAAAGAAAGAAAATGAGAGGAAAAATTGTGTAAGGAAAGTTATCACGTTCATCACGTAACAACTATAATTCGCTTATGATTCTATATCTTTATCTATAACATAGAAATAAATAATTTTTTATGTATCGTATAAATTTTTCTTTTTCAATTATCTTTTAACTAAATAATGATGAGATAATGCTATTGCGGCAGATTTTGCTCATTTGAAAAAATTTATTAGAAAATTTCAAATTCTTTTTCCTCTTTTTGTTCTTCTTTTTTTGTTTTTTCTTTGCTTCTTTTAATTCTCTGCTTATGAATTCTTAACATGATTAAGAAGCAGTAAAAATTTTCTATTGATATTATATAAAACATAAAATTCATGGCAAAACATTTCGAGCAAATATTTTTTTATTTTTATTTTATTTATTTATATTTATTAGTTACATAAAACCTTAAACAATTAATACGGAAAAAACCACAAATAATATTCTTAAGTTATAAAAATAACGACAATAGTAACAAACCCAAAAAAAGAGCAACAACAACAACAACAAAATTAAAAAACACAAAAATATAAAAAAATATATCAAAAAAAATATATATAAAAAATATACAAAAAAATAAAAAAATAAAAAAATTAAATAAAAAAATAAAAAAAAAATAAAAAAAAAAAAAAAAAAATAAAAAAAAAAATAAAAAAATAAAAAAAAAAAAAAAATATGAATAAGCTATATAGGCGACCAATAATGGTACAATATATGAACTTTCATAGGCCGACTAAGCTAATGAAAGCTCATGAAGTATATGAACATTACCAAGAGCGTGATCACAGAAATGAGAAATACGCTCCCAAAAATATGCGCATTTACATTTGATACAATCTGGAAACTAATGATGCAGCACAACATATTTGATATAATTTAACGGGTCAATAGAGGAGTCAAACAAATGAAAGTAGTCATTGTATAACTTACATAGTACACGGAAAGGTTTATAAAATTAAAGGTAGTTGGCAAGACATTGTGGCAGCTTTATAGATATATAATGCCTAGAAAATCTTACAGGGATATGAAATGAAACGTTCTAAAGCAATGTCGGTGAGAAAACATCGCCTTATATCAATTTTGCTAAAAAAATAACGGACCAACATTTCCCGACGTTTAGACAGAGTGGGCAAATTAAATAGCTTTTGATGACTTTCATGTAAGAAAGTTTTTTTTTTACGGTTTCAATGTGGTTCAATTGGTAAAATCTTTTTATCAAAAGAGTTGGATGATTCCTTTTTTTCATAATTTCAATGAAGCCTTGTGGAAAGTTAATCCAAGTTTGAAAAATTTTTTTTAACTAAAATTTAATAGAAATATCATAAGTAAAGGTTTATTTAGCCGGAGGAAAGGGTTAATGGAACCATGGAGCCTTAATTTTGATCTATAGATATTTGTATAAAAGACCAGAATTTATTACTGAATTACATTGTTAATTTATGGCTTATCCTTTCGTAGAATAATTTGCCTAATTTGGCTAATATATTTTATTGAAGGTAAATGCTTGAATAGTAAGGCACAGCAGATGTTCTTTGACTTCTGTTCTTATTAGAATATTTATATAAAGGAAAACAAAAAATGTACAAGGCATGATGAGCCTTTTGAGAATTTTCTGATACAAACAAGAATATTCTAATATTTTTCTCTTATTGTTGTTATTATTATTATTATTATTTTTTTTTTTAGTTGTAGTTGAACAAACCATTTTTATCAACTATAATACGCTTAACTGTTTAGATTAAATGTTCCATAAGTTTGTGGCATAAAACCGTATAAAATTAATACTTGAAATTGCAAAAAATGAAAATGTTTTGCATTTCGCATATTTATTGAAGAACCTTTCTTTTTTTTTTTTTTTTTTTTTTTTTTTTTTAGGTAGTTGGTTGTGATAGAGAAGCACTTTTGTAAATTACTATTTGTGCCGCACAACAAACCTCTAGAGATATAAACAAGAAAATGCATCTGTTAATGAGATTAGTACATGTTCGTTTAAACTACTACAAAAGGATAAAGGATAAAGATTATGCATAGAGTAAGAGCTATAAGAAAATTTATAGAAAGTAAGAAACGAGCTAAAAAGAGCTAGAGTTAGAGAAAAGGGTATGCGAGGCCAAAAACCCGTTTATGATAATTTTCCTATTAATAAATTGGTAAATAAAACGATGAACTGTTAAGTCGTTAAGTGTGTATGCATAACAAAGAGGTATTAGTGAGTAAAGCATCGTAACTATCATTGGCAGTTAGTAAGAGCGTATAAAGTTGAGCATATTTATTAAATGGATTAATTAATATTCAAATATTTAGATGTTTATATGATGAGAATTTAAGTCATACATAAATACAAATTACAGAACCATTTAGATATAATAATTTTATTTTAGAATTATTTGGCCTAATGCTCTAAGTAAGAATATTAAGTTAAAAGACCAGATAGAGATTATTTAGGTTAATGGTTATTTTATAAAGGCCTTATATTAGGCTTTAAAAACAATTTCAATATAAATCAAATAAATCGCATAATTGAATATTGATTTTAGGCTTTTCATAAATTACAATAGAATTGGCCAGATAGATAACAAGTTAGAAAAGTAATGTTAAATTCCAAATGATAGAGAAGCTTATTAAAGTATCTAAAAAATAAGACCATGCCCATTAAATATATTTAAGTTAAAGCCTTAGCTTAAATAATGCAATAAATTGCTAGAAAGATGAAAAGTTAAAGGAACAACTTTAACTATTTATTGCATTAATTTATGTCTTATATGTATACAACAAATATTTCTTTTGCTTTTTTTTGTTTTTTTTTTTTTTGTTTGGGAAGAAGAATTCCACCATTTTATTGTGAAAAAATTGAAAGGAAAGAAAATAAAATGAACTTTTTTAAAATTTATACTTTTCCCACCACTATCTCTCTCTCTCTCTCTCTCACTCCCCATACCTTATTTTTTATCTCTTTCACTCTTTTATATAAAATGTTATTGCATATAACAATAACAACAAAATATTCATATATGATTATGCATTCATTTATTCTCATTCGTTTGTAATAGCAAAAAAAAAAGAAAAAAAACACAAACAAAAAAAAATATGTGAAAAAATTAAAAAAAAATGAAATGAAATGACATTAAAATATATATACAATAAAAGAGAGAAAAGGTGGCTGGACGTCGTCCATACAAACAAATACTGCATCAAGAAATGAAGAAACATGAATTGAAAACATGAGAAAGGATAAACGATAAGAATAATAATATTAGTTAACAAGCAAACACATACGCACGTACACACATACAGAGAGAGAAAGAGGGAAAGAGAGGCATAGAGAAAATGAGGCAATGCATGGGCGAAGCGAAGTTTAACAAATAATTAAATTTGTCACAAACAAACCGGACTGTTCAATACAATAGCAATTGAAATTGTACAACAACAACAACAACAACAACAACAACAACAAGCAGCATAGACACCATAGGCTTATGGTTTTCGATAGTTTAGTGCTTTTTTTGCGTGTTTTGCTTTTTTGCTTTTTTGCTTTTTTGCTTTATTGGATTTCACTGGCCTTAACCAAAATAAAACTGGTGACACAAAATTTTCTGATACTTCTTTTGCTTTGCCTTTTCCTTCGCCTTCTAGTTTGAACTGTTATTGTTGTTATTATTATTATTATTATTTTTATTGTTATAATTGTTGTTGCTTTTGATGATGGTGGCCTTTATATTTTGTTTTGGTTATAAATCATATATCACGTATATGCTGGTGCTACAACAACAACAACAACACAAACAACAACAAACAATAATATATAAAAAGCTTATGTTGTTGTTGTTGTTGTTGTTGTTGTTGTTGTTGTTGATGGTCACATTTATTTATTAAATGTGAGAACCTATAAAATCTCAAGTTTTTTTCTTGTTTGTCTGTTTTTTATTTTCTTTTGTTTTTTTTTTCTTTGTTAAATTTTGGGGTAACAATAATACTTCTCAACAACATTTGTTTTGTTTTTTTTTTTTAAAGTATTTTTACTACGTTTTCCTTTGCCATATAATAAATATTTCTTTCATTTGCCATTAACAGAAAATGTTGCTGCCATATAAATGTTGCAAAATATAAAAAGTAAATTAAGAGATAAAGAGCGAAAGAGATAGGGCAGAAAAGGGGGAAAAAAAACTAAAAACTATTTTAAGTTTCTTTTTTTTTTTTTAGTGCTATAAATAATTTTACAATTTTCATGTCAATTTCAAATTAAAGATCAAACGCAATAAAAATATCAAGTAGAAAGGAATCGAAGATTTTTAATAAGAATAAATCATAATAAATTTTATCATTTTTTTTTGTTTATAAAGCTAAAAAAATCTAAACTAAGGCTAAATTTTTTTATCTTTAAAAATTATACGCTTTTGTTGAGTTTTGAAAATAATTTTTAAGTAATTTATATAGAATAAGAATTTTGAATCGATAAGTTTTTTCTGCCTTTTGTTTCATATCTATTGTTTTATTCAAAATGTGTTTAACCCGAAGCGCTTTTAAAGCTTTTACAAAAAAAAAAAAAAACGATGTTTGGTAAAAAGTACATAAAAGAGAAAAAAGAGATCAAATAAAAAAAAAATCATCAGAAAATAAAATAAAATAAAAATTTCTTCAAAAATTGCTTCAAAGTTCTACAAAGGAAAAATTTTATACGAAAAATCAGAGAGAGATTAGAGAGAAAGAAATTATAGAAAAAGTGGGGTCATATAGTTTTTTTTTTTTATATGCTCTCAAACACAAAAGCAAAAATAAAAAATAAAGCCAAATAAGGAAATTAAAATAAACAAAGAAATAAATTAAAGAAGTTAAGTAGAATAAATGTCGCTCAGCGCCAACACATTTACAATGTGTTAAATTATATAAAAAAAAAAAAAAACACAGTAGAGAGAAAGAAAGCGTGAAAGAAGAAAGGAAAAAGAAATAGAGAGAAGAAGTAGAAGCAATAAAACAATGTTGTAGCAATTGAGACAGACGTTAGTAAGGAAAATAGTTGAAAAAAGGATGCCAGGAAGCTTATTAAAATAAAAGAAAAACAAAAAAAAAAAAAACAAAAAAACGTAAGAAACAAATAAAAAATAACCACAAAACGTACAATAAAATAAAATTTATAAAATACAGAAAACAAAGAAAAAGAAAAGCATTGAATGAAACTAAAAGTTTTTGTAATAATGTTTCATAATTGGAAGTAAATTAAACCAACAAATGAATATATAAAAAAAAAAAAATGTGAAAAATGCTTTTTGGTTTTTGGTTTTTATTTTTGTTCTTTTTGTTTAGAAAGAAAATCAACGAAAATTGTTGAATTCATTTCTTCATTCTTATTCATATTCACTTTTATGGTCATATGTTTTTTTTTCATTTTTATTTAATTCAAGTGTTCTTTCAGAGAGATATTTTTTTGCAAGTGTTGTAGTTTTTTTTTTTTTTTAGCTTCTTTTTACATAATTAATTTCCTTACTATTTGATTTTCTTTCATTACTTTCCAGCTTATTAGCATATAAATATTTTTGGCTTTTTTTTCTGCGTTATTTTAGGTTTTTTGTTTGTTTCATATAAATAAATCAAATAAATATTTTTTGTTGAAGGACTTAAAAAGAAACATTTGGAAATATTTTGAAAAGAAATTTGTATTTTTTACGATATTACTTGTTCGTCTTCCCTGCCTTCTTCTTTGTATTCTCCCTTCGTTTTTAACTTATCCAATCATTTTACTGGTCCTTTATAAAGCCTTCTTCTTTTCAGTGTTCTCCTTCTACTTCTTTCCTTCCTGCATACGTTTTCTTTCCTTTCTTCTTAGCCACCCTTTTTCTTCTTCTTTTTCTTTCCTTCTTATATTCGTTGTCACTTTTCTTATCCTTCTTGCCTTCATTTTCGTTTTAAGTCCTACTTTTCTATTTCTTAACTGCTTTTTGCCGTCTTTCCCAGTTCACTCTTCTTTTCTTATTCTTCCTTACCATTTTATTTGTTTTCTTCTTCTTATTTATATGTTACTTTTTCTCTCCGCTTTAACCCTCTGCTTATTCTTCTCACCAGTTTACTTCTTCTGTTTCCTCATCTGTTTCCTTCTTCTTTTTTTTTTTTTTATTTATACCTTAACTCTACTTTTCTTCTATTTCTCTTTTGGTCTATAACTTCTTTTACAGTCTCACTAACTTCTTTGTATAAAGTACAGTGTACAAAAGCCATAAAAACCGCAACATATTTTAATTAAAATTGTTATTACAATTATAAAATTGTTTTTTTGTTTTTCTTTATTTGCCATGTTTTTTATTTTTGTTGTTATGTTCTATTTTGCTTTATGTGAAATATACACAAAAATTTTTTTTGTAGCATATTTATATAAAAGAACTCAAACATTTTATAGGTTTTTGGTTGGAAGTAACAAAGGAATCTTAAAAGTCGTTTAAATAATAAAAGAATTTTTTTTTATGTATGTATGTGTATTTGTAAGTGAGTAAATGAATGAGGGTGTATGTAAATCACAATAAGAATTTCGTATAATTATATTGTTAAATGTAGTTGTTGTAATATAACACATAAAGTAACTACATAAAATTTTCAAAATTCTTGCAGCAAAATCTATTTACACTTTTTTATAACAATTTGAAACACCTTTTGAAAATGTTTTTTTTTAGAAATTTCATCAATTTTTTAAAAAAAATTTAAAAAAAATTAAGAATTTGAGTTAATTAAAAAAAAATTTTTTTTTAAATTAAAACCCTTGTAAACTTTGCTTAAAGGGCTAAAATCATAATAATTGCTTGATATTTTTTAATTAACTTTGGCTTTTGCATTTTATAGAAAATTTCATATAACTTGATAAATTTATATTAAAAAATATAAATTATATTATTAAAATAAATATTAAAAAATACGAACTAAAATTTTGCTAATATCTAGATATTATTTAACTTTTAAAGAGACCATAATATGCTTTAGAGGTCAGGCCTATTGTTTACTAATAAAATTTATAAATTGCTTAACTTTTTTTGAAACTTTAATCTTAATATGAATTTTTGCCATTTTTTTTTTTTTTTTTAGAAATTCTTAAAGGCCAAATAGGCAAGATCATTGTTAAGTCATTCTAAAGAAATTCAATTTGTATACTTCAAAAGCTTTCATTAGCCTGGTAGGCCCTTGAAGGTTCATCTATAACTTATGTATATTTTTTTTTGTATATTTTTTGGGTTTTTTTTTATTTTTATAACTTAAATATTTTATTTGTATTTTATTATGTAACTAATGAATATAAATAAAAAAATAAATAATTTTCTTTATGCTTAAAACAGTTCAAGTTTTTCTTATGTCACTTTTCACTCTACTGAAGTTAGCAAAGTCTTAGGGTTAAAAAGCCTTATCATTATAATTATTACAAATAGAAAGTCTAAACAAGTATTCTGTAGCTTATTTAATTATCATTGTACAAAACCATTATAATTATTTAAGCTCTAAGTGCCTTATTA